>AP025376.1:10696309-11896309 GCA_030295005.1 Cephonodes hylas | reverse complement strand
ACTAAAAGAGATCTTTAGTTCTCCAAAAGAATTCAACTTGTTTGAGTACCTTCAATTTGAATGATTCTTACTCAAAAAATATGCCTTTTCATTTTCGTGAATCAAACATTATCACTATTTTTTATTACATTCCAGGTGTAAACGGCATGAACATGATAAGCCTGGCACTGCAGGGTCCTCCGAACCTCCTGCGCCCTCCGTCGGCCATGCAGCCACTGCAGGCCCGCGCTCCCATAGGTAAACCACCCGTCATAGTAGTTCACCCTCCCAACCCTTTGAAACCTTGGTCCTGAACATATCCAAAATTTTATTTTAAACCTCTTTTTGTTACCTTCACAAATATAATTATATTTTAAAAGGATCATAATGAAAGGTGCCTTAAAATATTAAGAGAAAGCATTTTAAATCTAAGGTTGTATTTGAGTATTCAAATGTTCTAACTGTGTATGTTTTGTCTTATTCATTATAATTATTTATATTTTGTATGCTAAAACATTTAAAATTTCAAATCACTCATCATGCACGTAACATGAATAGCAAGGTGAACATTTATTTATTTTTCTAAGTTATCCATCATTATGCATCTTCATAAATACATAATCTTACGTCTGTATTAAAGGGTTGGCAGAGGAAAATTTCTGCACCTACCTTTCTTCATGGTTCTGTTGAATTAAGGAAATTTTAAGCCATCAAAATCAGTATTGATAGAATACAAACTAAAAAAATCTACAAAGCTCACACATTGAACGAATATTTAATTATTTTTGCGACAGAAAAAAATACATAAATAGAAGGAGTTTAATGATACATAAAGTAAATATTTCACAAAAATTTGCTAAAGCATGTCTTTTTAATATTGCCTCTCCTGTTTCCAGTCGAAAGCCCCATAATCAACACGCAGTCTGGAGCCATTTCGCTGGCGTCTCTCCAACCGCCCCTCATCACTGCCCCACCACTGCAACCACGACCTGCAACCACCGGCTCCCTCGACCTAATGCTACCACTGCAACCAAAACTACTACCAGGCTACAACCTGCAGTCTTCGTACCTCTCCAACACGTTATCGACAGTAAGACCACCAGACTTGGAAAAGAAAGAAGAATTCAAACCAAGCGTTGAAGTTATTTTAGAGAAATGTGAAGAGAATTCGGTAAAATGTTGTGATTTAGTTCAAGATAGGTGTAATGGTAGAGACAGTCACAATAATGTTAATGATAACGATTCTAGTCAGGATGAAATCAATTCTAATGTTGTTGAGAGGAATACAGATACTCAAGCTGATGAGAGTCCTAATAATAATTCTTATTAATGTGAAACGCAGACCCTTTCAGAATAACCAAACCCTATTCCTTATTTAATTCTTTAAAATTTAAAAGTACATACTACTAATACTGGTACCATGTACATACTACAGGTATCAAGCATACATAAAAGCTTGTAATTTCCAGTCTATTTTGGATATTACTTTTACGACTGATGATGTCAGATTTTGATACTGCATCCATAAGAAGCGGATGGAAGGATTTTAGTATAATTTTATGATAATAATATACAAAATAATCGTGCCAAAAAATCGTCATGAGACATTTTAATTTAGCTTTATTTAACCTCACAAAATATCATATTTATTTGCTTATTTATAACCGGAATGTTGGTTCTGAAAGGGTCAGTGATATATTTGTATAAATTGATGTTAATACTATTATCATCAAGTCAATCTCACAAGTATGCCATCAGACCTGCCCTATAGAACTAATGTACTACGCAACTATAATTTCTAGTGTAGTATTTTTTATTTATCATGGATATAGTCAGTTAGCCAGGCAAAAGCTGAGGAAACTCACCAACTTTTTTATGATCCACTACTATTTATTCAGGGTCTGATTGTTTGTGAATGCGAGAAGTCTCTCGTAGTTTTTGATACCAACGACACAAAACTTGGGATCAGAACTATGTATGGGACTGTGTATTGATAATTACTTGTGTAGTTAAAAGACCAATAGACGACCACTAGACCATCTGTATCAGTGGTCTTCTTAGGATGCAATACCCTAAATGTGAGATTGATTTGTGATGATTTAAAAATGTAAGTGAAAATTTAAAAATTTTCTTACTCAGTACTTTGTGAAAAATCGTGAGACCCCTGAGGTCTTTCGACGTTTGATGACGTACGTTAATTTTATTCGAATAAAATCTAGCTGTGAAACCCCATAGTCTTATAAAAATGTCTCCCATTAGTTCATATTGTATAAATGTAATCTTGTCTCGAATTAGGAGTCAGTTGGAAAAGTGTAGGGTAATGGAAAACTGGGAAAATTAGGTTGTGGAAAAATGTGTTTGGTGTAACAAGGCTATTTAGCATTTTTAATTCGAAAAAATAAGAAAAAAAAGGTTGATTAGTTGATTAGTCTCTGTTGATCTCGGTCTAGATATAAAAAAGTGAGGTGAAAGTGTTACTGAGATTTTTCATCAAAAAGTTCTCAGTTGTTTCTTAGAACACTTCAATTCTACAAGCTGCTATAAGCTGCTGCTTGGAGTATGGAAATGT
This sequence comes from Cephonodes hylas, assembly GCA_030295005.1. Taxonomy (NCBI): domain Eukaryota; kingdom Metazoa; phylum Arthropoda; class Insecta; order Lepidoptera; family Sphingidae; genus Cephonodes; species Cephonodes hylas. The sequence continues at coordinate 11,893,761 of AP025376.1, read as the reverse complement.
GGGCGTAGAAGTGTAAACATAAACATAAACATAAACAAGCCTTTATTTCCGAAATTGTACAATGGTTGTTTTTACTAGCTACTAAATGGTACAATAATTATAATATGTCCCTAATTTCGGTGTGCCTTACGGCATAGGCCTCCTACAACATCTTCCACTGGTTCCTGTCATTTGCAATTCTCAGCCAATGGGGACCTAGAGTCAATTTCAAGTCATCTTCCCATCTTAACACCTTACGACCTCGGCTTCTTGATCCGTCCCTTGGATACCAGACGGTTACCAGCTTGCTCCATTTTTCCTGTTTACAACGGATCATATGTCCTGTCCATCTCCATTTTAGGTGGTCAATATGTGTAAGTATGTCTTTGAGTTTTGTTGTGTGCCTTATTTCAGTATTTTTGACTCTGTCTTTTAGCTTTAGCTCCAGTATGCTCCTTTCCATGGCTCGTTGGCATTTTTCAAGTTTTTCTCTTTGATTTGTTGAAAAAAAAAAAAAAAAAAAAGAGGTTCGATACTTGCATCCTCCCCTGCATAATATATGGCTGTGAAACCTGGGCTTTGACAAAAAAAAAAAAAAAAATCAAAGTGTAGAAGTGTACCTCTGCCTATATATTTTCGCTTATGTGTTCCCTTCGAGAAATACAAGCGTGAAGTTATGCATGTATTTATGTGTCTAAACATAATTTCGGGACATAATCCGTCGTGACCGTAGTATCAATTCGCCCATTACTTTGTCATTACACTTAATTTAAAATGTACTATAATATTTTTTTCGTGCCAAAAATATATCGATTTCTTTTTAAATGTTACACCAAACACATTTACCACAATTTCAAGAAACAAAAAAGTATTTAAGATATCGAAGTTTCAGCGCTCAGAGCGATACCAACGACCAAATGTAGCGTAGCGTATGATTTCACTCGACCATTGTAATTTTTGTATATTTTGTAAAAGGCGAAAAATATGCATTGTGAATATAACGAGAAATGTATATATGAAATAGAAACGACACCTGTTTAATAAATCTTTGAGAATTGGGTCTTGTTTGGAAATTCAAGCGTGGACTGTGATCCTCTGATTGCAAAGGTAAATGTAATATGGAATATTTTTTTTTATTGGCGTCACAATTCTTTCAATAATTTGCTAAAAATGACGTGAGTAAAAGTATTTTTCGTCATAACAAAAAAAAATAGTCATGTTCTGCTAATGACAATACGTGATGTGCGATAAGGCTACCATTTAAACTATTTTATAGTATAATATTCGAGCATCTCTGTTTCTTTGATAATTTACTACCAATCTTAAGAATTGTGGACTTAATGCCTAAGATATATTTTGCCAGTCCCACATAAAGGCAAGAAACAAAGATAATTTAATATCACGATTATAAAATCAAATGACAAAATGAACCAACCTAGGTTTTATTGATTGATGAAACAATATCATATTTACCAACACTTCTGGTTAATTTTGTTGTGGAGTAAAAGACAAATTAGGTTCAATAGTAATTCACTGAGCTTAAGTGCTCATTATCATTTCTGTATCACTATCCATCCTAGTACCTAAACAGGAGTTGCAGTGGTGGGTGTGTGGGATAATCTTTAAAAAACATTTCTAAATCAGACCCTGTCTATACGCTTTAACTTCAATTTGAAAAAAATAACAAGGATTTCTCCCTCTAAAGAAAAGTCGTTCTAGTAATTTAATATAAATGAATGGCGAACATGAATTCAATATCTATAGAAAAACTAATTAAGTATTATTTTTATTCCATATTCCCTTTGCCTAAAAAAATAAAAATTAATAATTTTTAATAACAAATTTAAAAAGCATAAAAATGAAGACGATTTTCGTTTGTTTTAGACGCTATCAATTTATTTGCAATGCGTTCACAATAACATTAATTCTTTCATTAATCCTTTGTACTTACAAATAGGGATTAAAAACTCGAAAAAAATTGTGTATTTCAAATTGTGAATTTAATTTAATGTAAATTGGATGTGCCAAAAGATGTAGATATTGTACGAATAATATATTATATAGACTATAGTAAAAGATGGCTGTTCAAAGTTATACTGACACTGTAGGGGAAATTATAAATTTGTATATTTTCAAAATAGTATTTCCCCACAGTTATTATCATAATTCCCTTTTAAAATTGTTAGTGTATTGATTTACCTACATCTAAAATATTTTTCTAATGTTACATATTTTTCTTTATTCTTTCTTGTTGGGGCCGTTTGAAAATGTTTCATACTTCTACTTTTAACTACCTAGTTAATTAAAAAAAAAGCTATATGAAATTTAAGTTTTTTCTTTTTTTAAACATCCATATCTATTAGGAAGAGAGTATAAAATGTTTTGTAAGAAAAGTTATTAAAATATTTTGAAACAAATCAAACGGCGCCAGCAATATATGTTTGAACCTCACATTTTATTGTTTGAATAAATAAAAAATTGATAAAAATCAGTTTCGTTTTAATTATATTCTATACACTACAATACTTTAATAGAAGACCAAAAGCCAAGCACGCTTTGCTAAGTCCCGAAACTTAAAATCCTCAATTGCTCTAAAAGAAAGCAGTATATGAAGTCTTTTATACTTGAAATGTTACCCTTACATCCATCCATCAAACAACTGAGCTCCACTGTTGAACATAGGCCTCCCCTAATGACCTCCAATGCAGTGATGGCCTCGAGGTTTAGGCGCGCGGTCGAGAATCTCGGCGGTCGCGGGTTCGAACCCCAGGCACACACCTCTGACTTTTCGAAGTTATGTGTGTATTCACATTGAATTATCACTTGCTTTAACGGTGAAGGAAAACATCGTGATGAAACCTGCACACCTAAAAAGTTCTTAGGAATTTCTTAGGTGTGTAGTTCGCCAACCCGCACTAGGCCAGCGTGGTGGACTATGGCCTAAAACCCTCTCAATGGTGGAGGAGACCCGTGCTCAGCAGTGGGCGTATATGGGTTGATGAAGAAAGAAGAATAAGAAGATCTGTCGAAAGCACACACAACACACAACTATCAAAGACTGTTGTGTTCTAAAATCCTCATCCAAAATACCTCAAATCAAATAATAGACAAAACTCTTGGATTATCCTGACCCATCATAATAATTAACCCTTATAACTTTAAATCTAAACACTGATGCATAAATTCTTATATACTGAGGATGACCGCTAGATTAAGTATATTAGTATTTTACTTATGTTTAAGTTACTGAATAGGAGCTCGGATCACAGAATCTTCATTACAATCGGTACATGCACCTACATGCAATATGCTCTGACCTCCTCAGTAAACGGTGTGGTTTAATACCAACAGTGTGCCGCCAAATTAAGCTAGGTAATGTATTCAGGCCCCTACGTTTCATGCTCGTACATAGGTTAATAAGGGAGGGAAGGAATAGGTTCGAAAATAAATAAATAAATACACCCAACAGTCACACACATAGTTCTGACCCCACATTAAGATACGAGTCTTGTGTCGTGGGTATCAGGCACTACGAGAGACTTTTCGGTCTCACAAACACCCAGACCCGAAACAAATATTTGTGGTTCACACAAACATTTGTCTCGTGCGGGGATCGAACCCGCGGCCGCTCGTTTCGCAAGCTGGTTTCTAGTCAACTGCGCCACGGGGCTGTCAAAATTAAATTGCAATTGTTTTTTGGGTTCGAATCCAAGATGTATTACGAAAAACGACAAGGGGAAAGAATATCTTATGGATGTTGAGTTTCATAAGATCTTATGAATGTATATCTAGATCCATCAATAGAGAGGGAAGACGTCAAGAGTAAGGGAGTAAAAGTGCCTTGTGCCCAGCAGTGGAACGTAGATAGGCTGATGATGATTGAATGTCGTACATACTAGAGCTTATATAATATATATGTAATCTGTTTATTATACCATATGTATATGTAATATTTTTATGACTTACAAAAATACTTGTCTTTAGGACAGCAACTTTATTAACAATTTAAATAACAACTTTTGGCCCTATCCCACCACACACCCGCCACTGCAACTCCTGTACTCCAGGATCAACAGCGGCACGCACAGTATTGGCGCCGAACAATGAAGCTCAGCGAATCTAAGGGGACCTAAATTGTCATAATCCCGCAACGAAGTTAATCAGAAAAGCAATGTAAAGGAGGAGTTGGAAAACAAAGAGTTGTCCACTTCCCTCCACAGCAAAGCGGGTGACAAAACATTGAGCTATGAGGTTTAACCTCACATAAAGAAAGACAATTACAATTACCAAAAAATTTTAATTAACAACTGTAAAAAATAGTTTATACTAAGAACCCATCAGTACCTATACTATTAAAATTATTTTCAAATGAACAATATTTTCCCTAACTATTAAAAAAACATACTACAAACGTTTTAATTGTGTGCATATTTCTCCCTCTTACATACAGTTATCCGAACCATTTTCAACTTCTGTCGTGGTCCATTTATAGCCCATATATTCGCGAGAATTTAACCTTCTGACAATACTGAGCTCGCTCTTCGGAGTATTGCACGCAGTAATTGCTTCCCGTTAACCGCAGGCGACCGACCTAAAGACGATCTGCCGGTCTGGGTTTAACTATAAATTAATACGCAGAACTAGACTTAAGCTTAATTTACTCCAGGTTTATAGCTATCAATGTTGAAAATGAATAATGTGGATATATAATCAGGACTTTATAGCTGCAAGGGTAAGCACGGGTATACCTTTTTTTTTTTGTTATCGAGAGGAAAGCTGTTTATGGCTTTACTTCCCGCCAGCCCGGGGGCAGTGGGGGGCGGGAAGCGTATGTCGGGGTCACCGGTCTTCCAGCCCGGCGCGCGGCGACGTCATGTCCGCGCAGATGTTAGTGCCGGGCTGGGTCCCTAACGAAATCTCTAAACCGGCTTACCGACCAAAACCCCCCGGTGGCCATCTCCGCGTCAAGTTGGGCGACCATGGTACGTGAGCGTAGCACAGGTATACCTACATTAACATTATGCAAGCTATAATTTTAATATAGTCTAGCTTTTTAATACAGCACGTATCCACAATTAACTATTATTTGCTTTGACGGTAAAGGAAAACATCGTGATGAAACCTGCACACCTAAAAGTTCTTAGGGATTTCTTAGGAGTGTAGCCCGCAATCTCGCCCTAGGTCAGTATCTTCTTCTTCTTCTTCATCAACCCATATACGCCCACTGCTGAGCACGGGTCTCCTCTACCATTGAGAGGGTTTAGGCCATAGTCCACCACGCTGGCCTAGTGCGGGTTGGCGGACTACACACCTAAGAAATTCCTAAGAACTCTTAGATGTGCAGGTTTTATCACGATGTTTTCCTTCACCGTTAAAGCAAGTGATTTTTTTTTTTTTTTTTTTTTATGAGAAAGGAGGCAAACGAGCAAGTGAGCCACCTGATGTTAAGTGATCAACACTGCCCATGGACACCCACAATGCCAGAGGAATCAATGTGATTACACACATAACTTCGAAAAGTCAGAGGTGTGTGCCTGGGGTTCGAACCCGCGACCGCCGAGATTCTCGACCGCGCGCCCATACCTCGAGGCCATCACTGCTTATGTCAGTATGGTAGACTAAAACCTGAACTTTCTCAATGGTAGAGAAAGCCCGTGCCCAGCAGTCGGGCCTATATGATCTGATAATGACGATGATGACCTTATTACGTGACTGTGCGAGTGAAGGAATACATATCTGCCTACCCCTTCCTTAAATACTGGCGTGAGGTTACGTGTATGTATTTCAGTCTACAATTTTACGGTTATAAAATAAATAAGCGATCGTGCCTTTCCTATGGACGTGGCTCAGTGTAGCGTGTAGCGGACTTAATATGGCCGATGTTGAACGCAGCTCATTTCGCATGACGCTGTAGGGAGAATGGAATATTGGGTATTGTTCATATTTACTATTTAACAGGAATATACTGCTCTGTTCAAAAGACAATCTGTTTATATCAAAATCAGACAGTATATTATTAAAGCTATGATAGATCACGCTAGAGACTAAGCTATCGCCTACTAAGGCGAACTTTGTATGTGAAGAATTGAGTGTGAAATTAAATGATTTACACCATCATCACCGAAAGCGGAAAGACAATCGAAAGAGTTTTAAAATACTCTATCTGAAGCGGCCAGAATCCAGATTGGTGTTTTGAATGATAGTTATTTACATTTATATATGTAGGGGAAATTATGGTATATTGAACCACCATCTAAATTGGACCACCCTTATATCTTCAAAAGTAAGTTTTTGAATTTTAATACTGGCAACACTAAACGAAGTGCGCCTCACTTCATTGCATATCGGCCATATTGTTTTCTTTGAAACGTAAAGCGATTGTGTTTTATTTTCGACATTTGATTTTCATAACTTTCGATATAATTTTTTACGATCGGTGCTAAGAGTGTTATTAAATTAAGGGTAAGTAAACAGGGTATTTAATTTATATATTAGAAGCATTATTTTGTTTACAATTAAACAAGAAATTATTTCCGGCATTTGTAGGGTATAATATTTTTTAACATTTGGTTTTTGACGTACTCACTTCGTTGGTTAAAATGGACCACATGCAGTTTGGTAAATTGGACTAGTTAAGAATCTTGTTTTGGACGATTCTGATAGTAGTCTTGAATCAGAAGACAAAGAAAATGAATGCACCAAATGCAAAATAAATTATTACGACAAAAAAGGCCCTAAAGGTGATTGGGTACAGTGTGTACGTTGCCATAATTTGAATCTCGAATCTTGTACCCAAAATCCTGATATTTGTGATGATTGTAGTATGTAAAAATAATTTAAATATTTAGTGTGTTTCTTAAAGAGACTATTACGTTTGTATAATTTTGTTTATTTACATTTTTTCTTTATATTTTGCCTTAGAGTTTACCGGAAGTCCAATTTAACGACCTCGTGGTCCAAATTAGAAAACTAGTTGGGTAAATTGGAACAAAGCTCCGATCTCACAATTTGTTGATTATTGAATAGCTTCAATAATTATGTTGATTTAATACTTAATAAACGAAAACTATATTTAATGTTCTTTCATTTCGTGTACTAAACATTTGTAAATAGTTACAAAAAGTCTGCCTAAAATGCATTTGAAAATAAATGGTCCAAATTACCAGACTTTCCCCTATATGACGCAGAGCAGTTAAGTGCAACATGTACAAAATATAATATGCAAATTTCATCATAGTTTGTAGCATAGTTTGTATAATTAGACCTGTTTTCTGTCTTTGCTAACCAACATCATATTTTTCATAGGAAAACCTAATTTAAATCTCCACAGCGACAATATTTAATCCCTTAATTAATCGCGCGCATTTTAAATATGAAAGCAATTATCCGATGAAGTGATGTGTAAGGCTATTTATAAATCTTAATGAATTGGAAATATGTTGGATTTCCGAATTTCATTAAAAATGGCGGAAAGCAGGAAACTAATGCATGCAAAGTACAGTCAGCGAAACAATATTAAATTGGTTTAGACCAAGGCCTATATTGTTATTAAATGGAATTTGTCAAGCAGTCAGGAACTTCATTCATTCTTAGACAATAAATAGTCTAAGACAGAATCCAAGAGTCCTATTTCTCTAAGTATCTTGACCTATCAAGATCTTTTCGGCGATGTAGAGGTTGGCATATGATGTCAACTTGATTATTCGATTTTTATGGCTATCAATGACAAAATTATCCACCCGTATCATATAATTGTTGTTTTCCAAATTTTACTTCTTCTTCTTCTTCATCTTCTTCTTCTTCATCAACCCATATACGCCCACTGCTGAGCACGGGTCTCCTCTACCATTGAGAGGGTTTAGGCCATAGTCCACCACGCTGGCCTAGTGCGGGTTGGCGGACTACACACCTCAGAAATTCCTAAGAACTTTTAGGTGTGCAGGTTTCATCACGATGTTTTCCTTCACCGTTAAAGCAAGTGATAATTCAATTTTGAATACACACATAACTTCGAAAAGTCAGAGGTGTGTGCCTGGGATTCGAACCCGCAACCGCCGAGATTCTCGACCGCGTGCCTAAACCTCGAGGCCATCACTGCTTTATAATAAAAAATAATAAAAATTTTACTTACCTATTAAGAAATCCTACCAACACACTAACACCTTCCAAGTCTAAAAACTACGATAACGTTTTCAACCAAACCTGTTTTTCAAAGAAGCAGACATTTATACTCTAATCATTCGCATTAACTGCACTCGAACGCTCAACTTCAATTCCAATTCCTGACCTATATAATCAAAAACAACTTAAATTCTGACCTCAAGATGTGCCATTAAAACCGGCACAAAAAGATGAGGTTGCGAGCGCAAGCCCCTGACATAAGGAGCTCGTGTAATTGGCTGCTGCAGCGCTCATTACTAGAATCATTTGTTCGACAACTATCTGGGTAAGGATGTGGTTGGAAGCGAACCTTGACTGAGTTTTATGGCACAGTTGAGGTGGAAATTGTAAGTGTTATTGGCAAGGATAGATGGTGGATTAGCATAAATACATTTGTCGTTATAGGCTCGTATATTTAGCGTCGGATTTAAAAAAAAAGTTGTGTTAAAAATTTAATCGTAAGTGTAGAAATGCACCTTTACCCTTAGGCAATAATTTTGAATGTTGTATGTAGTTAGCACGGTATAATTTATTATTATATATATCTTTATTATTGTTCTTTTCACTAGATTTCAAATCAAATTCACACACCTATGGTGTTTGAAAAGCTGACCAAGTAATTCATTGATTATTGAAATCTATCTAGATTTTATGTCAATTATACTAACTACATAGAAGGAAAAGATAACCAAATCTCAGTGACATAATTACCACACATTACTTCGCTCTTAACACGTCTATCTTTTTACGCTTTGAAATCATTTTTAAATTGCTGCCCTATATACATCCTGCGACAATAAAAATACATGTATTCATATTAGAAGCAAATTAATCACTAAAGAAAATTCATCACTCCAAGTATTAATATAACATGCGAAAACCAAGCGCACCACTATAGGCTCCAAACTAGAGCCTTGCCTCTTTACATACGTATCGATGTAGTTGCGAATCTATTCAGCTTGAAATGTGTATTTGTCTCTGATCATCTGAGGTACATTAAGTATAATGAGAGTTACGGTTTAAGGAGAAATTCGCTTTTTAAATTTGTTCATGGCTTGTAATGGTCGGGGAGCATTTAGTTCCAGCATTTACCGCTAGATGTCGCCATCTTATGTTTTTATGAACTCAAATGTTTAAAAAAAAATGTTAATTATAAAAATCTTGTTCAAATTCTCTCTTCTTATTAAAAATCGGTTTATTGAATAACTCGCATAAACAAGCTGACTAGAGAACAAAACTCTCGGTTTATTGGTTCGAGGATAAAAAACCATTTTAACATCTCGCTATCCAACACAAAACGCACACTGCTGGACATTGGTGTCCGTAATAAAGAACGGATTTAACCCAGCAAATTAATGCGACCTTTATCAGGTCAACTGTAACTACTTTCTATATAATAAATTATATACATTCTTCAGCAGCAACCTGGTTATAAAGAATATATAAAAGATCGATTACCAAACGGTAAGGGAAAATTCCCTGCCTACTCAACCGTAGATTTTATCAGAATCCTTATAACCGATACAAAAAGTTTATTTGCGGAGAAAGCAACGTTAATAATGAAGGTGCTTTAAAAGTGGCTTCAACAAAAACAATCTGGAATGGAAACAAAAAAAACACGGCTAATGAAAGAACCTCCAAGCCAAGTGTTAGCACAAAGGAATATTTTTCAATTGTTTTATTAAAAGCACTACCAGTAATTAAATTATGCTGTATCAGGAGTGCGGGAAGAAATGGGTTCATACAAGCATTTTTTTATAAGTTAATTGTCCTCATTGCTGATTATCACTCGACGTTCACCATTCTTTTGTAGAATATTTAATCTCAAAATTTATACTTAAAAACACATATCTTCTTCTTCTTCATCAACCCATATACGCCCACTGCTGAGCACGGGTCTCCTCTACCATTGAGAGGGTTTAGGCCATAGTCCACCACGCTGGCCTAGTGCGGGTTGGCGGACTACACACCTAAGAAATTCCTAGGAACTTTTAGGTGTGCAGGTTTTATCACGATGTTTTCCTTCACCGTTAAAGCAAGTGATAATTCAATTCGAATACACACATAACTTTCGAAAAGTCAGAGGTGTGTGCCTGGGGTTTGAACCCGCGACCGCCGAGATTCTCGACCGCGCCCCTAAACCTCGAGGCCATCACTGCTTAAAAACACATATATTCAACTGTTTTTAACACGGCTTCTGTTCTGTTACTGTACAATTATCTAACCAAACCACAGTCAAATCTGAACCAAATCTTATGCACACATCCCTGGCTTTTCAAATTTATGCGTGTATTCACAAAAAAATATCACATACTTAAACGGTGAAGGAAAACATCGTAAGGAGACCTGCAGACCTAAAGGTTTGTAGATGAGTGATAGACGAAGGCTTAAACCCTCTCAGTTGTAGAGGAGGCGTGAGTCTAGCAGCTAGACGTATTTGAACTCATTTTGACCAACATTAAAGGACGTTCACATGAAAAATCCACGCCCCAACTGCCCATTGATATTGTAGACTTGAAAAGACATCGCAGTTTCCCATTTAAAATTACATTATGAAAGCTTTCACAAACGCACGCCGTGCTTCGTGGCCGCTATGAAAGGGCTTTAGAAATAACATCGACAGTGTTTTTAATTCTTCCATCAAAAGCAGAGCGAATAATGTGGACTAAATGAAGAAACATATTTTACGCTTAGCTCTATGGTAGAGAATGGTGGAACAAATGTAGAGTCCATTTTGTGTAGTGCTTAGTTAAATGTAGAGCGAAATTTTAAAATAGTTTTCAAATATTTTCATCCATTTTTGTAATATATTAGAATACTCGAATTGCCAATAACTAAATAGTAGTCTCTGACTTGTCGAAGTTAAGAATGTATTTAATATGAATCGTCACTAACTTACGGCGAAGAAATTATCGTGAATAAACCTGCACACCAAAAAAATCTTGAAAGTTTCTTAGTCCGCCAACCCACAGTAGTTCAACGGTATGAACTAAAGTCTATATCGGCTTATTATATTATATATAAGCGATGGTGGGTAGTATTCCTTTTAAATGTTATCTACTATATAAGACTTGTAAAGGTTCAACAGAGTGACCCACATCCAGAAAAGAATGCAATAAAATATTTCCTCCCATCTAACAAAGACCTAACAGTACTCTATGCTTTTACCTCCCAACAATTACGTTCAAAATATCGCGAAATTCAATAAAAAGGAACAATAAGAAACCGGAGCGCCTGTTGTTTCATTTTAAAAGGCATTCGAAGTGCAAACGTAGTCGTAGTCTTTTTTCCATCCACCGCTAACTAGATACTCCTAGTTGCTGTCTCTAAGATTTTTAAGTTCGCCCGTATTTTCACTTTGATTGGAAAGTTAATTCAAGTAGAGGCGAAATTAGTTCTATCTTCATTAAAGCGAGTAAAAAAAGATATTGAAAACTGAAGGTAGTTTCAAACTGCTCTGGAATAGAGTTTTTGCGATGAAATAGGATGCGGCAACGTTACTATGGAGAGGGTTTTAGTTGCTCTTTTTACTTTGAGAAAAGATCGTGAGGTTTTTATCTAAGGTTTTTTATGTCTTTTTGAGATCAGGTAAAATTAATACTTAAAAGTAATTGCTTACGGGTTACAAATAAAGGTCCTGAGATCAAATTATGGTCACAAATATGCCCGGGGTTTGAATCTGCGACTATCGAATTGTCAGCGCGCCTAAACCTCGAGGCCATCACTACTTAGCTTATAGCATTATTATCCTATATATGTATATTTGAGTGCTGAGTAAAAGCTTATTGTGTAGAAATAAAATATTAGGTCCTCGTTCATCAAATTAGTCTAGAGCGAATTGGATTACATTCCTAAATAATTCCTATGACAATTTTAAGTACATATAATTAAACATGTAATTGTTAATCAACACAACTATGAAAAGTCAGAAATGTTTACTTACGGTTTGAATCCACGACCCTGATATTTTCAACCTCAGGCCTATACCTTAATGCCATCATGACCTTGAGTGTATAATAGAAGAAAAGAACACGATTCCTTCTGTCTTCAACTGACGTCTTACCAAACCACTCACTTCCAAATTATTGGCAGCTTAAAGCGTAGCTTCAAAGCGATTCGAGGGAACGAGGCTGTAAACATTAAGAATAATACCCGATTAACTTATATTTTATCTCGAACAATTATATAGGAGTTACGTTCGCTTTATGACGGTATTTCGCTGTTTATTTCGTCTTTGTCGGCCATTGGGTATAGTTTAAGTATAAACACTGTCTTTTAAGTCAAGTGTATATATTTAATATTGATATTGACATGGTAAAAAGAAATAAACTTACAGTTTGCGAGTCTTTTGGGGCCTATGACAAGCAGAGGACGTCTTTCAGCCGAAGATGCTGATGATGATGAAAAGTGCTTAAGCACCCAAGTGTCAAGTGAAACACATTAACTACTTAACCCATCTGTGTTTTATGTTCAAAGTGATGGACCAATAGACAGAGTCGTGGCACAGTTGGCTCAGAACAGCTTACGAAATGAAACGCCCCGGATTCGATCCGAAACTAGTGTTGTAATCCATTAATATTTGTTTCAGATCTGTGTATTAGATCTGTGTAGAAAAGCTTCTCCTATTTTCTGATACCCATGAGTTGTATCCTAGTGTGGGGTCAGAACTGTGTACGTGAACGTTAGGTGTATTTTAATACCACCAGAATATCATCTCATTTAAGCTACAATAACAAATTCCCATGTTTTATCCAGAACTGTGGTTATTATTTTAAAATTGTAGGTGTCCTACGCAACGCAGTGACGTCAAACAGTAAGGCACTTTGTGAGTATTGAAAAGTAGTAGAATTTCGCACTGCCCCCAGGGAAATTACGGTTGAATGGATACAATAAGTAACGACGCCTAACTTAAAGTCATTACGCGTGCTACTGAGAAAATTGTACGAAACCCTAATATAGAACTCGTGAGAATCTTCCATAGCTCAATTGATTTTAGACTAATTGACATACTAGAAACTACGTTTTTGTTACCTGTAATAGAAAAAATGTTCTTCGGATGTTATTATAGTAATAAAAACATCATTATGACAACATTAACAATGCCTAAGTAGAGGTGAATTTCTGCGTAAATTTTGATAGACGCCTTGTTAGGTGGCAACCGATGGACGACTACTTTATAATTAACATAATAAAATCTGTATTTTGGGCGTAGTCAATAGTTAACGTAACCTATTTAAAAGTGAGATTAGTATTAATTCAACAATAGCTTACATTGTAAATTCGCAAAGTGCTTTCAAATAGACAATATTATTGTGACAATGCCGAATTCGACTGAGCAAATCGATTAAGTTTCGTGATTGTGGCTTTCTGTCGAGGAGAAACTATTATAAAACGATTCGTTGGTGCTCCACTACCAAGCGGAATCGGGTTAGCGGTGTAGCGTTCTCCAAAGTAAGCAAGTTAAATTTATGAATTGTGTTAAAATGCACCATAATGAACAGTATATCTCTTTCGTAATTCATTATGCATCATTTTATTATGGCCTACCATTTCAGCATTTCCTCGTCAATTATAATCAGTACATTCACTTTAAGTCCATGTTTGTCCCTTACATTACTCCTCCGTCCAACAGTCTCATATACCAAAGCCTCATCTCAAAAAGGATAATCAAACCATCGTAATCATCAGCCCATATGCGTCACTGTTAAGCATAGTCCTCCTTTATAACTGAAAGAGGCCATGGTCCACGACTGGCCTAGTGACACTACACACCTAAGAAATTAGTAAGGAAAATATCATGAAGAAACCTGTACGCTTAAAAGTTTTTAGGCAATTCTTAGGTGTGCTAAGCCAGCGCCTACAATCTGCATTAGGTCAGCGTGGTGGACTAACCCTTAACCCTTTTCAATGGTAGAGGATGCCCGTGCCTAGCAGTGGAGACGTGTATGGGCTGATGTTAAAATTATGGAATTCCGGGCACAGTCTCGAAACACAGTTTACACACGTCTGCAACGACTTATATTAGCAAATCATTTATAAACGATTAAAATGGCGTGTACTTTCCGCCGCCTCGTCTCGCCATCAATCATCGCTGACTGCTGAACGAGTCGCGTATGCCTCGGTTATTTTCGACTCGCCTTACTGTTTCTTTAATATGTCTTGTAATTCGGACCGAGATTGATTGTTTTTCAAAATGATTCGAGTCATATTTTAGCATTTGGAGATACATGCAAACTTATTAACTTGAGAATTATGAAATTAAAATTTTTCATGTTTTTTTTGGAGTCTAAGTCGCATATTAAAATAGAATCGCACTGCTATTAAAACAATACATAAATCACGCATTTTTAAATAGCAAAGTGTAGTTTAAGATTGATTGGTCTTCCAAAAACCAGCTGGCCACTCGAGAGGCCACAGGTTCGATACCCGCACCGAGATAAATATTAAGGGTCTGATAGTATTTTAAACAAAGTCATATAGTTTCCGATTCCCACCACACAAAACTTCCTCCTAGTGTAGGGTCAGAACTACGTATGTATTTAAGAATATTCATTTAACTCTGTTACAGTGTAAGTATGTACAACAGTAAATATAGATATCTAAACTTTTCATATTTAACTAACATTTCATCCATACTAATATTATAAATGCGAAAGTAACTCTGTCTGTCTGTCTGTCTGTTACGCTTTCACGTAAAAACTACTGAATGGATTTTAATGAAACTTTGCAATAATATAGCTTATACATCAGGAAAGGACATAGGATACTTTTTATCCCGGAAAATGTAGTATTCCCGTGGGAATGGGTATTTCTGGATCTACCAAACCGATTTGAATGATTTTTGGTACGTAGGGTTCACAGACTTAATATGGGATAATTTTATCCTGGAAATAATCCCGTGGGATAAACATGTTATAAATGCAAAAGTCTCTTTACACTTAACCCTAGAGTCTACGCGGACGGAGTCGCGGGCAAAAGCTAGTAGTCTATAATCTCTAATAATAAACCTAGCGAAACAATGTTTAGTAATAAATGTATGGCGCCTGACTATAGGAAGAGAAACATTCAACAAGTATGAAGATATTTTGCCAGCAATATTTCCAGACAATTACGTAGTATTTGATGGACTTATCTCCATATTTGGCAGAAGCCCAAGTGTTATACTGAATGAATGGGGCGTAAAACAAAACTTTATGTGATCTATTATCATGATAAAACCTATGGTCGTGTATGGTATAAATATTTATTTCGGATTTAAGAGTTTCTTAGATTTAAGTATACTTACCGCAGCATTTAAGTCACCACACGCGCGATGCCGCGATTTATTTTATACGAATGCTATACCTATACCTATAATAAAACCTGCATACCTAAAAGTTCTTAGATGTGTAGTCCGCCAACCCGCACTAGGCCAGCGTGGCGGACTATGGCCTAAACCCTCTCAATGGTAGAGGAGACCCGTGCTCAGCAGTGGGTGTATATGGGTTGATGAAGTTGAATGCTATAATAAGTGTACTATAATCACGCCTGTATCTCCAAAAGGCTATGCAGATATATAGAAGAGTTAAATTAATTATTTGTCCCCTCTTTTTTATGTTCCAATAGAGGTCGAGCCTTCCACCGATTTTCGGAAAGATTAGGATACATCATGCTTCTACTGAATAATTTCTATTATCCGGTAGCATTTTCACGAGCAAGAGCAGAATGAGAATTTTAAAAGGATTAATTTGTCATGGCAGGATTTTTGTGTTCTTTGAATATTCTGTGTACTTGGTATAATAATGAACGGATTGGATTCCAACCCGCGACTGCCATAACCAACAAGCCAACACGCATAGTATGTACTAAAAACCTGTCCCCGTAATTTTCTTTAAAGCATATACAAAAAGCGTTTCGCTATTCATAAAGCCATTTCATTCGCAACATTTCAAAACGTCGCATTCGGAAACGTATACCAATTACATGTATTATGTCACAGTGGACAAATTAACGGTTTTTATACAAATTCAAATGCATACGGACAGAAGTGCGAGTGGGATAGACTGGGGCACAACACAAACGCACCCTTTTATACTGAATCAATTGAATTTGTACTCTATGGTACATATAATAAGGTAGGAAGTTGTCTGCTTCATGCAAATTTCAGTTCATTACAAAATGAAATGTGTCTAGGTACCAAAATTGTAGGCGCGCATGCGCGACCACGTACAGAGCTTTAGTAACTCGGAGACCGCGGGACGAGGCGCACGTCAGCGCCGCCCTAGCGGCACCACACAAAAACAAAAATAATGTTCGAAAACCAAACGCAGATACCTCGAGCAGTGACTTCATTTGATGCGAGTGCACTTTTTTGAGCAGTGTTTTTGGTGTTTTTTTTTTTATTTTAATTTTTATTTTTTATGTGGCCATCGCAGTGCGGCAGGCAGCCGTGAGGATCGAATGAGGTTCTGCAAACCTCCTTTTTGATACAGGTCTGTAAATTAAATTACTATATTGCGTGTACAAGTACGGAAATGTAATATTATAAGTAACAGTTGCTGTAAGTAAGCTAATAAAGTTTTAACGCGAATACAATTTAGGCCGATTAAATTAGGGTAGGCGAAACATTGGTTCGTGCATTGAATGTGTGAGTGACCTTTTTTCATTACAGTAAAGGTTTTATATTCATTTCAGAGACGGGAGTAGCTTAAAAGGTTTTTTAATTTTTTATTGATTCGATTTTTGTGACCTTGTTTTTCATGCTAAACTGGACTAGACTCAGATTTCTATAACTATAAATCATTTATGTACCTATAAACATATGCACGTATAATAAGACCTAAAGTCCCAAAACTAGCCTTGAACCCTTAGTCCTGCACAAAACGTCTTATAGTATACCAAACCATTATGGGTTTTTCCAACAAAAGCTCAAAATGTTATTGGTCAAACATTTGTCACGGCATCAAACCCATCATCTCTTATAATAAAGTCCACTTCTTACTTACTATGCCATGGGGGCTTATATTACATGTCAGTAAATAAGTAGTTTACACAAATAAGGTTATCTGCTGTAATCCAAGTTGCCAACTCATACCAGGCCAGCTCAGTGGACTAAGGCTTAAAGAGGCTTATGACTGACAATGACAGGTGAGGCTGAACATGATGATGATTATGCATATTTCACTTACAGAATTAATCAATTTTTTAAACTAAGATATAGTTTAAGGTGTAATGTAGGCTCAAATGAATACCAAAGCATTTGATATGAGCTGAAATAACTGTTAATTCATGATTTAATCGAAATATTACCTTGTATGGATGAAGCTAAGGCAGTGATGGCCTCGAGGTTTAAGCGCGCGGTCGAGAATCTCGGCGGTCGCGGGTTCGAACCCCAGGCACACACCTCTGACTTTTCGAAGTTATGTGTGTATTCACATTGAATTATCACTTGCTTTAACGGTGAAGGAAAACATCGTGATGAAACCTGCACACCTAAAAGTTCTTAGGAATTCCTTAGGTGTGTAGTCCGCCAACCCGCAGTAGGCCAGCGTGGCGGACTATGGCCTAAACCCTGTCAATGGTAGAGGAGACCCGTGCTCAGCAGTGGGCGTATATGGGTTGATGAAGAAAAAGAATATGGATGAAGGTTAGAATATAGCAACTATACAAACAGTGTTAAACTCAAAATGATGTAACATGCATTTAGCGTAATGCTCTGTTGTTGTTAATGGTCTTCTTCATATAAAATCAAGGAGTAGACATAAATGTTATTATTACCTACACCTAGCCAATATTTGGCTTTCCACGTCAGATGTCAAGCCAATCTGCTTTAAAGACTGAACTACAAAAAATTACCTGTGTAAATTTAAATAAAAATCTACATATCTTCTTCTTCATCTTCTTCATCAACCCATATACGCCCACTGCTGAGCACGGGTCTCCTCTACCATTGAGAGGGTTTAGGCCATAGTCCACCACGCTGGCCTAGTGCGGGTTGGCGGACTACACAACTAAGAAATTCCTAAGAACTCTTAGGTGTGCAGGTTTCATCACAATGTTTTCCTTCACCGTTAAAGCAAGTGACAATTCAATGTGAATACACACATGACTTCGAAAAGTCAGAGGTGTGTGCCTGGGGTTCGAACCCGCGACCGCCGAGATTCTAGACCGCGCGCCCAAACCTAGAGGCCATCACTGCTTCAAAATCTACATATACGAGTATGCAACATAACCGCAAGTCCACCAACCCGCACTAGGCCAGCGTGATGTACTAAGGCCAAAAACGTCTCAATAGTAGAGGAGGCTTGTGCCCAGCAGTGGGACTTATATGACCTGATAAGATACATAGCCTCACGTGTGTATTCCCCAAAAGACTAGAAAAAGGTGCATTTCGGCACTCACATATTGCCAAATGTGTTTTCGACTTTCAAACGTAGCAGGAGACGAGTTCAAGCAGGTTTTTAGGCACAATTCCAGACTTCTTGCTGCTCCTGAGAATTTTCTAATAGATAAAACCTATTGCAATCTAGATCTCACAAAAATACTTGTATTGCGAGACCCCGAGGTAGACAAAAAATAAATTAATATATCTGCTGTTTCCCCACAAATTACTTAAAACACTCAAGGTATTTCTTGTTGCCTTGTTCCTTCGAAACAATGGAAGCAATAATTTTACGATTGAGAAGATCTTTTGTAAGACCACTTGAATGTAGGAAACTTTTCTTTTGTGTGTGATTTTCATCAGGTGCTGTGTTTAGAGGGCACCGCACTAATCTTAGTGTATTCTAGGTCCATTGGAATAGGCTAGACGTATCGTCTGATAACTGAAATTTTTATCAGTAGCTAATCTGTTTGGTTCGTATTACGTATCATCACGATCAGTCCATATACGTCCCACTGCTAGACACGGACCTCCTCTACCACTGAAAGGGTTTAAGGCCTTAGTCCACCACGCTGGCCTACTGCGTATTAGCTGACTTCACATCTAAGAAATTCCTGAGAATTGTTTTAGGTGCTTGGGTTTCATCACGATGTTTTCCTTCACCGTTAAATCAAGTACTAATTTACTGCGCTTTTGCTGACGGTATAACATACAAAATACACTTTTCTGCAGAATAGACTTATATCAAAAGTCATATACTAACAAGCTTTTATACCCTTAGAGGAGGGCAGTGTCTTAAATTCCACGCAATAAATGCTTTAACGTTTTAGGACCTTACTGCTAAACTAACAGTTTTTCTTGATAGAGTTTGAACCTACTACCCCGCTACATTGATGCTAACAAGATATAAACCTTTAACATCTTATTTCTATTCTTCCTTTCAGTTACTCTTTCAGTGGTAAATAGAGACAAAAAATACACTGACCCTTAAGAAGCTTCGGTCGGCCAAGTCAGTTCTCCTCATAAATCTTTCACGTCAAATTACATTAAAAGTACCACACGCGTCCCACCGCTGGGAATTGGGACGGTAATAATTATTTGAAGTGGTACAGAAAAGGCTGTTTCCAATTTGGGGAAACGCTTTTTTTATACGCAAGAGTTGTGCGCCCAGTTCTGTTACTACATAGATGTTTAATGATTTTGTTTAAGAAATGTGAATTATGTCATACACTTTAATGTAAAGAAAATGCAGGATTTTTTAGATATTGTAGACGATGGAATGAAAAGCATAATGATTATTTCATTTACGGATGAAATTACAGGTACAAGACAACTTTGAGGAAAAGTTGAGATCCTCGAAAAAAAATTAAACCACGTTGATACGTTGGAAGCCAAACCTCTCTCACTAATTCTTAGCATCATGCTTGACATGGTTTTTAGGCATTTATACAATGCTGGCCTAATTATTAAAAGAAAAGAAAAAATAGCGATACATACTCCTATAATCTTCGAAGGTACAGGCAGGGATGCATTTCTTTACTCATGTTTCACCAGGTATGTATCGGTCCTACATAATAGGAGGCGAGCCTATTGGTGACTTTTGGACAATTTCTACAATGCATGTACTGAGAATCTAATAGAAATATCAAATAACCCAGCCCGGCCCAGTACCCGAACCTGGATCTTCTAGACCGCAGAACTCATTGTAGTAAAATTATTTTTGTTCTTGATATCTCCCTTTTCTTTATACTTTTCCTTTCTCCGATGAATTCTACGGGGCATACAAAGCCACATCCAATTAAAATATTCTACTTCCAGGAACATTTTAAGAAAGAAATTTGATTATTTTTAAAACAAAATGTCGGACAAAGACTTTGCAATTTCTATGAAGTAATTATGAGATTTTTTGCAAAGTAAATGTACTTCTTCTACTTGAATGCACGTACATCAATTGATGTTGGCTTATTATATTAACTTCATTCAAATGACAAGCTCTTTACAGCCTGGGGGCAATGAAAACTAATTTTTCTTTTGTATAACAACGCTTTTTTTAAAATAACAATAAAAAATAGGTCACAATTAAAAAAAATAAGCTTTTATTTTATTTTTTAGTCCGCCAACCCGCACTAGGCCAGCGTGGCGGACTATGGCCTAAACCCTCTCAATGGTAGAGGAGACCCGTGCTCAGCAGTGGGCGTATATGGGTTGATGAAGAAGCTTTTAGATTCGCCGTGTAAATATTAGTTCTATGGTAGTCAGTCGCTTTAAGGATTTCACTTATAATTTTGGGGTAGACATTTTGATTTTAAATGTTGTTTTAAAAACACAGTTATCTTGTGAAAACGATTTTAAATTATTGTAATATCCAAAAAATAAAAAAGTTACATTAAATAAGCGAAACTATTTATTATGTCTGTATTTATTTTAGTTAACTACCTCACCATTTTCAACATAAATAAGTTATTAGATTATTAGTTGTTTAGAGAAAAAAAGAATAGATGCCAATGAATTACTTTGCTATGCATATATGACTGTGGGGATAAAACCCTCATAATTTCTTCAAAGATTCTTAACCTCAAGTCTAATTCGATCCTCTTACCCAAAACAATACAAAGATATCCAAACGCTCTTTCTCTCATTAGTATTCACCTTATTTAGATGATTAATTACTGGGTCTCTGAATCCCGTCATTAGCAATATCCAGGCAGCGCTTATCAGACCTCATTACTCGGTATCTCGAAAAAAAATGCTTTTCCAGCCTGTGTTATTTATAGTCCGTGCTATTTTTATAATAATATGTCTTTGATGAATATATTCGTTGTTACTTCGTGTGTTTTTAAATCATGATTGTTACTTATACGATTCGAAGGAATTGTCCAACAGAATAAATTTCCCACGAATGTTTGATTTTCAATAATAGACGGGTAACAGTACAGTACATTGATGACCTCGAGGTTTAGGCCCTCGGTCGATAATCTCGATAGTCGCGGGTTCGAACCCCAGGCACACACCTCTGACTTTTCGAAGTTATGTGTGTATTCACATTGAATTGTCGCTTGCTTTAACGGTGAAGGAAAACCTGCACACCTAAAAGTTCTTAGGAATTTCTTAGGTGTGTAGTCCGCCAACCCGCACTAGGCCAGCGAGGCGGACTATGGCCTAAACCCTCTCAATGGTAGAGGAGACCCGTGCTCTGCAGTGGGCATATGTGGGTTGATGAAGAAGAAGAAGAAGTATCATAAAACAGACATTACAATTTCAAATTGTTTTTGAAGCTATTTAATCACCGAAATACATACAAAATGTAAAATACCTGATAACAGTCTTCTTCTTCTTCTTCTTCTTCATCAACCCATAACAGATCAAAATATAACAGTCAAATACTCGTTTATGCAGTATTTTATTCAAATGCAGTAATAAGTTAAACAAGCATAATTTTACCGACTAATACTATCGACTCGTCATGATTACTCGCCAAACAACAAACTATTTTGACATCCACGCCCACCTTTTAAGGAATACAATGCGAAAACTAAATCAAATGCTTTTAAAAACCACGGGGTTCCGATTCACCCCGATTTAGTTTCCGGCACGAATTCTTCCATATTTCAAGTTAGGCGTCAGTGAGGCGTGACTGCGACGCATCACGCAACTGCAACGCAAACGTCAGTTTGAAAGCAGTTTTGTATTCTATTTAAATATATAGTTATTTAAATATATTTCAATATATATATATTCTGATTGTGATTGAAAACTTAGGCAGGTGATTACTGAACTCGTTCGAGTTAAATAAAAAAAATGACGTTACAAACAACCATAACGCTGTTTTATTAAAAATCATTAAAGAAAATGTTAAGCTTATTTCCCCTGTAATATTTATAAAGTTAATTACATACACGTCATCATCATCATCATCACCAGCTCATACTGGTCTCACTGCTAGGCACGACCTTCCTTTAAACAGAGAGGGTTAAGTCCTTTATCCACCACGCTGGCCTAGTGCGGCTTGGCGGACTGCACACGTCAGAAAATTCCTAACTTACACAGTAAATATCTAATTACCATGTAATTGTGTATAAAAGTACATAGTGCGCCATTCAGCCAAAACACGAGCCATCTCGCGAGCTATAACTGCGTTAATTAAATATTTTTACATCAACTCAGTAAGTACTGGGTTGAAAGCGCAATCGTTAAGTTTACGCTTGGCTCATAGATTATAAAGCATCTATTTTATGTGAAATGCAGAAAGGTATCTGAGATGGTTTAATAAGATATTGACTTGGTACTGTGGTATGACTGTTTTTTTTAGTAAGGGTTTGACAGCTGCTATTAATAAATAATAAATAAATACACCCAACAGTCACATACATAGTCCTGACTCCACACTAAGGTGCGAGTCTTGTGTCGTGGGTATCAGAAACTACGAGAGACTTTTCGGTCTCACAAACACCCAGACCCGAAACAAATATTTGTGGATCACACAAACATTTGTCGCGGTGCGGTGATCGAACTCGCGGCCGATCGTTTCGCAAGCTGCTGTCTAGCCAACTGCGCCACGGGGCTGTGTATTGAATTGAATGATAGAAGCATCTTAGTATGTATGTACTTATGACAGCGGCGGTACTTCGAACCCCAGGCACACACCTCTGACTTTTCGAAGTTATGTGTGTATTCACATTGAATTATCACTTGCTTTAACGGTGAAGGAAAACCTGCACACCTAAAAGTTCTTAGGAATTTCTTAGGTGTGTAGTCCGCCAACCCGCACTAGGCCAGCGTGGTGGACTATGGCCTAAACCCTCTCAATGGTAGAGGAGACCCGTGCTCAGCAGTGGGCGTATATGGGTTGATGAAGAAGAAGAAGAAGAGTTGTTTGTTGGGTCAGGGTGTTATTATCTACATATATGTCAAAGCCCCTTTCTACTTGGGACTGAAATGGCGAAAGGTAGGTGCAGAAATGCACCTCTAACTACCCCTTCGGAGAATATAGCTTACATTTGTCTGTATGAATTAATCTTTCTTAAATACTAACATAACCGATTTCCCTGACTTCTAACCTACTAATATGTATAGCAAAATCAAAATGAAATGGATTTTAAATTTCGAATGTATGCTAGAATTGCAGTTAATTCTATTAAAATCCTATAATATTTTTCCTGTATAAAATAAGAAATAAAATCAGCTCTAGCGCGGAGAAAAATGAATTCAAAATTCGCTTGTTCGTAGCCCAAGCAATTATAAAATGGATTTTCGTTTTGAAACGTGAAACTCTGCAGTGTTTCACTGCAATGGGATTAGAATTTATAATTTCATTTCCTTCACAAAATTGTGGATTAACTGGAAAACAACAAATTTCCTTTAATTAATGAAATTTGTTGCCAGATGATTTCAGATGTATTAAGTTTTACGTTAGATGACAATATGATCTTGTAGATCAGAAATTATATTTTAGATATCGATGGAAAGATACTTAAACAGAGTCTATTTGACTAAATGGTAAAATATCCGTCTTTTACGCTTTCATGCCTAGGTATACCGCTGGTTCAACCTGAATAATTTTACTATGGAGATAGATAGAAACTGGAAAAAATAAATAGGATACTTTTTATCCCGGAAAAATGCAGTTTTGCCAAGGAATGTCCGAGAAACGAAATTGTAAAAAAAATCGTATTTTAGAGTGCATATTTTCTTAATAAATTTTATATTTATATCCCTAAAACAAGTTTCACCGCTAACTTATTGGATATAAAAATTACGGTACACCCACCCTACATGACTAATACAACATATTTTTAATATAAGTTTCAAACCCACGTCAAACAGTTAACATGAGAACTGAACCCCGACCTCCCACGCAAATCGTTGGTGCATGAAATACTTTATTCCCGAACTGTGGCCGCGCGGTTGATCTTTTTACAAACTTTCAAAATGGATTTGTTATTTCGCCGTTTGAAACGCGACTCCTCTAGTGCTGTCCGGATTTTAATATCCGCCAGAATTAAATATACGAAAGTTTACGTACAAATTTGTTGCTTGAACGAATACTCGAATTGCAGTACAGATGGACTGGTCAGTGGCAGTCTGTAGAACCCTAAAAACAAACTGTCAAGCTTTTATGTTTCTTTAATAAAAGCAGTTTGACATATAGAATATTATGACTTCACAAATTGAAAGTATGCATTATAAAAATTTACGTATGACAATTGTGGGCTTCTATAGAAGCCTGTTTTAAACTAACAAACTTGCTTTATTATATTTGTATACATTATTATATAATTGAAAAATTTATAAGTGGCTACATGAAAAATCCAAGGTTCAACACAGTATTTTCCATTAAAAACGTTAAAAATTGTGGTCAGAGAAATTATAATACCACGGAGTATTATTTAATGGGCATGCCGAAGTGACCACTTTGGCACAGATACGAAAAACCACGAAACTACGCTTTAGCAACTATATATTTTAATATATTTATACGAAAAATAAACCAATGGCTTTTGGTTTATGAAATGCAGTCGAAATTGAACTGAAAACGTCACGAGTTATTTTGCAGGACACCATGATTATATTTTGACAGTGCAACGTGGTTGGTCTCGAAGCATTATGGTGTTTAGAAATTCAGTTTTTTTTTTCTTCTCAAGAAATTTCTTTTTGGATTTTCTACACAAATATGTCAAGAAAAAGGAGTCTGAAAAAAATGTGCCTGAAAAACGGAAATGGGGACTCAACCGCTATTACTATGAACTAAAATAACAATATACAAAGTTTATGCATAGAAATGCGCATCTGCCTATACCATCGGGGACATAGAAATGTTGTTAATCTTAGTCAAAAACATTGAAAACGATCTATTATTCTCTATTTGTTTATTTGACTTAATTATTATTTCCATAAAATTGAAAATACCAATCAGTAGGATTTTAGTCGGATAAATATATCCGCATTGTTTTTGCCCCTACCCTACTTCGTCTACAGTTAAAATGAGATCTTGGGAGCGGTAAAGTTGGCGAAACTCAAGGAATGTGCTTAAAAGTTGGGAACTTTTAGAGACCGATCGTAGAGTACTGCGATGTAGGGTTCCCGAGGGATATAGTACCGTTGTCTTCCCAATTCGAATGATTGAATAATTATTATCATTCAATTTACTTTATATAATCTACTCTCTGAGGTTCAATTGAAGATTACAGAACGGTTATGCAGTGTAAATTGTCTAGCAGAAAATCGAAATCAAGCATTTTTTGATTAAAGATATATCATTGACTTTTTATTTCGAGTTTATTTATCATCTATTTCATTATGATGATTTTGGGTTGCCAGTATCATAAGACCATACCAAAAATATATTTTATATAGAGCTGTTTAGTCACTTATGATATTATATTATTCGGAAAAGGACTCTCTTAAACCATATCTCACCTAGGTTCCGACAGGTACAAGAAAATCCTTTCTTACTAACAGTCTTTACAGGAACATAAAGCCTACGAAAAGGGTTCTTACAAGTTATAAAGTGAAAGACTAAATAAAAAAAAAGTTTATGCCGACTGGCGTTCCAAATAATGGTGCTAATGCCATACCAAGTTATAATATAAAAGTGAATCGTTGTATAATTTTTATCTTCTTCTTCTTTCTTCATCAACCCATATACGCCCACTGCTGAGCACGGGTCTCCTCTATCACTGAGAGGGTTTAGGCCATAGTCCACCACGCTGGCCTAGTGCGGGTTGGCGGACTACACACCTAAGAAATTCCCAAGAACTTTTTAGGTGTGCAGGTTTCATCACGATGTTTTCCTTTACCGTTAAAGCAAGTAATAATTCAATTTGAATACATACATAACTTCGAAAAGTCAGAGGTGTGTGCCTGGGGTTCGAACCCGCGACCGCCGAGATTCTCGACCGCGCGCCCAAACCTCGAAGCCATCACTGCTTTCAATCAATGCCATACCAAGTTATTATATAAAATTGAATCGTTGTATAATTTTTATCACTCAAATATAAATGACATTGGATTTTCATACCTGATTGAATGAGGTAGGTTGAATTATAATTAATGTTGCTTGCTTATTCTAGTTTCTTTACGTTAATAGACTATATATTACTGCCTCTAGACTCCGTTCAGCTATTCATTTTAATAGCTCAAGGGCAAACCTTAATAAGATTACGCTCTATCTGAAAATCGAACCCCAATCTCTCAACTGCTTGCTGCACATTTGAAACATTAACAGTCTGCACTATTTACTCATTATTTCTTTTACTGTTATATAACTGTCACCTTTTTATTGTTAATACACTTTTTATTCTTCTTCTTACCCAAACCTGAACTAATAGAGAATGTCTTATTAAATCCGTTTTTATACTTGCATAAGAAGCATGAATAAATAGTCATTTATTCACATTCATACGTCATATAATATCTTTCAAATCAAAGCATTGAAACACAGTTAAGCAAATCAATAAGATGGCGTGTACCGTCGACGTTAGAGGACATGCAAAGGGACTCATACACGAAGCCCTCGGGCTATAAATCAGTCCTTCGATCGCCATTTTCCATGCAAGTGTGCTTTATATTGTGACGATACTGCATCTGATAGTAGATTTGTAAAGGCGTAATAGAAATTGATTTAGAATACGAAGATATGCTTAAATATATTAGTTAAAATAAGTGGAGATTTTACAAAAGCTTCCTCCTTTTGTAATGCTGCGCCAGAGAGGGTCGTTAATAACTAAATATTTAGTGTGGAAATAAACGGGTTGACAATTGAGTATATTAGAATGGTGAAATTAAATTATTGTCAACTAAAGGTCGGACTAGCTTTCCTGGATACAAGTTAAGTTCTTCACAAAGATCTCATGTACATATGTCTCTCTAAAGACTTCCAATAACTCATCAAAATCGGCGTTGTAGTTTGTGAGGAGATATTTTTTTCTTTTTGCAATATTAATGCAGATTCCAAAGAAGTGCAATGTGTTTGGACTGTAAAATCCGAAGACTCCAATCTTAAAAAATAAATCCGAAAATAATCCAAGATGTTCTGTTTAATCTCAATCTGTAAAAGCAATTTTACGACTTCGCAGTGTCATAAAGTTTAAACCACCGACTGAAATGCGATTAAAGGTTGCTTTTTGTCAATAGTATCGCTTTTGACATCAAAGTACCAGGCACGCAGGAGTGGCAGCAGGTTTGCCAACTACACGTCAGTAACGAGCTAGCTTTACTATTTTTATGTTGGCACAACTGAGCAACATGTAATAGCAACACTGATAAATAATTTGACCGTAATCACGACTGCATTTAATCACATAGAGAACTATGTGATCCGAAGATCATGACAAGATATAATTAAGAAGTACATGTATGGAATTGGGCTAGGGATATCGATAACAACGAGAGGCTTTAAGTTCTCGCAAACACCTTAACTAGTATCAAATATATAATAAACAAATTTACACCCAAGCTGCCAACTATTAGAAAAAAAAAAAAACAAAAAATGTAAATAACAAAAATGTGTTCATCATACATCACTCCATATTGTCACAGCGAATATGACGTCTCTAAAAAAGGTCCCCTAAAACGAGGTTGCATCGACGCTATCGAGCGAATTTTCTTATTTCCCCAAGCTCTCATTCTGCTTATTATAAACAAAATTACTCTTGCAGAGTACACCATGTCCTTACGATGAAAGTACAATGGGAGCCATGAAAACTGTACCCCTATATTTATCAACATCAATATTAAAATTAAAGATCGGGGTGGTTGACTGGGGGTCCCCATACCCTTCCTTTTTACACTTTGTCCCAAAAATACAGTTTTTTCGTAAATCATCATCCTCAATAAATTAAGATAGAATCTTTTTTGCAGTTAGTAAATATTGAAAGGTATATGTGGCCAAACTACTTTGCATCGTGGTGCTAACTGTACACCAGAGAGCTAGACACCAGTTTGCGAAACAAGAAGCCGCGGGTTCAAAGCACGCACCGAGACAAGCTGAAAAATCTAATGTAGTTTCTAGTACCCACGGGACAGGACTGTCATTACCATTAAACCAAATTAAACAAACTGTTTTAATTTTTACGAGTATATTACTTCATCTATAGAGATGTCACTAGGAAATACTTTGGTTTAAATGGTAATAATAACTCCAGTAAGTAAAAAAATCTTCAAATGGTGGGACGACTATCAATAACTAGAATGAATATCTCAATTAATTTCTCGTATAATAATTAGCTATAAAAACTATAAAAAGCTATAAAAACGAGTTTTATGTTTTCGTCAGCAAATTTTAAATCATTAAATTTATAAGAGTTCATTGGAAATTGTTTATCAAAACGCTGTTTGATGGCTATTATTTGTTCCTTCTTACGTTTACGTTTGTAACGAACTTTCTTGTTACTTTTTAAAAGAGTGTCGCAATTTAGGGTCTTTTGGTATAACCCAAATATTTTTTGGATATTGAATTTAGTAATTGAAATTGAAATTCTACAGTGCGATACAAACCAAGTTCCCTTTCTTAATAAAATAGTATTATGCAAAAGTGACCAAAAGCTATAAAGGTAATATTTATATAGAAATTTGTTTTTTTTTTCCACCAGATAATATTCTATCACCATATATAACATTTTACATATGCTTAAAACTTTTTTCATAAACGATTCGAGTTTGAATCATACTTATAAAAAACACTATATTTAATGTCTTCAATACGTCAATTTTTCTCTACATCCCACGCACTCAACAGAATACAGCAAACACGAATCTGCCTATATTATATACGACTGAATATATAAAATCTTTTTTCATAGCCAATTCTATAGCTAGCAATCCACGTATCTATTCGTAGTGGAAATATTGGCTTTCATGTTAACAAGAGATTGCGTTTGACCTAAAAAAGTGTAGATAACCAATTGATTTGCACTGCAGTATCGGGTAAGGCAGATAACTTTATTAGGCTTGGAGCGTTTGGATAAAGCTTCGATAAACGCAAATTGAGCTCTGAAATAGCAGCTTTACCTGTTTAGTTTTATCAGTCTGATCGGACGTTCAAAAATTACATTTTGTGTTTTAAAAATGCTTCTTGCATCGCTTCTTCTCCATAGTGAACACGAGCGTAACAATCAAATAGTTAAGTGTACCTAATATAAAACTTAACTCAAATGAAATTTATGCTAATGTAAAAATTAGGAAAAAGTTGTTTGTTTATCAACTGCGCGACGTGATTGACATAAATAAAGAAAAAACACACAACTAAGTTAAAGCGCAAGGATATTTTTCGTAACTAAGGGTAGTTTTAACTTAAGCCCAAATCGTTATTCTTTAATTGTTTAATATCTGGTTTATTGTATTACGATATTTTCATTAATATATCAAACTAGCTTTTGCCCGCGACTCCGTCCGCGTAGACTCTAGGGCTAAGTGCAGAGAGATTTTTGCATTTATAACATGTTTATCCCACGGGATTACATTTTCCAGGATAACATTATCTCATGTTAATTCTTGAGCCCTAACTATCTATATACCGAAAATCATTCAAATCGGTTTGGTAGATATAGAAATACCCATTCCCACGGGAATACTTAATTTTCCGGGATAAAAACTATCCCATATTAATTCTGTGAGCTCTACCTCTCTCTATACGAAATTTCATTCAAATCGCTTTGGTAGATCCAGAAATACTAATTCCCACGGGAATACTACAATTTCCGGGATAAAAAGTATCCTATGTGTTATTCTGATGTATAAGCTATATTGTGGTAAAGTTTCATTCAAATCCATTCAGTAGTTTTTACGTGAAAGAGTAACAAACATCCATACATCCATACATCCATACATCCATACTTTCGCCTTTATAATAGTAGTAGGATTTTTGTAAGACAAACTGCGCTTTTGGCCTCCTACAAAAACACCGCCACTGGTCTCAATAGAACTTCGTCTGACAAAAATAACTGCAATTAGCCTAGCCTTCCACGTCATAATTTAGTTATTAAACCGCAACCACTAAACACCTGTGAGATGATGAATCTTGCATTACAGCCGCCGCAGTAATTATTGACTAGTAACCGCACTGTTAGTATAAATATTTACGTGCTTGGTTTATTTCCAATCCGTTAACACATGGTACGTAAATCTTGGAGATTTTTGCGGTAAACACGAGAGCGGCCACGGCAAGACATGTTTCCGACACTGGTTAATAATACTATTGATAACTTTTCATAGATTTTGACAGTCCCGTGGCGCAGTTGGCTAGACACCAGCTTGCGAAACGAACGGCCGCGGGTTCGATCCCCGCACCGAGACAAATGTTTGTGTGTGGTCCACTAATATTTGTTTCGGGTCTGGGTGTTTGTGAGACCGAAAAGTGTCTCGTAGTTTTTGATACCCACGACACAAGACTTGTATCTTAGTGTGGGGTCAGGACTATGTGTGTGACTGTTGGGTGTATTTATTTTATTTATTTATTATTTTCATAGAGATAGATATTTTTCATACTTTCTATAGATTGACTGCCTCGTGGTCTCGCAGTAAGTGCGTTCGATGTAGAAGTCAAAGGTCGGGCAAAGTGTTATTGGGTTTTTTCCGTTATGAAATTCTCAGTAGCGGCACGGAGTCTGGAAATGTGCCTCAAGAACGGCAATAGGCTCCCCTTATTACGTTGGACTGATACATGCTGTGTCAACATATGCATAGTCCGCCAACCCGCACTAGGCCAGCGTGGCGGACTATGGCCTAAACCCGCTCAACGTTAGAGGAGACCCGTGCTCAGCAGTGGGCGTATATGGGTTGATGAAGAAGAAGATACATGTTGGCGAAATGTGGGTGGAGGAATGTACCTCTGCCTACCCAGTCAAGGCATACAGGCGTGAGTTTATGTCATAGATTTTTTATTGAAAATTTAGATTAGTGTAATTGGTGTAACGGTACTAATTGAAATCATTACATAGTATAAAACAAAGTCGCTTTCTCTGTCCCTATGTCCCTTTGTATGCTTAAATCTTTGAAACTACGCAACGGATTTTGATGCGGTTTTTTTTTAATAGATACAGTGATTGAAGAGGAAGGTTTATATGTATAATAACATCCAATAAATATCAGCATTGCACCCGTGCGAAGCCGGGGCGGGTCGCTAGTAAATAATATACTAAATAAATAATATTGTAAATTCGTCGTTTTTCGAAGTTAAGGCTCACCTATAGGTTCTTAGGAATATCTTAGGCATGCATGTTAGACTAAAGTCTCAGTCAGTTGTAGAGGCGGCCTGTGCCCTGTAGTAGGAGGTATATGGGCTGATGATGATGAAACTATACTTTTCATGTGATAAATACTAGTATGTACAATGTACATATATCATACGTGGTTCGTGCGAAATGTATGCTCATAAAAAGCAATTGCTGTTTGCAATCATTTTTATTGACTTTACAAGAACCAATAATATGGATCAAACGTAGCAATAAATAGATTTTAATAATAAATAAAAACGTCAGTTTACAGTTAGTTTTAATAAACACTGTGGAAATGTGCATTACACGTAAACAGTTTATTTAAAATAACAATGAAACTTGTCCGATAAATGTGTAGTCTATCTCTATTTTTTGATTAAATAGTACAAATATGTGTACATTAGGGTGTCATTAGGGTGTACATTAGGGGGTGATGTACATTAAAAAAATCAAAGTCTTTTTTTGTCAACGCATACCCTCTAATTATTTTCGAATGGTGTTAAAACACTTATAAATAAAATTTCATGAACTTAGGACCACTGCAACCCGTGCCGACTTGCATTTATGTATTTCAGTACTTACATACTTTGTGTGAACTTCGGCGCGTCGCAATATTCGCATGGAAGTTTCGTGGTTGCTTGTTTATTGTATTGGTAAACGCCTCTTTTTGTTTAATCAATATGTCAGATTAAGATTTCAAAGGCAAATTTTAATAGGGGGGTGCAAAACATTAAAATGACGGCTTAAAACTTCTCTGTAAAGAACAAATATTGGCAGTTCTGTTTAATAAAATTCATGTGTAAAATTGAATTTTGTAAATCGCAAATCTAACTATTCGAGATTAATTATTTTTTGTTAAAGGACTTATATGCCTATTTAAGCTTTAATAAACTAATTTTAAGAAATAAGTTGCCTTATACCGACTCTGAAGAGATCAACAAATAATGCGGAAAAATCGCAAG
Source organism: Cephonodes hylas (assembly GCA_030295005.1). Taxonomy (NCBI): domain Eukaryota; kingdom Metazoa; phylum Arthropoda; class Insecta; order Lepidoptera; family Sphingidae; genus Cephonodes; species Cephonodes hylas. The sequence goes on along the minus strand of AP025376.1, from coordinate 11,861,089 downwards.
ATGTGTTCGTACAGTGTCGTCAAGAGTTTGTTACAAGCTTTGACTACTTTTTGTATATTGCACACGCCAGTACCCTTTAATTGATAAAAATAAATCTAGATAATAGATTTAGTTATATAAATAGATATACATTGTTTTACCGGACAGAATTAGGAAGGAAATTTAAGGGTTGGCTATCAAGAATTAACAGTTATAGCTATAATCATATTCTTTGGTGGTGATACAGAAAGAAAATTGACTATTCGATCTCCAGGTTCTATGTACCAGACACCATGATGGCCGAAGCAATTAATTGATTAAAAATGTCGTAACTTATTTTTTAATTGTAAATTACTAATAAAAAGTCGCACTATTAGACATCTAGATTTGCATCGCTATATACCATGTTAAGGCTTGGATGCATTGTATATTATCAGTGACGGCACCTTACCACGACTTATGTTTGCTTAATACTTTGAAACCCTGGGAAACTGTCAATAAAATTAACTCAGAAATTACTATACAGAATATTTTTCAGCATTTTTGGTCTTTGGTTCATGAAGTAGCTGTCTTGTCTCTATATCACTATGATGGAGACCAGGAACCAAAAATGATAATATTTTAAAGCTTAACTATAGAGGATCCATCAATTCATATATCCCCTGGAAAGATATCTGCGTGATTTACTTTTTTAGAAAGATATAAACGACTTTATTTCGATCAAAAACTAGTCTTGCTTTTCTTCAATCGTTTTAAATATTTTGACACTTTTCTCAATGAATGCTTACTTCACAGACTAGTTATACTTCTTTTCAAGCAGTTAAGAAATAAATAATGACACTAAAAGTCGCTAGTGATACTGCAAATTGCAGTTATACTGATACAACATTTGCGTGAAAAAGTCACCTTTTAAGGGAAACTAAAGCAATTTTTCCTGTGATTTATCCTAACAGTAAAATGAAACCTTTTAATTAAAATATCACAAATATTCCTGTTTTAATAATAAATATATAATACCGGTGAAATAGGATATAATTTTGAAAATAAAAATTGAGTTACAATTTTTTTCTTAAAACTTTGCCATCAAGTCGGCACGGGTTACCGCTATCCAATTTCGATAATATTTCGTATTTGAGTTATTAGGGTCAATTAGAAAAAATATAGAGGGTATGCGTATCTAATTTCGAGAAAAAAAAAATCGCCCTACTAAGCTGGGACACCCTAATGTACATGTATAATTACACCTTTGCTTACCACATTAGATATAAAGCAAATGATAGGATTTCAATTAATCAAAATCATAGTGTCATAGTCTAACGAATTATTTCTTTTTACCATCCTCTTTCATGAAAGAAAAAGAAAGATGAGTACACATGAATGAGAAAGATGCGTACACATAGTGTAAGTTTCGCAACAATTTTTTTTTTACCAGTAAGAAGGAAACACGGCACAGGAGTAATGTGATATAAAAATGTGTTTATTAAAACTATGGCTCGTTGTTAATGAGAACAAGACGAGATTCTGTCTGCTGCAAATTGCATACATATTTTATACACCTCGTTTCACGCTTTATTTACGCTGCCGGCCGAAAAAAGTGGTGCTTTAAATTCTTAAACTATTTAAATGTTGAATTCTGTACAAATTAATGTATTTTTAATTCAAACACACATTCATAGTTATTTTAGCTTTAACTTATTATAGCTGTTTGAGTCAGTTAAAAAACTTTTGGGAAATAAACATTTCGATAGCGTGGGGCGATTAATTGTTCTTATGTAAATATATTACTATGTTTAAATTGCGCTTTAGGATCAGTGTATATTTGCGTGATCATAACATTTACGTAAAAATATTTTAACTTCATCGTAAATCATTATGATGAATGTCGGACGTTATGTTCGTGGGTTGATAAAACGCATATTAGAGATACAAGAAGGTCATGGTGGCCTCGAGGATTTGATATGATCGGGAGACGAGTTTTTTTGGATTTAAATCCAGAAAAATTCTTTCGATGACATTGGGCACTTAAAGAAACAATTGAAGCTATCTACACATCTAAAAAACCTACCAAGCAATATAGCAAGCTCTTCAATCCGCATTTATCCAATAGAGTGTGCTAAGGGAAAATCAATCTCAGATAAAAGTATATAGGCTGATATTGTATTAATTCATTGTTGACTTGATTAAATATAAAGATCAAGTATATATAGTCACGAATATAGAAACGTTGAAAACAGTTTAAATAGAGATTAAATGATTCCGCTTAACAGTCGTGGGACGGTTAATTTTTCCTAACCAAAATTAATACTCATAAAGTTTCATTGAGTGAGTAATAATTTTGACGACATGATTCTCAAGTTTCATACTTCTATTTATCTTAGAATTTATTCAATGCAATATAGGCTTTATAAGAATTATTTTTAAAGATGATTTTATCCTTGTGATACAACACTTACACTCAAATTTGTAGGTAAAATTTAGTCGTTTGAAGTTCACGGTAACTACGAAAGATATTTAATCTGCAATCTTAATTCAAACTTACCACTGATCCAGCTGCGATAATAAACGGTTTCTCCGCAGATATCTATAGAAAAACCGATCGTTCTAACTCATTACGATCAAAAATATTTGTTCTCTAAATATCTTTGTACATTTCGTTCGGCCTTCAGTGTAACGTCTAAATGTTTCATAGAAATCGACTCTAATCGTTTCTAAATTATATTTATTTTAAACGTAGTGGTTTTGTTTGGAATCTGGTGTGTTTTTTTAACTGCATGACCTCGGACTTGGCCTGGCGATATTTGGATTGGCTCTGATAGTCGTGTAGTGTTTTCTCATCAAATATTTCTTGACTGAAATCTTAATAAGGTTAGAGCAATGTTACGGGAAAAGCGAATAATATTAGTTCCGATTGCGCAAATTGAGTGCAGTAAGGGACATAAATATATTGGAAGTTTGAAATTGATTCCTATTTCAATAGCATGAAATTGTAATCAGCATGTTGTCTGGAAATATTATATCTATTTAAAGTCAATTGTTCCGTCTTCAATTAGTAGTTCATTGTATTTATTTTAAAACGTTATTGTACACTTAACATAATATATTTAGAATAGACTGTAACAGAAAATAAAACGGTCTTACCCCACAAGGCACTCTTACAGACAACTATGGATTTCTCTCTCTACATCTCCAGTACAGAAAAAATAAAAAAAACAGAAATCGTAGAAAAAATTAATCAAAATGAAGAGTAAACAAAAAAATTAAACTTCAAACTTAGCCAGTGACACTGTTGTAGGAAAACATCACACATTACTGATGTTTTTATATAATATGCTGTTTTTTCATAGTCAATAAAATCAGCCGTTAAAATTCGAACCCCACACCCGTGACAGAGGCTTATCTATCAAGCTCAACGCACCCCAGAGAACATTTATTACATTGTCTTCGCGGCGCTGATCGTAAGCAAACAGAAACAAAGTCAATATTATACAAAGGATATTGTGTGGAAATTGGCTGGGGAATAGAAAGTGTACGTCTACTGAAAATGTATCTTTTAGCTTATTTTCAATGCCTTTTGGTCTGTTTGTAAGAATGTCGTGCAGTCGAGGGGTTCCAGGTTTGGGTTTGGTGAGGCAGTGTTATAGTTTTGAAAGAAAAAATTTCAGTAGTACCACCACGTTTGAAATGAGCACAAATACATGATTAGCCTTGTCCTTTAATTTTTTGGAATTAAAAGACACTGTTGGCCAAATTACGAAAAAATGATTTTGGCTACTTCTGGAGTACAGGCTTGACTACAGAGTATAAAACAAAGTCGCTTTCTCTGTCCCTATGTCCCTTTGTATGCTTAAATCTTTGAAACTACGCAACGGATTTTGATGCGGTTTTTTTTTAATAGATAGAGTGATTGAAGAGGAAGGTTTATATGTATGATAACATCCATTAAATATCAGCATTGCACCCGTGCGAAGCCGGGGCGGGTCGCTAGTGAGTATATATAAATATATGTGAAGATATCTATTCTTTATATTATCAGAATCCAAATGCATGTAAAAAGTGTCATTTTTAAGGAATTATAGAAAGTATGTTAATGAGAGAACAAGTTCATACCTTTTTAATTGATATCCTAGGGAGAAAGTAGGTAGTAAATTAAACAATTTAAACGATATTATTTGATTATATTTTATTCATTTATTAATGTTTAAAATAGTGACTTCAATATACATGGAAGAAGTATGTATTATAAAAGATTCCATACCAAACGGGATGGATGTTATTTAAAACCTGTTTTCTTATCTTAATCCATTTGCCCTTCGATCACTAAATTCACTGTATTTTATATAAAAAAACAAAACGTCAACGCCTTTCAGTTCCATCAGATTGAAATGTGTATAAACCATCAGCTTGTGGTGTAAGATACTCCACATTGACACAGATGTAAATATTTCAAAGTGTTTAGGCTGGGAGATATTCAGATGTCCTAAATTTATTTACTATATTTCAAGGACTTTATGAAGGCATACTGGCATCGTCAGCTAAGTATTTAGTATATTGAATACAAACAAAAGCAGTATGGAAGTAAAATTAGAGGGATGCAGACGAGAGCATTGCGCCACGGCGTGATGACGTTCCGCCTGTCACAGGTCCTGTCGGGACATGGCTGTTTTGGCTGGTTCTTGTGGCGGTAAGGTACCGAACAGGGGAGCTTAAGGTGCTTTCCTCTCGTAAAAAAAAAAAAAGACGAGAGCATTAGGGGATGTATGTAAAGTATTGGTCCATGTAAGTTCTACTAATGATTACGGGTCCTGTCTATAGTTCTCTAGGATCTTAGCCCACAAAGCTGGACTGTTGATGTTGGTTGATCGGTGGAATTAACATTCCTGAAAAGGAAAGAATTAGTATTGATTAACAATCATTGTATAAAGTTGAAGAGATACTCGCTTATCTTGAAAATATTACATCAATCATCATTACTCAATGATCAATAAGAATAGAACATCAAGCAAAATGCAGGCCTGTATCCTATATTACCTACATATCAAGTAAAAATAACCTCATATCACCTTCGATACTTCATATCAGTCTCGATATCATCTCCTATTAATTCTTCATCATCTTCATCAACCCATATACGCCCACTGCTGAGCATGGGTCTCCTCTACCATTGAGAGGATTTAGGCCATAGTCCACCACGCTGGCCTAGTGCGAGTTGGTGGACTACACACCTAAGAAATTTCTAAGAACTCTTAGGTGTGCAGGTTTTATCACGATGTTTTCCTTCACCGTTAAAGCAAGTGATAATTCAATGTGAATACACACATAACTTCGAAAAGTCAGAGGTGTGTGCCTGGGGTTCGAACCCGCGACCGTCGAGATTCTCGACCGTGCGCGCAAACCTCAAGGCCATCACTGCTACAATTAATTGCTGCTGGCTAAAAATTGCCAATAAAACAGCAGACAGTACAAAAAGACGATATTCATCAAGTGGACACTCAAAAGCCCTCGGTCAGAAACCAATTGGGCGAGCTAAATGGCTGGACAGGGCCGTCTGGGATATCAGATTCTGCGGAGAAATATTGGAAAATATCAAAGACTGCACGTAAAGGGCAAGTGGCTTTTTTTTTGTTATCGAGGGGAAAGCTGATTATGGCTCTACTTCCCGCCAGCCCGGGGGCGGTGGGGGGCGGGAAGCGTATGTCGGGGTCACCGGTCTTCCAGCCCGGCGCGCGGCGACGTCAGGTCCGCGCAGGTGTTAGTGCCGGGCTGGGTCCCTAACAAAACAAAAATCCCTAAACCGGCATACCGACCAAAACCCCCCGGTGGCCATCACCGCGCCGAGTGGGGCGACCACGGTACGTGGGCGAGAAGCGCCCACCGTCAACCGCAGCCTCCTGGTGCGCCTCCGGGACGTTAACGTCCCGGCCTTCACGAATTTGACGGGGGCGCAGTTGCACCCCCACTATCTTGATTTGGGCGCCCTGGTTGCGAGTGGGCGCCCGCGACGTGCACGGGCCACAGTGCCGCCGCCCCGCTCGGGGTCACTTTCAGTGAGGACGCGCCGCCCCCGCAGCGCGCCCAGCAACCCCAAGGGCCCCTTTGAGTCGCCTTTTACGACAGGCAGGGGATACCGTGGTGAGATTCTAACGCCCCCTTGCCACAGGGCAGGGCGCCGGGTCTAATTGTCTCTGTTGACCCGGCGCCTCCTTCTTTGACGTCTTTGACGGGCGGGATCGCTTCTCTCGCGATCCCGATCCGCGCTCTCCTTCTGCGACATGACGTACTCGCAGAAGGAGAGCATAGCACGCCACGACCTCGGACTCCCGACCATCGAAGAGACGACGGCCGGGAGCGAAAGGTCTCCACCGATAATAGTGCGGAGAGCGCTGCGCTGCACTTCCCAGGCTGGACACTCTTCTAGTGTGTGCTGGGCTGTGTCGTCCAGACAGTTGTCACAGTGGTGACACACGGTTGACTCCTCCTTCTGTGCCACCCGACACAGGAAATGGCCGAAGCACCCATGCCCCGACAACACCTGCGTCAGGCGGAACGTTGCCGCACCGTGGCGCCTGTCTACCCACTGGTCGAAGACAGGACGCACTGCCTCGACGGTCCTGGCACCAGCACTGGGATTCTCCAGCCTGGTTCGCCATTCCTCCACGGCGGCCGTACGGAGGGAGGCTTTCAGTGCCTCAACCTCTCTCGGGGCCAGTCTGTCCCCGCAACTTGACGCCTCCTCCCGCTGATGGAATAAACGCGAGAGGAATTTGGCGTCAAGGTCCCACGGTAGGGACCCGGCCAGAACGCAGGCCGCCTCGTAGGAGATCGTGCGGTAGCCCCTGATCAGTCGCTGCGCCAGCGCACGCTGAGGCTTGCGCAGAAGAGCGACGCAGCGCTTGTTCAGGGACTCGGCCCAAATTGGGCTCCCGTACAACGCCATAGACCGCACGACTCCCATATACATCCTTCGGCAAGGGATGCCCGGACCTTCCAGGTTGGGCAGCAGGCCAGAAAGAGCGCCTGCCACCCGCAGCAACTTCGGCTGTAGCATCTCAAAATGGGCGCGGAAATCCCAACGACTGTCAAGCAGCAGCCCTAAGTATTTGAGCTGCTTGCCGATGGGAATTCGCACGCCCTGAACCTCGATGTGGGCCCCAGCAGGTGGTCCCATCCGAGGCCGGTGAAAGCAAATGGCCTCGGACTTGTGAAGGGCCACCGTGAGGCCCAGCCGCCGAATTCTCCTCGCCACGTTGCCAGTACCAACCGCGGCGAGGTCGGCGGCCTCCTGGAAAGTCCCGCCCGTCGCTGTGACGAGCGTGTCGTCAGCGTAACAGAATACGCCGACGCCCCGGGGGTTGGCACCACGGAGCACCCAGTCGTAGCCAATGTTCCACAGAAGGGGCCCAAGAACCGACCCCTGTGGAACACCGCACGACATTGCTCTTCGGTGCCACCCGTCGGCGCCCGGATACACCACGTCCCTGTTAGAGAGGTACGAGTGCACCAGGCGCCTGAGATAGGGTGGCACCACGTGGTACCGCAGTGCTTCCTCAATACAAGCCCAGGGCAAGGTGTTAAAAGCGTTGGCGATATCTAGGGACACCGCCACGACGCATTTGCCCCGGGCTATTGCTTCCTCCGCTTGTGCCTTAACCCGCAGAATCGCCGAGATGGTCGATCGGCCGCGCCGGAACCCGAACTGGCAATCAGCCAGGTCTGGACCGATTCCCTCAAGATGCTCGACGAGGCGCTCATGAACGATGCGCTCAAAAAGTTTGGCAACCTCGTCGAGCAATACGATGGGCCGGTAGGCCGACGGCGACTCAGCGGGTCGACCTTCTTTCCTGAGCAGGACCAACTTCCCTGTTTTCCACCTCGATGGAAACTGGCCCTGCTCTAGGCACGCGGAGAACAGGCCGCGGAGCCTCGCCCCCAGGAACTCGATTACAAGCACCCAAACACGACCTGGGATGCCATCGAGACCCGGAGCGGAGTTCTTGCTCCGCAGCCGTAGCACTGCTGCCTCTAACTCCCCAGGCGACACGCCCGGGGGAGGACCCTCCGGGGTCTCCCTTGCCGAAACGAACGACGACGACGATGCCGCCGGATATGTTCCGGTCGTCAACGACCAAGATCTCGGCGGCATCGGTGGAGGAACAACGACGACATCGGTGGCCGGGAAGAGGGCGTCAACCACGTCCCCCAGGAGCTCCGTTCGGAGACTCTGGGTGAGGGGGGGCGCCAGCGGGCGCAACTTATTTAGCGCCAACCGGTACGGACGCCCCCACGGATCGCGGTCCAGAGTCCCTAGGAACTCCTTCCTGGCCGCAGCCTTCGCCTCTTTGATGGCCACCCGCAGCGCTCTCCTAGTCTCTTTATAAAGGCCGCGAAGCTGCCGCTCCTGGTAAAGGGGCAAGTGGCTGGAAAATAATGTAGTTTTATGTAAACTTTCTGGATTTTACAAGGTTTCTACGGTCCTTTAGAGATTGGTGGAGGTATTGGACGATAATTCTGTTCGCGATCGTTGGTGTAGATGGAAATTTGTTTGATATTTTGTTATAAAGTTGTGCTAGATTTTTTGGTGTTGTATTTGCCTTTATGCTTAAAGTTTTACGTAATAAATTCGGAGCCTCTTTCAAATATCTTTCCATTGAGGAATGAACAATAAATATTAACTTGATTAAAGTGACGAACCCAGAGCGCAACAAAACAATCCTATAATTTACACCTAAAAATGAGATGTTTTCGACCACCGAATCCAACCGAGAAAACCCGTCTAAACAAACACACCAGGTTTTCTAACACATGCCATTATGTTTACAACGTGTTACCGTAACCCAACTCACGTGCCTAGCAACGGATTTCACACCTTATTTTGTTTCGTGTAAGGGCGCTTACCCCCAGCAAACCGAGCCCGTAAAACAATTATAATATAGACAGACTGAAAGCAGAAACTACTCAGCAATATGACAAAAGAGGTCCCGCTCTCATTGCATAAACGTTAAATAATTTAAAAGTGGAATAAAGAATTCACAGAACACGTTCAGAAACCTTTGAATTTTACATTTCTTTTGTCCATACTGCTTTTTGATCCTTTAGGTTTGAACCGTTTTCTTATTGCAGAATCTAAATAAGATTCCTTTGTGCTAAATTAAAATGATTTTAATGGCTTGTGTCTGAACGTTGAGAATGGACTGGTCAAGTAATCTTATGCAGAAATATTGAAGATACTGTGGTTTGTTATGTGTAAAATTCGTGAGTTATGGTCGAAATATTGAATTGTAAACTTTTCATTTTAAGACATCTGGAAGTCAATTATTGGAGAGGCTCTCAAATTTATTTCGTCTAATTGATGAATGAAAACGAGATAAGACTGGTATTTTTTTATTTATATTTGTGAGTGACAACAGCAATCATTCCTTCACAATCGTTATTTTATTTGATCCACACAATACTAATTCCTACTAACAAATAGCTGTTCAAAATCTTCCCATTCACACTTAAATTAACCAACAAAATGTAATAAACAAACAATGTACACTAAAGCAGCTATCCTGGCCTCGAACCCACGACCGCCTTTGCAATCCAATCTAGGTTAGATTGAGAACACTCCGACAAACCACAAAACTCGTTTCACAAGACCAAGTCACCGTACATAAGCCCGTCGGAACCGTAGGCGAGTGAACAATGCGAAATTTCTAGAATTCAGATTTCAGTACGACTGGGAACCAGATCCGATTATGGCTGATGAGAGTGTCATCAGATTTACGCCCCGTTTGCCGTCTGGGCCTCTTTTATGTCGACGTACACGTTTCGATTCGGTATTTGCGAAACCCACTGTTCGTGTATTAATAATTCGTGTTGCCACTCTTGGTTTTCAAGTTGGCTTGTTTGTGTTGTGATTAAATACGCAAATGGTGTATGTTTTCAACGAGTTAAAACTAAGAGAAGGGATTTGGTGTAGTTTTATGTATTTATATATCTTTTGTCAACCCGCACCAGACCTGCGTGATGGACTGAGCAGAAAGGATGTAGGGAAATTAAGTGCTCTGCAGTGGGACGCATATGGTCTGATTATGATGATGATATCCTTTTAAAAAGATTAACTATTAAAGATTAACTAGAACAGTCATCATTATATATGTTACTAGCGACCCGCCTCGGCTTCGCACGGGTGCAATGCTGATATTTAATGGATGTTATCATACATATAAACCTTCCTCTTCAATCACTCTATCTATTAAAAAAAACCGCATCAAAATCCGTTGCGTAGTTTCAAAGATTTAAGCATACAAAGGGACATAGGGACAGAGAAAGCGACTTTGTTTTATACTATGTAGTGATTATGTACTACATAATAAGAAGCGAGGTTTTTCTCGTTGAAATAGGGTTCTGCTACTGAAAATTCCCAATTTCTTTTCTAAGTTTCTGTGACATTATCATCTATATTTGTACACATGCTCTAACGCATGGCAGATTGATATTTTTAGTAATTCCTATCATAACATTTCACTTCAAAACGATTTTTTAGTAGGTTAAGACCATAATTCTTGAGTGTGATTGACTAAGTCCTCATTCAACTCCACAACACAAGAGACCACTCTCAGCTGAAGGAAGCATAGAAGTTTACATACAAATACTGCATAGCTTTGCTTTCGAATTTATAGCCTCAATTTTTTTAAGATAAAGCCAAAACGTATGCTTACTTGATGCTCAGTAATTTCCGTTGGCCATAAACATTTACAATGCCGATGGTGTCCGGGGCTTGGCATTTGGCAATTTACGGGGTAATGGCTGAGTGTGGGGGACGAACTTTAGGGATTGTCAGTTCGGCTAAAACCTTTTGCAAACTTTACAATTTGTGACGAACCTTGTGCAGTCTAAGTTTTTGGGGATTGGTATAAAATTTAAAAATAAAACAGTGTGGAATAGAGAAGACCATGGTAGACCACTAGAAATTTGACAGCATAATAGTCAAGATGGGGTTAAAAAATAGTATTACTTTCGCCAAAAGTGTGTGAATTAAAAACATTATATCAACAGAATCCGTGGTAAAGTTAAAGAGATACTTGTAGAGTGAATCATTATATCTAAACCCTGATACATAATAATATAGTTTGTAATAAAGATAATAATCTTTAATGTGGAGTTAGAACTCTCTGTTTTGTGAATTTAGATAGATAGATAGATAGACAACACTTTATTGGTACCCAAAAATAAATTACAATAAAAAAAAACTTAAAATAAAAGACAACTTGGAGCCATAGGCGGCCTTATCGCTGAAAGCGATTTCTACCAGGCAACCTTTGGATGGAATAAACTAAATGGAAGTATGTACATAGTGAATTTAGTATTTATTTCTCTGGCATGTTACCAAAAAAAGTTCTTTCTTATATTTTCATAATAGGTTGAAAAGCTTACGTCTTTAATTGCAAAAGCCAGTTAAAAATAAAACTTAAGACGCCATTAATTCAGATAATCGTGAAATGGAGTAAACACAGAAGCGAAAGCCGACTGCCTTCACGGAAAATCCTTTGATCATATTTGCGGACCTCCTCAGTCGCTACTAGAACTGAGAGACTGTATGTATGTTTGTATAGCCTAATAATAAGGAGTGGACATAATATGGTGTTAAAGTCCATTATTTTTAAAGCGTTAAGAATGCTGACTAATAAATGTAGTACATAATGAATACTTTAGCGGTGAAGGAAAACATCTTGAGGAAGCCTGCACATTTAAAAGTTTTTAGGTATTTCTAAGGTGAAAAGCAGTGATGGCCTCGAGGTTTGAGCGCGCGGTCGAGAATCTCGGCGGTCGCGGGTTCGAACCCCAGGCACACACCTCTGACTTTTCGAAGTTATGTGAATTTGCCTTTATGCTTAACATTTTATGTAATAAATTCGGAGCCTCCTTCAAATATATTTCCTTTTGAGTAATGAACCTTTTTTCATTGAAAGAACAATAAATCTTCGACCTGATTCAAGTGTCGAAGCCAGAGCCCAACAAAACAATCCTATAATTTACACCTAAAAATGAGATGTTTTCGACCACCGAATCCAACCGAGAAAACCCGTCTAAACACAGAAGCGAAACCCGACTGCCTTCACGGAAAATCCTTTGATCATATTTGCGGACCTCCTCAGTCGCTACTAGAACTGAGAGACTGTATGTTTGTATAGCCTAATAATAAGGAGTGGACATAATATGGTGTTAAAGATCTTTATTTTTAAAGCGTTAAGAAAGCTGACTAATAAATGTAGTACATAATGAATAACCTACTTTAGCGGTAAAGGAAAACATCTTGAGGAAGCCTGCACATTTAAAGGTTTTTAAGTATTTCTAAGGTGAAAAGCAGTGATAGCCTCGAGGTTTGAGCGCGCGGTCGAGAATCTCGGCGGTCGCGGGTTCGAACCCCAGGCACACACCTCTGACTTTTCGAAGTTATGTGTGTATTCACATTGAATTATCACTTGCTTTAACGGTGAAGGAAAACATCGTGATAAAACCTGCACACCTAAGAGTTCTTAGGAATTTCTTAGGTGTGTAGTCCGCCAACCCGCACTAGGCCAGCGTGGTGGACTATGGCCTAAACCCTCTCAATGGTAGAGGAGACCCGTGCTCAGCAGTGGGCGTATATGGGTTGATGAAGAAGAAGAAGAAGAAGATGGCCCAGCGAAGTGGACTAAGGTCTACATAAGACTTGTATCTTAGTAAGTGTTTAGAAGTTTGTATGTGTATTTATTTATTTCTTTATAAGTACAAGGGCAAAGGGAAGTTAAAGCGTTATTAATTTAAATTGTACTTATTTTCAATAGAAATACATTTTATAATATTCCATTTCCTACAAAAGCCCGTACAACTCGCAAAGAATTCAAAACGGAACGTGTTCAAAGATCGTTTCTTAATGTTAAAGAGAGGTTTTTCTGTATACTTAATGTATTGAAAACGGGGAGATTTTCATCGCACACTGTTAAATTACGTTTGTATATTGTACGGTTTTTATGTAACCCAGTTACTTTTATGTAAAACCCGATGACAATTATTATTGTGACGATAACATTGACAAAACAAGTTTTAGAATGTTATCAAAAAAGGTAACCTTATTTTCTTATAAAGATTATTAGCATTAAAAAAAATCACCACGAGGTTGTCAAACTGCCTCTTGGTCTTGGCCATGCGATCTAGAGATGTAAAGAAAATTAAACGAATAAAGTTGTCATTCCCTGAAATCCAAACAGATATTTTTTATATTACTCTATTAATAATTTCAAGCATCTAAAAAAGAATGAAACGACTATATTCTGCTTTTTTTTTAAGTATTTTAATTTTCAAGTACGTAAATTTTCCCAACCCGTACTAGATTAGGATCGAGGAACCTCAACATATATGTATGTATATGAGCTAATGATGACGATATTATAACTACAGAGAATGCAAATCTACCAATAAATTCGCATTTCACTCACTTCATAAATTAGAATTACTTATTACCATTAAAGTTATTTAGTATTCTAGACGCGAAGGGAACGAGAAAAAAGCGCCCTTTATTTGAAGCAATTCCGCGAAGGTTGGCCATTTTCCTTCTGCTTTAGTTACGGAGCTTTCAATCACTGCATATACGTGATCTATCTGAATTTGTTCGTGATTATTCTGAGTCATAATCTTCCTGCCCTGTTCCCAATTTATTTAGGGTCGACGCAGTTTATTTTTTACTTCCATACATACCTGTCAGCCGTCATATCTTCATTTATCCTTTGCTCTTTCATGTCTTCAGTCTCGCACTCCATCCACTTTTATATTGATCACCTTTATTTCCTATATATGATACTGGCGACCCGCCCCGGCTTCGCACGGGTGCAATGCTGATATTTAATGGATGTTATCATACATATAAACCTTCCTCTTCAATCACTCTATCTATTAAAAAAAACCGCATCAAAATCCGTTGCGGAGTTACAAAGATTTAAGCATACAACAGGGACATAGGGACAGAGAAAACGACTTTGTTTTATACTATGTAGTGATTCTTGATCATTCTAAGAAACACAAATTCATACATAACCTCACGCTTGTATTGTATCGCTTAAAATCACCTAATAAAATATGACGAAAATAAAACATGTATATTTACTAAGTTTTGACGCACCAAATAGAAATCTGTAGCTAAAAATCACTCGCTAAGACCTCACGCAAGTGCTAATGAAGAAACTATTTGTTGGTAAACTAAACAGTTAGTGTAATGTTAGTAAAGTTTGATCGGGGCGTCTGTAATGAAGAACTCAATCAGAGTCGCGAGCGGCAACTTGTTACTGTGATTTCATTAGTCGGATACACTGCGCCGGTGCGCGCGTCAGCCGCGGTTTCAATCGCAAACACTTACTCTTGATTAATGTATTTGAATGGGACGCTCTGGAGTAATATGGGATGTAATGTAGTACCTTCTGGAAAGGTAGAGAAAAGTTTGAGATACAAGAACGATCAGACAGAAGATAGACAACTGTGGAAGCGATAAGATGAAAATAATATATCTAATTATATTAAACAATTAGTTTTGGATCACTAAGACGTAGAAGAAGAGAGAAGGATACTATTAATTGACACTAAGAATTTGGTTATGTCCGATTGCCCGACGACTTTAAAAAGGTTGCTCAATACCGGGATGGATGGCGCCTACTTAATTACTAAAATAAGTTCAGCGGACGGTGATAGACTTAGAATATATATTTGACATATGCTCAAAATGTAAGCAAAAACTCATAGTGGCGTATAAAATTCAATATCTTTCTTCTTCTTCTTCTTCATCAACCCATATACGCCCACTGCTGAGCACGGGTCTCCTCTACCATTGAGAGGGTTTAGGCCATAGTCCACCACGCTGGCCTAGTGCGGGTTGGCGGACTACACACCTAAGAAATTCCTAAGAATTTTTAGGTGTGCAGGTTTCATCACGATGTTTTCCTTCACCGTTAAAGCAAGTGATAATTCAATTTGAATACACACATAACTTCGAAAAGTCAGAGGTGTGTGCCTGGGGTTTGAACCCGCGACCGCCGAGATTCTCGACCGTGCGCCTAAACCTCGAGGCCATCACTGCTTAATCAATCAATATCTTTGCCGAAATAGAAATCGAGTGACATTTCATTTCAACAAGTGACCACACACCAATTTATCTACAAACGCTGTCGTTCAAATGAAGTTCCTCTGTTATAAGGATTGCCTTTTACAAAAAAATTGATTTTGCAAATACTCTAAATGATAAAGTTTGACAAACATCTCCTAGCTCTGAGTCGTACAATAAAGAGCTATTCAGAGGCATAAGTCCCAACTCTCATGTTTACTTACCTTATTTATTCATACTTGTGTTCATTCGTCTTGATAGGGACAAAATATGGCTCTCCTTTGCTATTCATGTGGTTAAATAAATTTATTGTCTATAAGTGGTTTTAGTTTCATTGTAGATATGATTAAGTGAGCTAACAAAGACTGAAGATAAGTGTAATTTAGTAGGCTAGGCATTTTAGTATGTTCTAAACTCGTGTCAAAGATACAAGTCAAATAAAAGTATGTACTAGATACTATGTAGATAGATTTGTAAAGGCTTTTGTCATTAATAAAATCTAACAATAGGATATTTGCTAGGCTTATTTATTATGATATTTCAAATCGGATTAAGGACAATTTTTAATTTGCTTGGCATATTGTTGCATATGTAACAAATTATGTTAGTAACTATTTACGGAAGTATAACTATGTGACGTCGTAGTAAGGAAATTCACTTCTTTAAACTTTTCTCGAAATCCAACTGACCCTGAAAACGCGCATTTTCTATCAGACAAATATTCTGAAGACAAAAGATATATTAAAGATTTACTTTTATTAAACCATTGTAGTCTTTGTTGAATTACATAAATATATTTTGTAGAATAATGAATGTCATAGCCAGAAATAGATGCGCGTGGGCAGTTGTAAAATAATTCCAAAATATCTAGTGTTATTCACAATATATTATAGCTATCTAGATCTTACCGAAGACCAACTTAACAAACTTGAGCGTCTTCAAAATTTTTGCATCAGGTTTATATTTGGTTTACGCAAATATGACCATATTTCTAAGTACCGCGCTATGCTCAAGTGGTTACCCATTCGACTTCGCCGGGATACACATGTTCTTTTCCTTCTATACAATGTTTTGTATAATCCTCTCACTCCTTCCTATCTTAAAGTACGATTCCAATTTCTTCATGAATCACATGAGCGATCCTTGAGGTCATCAGAAAATCTAAAACTGAGAATGCCCGTGCATTCCACAACTTTTATGGACAATTCTTTCACCGTTAAAGCTGTTCGCTTGTGGAATGCACTTCCAGTCCAAGTACGACGTGCTCAAACACTGTCTCAATTCAAAAGACTTGTGAAAGATCACTACTTCTGTCAGGTTTCTCAAGAAAAATAATTGTATGTATTTATGTTTGTATGTATGTATGTATGTATTTATTTTTATTGTACACACTTCTACCCTCCCATCTATCACTTCTTCTTGTCCATCTAATGGTTGTCTTTAAAAAATTGCCTTGTGCGATAAGACCGCCAATTGTACTTCTTTCTCTTTGTTTATTTGATTTGTATATTTTCTTTGTGTGCAATAAAGAGTTTATAAATAAATAAATATTATGAAATCTGCTAAAACTTTGTTTGATTCACTGCCTGTTATATAATAAATTAGGACAGAGTTTGTGGTATTAGTCATCAGTACCGGTTTTTTTTATTTAAAGAATTAATGTGTCTAATAATTTAAGAGTCTATGTGCTCTTCCCATTCCTGGTAGCTTATTTGCAGGAATAAGACATATACAAGGGAAAGAAGATGTACTGGCGACGATACTTGTAACCCTTGACATATACTGATGAAGTGTGGCATATTTCTACTTAATTAAAAGTGTGACTGCCTCGTGGTCTCGCGGTACAAGCATGTGCCGTGCGATCTAGAGGTCTTGGGTTCGATTCCCAGGTCGGGCAAAGTGTTATTGGGTTTTTCCATTAGGAAATTCTCAGTAGCAGCACAGAGTCTGGAAATGTGCCCGAAAAACGGCAATAGGCTCGCCCCCTATTACGTGGGACTGATACATACCTGGCGAAATGTGGGTGCAGAAATGCATCTCTGCCTACCCCTGCGGGGAATATAGGCGTGAGGTATGTTTGTTTGTTTGTTAAAAGTGTAACATACATAATCTCGCGCCAGTATTCCCCGAAGGGTAGGCGGAGGTGCATTTCTGCACCCAAATTTCGTCAGGTACCTATCTGGCGTATCAGTCCCAGGGAATTGGGGGAGAACCTATTGCTGTTTTTCGTGCACATTTCCAAACTCCGTGCTGCTACTGAGAATTTCCTTTAAAAAAAAACTATATTTCTTAGCCAGAATCGAATTCGAGACTTCTATCACACGGCACATTCTTGTATCCATTGAGACCATGAGGCAGTTAGTGCGACTTTATTATCTAAACTTAATAAGTGTTTTAAGAACGCTCATTGTACAGTAATATTATAACACTGACAAGTAATCATTTATTGATTTTTTATACAAGCACTAGCAAGAATTCCATTCAATTCATTAATAAACTTAGATCTATTAGATACTTCTTTTTTGTTTACTATTCCAATACAATTAATTTTAACACAGAATTTCGTTTAAAACCAGTTATATTTTGCATTCACTTTTAAACATTTTATAAACCAGATGAGGTGATTTAAACTTCGATGAAAAATGAAACGATTAATTTTATTTGTTGAATGAATACAGTCGGCAGGTTTATTATTGACGAAGGAAATTATATCGCAGTGTAATGAAGCTTAATTTGTTTTAAAACATCAACATCATTTATTTGCTTTAGATCTGATAAATATAAGTGAGTTTCTTGACCAACACACATGAGAACAGTAAACTGTCAGTAGCAGTACTTCCCTAGAAGATCAAAAGCGTTACATGTTAATTTTCTAATGTCTAATCTATAATTGGTTTTAATGGGGTCAAAATATTTTCATTTATGAGTCAAATTGCTTTTGTTGTAATAATTTTTAGATCAAAGATTATTTTTCGTAATTTTCTTAAGCAAACTGGGCTTTTTAGCTTCTATGAAAATACTACCACTGAGCAGTGGCGGTACTTCCATAGAAGCCCGAAAGCCCGACTTGCCTTACATAGTTCCGAATAACGAACTTAACGATTGTTTATTTATAAAATAACGCTATAAACGTGAATGTGAGTACTAACCGGTAGGTATTTATTAGTCCTACGTACCAAAAAAAATATGCTGCTACTAAATAAACATTTGGGCTTGCCTTAGTTTGACACCCTAGGCACGCCACTGCCACTGAGAACTGTAAAAAGAACATTTTTTTCTACTGTATCTCTAAGTAATATTGATAAAATCTAAATGGATATTACCCAAACACGCTAGAAAATCTGATTGGAGCTAGAACTCACATACATAGATTAGGAGCAGCACATGTTCTATTTCCATCGATATTAACCATGAATCGCACAAAAAGAATGAAATAAACGAAATCTAAATCAAAACCAATGAGGCGATCGTAAAACTTTCCACAATTATATAAAAAATGCGATGGGATCTATTTTAAGTGAACCGGTTGGTTGCGTAAACATTGAAAAGCTGTATCGTGATTGATCTAATGTAAACAAACCCGAATCGATGATATCTTTATATGTCCTTCGGGATGTCTAATCTTGGCACGAGATTACGCATTATGCAAGAATTAGGAAGCTTTTATTGCTAATTCTGAAATCAAATATTTTGTTCTGTTTTTGTTGAATTCATTTGTTGTTATACTGGCATTGTGATGTGACAACACCAGATAGTTTATGCAAACGGTCTAAAAAGATTGTCGGGCGGTGAGAACCGATCATGTTTTACTCAACTTTATTAATTTATATACGTCCTGCTTTTGGGGTCAGGAGTCCTTTAGAACGTTGAGGATTAAAGACTTATTACACCACGCATAACCAATGGAAAAATGACCAGAAGTGAGTACCAGGGATTTGAACCCACGAAGAATATCTGCATCAACAATATTATGCAGATATACAGTAAGAATGTGTTGCTGAAGATGTATATTTGCAAAGAAGAATACAATGACTTTCACTATCCACTAAATTCGATATGTCTTATTAATCCAACAATTCTCTATCATATACTCATTCCTCTATATCCCAAAACTTCCTCTACCATTCCAGAAGAAAGATAGTATAATCTCGTCCCATATTACTCCCATTCAAATACATTAATCAAGAGTAAGTGTTTGCGATTGAAACCGCGGCTGACGCGCACACCGGCGCAGTGTATCCGACTAATGAAATCACAGTCACAAGTTGCCGCTCGCGACTCTGATTGAGTTCTTCATTACAGACGCCCCGATCGAACTTTACTAACATTACACTGTTTAGTTTACCAACAAATAGTTTCTTCATTAGCCTTTACGTGAGGTTTTAGCGAGTGATTTTTAGCTACAAATTCTATTTCATCTATACAAACTTTATGACTATTTTCTTAATAACGTGAAGTCATTAATTATAATATACATATTTATATCTTCCCTTAGTTTGACATCGTGCAGTCTAACTTAATAGGAGCTTATAATGGATATAGGTTTAATAATCCTATCAAACCTATTCAGCATCCGCTGAATTTGGTCGATTTTCAAATTTTTCGACTACCTCTCAAAAGCTAAGTAAAAAAGATTGTGAAGATTTGACAAATTATAAAAAAGTCTGTGAAACCTAAGATTAATTAGAAAATACGATTTAGTCTACCTCAGATTCTAAAACTTTATACCGTCTTTTAACCCTCATATCATAACATAATCATAAACCATTGTCTAGGAATTTCGCCGTCATAATACATCATAGTCCGACATTAAACGTTACTTAGTCTGGGTTTAATCTAGCCTGGAGCAATATACGGACAAACTGAATACATTATATTACTGGCTTCTGCCCTTCCATTTGTTCATGTTAATACATTTCCAACTAGTGTTATGAAAATAATAAATTCTCGGGATCTTTACGTTAGCTTACAACCGACTGAACTGTAGGTGTAGGTGTGAAAGTGTAGGTGTATTTTGTCCACCCACATCTTACCAGCTTTGTCGTTCAAATTGTGTAACATAGACTAAAACATAGATTACGTGGGTACAATTACGTGGGTAATTGGCAAGCTTTTTGCTTTTTTACTGGCATACTACGTCTCGATCACGTACTGCGAGTCATAATAACCTATTTAAAAATCCTAAACATCTTTTGCCTGACCCGGCAATTGCACCAAACTCTCTAGATTTCAAACATTTCTTAATTTCTTGACAGACCCGTGGCGCAGTTGGCTAAATACCACTTCCAATCAAGAGACTACAAGTTCGATCTCTACACCGAGACAAATATTTGTGTGATTCACTAACACTTGTTTAAAATCTGGGTGTTTGTGAGACCGAAAAATCTCTAATACCAATCTCTGAAAGTTTCCAAGACACAAGACTTGATCTTAGTTTGGAGTCAGAAATAAGTCCGACACATACAGACTATGTAACTGTTGGGTGTATTTATTACACATTTAAAATTTCTACCAAACGTCAATGAGGTATTTAGTTATCTATGCTTATTTCCTCTACCCTATAATGAGATATAAATATCTAACTGACGTCACAGCGACCCATGGCGGAGGCTGCAATATAAATACGCACCCCATTATGAATAAAGATGAGTCGCTGACCCGTGCTTCGTAACTTTGCATGTTTCGTGCATTTGCAATAATTAACGCAACGATTCTAACGTCGTGTTCCATGAATATATAAGGGGAAATGTATTTTTAGATTGTCTGTATATGTCCCACTCCTTTATAACTGAGAAGGTAATTCTTCTGTACTAGATAATGGTCTATGTTGGCTATTAGACCACTTAGGTACTGTGTGGCAGACTGTTTAAATAAAGTATAAAGATATTATACAGTAATCGAATATTTACCATGTAAATGCAAACTCTAGATACATAAAAAGTAGTGATGGCGTAAACGTATAGAGGCGTTCGAGAATCTCGCCGGTCAAAGATGCAAAACCTAGGCGCCTTTGATTTTTCAGAGTTAATATTATGTATGTTTTATCACGATGTTTTCCTTCACCGTTAAAGCAAGTGATAATTCAATCAAAATACACACATAACTTCGAAAAGTCAGAGGTGTGTGCCTGGGGTTTGAACCCGCGACCGCCGAGATTCTCGACCGCGTGTCTAAACCTCGAGGCCATCACTGCTTTTCCCTCCCTCTCAAAGGTAGAGGAGACCCGTGCCCAGCAGTGGGACGTATATGGGTTGATGAAGAATATTATGTGTGTATTCAAAAGATCATCATGTACTTTCACGGTGAAGGCAAACATCGTGGAGGAAACCTGCACACCTAAAAGTTCTAAGGACTTTCGTAGGTGTGTAGTTCGCCATACCGCACTGGGCCAGCGGTCCATACCGCCATCGGCGCTTCATCCATATGAAGGCCAAAACCCTCTCAGTTGTAGAGAGACCATGTAGCCATTAGATTTCAAAGCTAATGATGAATATTATGATATCATAATTATATATTAAGGGATATATATTAGATTATATGAATGAAAAACGTCTGTCTACGCCTTCCTGGATAAAGGCGTACGTAAATAAATAAGCTTTATTTGAAGTATTACTCTTGAAAAAGTTGCAATAAATATTAAGAGTCATCACATCTGGAACGTAATGCGGAATGTATAATTTTAGTTTGTTTTATTAAACGCCCGTCCTGTTTTAAACACGTAACAATAACTAAATGTCAGATTCATAATATTTAACATTGTTGGTGATTTAAACACTTTAAATAGATCTGTTGGCTTAAGTACTTAAAATTTATAGCTATAATTTTTCGCGCTTATTTTCAAACTCCTTGCTGCTGTTGAGAATTTACTAATAGCAATACCCAATACCACTTTACGCGACCCGGGAATCGAACCCAGGAACTCTAGATCACACGGCACGTACTTACCGCAAAAGCACCAGTCAAAATAGAAAACATTACTTTCCCAATTGTTATATTGAATATCATCATCATCATCATCATCAACCCACATACATGCCACTGCTGGGCACAGGCCTCCATATCACTACATAGTATAAAATAAAGTCGCTTTCTCTGTCCCTATGTCCCTTTGTATGCTTAAATCTTTGAAACTACGCAACGGATTTTGATGCGGTTTTTTAATAGATAGAGTGATTGAAGAGGAAGATTTATATGTATGATAACATCCATTAAATATCAGCATTGCACCCGTGCGAAGCCGGGGCGGGTTGCTAGTATTGAATATAAAAATATCAAATTTGCAAAAAATATATTACGTACCTACGTAAAAGCAGTGATGGCCTCGAGGTTTGGGCGCGCGGTCGAGAATCTCGGCGGTCACGGGTTCGAACCCCAGGCAAACACCTCTGACTTTTCGAAGTTATGTGTGTATTCACATTGAATTATCACTTGCTTTAACGGTGAAGGAAAACATCGTGATGAAATCTGCACACCTAAAAGTTCTTAGGACTTTCTTAGGTGTGTAGTCCGCCAACCCGCAGTAGGCCAGCGTGGTGGACTATGGCCTAAACCCTCTCAATGGTAGAGGAGACCCGTGCTCGGCAGTGGGCATATATGGGTTGATGAAGTATATTACGTACATAGTAAGTACATACATATATGTATGTTAGCCACTTAGGCAAGAAACGCAGGTACGATAGTAATTATTTCATGGCTGTGCCTACAAATGGCTGCCTCCTTCCTTTGTTCGTACAGCCCCCTTCGTTTCGCAATCTCCTGGGGATTGTGACCTACTGTGGTTGAAAAATACTCATATAATACAGCAAAATGAAATGATATATTCAATAGTTATATAAATTGTGCTGACTCACACCGAAATTAGATTTTTTGCAGATATGGGGATATATCTCATTTACAAATCAGATTTTTAAAACATAATATTTTATTACATAATTTTTAAACAATCTATAACAAAAATCAAATTTACAATGAAAAATTATTTTTTATAAACTATCAAATTCATTACATACTTGTCTTACCTGAATATTTCAAGTCACATCAAATGAACAATTACGTTAATTTTAAAAACATCCAAATCCCCACGTCACCCTTATATCAAATTTGTGCACAAAGCCCCATTTAGAAGATCAAAGTTTTGACACCGCGTTGAATATTCAGGCGCATCTTAAACTAAATCCAAGTCACGCTTTAATTAGAAACTCGTCACCAGCGTACACAAGTTATGCTTGTTAATTAAATGTACATATTGAAATGCGTCCGCCAAACCGCATTAGACCAGCGTGGTGGACTATGGCCTAAACCCTCTCAATGGTAGAGGAGACCCGTGCCCAGCAGTGGGACGTTGATGATGGTGAAAATGCGTTGGCGTATTGTGCACGCGCCCTTAGTACGCCAGCTGCCAATACGCATAATGGCTCCCGGAACACGACGTGTGGCCGTTTTGACTCTTACATTTGAGCGCACTGGCGTAGCGATTGCGGTACGCTACGTACCAATACGCAGAATGGCTACAAACGCTACGCCGCTTGGCCGATTTCACAGTTGCAATGTGGGTTTATTATTTTTTTGTTTTTTACGATAAATGTTCGTTGGTATGTTGCAAACCTTTTGACAAAAGCGAGAAAATATTGAATTAATATAAAATGAAGGTACGTACTCGTATTTTAAGACCTCAAAATATATGGGAGTCCAAAGGTTGCTTATTTAAGAATATGTATAGGGCAATTTTGTGTGTTTAGGTCAGTGTTTTTAGACATTGTAATAAAGGATTAACCTATTCGCGGTCTTCGTAAAAAATTCTAGAACCCGTGTTGCTAAGAAGAATTTCCTAATCGAATAAGACTTAGCCCGACCCGGAATAGAAGACGGAAGAGAAGGTGTAGACCACACGAAACATAGTTCTATTTACAAATCACTATAAAACAGAAGATTTATTTTAAAGTTCTGTGATTTTTCGTACAAATATATAAAAATTCTGTCATTCAAGTTGAGCATTTTGGTAGATGTAATGCATTCAGTGCAACGTTTCTTGAAAGATGCATATCGAAGTTTTAATCAACGGAATTCCTAACGAAATTAATCTTTAAACTTCAACAAATTAATAGTAGTTGAAAAGTTCTTGATCCATTTTGTTACAAAGGATTTTAATTTTGCTAAATAATGTCTTCATGGTAATTTAATTTGACATTCATCATTATTTTGATAGGATTTTTTACTCAAATTGAATATTGTTTTAGTAAGTGTTATATTTTTATAATAAAGAAAATCTTGTGTCTATTTTTATAATTATCTTTAAATAACTTTGAAAACAATTTACAATTTACAAATATTGTTAACTCGACCAGCAATGAACAGGACGTCTCTTGTCAGACGCACAAATTATACAGGGTGTATTTAGACCGTGATCGAAAACTGAGGCAGGTAATAGCGATAGTGATTACAAACCCCCTGGCATTAAAGAAAATCCCGACAAACAATAAAATTTTTGAGGTTTTCCATACAAACCACATACTTTTAACACCGATGGTTGTATGGAAACCGTCAATTTTTTTATTTTTTGTCGGGATTTTTAATATCGCCACTGGATTTGTGATTACCTTCGCTATTACCTGCCTCAGTTTTCGATCACGGTCTGAATACACCCTGTATAATACTAGACGCACGCACAGACTACATAATAACAGATGCACAGACTATATAATATCATGACAGTAAGGGTACAAGAATGTTAGTTAGCAATCGATTTGGGTTCTAAGATACGGTAGAAACAAAAAATGTTTTAAAATTATTATGAACTAGCGACCCGCCCCGGCATCGCACGGATGCAATGCTGATATTTAATGGATGTTATCATACATATAAACCTTCCTCTTCAATCACTCTATCTATTAAATAAACGCATCAAAATCCGTTGCGTAGTTTCAAAGATTTAAGCATGCACAGGGACATAGGGACAGGGAAAGCGACTTTGTTTTATACTGTGCAGTGATGCATGCATATATGCATGTATGTGCCTAAACAATTGCAATTTAATTAAGTAGCATACACCAAAACAATCACATACAGTTGCTTGTGTGTGAGAGTTTTATATATTTTTAACAAAATACTGCTTCGAGGTCTCTCGATACAAGAACGTGCCGTATGATCTATACGTCCCGGGCTTGATACCAGGTCAAACAGTGTTATTAGGTTTTTCCATAAGGTAACTCTCAGTAGCAACTTGAATGTAACGATGGAAACTATACCCGAAAAATGGATTGCCATTTTTCGGCTCTACGTCTATCACACGAGACAAAAACACTAATCGAAAAATGTGAATGCAGATATTTTGCGCCTGTATCTACCCCTGCCTCGTGGTCTTGCGGTATAAGTATATGCCGTGCGATCTAGAGGTCCTGGGTTCGATTCCCGGGTCGGGCAAAGTGTTATTGGGTTTTTCCATTAGGAAATTCTCAGTAGCAGCACGGAGTCTGGAAATGTGCCCGAAAAACGGCAATAGGCTCGCCCCCTATTACGTGGGACTGAAACATACCTGGCGAAATGTGGGTGCAGAAATGCATCTCTGCCTACCCCTTCACGGAATATAGGCGTGAGGTATGTTTGTTTGTTTTGTTATCTACCCCTTTAGAAGATAAAAACAAAATTGAGCGTGTATGTATAGTAATTACAATTTATTACTGTCGTGATATATTTTGTAAAAAAAATTCTGGGACGCGAAAACGACTTACGAAAGAAATAAATCCACCGAAATCCAAACACGAAACGACATACACGAACATACGAAGCCCATAAGAATTTGTATATGAAACTTTTATACCGAATTCAACTCATCATGTTAAAAAAACCTCATTTCTTTTATATATCTAGGCGTAGCAACAGCTGTTTCTTTGTAGGTTACACAATCACGCCAGTTTTCATAACGGGGTAAGTAGTATATATTTAGAAATTTTAACTTAAACTTACGTTTTGTCATTCATTTTTAGGGCTTGTGTTCACACTACACAAGACATCTTTGTTGAAAAAGATATTAGTAAGTAAAGGT
Source organism: Cephonodes hylas (assembly GCA_030295005.1). NCBI lineage: Eukaryota > Metazoa > Arthropoda > Insecta > Lepidoptera > Sphingidae > Cephonodes > Cephonodes hylas. The sequence continues at coordinate 11,834,957 of AP025376.1, read as the reverse complement.
GCTAGTTTTATAGCCTTAACACATTTCCAAATTATCTTAAATGCAAATTCACTCTCATTGTTTGTCATCAATGAATTGAAAGATGTTTTGATCTTGCGACTTTAATGGTAAGAAGCCAATAGCTGTTTTTGTTCTGCTTATAACAAGATGCTATCACGCATTCATGTCCCTATTGCCTGATATAATATTATATAACAAGAGTTTAAAAAATCACAGATAAGTGCATTTTTTCATTATTTTCTTAGACCAATAATCCACAGCCGACCGTTATGGCCACTAAAAGTTACCTTGTCAGGGCATTCTTCTCAGAACCGAACTATATCTCGCCAATAAAACCTTTTTCAACACAACAACCCCTTATTACAAAAACAGCAGCAAAACCAATTCCAATTTTCCACTTGTAATTGACAATTATTATACACAATTACTGTACATTACATGAAACACAGTGTCGGCTATGCCGTATGCTGCACGCAGTTCGGTATGGGGGTTTAGTGTCACTGTTGCCATGGCAACGGCCCATAAACACCCCCCACCACCCCCCGACGGCTTACCACCGCGCCAAGGTGAAGAAATTCCAAGTTTTATAGCTCGATAATGGCTGTTACAAAAATGTTACCATTTTGCGTATTGATTTCTTTTTTCATTGACGCCTGAACACGTTTGACGTTTCGTGGAACGATCTACTTTATTTGCTGTCTTCAAAATTGGGTCTAGACATAAGCGAAAAAATTAGACAAATCATTGAACCAGAAACATAAATACACACACAACTTCGAAAAGTCAAAGGTATAAAACATTGAACTAGAAACATGAACACACACACAGTCAAACAAACAAAGTCAAAGGTATGTGCCTGGGGTTCGAGCCCGCGACCGCCGAGATACTCGACCGTGCGCCTAAACCTCGAGGCCATCACTGCTGTTTGTGTGATCCTAAATATTTGTTTCGAGTCTGAGTGTTTGTGAGACTGAAAAGTCTCTCGTTTCTGATACCCTCGCCACAGAACTTGTATTCTAGTGTAGGGTCAGAACTATGTATGTGACTGTTGGGTGTATTTATTTTATTTATTTATCATTTTCATAGAGATAGTTTTCATACTTTTTATAGATTGACTGTCAGCTGCAGTCAGCTGGGTATATTTTATATTTGAAACGTACAACAAATAAATATTACAATTGTAATAACCTACTTAGCAGCTTATAAACTTATGATTAGCATTTCCACGCTAAAAATATTTCAAGCGAAAGCCTCACTATAGACCGACATATCGTAAGGTCAAAGTCGGGGATTATGCTAATAGTTGCATAAAATGTATATTTAGAAAGTATGCTAAAATGTTAGTAGTCTAAAAATTACTGCACAATAAAAAAGTATGAAAGAAAATGTAAAAAAAAATGGGATATATTCTCACAATTCAATTTCTTTACCATTAGGAGTTAAGCAGAACTCTGTTTCTACAACCACGATTTACCGGGTAATGTGACCCACGTTTCATGGGCGTGTCTATTGCCAAGCGTTATATTGCAATCTTGCCCAAGGGGCTTCTTAATAGCACATTGCCAAAATAGCTAAGTAAGTAAGAAAATTGGGGACTTTTAAGTCGAGGCAACGAGGCCCCAAAAAAATATATTTTGGTCCAAAAAAATTTCATTTAGTCCAAGTCTATACTAATATTGGCTAGATGTACCTACGCCCTAATTTCAGGAGATAGATGGATTTGTAAATCTCTTTTTGTACTGATTAGTCTATTTAGTGAGGAAATACATGACCACGCTTGAACCAAAAGAGCGGAGCAGAGATAAAAACTATCAGGAGACGCAGTAAACACCCATGAAGTCTAAAATTTCGTATAGCATTGAAACCGTAGTAATAAAATAAATATACATCATAAAAAACCGCTGTTAAACACAATTGAAATGAGAACAAAAGGCTGGCTGAAAATTACAAAACTTTAATCAGATTAAGCGACCCACAACGTAAAATAATAGCGAACGCTTCGCTCTTTTCGGCTTTTCGTGGGCTAATCTAAAAATACATCGACACGGACCGAGCCCTAACCCTCTGCCCTGCCGGTGACGCATGATTACTCGCCCTAATTTCGGTTAATTCTTGAATAACTAAAACTAGCTTTGTATATTTATGTGAGCAAGCCCTTCCTTTCATATCGATTGCTAAACGTGCGCGTGTCAGTTTGCGAAACTTTGGATTCAAAAGGATTTTTTTCCTTGTTTTTGCTGCTGTTGTTGATCTCTCCGTGATGGTATACCGCCAATGGCTTTTTTGATAAATGGACTATTCAACACAGAAAGGTTTTTTTTAATTTGAACCAGTAGTTCCTGAGATTTCTTAAGGGAAAAATGACTTTCTTTAAAAATGAACAAGAATTTAGTTTATTGAATTCGAGAAATTAAAGTATCCAGTTTGCCAATTTTTAATAAAATCTACTTTTGCCGAAGAAATTAATTTGAATAAAAGAAAATTTTCTGACCATTTTATATTTCTATTTCAAAAACAACTAGGTATATAGCTGTCTTTAATTCAATTGATTTCAATTAATTTCTGTCTAGAATTCAATATTTTACATCTAAAAATCTTACAATTTCTACAATGCTGTTGACAATAAATCCCGACCTTGTAACTCTTGACTCCCGGGTACAGAGAGAGAATTCAATCAAGAAATTCCAAATGATCTGCATCGTACAGGTGACTAATCGAATTCCTCGCCTAGATTCCCTCCATCACACAGCTTTAAACATAGACTATAAATTGCTAAAATTCTAGGATTATTTATTTATTTTGATATATTTTTTCGTAATTATTTTTAAAAATAGAAACATATCATACCTACTATTGTTTTTTTTACTTTTAGTTAGTGCCAAAGTTAAGATTGACAACGCCTGCCAAAACATCTATAGCAAAATGTCAAGCGTGTGAAATTTATTATTTAGTGCCACAGGTAGTAAGTTAGTAAAAAAGGATGCATAATATAGAAAATGAAATAGACCTATGCATCGAATAAGGTTACTTATGACTATAACACCAAAGTACTTTTTATGTCATATATTGCACTAGTAAAGTAATAATGATCATAAATTTTGTTGTTGTTTGAAGAACATAAAAATTTACTGATAATTTTGTGCCCAATTGAGTTTAAATCGCTGAGAAAGAGAAGTTGTGCAAAAGCACATATAACTTTATTCGATGCATAGGTCGAAATATTCCTTTTACGCCCCATGTCATATTTTTATGATTAAGTTCGACTTTTGTTGCACTTCCACTGATTTAGAGTATTTGATATAATTAAAAATATTTTAATATAATTACTTTTGGTAACTTTTCATACATAAATCACAGAACCAATCTTTATAATTTGTTTGATAACGCAATTAGTGACGCCCTTGTAAGGTATTCGTTTTATTCGGAAAAATGCTAAGGTTTTGATCAACATTTTAAAAATAAACTGACAAATTATAACACAGACTAAGCCGCTGAAAATACAACATTAAGAGAAAAAGAACTGAAGAAACGAGACCACTCAAAACAAAATATAAACAAGCATTCAGATCCTAAATACGCTATCGAAATGCAGTATTCCGAAATTGCAAGCGATCTGGCCGCTGAAAGAAATAGTACGCTAGATGCGTTATTAAACTCACAAGTTCCATACCTTTTTTGGATCGCTGCCAAAATTGTAGCTAGCGCTTTCACCGCTGGCATACAAGCGATCTCGACAGGGCTAAGAGTTAATATCAGTTTAATGTGTTTTGAATCAGCTCTTGGCAACTTAAGTGAATTTTTCACATCGATAACCAAATCCTCGGCTTAAATTGCGCATTCGTGAGGGTAGTTTAACTTTTCTCTGGAGAAATGTTATTCTTCACTGTCAAACAATTTTTTGGTTGAATGGATAGCATGAATGATCATGCAAAAAACCACAATTTCGTGTGGAAATATCGACAATTGGTTCGAGATATAACTTAGAACTATAGAAAGTGGATGCAGAAACATACATCTGCCTACTACGTATGGGTGTTCAAGTTTTATTGAATGTCTAAATTACATGAAAATTGATCATATTAAATCACAAGTCAATTAATTAATTAGTTTCGTTGGAAATTAATTTACGTTTTGAAATATTATATTAAATTTATCTTATAACTGGGTTCTGTGAAATCAAATATGTCTAATTAATTATTGAGATTGAAACACATTTATGATTAACTCTGAGAGCAGACTTTGTTCTCTAATAAATTTGATAGTTATAATTGATGACTTCAATGTTCCATCTTATGATAACTTCCGATATCAGACCTTGAGATTCACATACAACAAGTAATAAAATTACAAGCCAGTAAACTTCAACGAAACAAAAGCCACACATCACTATGCAAAATTAGTTCGAAGCCAACGATGGCTTTAAGATAAAAGTGACGGTGTACAAACAGACATTACCACGGGTTTATGTGTTAGCAAACAACCCACAATTTGGGGTGAAGGATGGAGTTAACCCGTATTTAGTGAACCCTCTTTCCCCCTCCTACCCTCTACTCAATGAGGAATCTTACGTCAATATCGACAAATGAGATCCTGTTGTCTGCGATTTTTACGATGCCAATATTTTTATCTATACTTCTATACTAATATTATAAAGCTGAAGAGTTTGTTTGTTTGTTTGTTTGTTTGTTTGAACGCTAGGATCTCAGGAACTACTGGTCCGATTTGAAAAATTCTTTCACTGTTAGATAGCACATTTATCGAGGAAGGCTATAGGCTATATAACATCACGCTACGACGAATAGGAGCGGAGCAGCAATAAAGAATGTTTCGAAATCAGGGACATTTTTTCCTTTTTGTGAGCTTCCGCGGCGTGCGCTGCGAAAACGGTTAAAGTTTCGCTAAAATAATGTATGAGAGAAATGTTCCTCTTTAAAAGTTCTAAAAAAAAGTCCGCGACAGCATATGTCTATTCTTTAAGGTTGGCTCACTATAACGTTTTTTATCCTAACCAAATTTATTTTAAAATAAAGTTTTATTTGTGAAGGTGTTTTTATAAATATGATATTAATCCTTATCCAAATAAATACGTTATTCATTACAAGTATTTAATTTTAAATAAAATTGCCCTTTCCATCATTTGATTTCACTGAGTATCTTAGAAGATATTGCAGTTTTTAAATATTGATCAAGCGCGCAGTAATGATGCACAAGGCGCCGATCGACGCGTTACGGTTTCACGTTTGAACAATTTGACCGAATTGTATGAATTTTGGTATGGACATAAATAGGACTCTGAGAAGTAAAATAGACTACAACTTATTTTCCTTCTGATCTCAACCCTGTAGTCTACGCGGACGGAGTCGCGAGCAAAAGCTAGTATTCAATATTTGTATTTGCTAGTTTTATTACGGTCATACTTCTATCAGGAAGTTTAACCATATTTCGCAAGCTCTATTGACGAGGATATTGCCGTTTTTCAGGCATATGTAGATTAAAAGCTGTTACTACAAATCAAACCATTTTGAAATCCTTTTATGAGAAAGGTGGCAGACGAGCATATGAACCACCTGATGTTAAGTGGTCAACACCGCCCATTAATGCCGACAGTACCAAAGGAAGCACCGGTGTGTTGCCAATTTGTTGACACTGAGGTCTCCAGCGTAACTGAGAATGTTTAGGCCTTAGCCTATAGTCGAATTACAAAGTTAATTTAAAACTATTGATTTAGTTAGTCGCTAGCTAATAGTAGGTAAACTAGAGTAACTTTTTTGTTAATTGTCCCAGAAAATTTTACTATTTGAAATTAAAATGAATGCTACAGATCCTGGCATAAGTAAGAAATAAATTACTAGAGTTAAATAATTAGAGAACCGGAGTCATTGACATTGCTCGCAAGATTAGCACGCTGAAGTGGAAATGGGCCGGCCATGTCTGCCGAAGGTCGGACGACCGGTGGAGCAGACAAGTGTTGGAGTGAAGACCGCGTTTAGGCAGACGTAGTGTAGGACGTCCTGCAGCACGATGGTCCGACGACTTGAGAAAGGTGGCGGGTAACGGATGGATGAGGGCTGCAGAAGACCGGGATGGTTGGCGCTTTCTTGGGGAGGCCTACGTTCAGCAGTGGACGGCGATAGGCTGAGTATATAAGAAATAAATAATGAAAAATAAAATCAATTTATTATCAATAACATTTATTGCATACAAAGTTCAGTCTTAGATTACTTTGGAATTTCCTGATTGTAATTATTATCACCATACTTGTTACACATAAAAATGATAATAATAGTAGGTATCTTCATTTATGTTTAAAATGGATATAAATAAACTTGTTAAATGCTTATTCAATTTTATTTAGGCTTTATAAACCATGGTGCAATCAGATCTATTTGAATGTCCAATGCTACTTAATATAATTTTCATAACAATATTGTAAGTTACATAGTCCATAATTTTTAATTATACACATTCTTAATTAATTATTATCAGTTTTCTTCTTCAATTTAACTTTATTTTCTTCGTTATCGATATATTTGCTAACTTCATTGTCATTATTAAACTTTAGTCTACCTTCCGCTCTTATGCGTTCTTTTCGACCAAGGTAATTCTTGCACACTTTTATAAATCTCTTAACCTCGACTTTATTCACAACACTTTCGTAAAGCTCATACACATTTTTAATGTCATAACTAATATTTGATGGAAAAATAGTAACTAAGTCTTCGTTAAACTTTTTTTTTCTTAATACATACTCAGTATATTCGGGTAGTGAAGGATATTTCTCTGATTCTTGAACCAAATCAATAAATAGTTTGTATAGAGATACAACTCTGTCAAACTCGAGCGAATCGACAGCTTCGAAGGTTATTTCGATTTTTTCTTTATCATCGTCATTGTTGATAACGACTTTCCTGGAATTCTTTATCAATTCGGTATAAAATGACTCACGCTGATCTATAACAAAATAAGGCCGGAACGTTTTTTCACAAATTTTTTGTATGATACCAGCTTTGGATGCTTCCAAATTACCTACGATGTGCATCAAGTGGACAAAGTCATTTAAATTAATTTTCTCCTCTAGTAATTCATCGTGCAACATGTCCCTGTGATTAAATTTAAGATAGTTAAGTATGTACAAATTAGACGGCTTTTCAATTTCGCTGACCAGAAATCCATCCACAGACTTAAAAATTCTCTCCAACAAATAATAAATTTTGTCCCTACGGTTGTGGATTTCTTTTAATGTCATTACGTAGCTGAATAGCTCTCTACGCCTTTCGATAGACTCCAAGTCAAGATCATAATTGAAAAACTTCAAAATTTCAATCATATGGTGCGCTACGCCGTAATATCCTCGTATTCGTTCATGCGTAAAGAAATAATGATAATTTTTGAAAATGCGTGAAGATAATTCAACGCAGTACCACAACGCTGTTGGTAGCGACGTGTAATCTGAAGGATCTAGTGGCAAAGATGATAACCCAATTCTGCACTTCGTCTCGCTAATACGTCGCATGGTATAGCTCTTGAACTGATTAACCACGTTTCTATCCATCCATTCTTTGTTTTCACAGTTCTTCCACAGCACGAAGTAGAACAACCCGACATTGTACCTGACCTTCTTGCCATCAAAATACGTCATTGACAAAATGTAGTCGTTGTATTTATCAAAATCGTTGGTGTCTGTCAGTACAAGGGCGCCATGAAACGGTCTTTGCGTTCGCGGTTCAGCCCTCAAATTTTTCGCCAAAAATTGTTTGTAAACATTCAAAGTATAAAAATCGCCGATTGACTCGCTGACATCTCGATCGTTTACCAAAAACAAAGGACAATCCATAGCCGATTTGAATTTACTTAAACTTGCAGGTGGCACTTGTTCTGACCTCGTCGTACCATGAAATATGATTTTGTCCATCAAATTGCATATTGTAAGGATAACAACAGGTATACCTTTATCATCATTTAGAATGATGTCGGGGAAATCAATCTTTTGTTCCGGAGCGAAATTAACATCAACTATTTCTTCTTCTGCAACAGACTGGTTGAATTTATTTTCAAACTTCAGGGCGTCAAACGAGTAAGATTTTACATTACTGACTATGTACTTAATTAAAGTTGAAATCGATTTTTCAATGTCAACTTCATCTGTAGTAGTCAGACTTATATACCAATCTGTTTGTTTAAATTCACTTAAGAATACATTTTTGTCCTTTCTTTCTAGGTCAATTCCGTAATTTTTATTTTTATCACTTTTTGGCGATAATTCATGGATCAATCGATCTCTTAATTTCTTCAAGTTATCGATTTCTTGCAATGCATAAGGATTTCTTTGACAAGTATTGATGTACTTTAACTCGATATGAGACTTCAACTGTTCCTTTTCACCGCAGAAGTTGGCAATGTTAATACTATCGTAGTCAAATTCTTTCGAAATATCAGTATCAGCATAAAGTTTATCGTTTTGATAAACCACGCAACGGCTCTTGAAGAACGACGCGGCTACTGACAGATCGATTCTTCGTAGATCTTCATTAAATGCATGGAAAACAACCGTTTCGTAATTCATATACTCATTTAAATTGAAACATGTAACAGCATCGTGGCTAAAAATCATTCCATCAGTAATGATATATAGCAACCTGATTTTATCTTTTTTAGAATTATACACTTGGCTTATGTATTCGATGATTGATTTCGGCTCCGTTGCCATCCAACCACAATCTAAGTTTGTGTACGCTGCTCTGGTACCCTCTTCACTGACTTCCGAACACATACTGCCCCAGTGCAAGTAAAGAATTTTGGATTTGGTCGGAGACTCTCCAGCAACCAATAATTCTTGTTCCATTTTTTTGACGTCATTTTTGAATTGATCAAGGGTTTGTAAGCCATTTTGCTGGTAGTGCTTAAATCCACGCGTCGAACCCGAAAAATCTTTGGCATAAATAAAGTAATTAACCATGTTTGATCCTTAGAAAATACCGGAGCAATGTAGTGTTCGTTGATAAACGAACTTCCGTGCCGAACGTTTACCTAAAACGAAAACACGTGTTATGACTATGGATAAGATAAACAGTACAACTTGATATCGACTAAATATTGATATGATGTGATTTAATTTTGAACTTTGTTTATATATAAATTAGTTTTATATATGAACATTTTTATTTGTTATTTAATTGTTTTTTTACTTTTAATACGGAACCATGTCATCAATGTTCTAATTGTTTACTGCTAATTCAGTTTATATACAATGAAAATTCACTTAATGTAAAACATTTTTACTCTTACTCAGTAAACTCCTGTGTTGGACGATGGTCCAACTTATAGTAGACGCGAGGTGGTTTAATCTATATTTATAAAGTAACAGTAACATGACGCATCGCATGGAATGCCTCATGATTTAATATTGTGCAAAAAACAGTTGTATAGAACATTGTAGGCACCCATTGTTTAACACAATAACATCGATAATGAGGAAGGAAAGCATACGCTCACGGACCAAATATAGGATTTGAATACTTGGTCATTTTTATTTATACATTAATTTTAATATATCTCGGCCGTCGCGGAGACTAAATCAAGGCACACACCTATGACCTTTCGAAGTTATGAGTGTATTCATAATGAATTATCACTTGTTGTTGAAAGCTACACACCTAAAAAGGTCTGAGAAACTTCTTAAGTGTTTAGTCCGCCAACCCGCACTAGGCCAGCGTGGTGGACTATGGCCTAAACCCTTTCAATGGTAGAGGAGACCCGTGCTCAGCAGTGGGACGTATATGACCTGATGATAATTGATTGTATATCAACTGTAATTATTGGCCTCTTTCATAACAAGTCCATATATGCTTATATCGTCACCCCAATAACAAAAAGGCGCCCTACATTAAATAAAGAGGCTTTTATGCAGCAGTGGTCATCAGAACAGCTGTTGGTGACGATGATGATGGTTGATTAGGATGATGGTGGCGCAGACGATAGTGGTGATTATGATTTTCAAGTAGCTACTTATATATCTTATCACGATAAAATTTCGATAAGAAATAATCATGAGCATGAATGCACAGATAAATGCATAACCTTACGACTTACCCGAAAGAGGTAAGCAAAGGTGCAGAAACTCACCTAAATTTAGCCACGTATTATTCAGCCCCCATGGGCAAGCCTCATTGTTTGGCCAAATTCAGACACCATACTGACTTATCCGATTCGAATTGAATCTCTATCGGAATCGAACCTGCGACATCTACATCCCACGCCACACATGTGGTCCATAAAGCAACAAGTTAATCATTTCATAAAATTTACCAGCGTTATCATTTAAATTTGTTATTCTGTTTAATAATAAAAATCCCAGATAATAATAACGGATATACCCAGAAATAATTGTCTGGGTTTACCTGAATTTTTGTGTCAATTAAAATTATCTTTTATCCGATAAAGCCCTCAGTAGCCTAGCATGGTGCTCTAACCTTCTCTGCTGTAGGTCCGTCCCCAGCAGTAGGCTTGCTAGGTTGCTGATGATAACCCAAGAATTTCTCAGCAATTCTTGCAGAAATATCATATATCAAACAGTCTTCCAGTAACCACATGAGATCATATTTAGTAAATTTATGGTCATCTGCATAGCTAAAGTGTTATGGGGCTTTATTTGGTTCTTCTTAAATTAAGAGAAGAGCTTTCTACACATCTACTAGGTAAGAAGTTTGTTATCGAAGAGTCGTAACTCACTGGTTTTATGTCTTATCGATCTCCTGACAGTCTAAACGTCGATAAAGTAATATTAATTTGTAAAGAAACATTTTAATTTGTGCTACTATCACTTTACTGTCGATTTTTCGACTAGCAGAATAAGGTAAGTTTAGTATGTTTTTGTCCAACCTGCTTATATAAAATGTAAAAAGGAACGAGGAATATAAAATAAGATAAAGACAATTTAATTTAAAATTGTATTTATTACAACACTTATATGGATAATAGTTTCCAGTCTTAGATTACTTGGAATGACCTATTATCACACTTGTTATGAGAATGATAATATTTATATGCATTCCGACTTACTAATATTTTAAAATACAGGCATTAATAAAGTTTTGGTATCAATTTACATTTTTTGTCTTAGCCTAACAGATCAATAATCAGACCTATGTTGCTTAAAAGTACTTACAATCTTAATTATCAAAAAATCTATAAATTTCTTTGAATTAACCAATTTTCTTCTTCAAGTTTACTTTAACTTCTTCACTAACAATATATTCATTGATTTCCTTATCACTGTTGAATTTAACTCTTTCTTCTGTTTTGATTCGATCATTTCGATTAACGTTAGCTTCACACACCTTCACAAATTCCTTGACCTCGACTTTATTCACTATTGTCTGATAGTGTTCGTATACGTCTTTAATGTCCGAACAAACACTTGAAGGGAAAATAGTGACCAAGTCTTCGTGAAACTTCTTCCTCTTCAAAATGAATTCTATGTACTCAGATAAGGTAGGATATTTCTCTGATTCCTGAACACAATTAATAAATAGTTTGTACAGAGACATAATTCTGTCAAACTCAAGACAATCTAAAGGTTCGAAGGTAATTCCTATTTTATCTTTATCGTCGTCGTTGTTGATAACTACTTTCCTAGTAGACTTGACTAGATCCGAGTAGAATGATTTGTTTTTATCGATAACAAAATAGGGTCGGAATGTCTTTTCACAAATTTCACACGTATTTGATTTAGGTTCAGATGGATTACAATTAATTTGAATGTGCATCAGGTGGACATAGTCATTTAGATGAACTTTTTCCTCTACTAAATCGTCAGGCAACATTTCTTTATGATTATACTTAAGGTAATTGAGTGTTTGCAATTTAGACGCATCCTTAATTTCATTGACTAGAAAACCGTCTACATTCTTGAATATTCTTTCCAACAAATAATAAACTTTATTCCTTCTATTTTGAATTCTCTTTAAAGTCATTACATGACTCAAGAGCTCCCTACGTTTTTCAATAGATTCTAAGTCGAGATCATAATTAAAGAATTTCAAAATTTCTATCATGTGGTGAGCTACTCCGTAAAACCCTCTTAGTCGTTCATGTGTAAAGTGTTCGGGGTCATTTTTGAAAAGGTCTGAAGATAATTCAACGCAGTACCACAACGCTGTTGGTAGCGACGTGTAATCTGAAGGATCTAGTGGCAAAGATGATAACCCAATTCTGCACTTCGTCTCGCTAATACGTCGCATGGTGTAGTTCTTGAACTGATTAACCACGTTACTGTCCATCCACTCCTTGTTTTCACAATTCTTCCACAGGACGAAGTAAAACAACCCGACATTGAAGTTGACTTTCCTGCTATTAAAGTAAGTCACTGATAAAATGTAATCGTTGTATTTATCAAAATCGTTGGTGTCTGTCAGCACAAGGCCACCATAAAATAGTCTTCGCGTTCGCGGTTCAGCCCTCATGTTGTTGGCCAAAAATTGTTTGTAAACATTCAAAGTATAAAAGTAGCCGATTGACTCGCTGACATCTCGATCGTTCGCCAAGAACAACGGACAATCCATGGTCGATTTGAATTTACTAAAACTGGCAGGTGTTATTTCATTCGAGTCAGATGTACTGTGGAAAATGATTTTTTCCATCAAATTGCACACCGTTAGAATAACAACGGGAACCCCTTTATCATCGTCCAGAATAATGTCAGGGAATTCGATTTCTTGTTCCGGCGCGAAATTATAATCAACGATCTCCTCCTCTTCAACGGGCTTGCGAAATTCTGTCTCAAACTTCAAGGCGTCGAAGGAATAAGATTTTACATCGCTGACTATGTAGTTTATCAAAGTTGTAATAGATTTTTCAATATCAACCTTTTCGTCATAAATAGTGGAAAAGAGGTTCCTGTACCACCCCGACTTTGCAAATTCGCATAAGAATTCATTTTTATCCTTTGTTTCTAAAGAAGCTTGGCGATTGTTCACTGTTTTAGATGAGAACTCCTTAAACAATCGACTTTTTAGCTTTTTCAATTGTTCGATTTCTCGCAAAGCATTGCCATCTCGTTGAGTACTATTGATGTACTTCAGCCTGATATAAGACTTTAAATGTTCTTTTTCAACGAAGAAGTTGTCAATGTTAATGCTATCGTAGTCATAATTTTTGGAAATATCTGTGTCGTCGTATAGATCATTGTTGTGGTAGACCACGCAACGCTTCTTGAAGAAAGACGCGGCTACTGAAAGGTCGATATGCCACGGGTTTTCATTGAAAGCATAGAAAACAACCGATTCGTAATTCATGCACTCGTTCATCTGGAAACATTTGCCAGCACTATCGTGTCCTATCAGCCCATCTGTAATTATGTATAGCAACTTGATTTTATCTTCTGGGCCGAAACACCAGGTCTTGAGGTGTTCTATAATTGAAGCTGGCTCTGTGCCCGTCCAACCGCAACATAGCTCCTTGTATGCCGCCCTCGTCTCATCTTCACAGACCTCCCAACACTGACTGCCCCAGTGCAAATAAACAATCTTTGATTCGGCTGGTGGCTCGCCAGCTGACAACAGTTCACCTTGGATTCTTTCTACATCTTTTTTGAACTTTTCCAGGGTATTCAAGCCGTTGGTGTGGTAATGGCTGACACCGCCCGTTGAGCCCGAAAAATCTTTCGCGTAAATGTAGTAGTTAACCATTTTTGCAACTTTTCCTTTTTCAAATGAATCAATGTGGTATCAGAAAAAGACTTGTGAGCTCTAACAAACTTCGGCGTTGGTCGTCGGTTCTTAGAACCTTTACCTGAAAAAAAAACACAATTCATGAAATATTGTCTATATTCATACATTCAGTCCATAGACAAAGATAGTAGTATAGTAGGGCTTTAGAATAGCATAACCAAGGGTACATAATTTTGATCCCTATTATAATAAACACTCAATTAAAATATACCCAGCATAATATATCAATGGAATAAGGGAAATAATATATAAAAAAAAAAACAGATTTTAATTGATATGCAACTTGACTCAAGATTAAAATCGATACACAAAACAAATGAACTCACCGTGCCAAGTTTATCGTGATGAGTCACTGTATATATTGATAGTATTTTATCACTGTATATACATATAACAAATTTAATAAAAGCGACAACTTCCGTATCTCACGACGATCAACGTTACACTGGGAATGGATGGTTTCCAATCCGACATTATAAGGCGAGGGAAAAGTGACGCAACGGATAATACCACTTGGCTCATTATTGTAAATATTGTGCAAAAATAAATTTGAATATACGTCCTGACTCATCGGGTAACCGAATGTATTGATAAAGCGTATCCCCAAGCGCTTATCGGCTTATAATGAAAACTGCATTTTTATTTTTGAATCATTTTATGAAAAAATATATAAATATTTTATTTGCCTCGTTGATTCCATGGCGTAAATATGTATTATAAATAAGTCTAGGTTTGACTCGGCATTAACTGGTTATGGGCTCTCTTCTTCCTATTTCTAGTCTTCTTTTTTAAAGAGAAAGGCGTAACTTGCAAATTATTTTAATGATAGGTACTGCCCATGTGCATAAAAATGTTTTTGTCGTATTTTTTTGTGAGTCTAGGGGGCATAATATATCTCATGCCTATCGCGCGCTTATTGCCTTAGGTTTAGGCGCGCAACCGAGAATCTAGGCGGTCGCGGGTTCGAACCCCAAGCAACTTTTCTGACTGTCTGACAACTGACTTTTCGTAATTTTGTGTGTATTCACAATGAATTACCACTTGCTTTAACGGTAAAAGAAATCATCGTGATTAAACCTGCACACTTAAAAGTTCTTAGGGGTATTTCTTAAGTGTGTAAATGGTAGGTGGAATGGTCTCTAAATGGTAGAGGAAGCCCGTACCTAACAATGGGACGTGAATGGGCTGATGAAACATTGTAATTGATCAAGTATTTTTTATCCCATCAACATGTAGTGAACCTGTTACAGATAACTTGACATTTCATCACACCTTCCCCTTCCCCCGCCCTGCCTCGGCGACATTAAAGCGCTAATTTTTCTTTGAAGCACCCGCCTAATGCGCATACTACCAGTGGCGTGCCTAGGGTGTCAAACTAAGGCAAGCCCAAATGTTTATTTAGTAGCAGCATATTTTTTTTGGTACGTAGGACTAATAAATACCTACCGGTTAGTACTCACATTCACGTTTATAGCGTTATTTTATAAATAAACAATCATTAAGTTCGTTATTCGGAACTATGTAAGGCAAGTCGGGCTTTCGGGCTTCTATGGAAGTACCGCCACTGCATACTACCAATTTCATTAAGATAAAAACACTGATGTCCTGTAGTATAGTACATACAACATGCATACGAGTGCATTCATAATCAACCAAATCACGAAACATTCATTACATTAAAAAGCAGTGATGGCCTCGAGGTTTGGGCGCGCGGTCTCGAACCCCAGGCACACACCGCTGACTTTTCGAAGATATGTGTGTATTCACATTGAATTATCACTTGCTTTAACGGTGAAGGAAAACATCGTGATGAAACCTGCACATCTAAGAGTTCTTAGGAATTTCTTAGGTGTGTAGTCCGCCAACCCGCACTAGGCCAGCGTGGTGGACTATGGCCTAAACCCTCTCAATGGGAGAGGAGACCCGTGCTCAGCAGTGGGCGTATATGGGTTGATGAAGAAGAAGAATTACATTACAAACAATTTCAATTCATTACAAACCCCAAGACATAGATTGTGAAATTCTAAAATCAAGTCACAATTTTTAAGAAACTAGCGACCCGCCCCGGCTTCGCATGGGTGCAATGCTGATATTTAATGGATGTTATACATATAAACCTTCCTCTTCAATCACTCTATCTATAAAAAAACCGCATCAAAATCCGTTGCGTAGTTTCAAAGATTTAAGCATACAAAGGGACATAGGGACAGAGAAAGCGACTTTGTTTTATACTACATATGTAGTGATGAAAAAACTTAGACCCCTTTTAAAGATTTTTCTGAATAAGCAAATATGTATTGAATAAACTTTACTATTACATTTTTAAAGGCGTAAAAAATAGTATTGGAAATAATCAATAATTCATAACAATTACCTAACTACCTTGTATTGTGGAGTCAAAATATTCTCATGTAGGTATGTATAAATCGACCTATGCATCGAATAAAGTTATATGTGCTTTTGCACAACTTCTCTATCTCAGCGATTTAAACTTAATTGGGCACAAAATTATCAGTAAATTTTTATGTTCTTCAAACAACAACAAAATTTATGATCATTATTACTTCACTAGTGCAATATATAAACAATTTTAACTCTATTATAATAGACATAAAAAGTACTTTGGTGTTATAGTCATAAGTAACCTTATTCGATGCATAGGTCGAAATGTCAAATAGCTTATGTTATAATCTATTATTATTATAATAGCTTCTATTATAAGCTATGGTCGCACGTACAAAACACATCTCAATTCCATTCTACAGCTGCAATTGCGTATCTTAAAAAATACAGTGCCTCGTAAAATCAAAATTCAATATCAAAATAATTATATCGGTCTGTTTAACTACTGTACTGTTATGCCGGTACATGCAAAAGTGAAATACGCGTTACTAGTAGAAAACTTCTTTAACGAAAATCTTAAAAAATACCATAAAAGACCAAAAATGACGTTACGAAATGCACATTTACAATTAATTCAACCCCAATTCACGAATTTCTATGGTCAAATGCGTCTAACAAACATTATTCCAGAACTTATAAACCATCTTCCAACAAAACTAAAATTCGAGCTAACCTCGAATAATATTGCTTATAAACTTAAAAAATACTTTATTTCCCAAAACATGCAATAATATATATATATATATATATATAAAAAATAATTATAAATCTCCATTATGAATCACTCTGTACGTTATCTATTCCTACGCTGTGCTCGGTTCGGGCGGTGTAATGCGCGCGCACTGTGTAACACTATTACCTACTGGATATTTACCTTACCCTCACTTTTATTTTTAAATATTGTTACTGTTAATTTATTTTGTTTTCTCATTTTGTTACCTATTAATATAATGTTTGTATTGTGTTAAGTTATCATTATGTCGACGAATCAATAAGTGTACAGAAAAACCTATTGTGGTTTATGATACACTATATATCTATGTAAAAACATTGTTACTGTCTTTTTATATAAATAAATAAATAAATAAAATAAAAAAAAAATATTATTTTTCATAATTTTGAAGTATGACCTCATAAATATTTCACAACTGGGCAATAGGTATATACCAGTAAAAGTAAAAAGGGTTAGCGCTTACATGTAGGTACATTTTATGGTAACAATTTCAATTTACTTCTTCTTCTTTCTTCTTTATCAACCCATATACGCCCACTGCTGAGCACGGGTCTCCTCTACACTTGAGAGGGTTTAGGCCATAGTCCACCACGCTGGCCTAGTGCGGGTTGGCGGACTACACATCTAAGAAATTCCTAAGAACTCTTAGGTGTGCAGGTTTTATCACGATGTTTTCCTTCACCGTTAAAGCAAGTGATAATTCAATGTGAATACACACATAACTTTGAAAAGTCAGAGGTGTGTGCCTGGGGTTCGAACCCGCGACCGCTGAGATTCTCGACCGCGCGACCAAACCTCGAGGCCATCACTGCTTCTCTAGTTAGTCTAATTTACTAATTAAGTAAAAAATTTTTGACAAAGCAGATAAACTTTGAACTATCTTATGAACCTTAGTGACTAAAAGTTAAGAATTTATTGAATAGAATTGAATAAAAAACAATATAAAATATATAGATACAAACACTTAGGTATATAGAGAAAGTATAAATAAGAGAATATATATTTACCTTCAACTTCGACATTTGTGCACACGAAATGTTTATAAATTTTGCAGGAATATGCGTCAGTTTACTTTTTTAAATTGTTCTTTAAACTATCTGAACTCTTGCTGCGTTCATGACCTTGGCTAACTACCTATCTCTTATTTTTTTCTTGGGAACTTTTATTTTAAAACCGAGAAACTAATTAAATCTTTTCTCTTGCAGACGTTGCCTGGAGCAACCCCTCGGGGGAACATATAGCAAAAATAATCACGTAAGTGAATTTATTATTAATGCTTAAAGGTTCTGCTGTCGCGAAAATTGCGCCGGGTCGGGTCCTTCTGAGAATATATAGACGCATTTTTGCGGGAGGCTATTAAAATAATTGCCCTGAGAAATACGAGGGATGTAGGCCTTTTTTGGCATTTTAGAAGATTAGATGAGTTAAATTATTTATTAGATATTTAATTTACATGCATTGAGTGTTAAATTTAAATGTAGAAGGTATATTTTGAGTTACCCGAAAAAATCAATAGAACTTTTCCCAATTCGGGAATTGAAAGCGCGTCTTTTGTTAGCACGTCTCACTTATATGCTGCCACTCCAAAGAGAGATCTCAAGCATATTTGTGGAAACATAAAATTACTGAAGAAAAACTTGATTACAAATTCCACGGTATTAAAGAAGAGAAAAACATTCGACGGTACAATCCTAAAACAAGGCAAAAGTGAAATTTAGAAAGTGGGAACAAGTATATTATAATATCTGTTTCTCAACGGGCCTATTTCTTTCTTCGTGTCTTTTGAACGTCTGCCGAGAGCGTTTTTTATACGGTCGGACTGGGCCGAATTCAGATATTTTTATGGAGGGCATTTTAACGACAGAAATTGCTAGAAATATTTGTATCATATAGGTAATTTATATAAAATTGGTCAGGGGATGCCTTTCCATTGACCTAGCCAGTCATGGAACAGGGCTACGAGTACGCGAGCTCGGCCCCCCGAGCTGTTGCAGTCTCCTACTACTTCTTTATCCGGGACTGTAGCATCCTTACCATCAGGCCAAATATCCTTACCTGCAATATCCTATACCCAAACACACGCTATTCCTACCCCATTCCTAAAACAATGAAAGTCCCAAGGAGGGTTGGCGTCAGGCAGGCGGCCGGCCGTAAAAAATCTGCTAAAACTCTAATGCAGCATGATTTGTCCTTCCTTCCTGTGTGGAAGGACAAAACATGCTGCGCCGACCCCAAATAAAAATTGGGAGCAGGGCAGGAGAACGAACGACGAGGTAATTTATATAAAAATGCTACGCATATGCTTTTTATTGAACATCCGCTACTATTGGTCCTACTATGTAAACGGGCTATTGACTATTCAAAATATTAAACATTACATTTGAACCCGCTGTTTCTGGGCCCAGAAACAAATACACAAAGAAAGTTATATAAATAAGATTGTGAATATCCTAAAACACATCAAACATATAAAACTTCTAAATACTATCATACCGTATGCGTGGTTTTCTTTTTACTTTTCAAAACTTTCGTTTTGTTGACTTTTCTTAAGTGCTGTAGTGTTACGACGTGCCTGCGAGAGAAAGATAAATTCGCTATTTAATACGGTTTTATCTTCTTCCTACCAGGCATAGGTTTGAAGTATTACTGTGGCGGATTGAAAAAACATAATGATAGCCAGTTCTGAAATAAAGTATTATCATCATCATCATCAACAGCCCTTAATGCAGTGGTTGGACGAGGAGAGCCGAAGATCGAGCTCAGTGGCGTGCCATAAGAGAGGCCTATGTCCAGCAGTGGACGAATTAAGGGCCGTTGAAGTATTATAAGTTTTTTTTTAATCTTTACTATGTAGATTGTAGGTATAGAATAAGGAGGGACGAATCTCCCCCAGTCAAACACACTCACGCCGGCCCTGCCCGCTCCAGGGAATAGTGTAAGCAAAACGAAAAATAATATTTCTCCCCAGACAACAGTGGAGAAATATTTTTCTAAGGTCGGTAATATCGCATACGTATTTATAAACCGTATACTACCTTTTATACATTGAAATTGTGCGAATAGGGAAGTACAAGAACGGCAATGGAGTGGAAATAATTCAGAAAAGTGGCGAAATATTATGGAACCAATCTGTGACGGGAAATTCAGGAGGCTTATGCATTAAAATTTTTAAATGTGCCAAATTTCATAGAATTAGGGTGACGTTAACCATTCACTGTAATATTATTTAAATATAATAAAATTAATTAATTAATTGTATTGATATTTTTACCTGTCAAAATGAAAAAAAATAAAGGTAAAAATAGCATTCACTGTAATTATTATTGGGAGGAGGAATTTACAAACTCTACGTTCTCTCTAGTTCCTTAATCTTGGGTCTTTGCAGCGTGTACTATCCTTTGTTTACCAAATAGTGTCAGACTGAATTCTTACATGCTCATATTTTTTATAAGTTATAGAAGTTTGTAGCATATTTGCTTAATTTTTTGTGTCCGTCACCACGAGCATATCATGAAAAATTAGCATGAAAGACTTACGATTTGAAGAGGCCAGTTCAAACGGCCACATAGACCATTATTTAGTTCTCACAAAATGCTGAGGTTAAGAAATTGTTTTTCGTTTCTACAGTCAATTGAATAAGCAATAATGCTGGCCTAACAGTTTAAAAAGATTTCTCGATACTAAAATTCAAGGCACACCACACTAAAGCTCTTGAAACAATACTAAGCTCCCACACAGTTTAACTTTTATCCAATTTACTTCTTTATTACTTTTAATGTTGGATAAGGCCGCTCAGTTGTTTCAAATCCTGGATTTTGTGTTGTCAGACAAATTTATACCTGGAGGAATCCTGATTCAATTAAGGAAAAAGTTCTTTAATTCGTTACACAATTACATTAAATCTAATAGCAGGGCTTTCTCATTACGAGCCAAGGATTTCAGTTGCTAGGTTGGGTATTTACAAGTTATATAATCGGCCTATCACCGTCCACTGCTGAATGAAGCCTCCCTAAGTAAATGTCGACTATCTCGGTCTTGAGCAGTCATCCGTCAGTTACCTTTCTAAAGTCGTCGGACCATCGTTCTGTAAGACGTCACTACGTCTGCCTGAGTTCTAAAATATTTTCTTATAAATATGCCTGGTACTCCTATAATCTTTTGATGCCTGTAAATTATCATTTTATTAATTATTGTCCTATAAAAAATGCCTAACAGTAAGCTCTGCCCTGACTGATCTAGACTCAAATGAAACTAAGCTAGTCATAACAGCTGCATTGCTAAGATTATAATATTGAGACTCTCAAGTAAGGAAGAAAAGGATCTCTAAGGCTGGGTTATAGTCGGAGATCTGATCTGTGGCAAAGCAAAGTAAGATTAGCTTATAGTTATTATTATAGAGCCCTACAAACAAGCGGCCAGCCGAACCTAATGGATTGCGACTGCGTTCCCCATATCTAAAACCGTCGAGACAATTCTATCTAGATTATACATAATAGTACCTGCTTTGTGATGAATATTGACTAATGGATAGGTACATAGAAGTAAACTGTGTATCGTACCTCTGATTAACTATAAACAAATGATAAATCACACTTAATCTAAACATGAAAATCCAAAACCATTACATAAAGGATTTAAAACACATTTTGTTCGACAAATCCTCATTAATTTATTACCAATAGCGATCATTAAAACCCCAGCGACGAGTAGAATTAACCGCAGCGACAAATACTGATCGATAGTACGTTTACAAAAGATTAGAAGCTCGTCCATATAATTGTGTGGTCGTTAATCATTCAGGGTCTTTTCAGAGCCGTCCATCGTTGACAGTTGAACTAACATTTTATAAAATATTTGTGAAATGCTTTCTTTGTATTTTTAACGTAGTGATGACGACTGTATATTGGATGCAGTGGCGTGCCTAGGGTGTCAAACTAAGGCAAGCCCAAATGTTTATTTAGTAGCAGCATATTTTTTGTGGTACGTAGGACTAATAAATACCTACAGGTTAGTACTCACATTCACGTTTATAGCGTTATTTTATAAATAAACAATCGTTAAGTTCGTTATTCGGAACTATGTAAGGCAAGTCGGGCTTTCGGGCTTCTATGGAAGTACCGCCACTGATTGGATGAGAATGCCGCAGTATGTTTACTGATGGTAGTATATGTATAACTGTCCGGGTGCATAGGATCAGGTCGTGGCGAGAGTTATTGTGTTTACTAGTGACTAATGATCATGGCCTTGCATACCATCAGGTTGCCGTTTAATCTCTTATCACGGCAGTGCAAAATAAACCTTTTGTAATAAGAGAAAGAACTGCTTTTCAATTCCACGCGGTTAATATAAAAAAGTTCTTTGGTGTCATACATAAATGATACTATCAGGTTTTGATCCTCCAAAGAAACTACATTAACGCGTTAAGAACTTCTTATTGGTCCTTATTGCAGTTGATACGTGAAATCTCAAAGTAATTCGCTTTCTTCATCAACCCATATACGCCCACTGCTGAGCACGGGTCTCCTCTACCATTGAGAGGGTTTTAGGCCATAGTCCACCACGCTGGCCTAGTGCGGGTTGGCGGACAATTCGCTTTATTACTTTAATATCCAATTGGGATTCTGCCACAATTTTATTAATTCAGAAAACGCAGGTACCCTCTAATTTGAGCCAACTTAGACCACTAATAAGAGTCTCCTATAGAAGTTCTTGCTAGGGCATGCATGTTTTTGGACACATTGAAATCCATTAGATATTTTGGATGTCATTGGACTGGGCCGAACTAAGTAATTTTTTTGTAGTACTTTACTCTGTTTGGACCGCTATTGTCACAGATAGAACCAAACAATGATGTGAATTTTGCATACCAGTATCAAAAAAATAAAAGGCAGGAAAAAATAAAAACCTAGCCAGAAAATTAAGCCCATTGTGCTCAACAGGTGTCGATGATATTTTTACGAAACTCTTGAGTGATTAATTGAGTTCGAGAGATTGTTCCTTGTCCACAAGATTTGGGTAGTAAACAGACACTTGAAGACTATTGTAACATGCCGAATTTCTTAAATATATAGTGTTCAATAATTTGTAACGGCCTCGGGGTTTGCACGTGGTCCTGAATCTCAACGGTCGCGGATGCATATCTTACCAAACTATTGGAGTGGTCTTATTACTACAAAAAATCTCTTCCGTTAATTCATTACCGCAATATCTAATAACAAAAGTGTATAATTTTATCATACAAATCTCGTTTGAGTAAACAATCCAATGAAATTGCACGTTTAAAAATCAGCCAAGAACAAATCAATCAAATTAATGGCTTTAACAAAAAGTCATCAGCAAACTCGCTCGCAGAACATTAAACAAGTTATAATTGAAATTTTAACCCTATCGGAATCTAATCAAGCGACCCCGAGCTCCAAAAACTTAGTTAATCAAGCCAAGGATTAGAGACTTTTATTTTGGCAAACTTCTTTCGGCTTGTCTTGAAAAAATTGGCTTGGCAGATGGTTACGTCGGGTGCGAAGTTTTTGAAGCCTATTAACTCGTGTCTATTAGAAATTAAGGCACGTTTAGTTAAGTTGAAGATTTTGATGATAGTAACAATGATAAGCAGAGTTGATAGATAAACTCTTTAATAGTCAGTTGCAAAAGAAAAACAATTGCAACCATGAAAGCATTGCCAGCCTTGTAATAACCCCTACGTTCGTTAGGCAAATTAATAAAACTAGTATTGTACCAATCTAGATTTATGAAACCTAATTTATCTTTCGAAATTGAAACAGGTGTAGCGGCGATTTAAGACTAATATTGCAGCACTGAGCGGCCATATTTTTCGCATATGTTCAGAACTGCATCGAATATTGGCTATTAAGGAGAGTCAATTTTAAGAGGAGGTGGGTAGCAGATGCTTGTGAAATGAATGGGAAAAAATAGGAGAATGACTCAATGAAGACAAGGTCATAGTTACATTATCCCACTCTAAACTCCTATCCCGTGGGATCATCGAAGAACTGGACTTAAGTAATTAAACCGTTAGCAAAACTTTCAATGCCCCAACACAGATGATAAATTTGTTGGAAAACACATTGGATATTTATTGTATTTAACTAATTCCGATTGTGAAGAACTTTGAATCTTAATAATATTAGTTTCTTTGTCATTTTTTTCATAATATTCAACAGTCGTTCCGAGATCGTCTTGAGATGTGTATGAGAGCACTAGAAACACTTCAACTATATAAAAGGGAACGTAACTGCCTTGAGAGTGACTGTAGTGTTTTTTATTAGAATTCTAGCTCGTTTGGCTTGGCTAGTACAAGACAGAGGTTGCGTGTCCGAAGGCAGCTTTTCTCCTAGTTAATGGGTAAGCAGTCATTGTGATCATAGTGACACATCTGCACCTTTAAAATATAGGTTTAAAAAAATGTTTTACTTTTAAAATCAGCTCGATGAAACTAAAATTACTGTTGATAATCATTATACATAAATATCAATGTCATTCATGGTTCCTGTAAGCATGATCCTTTATAAATTTTTTCTCCAGATCTCATCATTATACAGGGTGTATTTAGACCGTGATCGAAAACTGAGGCAGGTAATAGCGAGGGTGATCACAAACCCCCTGGCATTAAAGAAAATCCCGACAAAAAATAAAAATTTTGAGGTTTTCCATACAAACCACATACTTTTAACACCTATGGTTGTATGGAAATCGTCAAAATTTTTATTTTTTGTGGGGATTTTTAATATCGCCACTGGGTTTGTGATCACCCTCGCTATTACCTGCCTCAGTTTTCGATCACGGTCTAAATACACCCTGTATATAATAATCACTATAATGTATTTTATACCATAGCAATAAATAAAATTAAAGGTTTATTAACGAAAACACAAAAGGTGAACAAGTATTTACTGATACAACTGAAATATAATAGGCTTCATTAACGTCACATACACCAGCATTTCGACGTCACCCGTCTAGTTCCTGAAATTGAATAATAGATAGATTGAACCGTTCAATACTCGCCCGAAATAAAATTGACCCATATAGTCACGGTCATACGCCAGCTCCGTAGGCTTTCTGCTGTTAAAAGTTTCAAAGTGTTTTAATTAAAACTCCATTATTCATGTTAACTGTGAGTTTTTGTACCGCCGACGGCGTTAAGCGTTTTGCATGCCACTTAATGTTAAGAGGGCTTTGTAATTTTTACGTTTATAATAAAAAACCTAAGAGCTTAATGGGGTGACGAGGATGTTTTCATCGAGGCTTGGGGTTTGCAGATTGATATGCAAATTTGAATGGCCAAGATATTGTACAAAAATATAAATAGCAAAATATGCAATAAGCCTAAATGTAAGAATAATCTGTCGACTTCACTGGAATAACACAAAACCAAAGACGAATTTACACAATTTCGTTTCCGAGTTGTAGTCAAGTGATCTGCCTGACGATTGAACTTCTTACAGAAGCGTAGCTGAATATAAATGTTACAGTCAGACACTCATTATTGTATATACTAATGAGGAATATTGGCAGTTGTTACTTGCTACTTAATGCCTAGTGTGGATTGAAATAATGATTTGTCTAAATTAAACTATAGGATTTGGTGAAAATCACATGAAGCCGCTGGATACAGGCAGTAGCGTGTAACCTGCATTGAAAGCTTTCAATAGAGCACTTTGGAAGTCTTTGAAAGGCTTATGTCTGTCTACCAGTGGAACTCCTTTGGCTGATGATGATGATGATGAAACTAAGCTATATGTTTGTTCACCAGGATTGAGTCCATCATCAGAGATGAGGGCGGGCGGCGTGTGCGGCGCGCTTGAAGACGACTACATAGAAGTGATGTCGCGACGCGGACAGAGCCGGTCGCCGTAGTAATCTCTGGTGTTCTGTTCTGAAGAAGGGGGGTTGCAGCAAGTAAGTCTTAATATTTTAGCGTAACTGAATAGTTACATCTATGTCGTAGATGATTTGTGGGACCGGCTATACGAGGCACGACTCAACTAATTCCAAGAGATATTTAATATCTTCCTCTTATAACAAAGAATCTTCACCAAAACTTTCCTTACACCCATAAACGATAATTTCTCTTGCTCTAGACTAATAAAACAACCTCATAACACTTAAGTCCTAAAAACATTACCCGTCATTTATCAACAGAAATGAACCTTCTAAACATGGACGCGGAGAACCGCGTGGTGCTGAACGTGGGTGGTATCCGTCACGAGACATACAAGGCGACCCTGAAGAAGATCCCTGCGACGCGGCTGTCGCGGCTGACGGAGGCGCTCGCCAACTACGACCCCGTGCTGAACGAGTACTTCTTCGACCGGCACCCCGGCGTCTTCGCGCAGGTCCTCAACTACTATAGGTAAGCAGACTTTAAGATCTCTTTTGTACCCTAGAACTAAAGGTCCACCGTCATATTTAATGATAAGTTTTTCATTGTTCTTGAGTAAGGCTCCACCTTCCTAATGACAATTAATTAATTTTTCATAATAGTCGAGACTATTCTACTGTCGTTGTTCTTTATTCTATCAGGAACTCCTGATTTACCCCTTCTTTAATGAGAAACTATATTTTTTATCTCGCAGTTGCACTGATCGTCTATAGACATTTCTTTTTTGCGCTTTGGATAACTGATTGTAGTTAGTATAGTATCATTTATATCTGTGTAGATTCATCTTAGAATGGGATAAAAAGACGGGTGACCACGATACCGTATATTGTTCTTGTCCTCTTAGCTTGAAATCTCCCAGGAAGGAAAGCCTATTAGGTAGTCTAACGAAGAATTCTGCTCTTATAATAAATGGTTTATGAGTATAAGGAATTTTAGGGTATAATGCAAATATTGAAATATTTTTGAGAAAAGTGATCATTTTCCACCGCAATTTTCGCAACAGCTTCAAACCCTGCACGTTTTAGCATTGCTAATGCGATCGTTTTGGCAAGATTAAAAAATCCTCAATCGTGTGAGCCGGGTGTGCGGTTATCGGATTTTTTATTTCGCAAAGTTTTCTTACAAGATAATATTATCGGCAAGATAATCCTACTTTCCTGTCCTCAACAATCGGCCTAAGCGAAGATCCGATCTTGAGCCGTCCTTCAGCTAATTGCCACTTTAATTCCACCAGAAGCGTCTTAAACACCTGCCTAATTTGTATCCATTACAAAAATAGATTACTCTCTTACAAACTTAAAATTACCAAGAGCAAGTTAATCTAATTAAGACTATGCCTAAAATTTGTACGTTCTATCTAATAATTTTGTGGATTTACTTCGTTCATTATTATTATTCATTGCCATTGTCCATTTATAACGCTTTCTATAATTTTTAATTTCGCTAAGTCACTCTGCTGGATTTCTTATTCAACCTTGAAAAAACGTTTGATAAATAAGGTTAAACCCATCTACCATATCCCAGGATTTATTAAAATCAGTTCTTTACACACATCTATAGTTTATATAAGTATTCTAAATAGAATAAAATAAAGTAATGATAAATACTCCCAACTAAGGTCCGGGTCCTAAGGTCAGGGATGCTCCTATCTAGTGGTCATGGTCTGCCCTAGAATAGGTGCTACGAGTACGCGACCTCGGCCCCCGAGCTGCTGCAGTCACTATCAACTTTCCCTTCCGTGACTGCAGTATCCACTCCTACAGACCATACTTTCCTCTCCCATAGCCTCCTCTCTCATTCACTATTCCCTTCACCTCGCTTGATGACGGGCAGCAGCGTCATCAATGCGCTTCCCCTACTGCGCTCGCCAACCCGCCTGCCAAGCGTGGCGAGAACTGGCAATATCCCCTCCAATGGATGACACTAGGACCAGGCCCCCAGTCCCCGGCAGCCCCACTATTCCTGGCTACGGTAGCGGCCATGGTAACGGTGGGGCGGGGGGTGCTAAGAATCCCCGGGTTGGCCCCGGCTACCACCCCCGACGACGACTGGCCCTGGTAACACACAACATACGCACGTTGAGGACAGACGAGAAAATTGTCGAACTGGAAGAAGAATTGAGCGGGTTACACTGGGACATTCTGGGGTTGTCGGAAGTCCGCAGGATTGGGGAGGACACGATAACCCTGAAGTCCGGTAACCTGCTCTTCTACCGGGGGGACGACCAACAGTCCAGAGGAGGTGTCGGATTTCTCGTCCACAGGTCTCTCATTAACAACATCGTATCCATCGAAAGTGTGTCGAGCAGGGTAGTGTACCTGATACTCAGAATATCCAAAAGATATTCGTTGAAGGTCATACAGGTATACGCGCCGACCTCGGCACACCCAGATGAAGAAGTAGAGGAGATGTATGAGGACATAAGTCGGGCCATACATACTTCCAAAACCTACTTCAATGTTGTTATGGGAGACTTTAACGCAAAATTGGGCATGAGGAGCGATGCGGAGTTGAAAGTGGGGCAATTTGGACATAGGCAACGGAACCCCAGGGGTCAGAGGCTGGCCGACTTTCTGGAGAAAGAGGGACTCTTTGCGATGAACTCTTTCTTCCAGAAGCCGCCTCACAGGAAATGGACCTGGCTGAGCCCTGATGGTTCCACGAGAAATGAGATAGATTTCATCTTGACGACGAAACGACGGATATTCAGTGATGTCTCTGTGATCAACAGGGTGAAAACCGGTAGCGATCACCGAATGGTTAGAGGCTCATTGAATATCAACGTCCAATTAGAAAGGCGTCGCTTGATGAAGTCTACGCTCCGACCTACTCGCGCTCATATCCAAAACCCCGAAAGCTTTCAACTCGAGCTGAAAAATCGCTTCGAGTGCCTGGAAGAAAACCTTGCCGTGGACGAGTTAAACAGCGGTTTGGTAGAAGCTGTCCACAACACTGTGAGCATTAAAGAGACAATAGAGCGGAACGGAGGCTCCAAAGTGTTTGCAAGAGACTTGTCTATTGGGCAAAGACAGTTGTCTAGGCTGAAGACGGAGGGCGGCCGCGTAGTGTCGACGAGGGCAGAGGTTTTAAGGGAGATCGAGAGGTTCTACGGACAGCTTTACACCTCGGTTGCCAAGCCCGCTGTTCGCTCGGCCGAAGACCCGAGAGCCGAGTTGATCCGCCACTTCAGTGATGATATCCCGGACATCAGCCTGTGTGAGATTGAGATGGCCCTGAAGCAACTTAAGAACAACAAGGCGCCGGGTGAGGACGGAATCACTTCAGAGCTTCTGAAAGCGGGCGGAACGCCGGTACTTAAAGTCCTTCAGAGGCTCTTCAATTCCGTTCTCCTCGAGGGTTCAACGCCAGAGGCATGGAGCAGGAGCGTGGTGGTACTGTTCTTCAAAAAAGGTGACAACACCTTGCTGAAGAATTACAGGCCCATCTCGCTCCTGAGCCATGTCTATAAGTTGTTTTCGAGGGTCATCACAAATCGTCTCGAACGCAGGTTTGATGACTTCCAGCCGCCCGAACAAGCTGGTTTCCGAAAAGGCTTTAGTACCATAGACCACATCCATACGCTTCGGCAAGTTATCCAGAAAACCGAGGAATACAACTTGCCGCTTTGTTTAGCGTTTGTGGACTATGAGAAAGCCTTTGATTCGATCGAGACGTGGGCGGTGCTAGAGTCTCTCCAGCGGTGCCACATTGACTGTCGGTACATCGAGGTGTTGAAAAGTATATACAGCAACGCCACCATGTCGGTTCGAGTACAAGATCAGAGCACGAAGGCTATTCCACTACAGAGAGGCGTGAGACAGGGAGATGTTATATCTCCGAAACTGTTCACTGCCGCGCTGGAAAACGCCTTCAAGCTCTTGGAGTGGAAAGGATTCGGCATCAACATCAACGGCGAGTATATCACACACCTTCGGTTTGCCGACGATATTGTAGTCATGGCAGAATCGCTGGAGGACCTTAGCACTATGCTCGAAGACCTCAATCGAGTCTCCCAACAGGTGGGTCTTAAAATGAACATGGACAAGACGAAAATTATGTCGAATGTCCATGTTGTGCCCACCCCAATCGCAGTTGGGGGCTCGACTCTCGAAGTTGTAGACGAATATGTCTATTTGGGACAAGTGGTCCGGTTAGGCAGGTCCAACTTCGAGAGAGAGGTCAATCGTCGAATCCAACTCGGTTGGGCAGCGTTCGGAAAGTTAGGAGACGTCTTCTCGTCCAAAATACCTCAGTGCCTGAAGACAAAAGTCTTCAATAGTTGAGTGTTACCAGTGATGACTTACGGCACTGAGACGTGGCCTCTCACTAAAGGCGTCATGGGACGGCTCAGGGTCACTCAACGAGCTATGGAGAGGGCTATGCTCGGGGTTTCCCTACGTGATCGAATCAGAAATGAGGAGATCCGTAGGAGAACTAAAGTAACCGACATAGCCCAACGGATTAGCTCGTTGAAGTGGCAATGGGCCGGCCACATGGCGCGGAGAACTGATGGCCGATGGGGCCAGAAAGTTCTCCAGTGGAGGCCACGTACTGGCAAGCGCAGCGTGGGACGTCCCCCGACAAGGTGGTCCGACGACCTTGTCAAGGTCGCGGGACGTCGCTGGCTGCAGGCGGCTTCCGACCGTTCCCGGTGGAAGTCATTGGGGGAGGCCTATGTCCAGCAGTGGACCAACACAGGGCTGACATGATGATGATGATGATGAAATACTCCCAACGGCCACATACATTCCTAGTTCTAACCCTACACTAAGATACAAGTCTCGTGTTGAGAGTAGGTTAGACACGTAGTTTTCATAAGCAATACACATTCGTCAACCAATACTGTTTCTGTCGTGTACTGTCATATCTATTTTGCTAACCAAATTAAGCCTTTTGAAATAACACAACAAACCAACCCTTAAAATTAAAAATTTTTGACCTTCCTAATTTATTCCCAAAGCCGTATCACATATTAGACCCGTGCCTCGATGCGGTTAGTCCGTGGCTTTTAGGGTCCAAATATTTTCGCAAAACCGCAAAGGTCAGGTTAGGGGTTCTGATATCCATACACCTGTGCGGTCAGGTCTGTATGTAGCCAATATTTCGATGTCAGCGGTTCACAAATTAGATTTGAAATATATATATTTTTTAATTTCTTTTTGACCTATATCTCGTTATTAATTGCCTTGAATGGCATAAGTATACGCCGTGCGATCTAGTAGTGTATTTTTCGATGACGGGCTGCTAAAGAATTATTAGGCGGTTTCATTAGTAGAAAAAACCGGTAAATTTGACCTCTATTGCGTGAGGCTTAAGATACAGTTAGTTGCTTAATAACTTGCGTAGTTACCTACTTACTTAGTTGCTTACTTGTTTACAACTGTGTGTGCATCAAAAAATAGTTCCAGCAATTTTGGTACATTATAGTCAATAGTTTAGGCGCACGGTCGAGAATCTCGACGGTCGCGGGTTCGAACCCCAGGCACACACCTCTGACTTTTCGAAGTTATGTGTGTATTCACATTGAATTATCACTTGCTTTAACGGTGAAGGAAAACATCGTGATGAAACCTGCACACCTAAGAGTTCTTAGAAATTTCTTAGGTGTGTAGTCCGCCAACCCGCACTAGGCCAGCGTGGCGGACTATGGCCTAAACCTTCTCAATGGTAGAGGAGACCCGTGCTCAGCAGTGGGCGTATAGGGGTTGATGAAGAAGATAGTCAATACGTAAACTCGCGTGAATTTCTATTATGGGTTGTGTTCTTTTGCATAGAATACTTACATAACTACTATTTTGTACATCGACAAATATCCGAGAGGATATTCTTATCCTCTAGAATATTGTACCCTACATTACACAAACTTTGAAATTTGCATAAGTATTAAGCCCAAAAAAGAGACTGACGAAAGTGATTTATTATCGAAAAGTGAGTAGTAGATGAGAAAACCAAAAACATATTGAAAACGCGCCAAATAAGGAACACTTGTAGCCGACGCGTTGGTAGATTAATGATCGTGGAAAAAGCTGAAGCCGTTTCCAAGCCGTGGCTTTGTATAGACGGGCTTGGTGTGAAAGCGGATAAATATTGACAAGGGTCCTGAATACATAATTTTACGCCTGTAACGTCGAAGGGATGGTAGAGATGTATTTTAATAGAACACGATCGTATTACCACGTACATACTCGCGCTGCTTTTGAGAATTTCCTTAAGCAATTTAATCACATTTTTTCTAGAGTCGAATATCATATCCAAAAGATCTCTTGATTGTCCGGAAGTGAGGTCTATTAATTACGAATCGCTAGAAAAGCTAAATTAATATTTAGAACCAATGTCGACAAGAACGTCTTAAAGAATAATTTTGTATGAATCATGAAACGTTATTGAAAATCAATTATTAATTTATGTGGATTTACATACATACATGACCAACATGAAGCAAAGACTAGTGTATTTATCCAATAATTCACACATGAACAATTTCTAAAAACTTTATAAATAATTAAAGCCACTTATTTCCATAGTCGTATTAGTATTTTAACTCTAAATTTAGATATAAGGTAAAAATAAGGTCTTCGAAAATTAAACAATATAAAACGAAGGGAGAAAGAATTGCCGGCTATTTATCAAGCCCTCACTTTAATTGGAAAGACAAAAGATCTTGTCTGGTAATTAAACTGGAAGCGCTGAAGGGAATGAAATATGACAGATTGCAGACGAAATATTCCTTTGTTAATATTACAAGATACTATTCTTCTTGCTTTAGTCATGGACGATTGAATTTATCTGACCCATTTACTCTTTTGGTTTTC
This sequence comes from Cephonodes hylas, assembly GCA_030295005.1. Taxonomy (NCBI): domain Eukaryota; kingdom Metazoa; phylum Arthropoda; class Insecta; order Lepidoptera; family Sphingidae; genus Cephonodes; species Cephonodes hylas. The sequence goes on along the minus strand of AP025376.1, from coordinate 11,802,380 downwards.
TAAACAAAACTTTAATATCATCGTAACCAAACCAGAACACTGTTTTTACTACGTTTTATATCTCTGTATCTCTGATCGACTATTATGCAAAAAAACTTTTTGCAACTACCTTTTTACAAAATCTATATGAAGCCTAATAAATAAATATATGCGACTGTATCCATATATTCGATGGCCTCGAGGTTTAGGCGCGCTGTCGAGAATCTCGGCGGTCGCGGGTTCGAACCCCAGGCACACACCTCTGACTTTTCGAAGTTATGTGTGTATTCAAATTGAATTATTACTTGCTTTAACGGTGAAGGAAAACATCGTGATGAAACCTGCACACCTAAAAGTTCTTAGGAATTTCTTAGGTGTGTAGTCCGCCAACTCGCACTAGGCCAGCGTGGCGGACTATGGCCTAAACCCTCTCATTGGTAGAGGAGACCCGTGCTCAGCAGTGGGCGTATATGGGTTGATGAAGAAGAGAAGATGATCAATGATATTTTAGTTATATATTTTAAAATGGGATTTATTTTATTCATTGCTTCGTGCGTTATTGTTAGTCACGTTCAGTCACATCGTATCAACAATTTTTCCATTAAAAACGGTCTTTTCCAGTCACAGTTTAATTGCCTTTGTTAAAATGTCATTCGAAAGCCTGTGTAAAGCAATATATTCGGTTACAAAGAGAGGATCGAATCGCTTTTCGACAATTAACTGTATTTATGCTACACTGCACTTGCTGTCAAGTTTCATTGTGATTTTTTTACTATCCTTATAAAAACTAAAAGGCAAAACAAGGAATTCTATGAAAAGCACATTGTTTTGGTCCAATGATACTAAATTTCTAAAATCATCGTTTATTAACGATAAGATATTTGTATAAGTATCGAGTAAAACCTCCTTATTAATATCAGCTAATGACTAGTTACCATCTTGTGAAAGGAGAGGCCGCGGTTTCAATCGCCGCACCGAGACAAAGGTTTTCTATGATCCAAAGATTTCTTGTGGGTCTGGTTGTTTCTTCTTCTTCTTCTTCATCAACCCATATACGCCCACTGCTGAGCACGGGTCTCCTCTACCATTGAGAGGGTTTAGGCCATAGTTCACCACGCTGGCCTAGTGCGGGTTGGCGGACTACACACCTAAGAAATTCCTAAGAACTCTTAGGTGTGCAGGTTTCATCACGATGTTTTCCTTCACCGTTAAAGCTAGTGATAATTCAATGTAAATACACACATAACTTCGAAAAGTCAGAGGTGTGTGCCTGGGGTTCGAACCCGCGACCGCCGAGATTCTCGACCGCGCGCCCAAACCCCGAGGCCATCACTGTGATTCATCAGTATTAGAAAAAAAAAAAGAAACTAGCGTTTGATTGCATCGAAAACGAACATAGTTCTAGTCGAAACTTAGTTCATATTTGAAATACACTGCACTTACCATCAAAAGCCTCTGCAAAATCAACAAACTACCTAGATTTACAGACAACACGTGCTAGCAAACCAATTAGGCATTTATACGAACGACCTAGAAATATAGATTGAGAACGTCATAAATGGAATGTGGAATTCAAGAAATAATTAACTTTGCCTGTACTGTAATGAATAGACAGTGTAATTCAGCATTGAACATATACAGCTGCAAGAGCCCACGCTATGTATATATTTGTATATGTTACAACTTACATGATATCAGTGATGTAAATTTAGTTTGCAAAAACGATATGGATATGATAATGTTTTTGGAATAAACAACAAGAAATTTAGAATTTTGTAGTTACTTTATTCCTGGTTATGATATTAAACTAACCTACATTAGGTTAGCGTCTAAGGCCTACCTTTCTAAGTAGTAGAGGAGCCTTAACAGTTGACCTATATAGGCCTATTATGAGGCTATTAAATATTTCAATTAGTTACATTAATTCAGCAATTCCATGACTACATTGCAATTTAAATAATATATCGTCATATACCGGTTTAAAAAAATCTGTCTCATTGATTTTAGTTTCTAGTAGGCTCTTGTTTGTTATACTAGATTAATGATCATTATTTTTTCGCATAAAAGTTTTCATCTTATCATAGATACATACATAAACTCGCGCCTGTCCATTAGGGTAGGCAGAGACTATAGAGCTCCAAATGCCTCGGTCCAAACATACCTCTTTCGCTTCCTCCACTGACATTATCCTCTTCATGCATGCACGTCGGTTTCGAGGACTCTTTATGTTACCCTTTTTAATTTAATTTAATTTCATCTTATCATGATATGAAAATACCACCAACAATAAAACGTGATTAAGCGCACTCCACTCCTCAAATAGAACTCCTCAAGCCGAAGCTATTGACACAATCTCAGCACGTAGGGGGAGGCAATCAATCAAACGTTATTTAACGACACGACCTCCAAGTTTACTGTATCGGGCACTTATCAATGAAATTAATTTGACCCGCTCTCGACTCGAGCCCTCTTTCACTGTGATATCATTACTTATCGATCGTGTAGGGGCGTTGTTAATTAGACGCGAGGCGGCTGTGTCGATTGAAAGGGAATTGAGGTCTTTTGTATCAATTGTGCCAGTTTCAACGTTTCTTTGTACGCTTTTAGGGATTTTAACCTGGGTTAATGCGTCTGGAATTGATTGAAGTAGTAATTCTGGGAATATGGATAAGGCTGGGAATCCAGATTCTTTTAACTGAAAATTTCCTAAGAAGAACGGATCAATGACCCTTCGCACGACCTAGAAAGTCAACTAGGAACCAATTCATCGCATATACCAATGCCAATACTATTTCATTATCAGCCCGTATACGTCCCACTGCTGGGCACGGGCCTCATCTACAAGTTGAGAGAGTTAAGGCCATAGTCCACCACGCTGACCGCGCAGGTTTCATCACGATGTTTTCCTCCAACGTTTATTCAAGTGATAATTAATTGTAAATATACACCTAACTTCGAAAAGTCAGAAGTGTATGCATAAGGTTTGACCGCAATTCCCGAGAATCTCGAATGTCCGTCATAACCTCTAAGCTATCACTGCTTAAAACATATATATGAAAATATGTCTCCTTGTACAGAACCGGCAAGCTCCACTACCCTACGGATGTGTGCGGGCCGCTGTTCGAGGAGGAGCTGGAGTTCTGGGGGCTGGACGCCAACCAGGTGGAGCCGTGCTGCTGGATGACGTACACGCAGGTAAACAACCCAATAGTATGTAGAGAATTCACGTATTTTGTACAAGAATGGTGATAGAAGAAGTGGGGAGTACAGTTGGTAAGCTATATCGTAGGGGACTGTCAGCTAAATAGAGTGTGACTGGATTTTCTGATGTACTTGTAAGAATATTTTAAATCGTAATAAGTAGTTATACAGGGTGTATTTAGCCCGTGATCGAAAACTGAGGCAGGTAATAGCGATAGTGATTACAAACCCCCTGGCATAAAAAAAAAAATTGAGGTTGTCCATACAAACCACATACTTTTGACACCAATGGTTGTATGGAAAACGTCAAAATTTTTATTTTTTGTCGCGATTTTTAATATCGCCACTGGGTTTGTGATCACCCTCGCTATTACCTGCCTCAGTTTTCGATCACGGTCTAAATACACCTTGTATAAAAGTTTTACTGAGTTAAATTCAGGCTAAACTCTATATTTTAATTAGCACTGTAGGTCAGATCATGGTGACAGTTTCAATGGCGACGATTATTACAATGAAATTTGTTGTTAGTCTTCTATCCATCGGTGGCGTTACATTCATAGAAGCCCAAAATACTGTACTGGATGCGTACAGCATTTGACTTAATAAGGTACGTGACCCCACGATAAACAATTATAAAATTAACATAAAAATTACGTGAAGGCTTATATAGAGGCACTACCGCTGATCTACATTTTTACTACCGCCTCATAACGGTCGCATAAAATTCATAAATTAAATCAGATAACTAGGCTCTCTAGGCTGACACATAAAAACTGTAATAAACTTTTTACGCAAGTGTCATCACCGCAAAACAGGTCAACAAGAACTGCAACGTAGATAGTGGAAATACAAAATGGCAAAACTGCTGGGAATTTAATAAAGCAACATCGACCGTACGCCATGTTGCCGTCATAAAAATCGGACATGTCTGAAATCTCGGCAAATGAGCAAAGTTGTCGCGAACGTGTTGCCAAGTCGTGCGGTCGTGGCGTCTGAATTGCTTTTCTTTCGTTAATTTTGGCCCTTTACCCCTCAGATCGTGCACGCAGTTAAGAACTAATTATGGGCGTAATGGCTGTTTCACCTGCGCAGCTTCATATGTTTGTGTTAACGTGGATTGATGGAAGGATTTAGACTTTGTATTTAAGTTGAGCTAATGTTAATATTTACATCTTTAGGATGGGGCGTTTGATTAAGACGATTGCTGATCGATTTTAATACCGTTGTACAACATTTTTATGACTTTGCTAGACAATATTTCAAAATGTAAGAAAGAAGTAAAACAGAATTGTAAATTGTAACAGAATTGTAGTTTGTAGGAGAAACTTTTTTGATATATTTTCCTATAGTAGTATCCAAATTGTATTGGGTTTCTCGTTACTACAAAAAAATTGTAATACCGTAAAACAGAAGCAAACTTTCAAAACGCGAGTAAATTGCCCCGCATCAAACTTCACAATCTAATAAAAGCTATGAATGTAATCCAACCACTAAGAGTAAAATACAATTCAAGAAGTGTTTTGAAACTTGCCGAAACTGGGATAGATAGACTGATGGTCGACACAGAACTTCGTTCGACAGTCTAGTATCTTTCTCGTTTCCATGAATCGAGTTAGGTTGCGCTAAGCACTTAGTTTGAGTGCTTCAGGCCTTTTGATAACTTTTGTGTAATTTAGGAATATCTTCAACTTCGAGATTCGTACTTGATTTGCGATGTTTCGATTTTGTTGCTTCGATTAGAACTTTTGTTATCGATCAACGGCCTTAGTTATAAACATTGGTTTAATTTAACTAATACTTAAATATAATTTGGCACACTCTGTTGATTGATTTTTCTCGAAAAAACGAGACAAAGTATGATTGAATGGTATTTAAATAAACTAACGTCTATAAACAAGGTGGAAAAGGTTTTCAATGTTCATCATCATCAACACATATACATCCTATTGCAGGGCACGGGCCTTAGTCCATCCCGCTGGCCTAGTGCGGGTTGATGGACTACATACCTTATGTTTTCCTTCACCCTTAAAGTACATCATTGTAAACACACACATAGCCATTGAAATAATTGCGTTCGCGATTCCCAAGATTCTATCTCGACCGCAAGCCTTAACCTTGAGTGCATCACTACTTACCTAACCTCGTTGGTTAACCTATCTTCACTGTTACGTATTTTGACAGCCCCGTGGCGCAGTTGGCTAGACACCAGCTTGCGAAACGAGCGGCCGCGGGTTCGATCCCCGCACCGAGACAAATATTTGTGTGATCCACAAATATTTGTTTCGGGTCTGGGTGTTTGTGAGACCGAAAAGTCTCTCGTAGTTTCTGATACCCACGACACAAGACTCGTATCTTAGTGTGGGGTCAGGACTATGTCTGTGACTGTTGGGTGTATTTATTTATTTATTTATTATTATTTGTTTCATATTTTTACTTTCATGAGTTGTGGAATTTAATATAGCAGAAAGTACAGGTACCATTGCGAAATGAATCACGTCATTTCCCTTGCATGTCTTGCAAGGACAAAAAATGCGCGTACAGAATGCCAGCGAGAAATTATTCATTGTTGCATATATTGCGTTGTGTTGAAATTACGGATACTGATTTGAATTTAAGTCATTTTTGCTTTAAAATGGGTATCGTTCGAAAACATATATAAAGAGTAATTTTGTAGTGTTTTTAGTCTAGAAATACTCACAGTATAATAAATTTTATTCTTTTACACAAAACTTCAGATAAATTACGTTTACATACAATAATGTGTTTATGACACATGATAGGAGACTTCATACAGACTTCCACAATATTGCGACCAGTCTTTACCGTTCCACAGGTAGGTATAAATTAAAATTCCAACAGAACAGGTAAAATCCAGCTGCTTTACCCATAATCTTCCATAACGAACAGCTTGCAATTTTAAAGCAAGGAAAATCACGTGTGTCCACCGAGTATAAACCAGCGCTTTAAGCAAGCGAAGGTAAATGTTTGCAGTCTTAACCAGACAGCGCTAAAACCGCTGCGAGATCATGGAATATTAAATAACATGCAAATAACCTTTTACTACCAAATATTCGTGGCTTTATCTGAAATGTGCAACGTTTGATGCAAACCTTGGTGCAGTTGTTTCTATGAATTATAGTTTGTGTTTTAATGTCGCCGCTTAAAATTATTGCTGACTTGGATTAACTGTGTTGGCAACTGAATGTAAATTTTACGCTCGAGTTGTAGTCTTGAATAAAATGTTACCGAAACTCACATTTATGACTGCATTTTAAGATACCCCGTTAGTAGGATTGTGACGAGTTTCTCTTAGTTCACGTAAACACTCAAAAAACTACATTCATACTTACGCTATTATTCCCAAAAAGGTGGGTAGAGTTACATTACTGCAACAAAACTACGCCAATTGTGTTTTTAAGTCCCAGATTAAAGCGCCGTTTTTCGTGAATATGCTCAAACGTCATTTCACTTAAATTATTATATTTTTATACTTTAGTTTGATAATCCATCATCGTTAAATCTTTAACCGTACGTTAAAAAAACATCTCACTGACCTAGCGTAATTATGTCAAGTGAAACGAAAATTCTACTAATAAATGTAATAGTATTACTTACTACTAATGTAGAGTTTGAAAAGAGGAAACGTGGACTGAATACGCTCACCAAAACAGCATTCCTCATCTCAAATGAAATAAATCGTTTATCTATCGACTATAAATACAAAAACAAGATTCCTGAATAGACTTTCATCAATTTCGACCTAAAACAACGACCCTATCCAATCCAAAAACCGAAATATTCATCAGAAAAAGCATTGAATTTATTAAAAACAATATTAGCCGAGTATTGTAGACGTAACCACAGCTCGAACACACGGCCCCATTCCTCATTGCGGTTCCGTTTATTCAATTTTCCCGAGAGAAAATTAAATTTTTCGTTCAATACTTGAAATATAAATTTGTATGTACATAGGTGCCTGTGTTGTGTCGGAATGGCGCACTGTTTATTAGATTTTGGGCGTACTTCATCGATGCGAAAACAGATTGTATATTTAGTTGCCAATGTCGAGGAAAGGTATTTAACTTCCTCGATAGCTATTTTAAAACAACTCTAGTTCAATATGCTGGGCTTTACGTAAACCAATGATACAATTCCCATGTGGTTATTATTACATTTAAACAAAATATTTTCTCTTGCCGCTTTGAGATATGTTTAAAAAAGTACATTGAAGTAAACCTCGAAATAAGTATTGGTTTGATTGCCATTTTGTGGTCAAAGTTCATGAAAAGAACAAGAAAACTCAAGCAGAAAAATAAATTAAAAATCGAAGACCACTGATGCATTCGATATTAAAAATCACTCTTTAACTCTCAACTCTGAACTCAACGAGTTCTGACTCAAGCTTCCATTAAAAACTGTTTCTTCACAGCATCGCGACACCCAAGAAACGCTGGCGGTTCTGGACCGATTGGACCTGGACACGGAGAAGCCGACGGATGAAGAGGTCGCGAGGAAGTTCGGCTTCGAAGAGGACTACCTTAAGGGTACCGTGTCCTGGTGGCAGCATTTAAAGCCACAGATGTGGTCCCTCTTTGATGAGCCGTATAGTTCTAACGCTGCGAAGGTAAGACTGCAAAAAGTTATATCTATTTTAATCTTTGAATGGTCTTTAAAATCAACTATGGGTTATTTCTTCTAAAGGACCCTATTTTTACCTTTCGTTTTAAGTTTATATAAATACTCAGCCTATCGCAGTCCACTGCTGAACGTAGGCCTACCCAAGAAAGCGCCAACCATCCCGGTCTTAAGCAGCCCTCATCCATACTATTTTAAGTTTATCTATTGATACAATATTAAGTATACTTGGCTATATCTAGGTTCTATCAATGAAAGTACCATATAAAAATAGCGGCCGTTAATAAATTTTAATAAAGAGCGTTCAATCTTCTACTAGAAGAACATGAAAATACCGTTCGAAATTTTATGAACTCACAATTCAATCTTAGCTTTTATAGAAATGTCGCAATAATTCTAGTAAAAATCTTGAATTGACTTAACATTCTTATTCATATTTTGTGAAGTAAAGTAGCATCGACATATTTCACGAACCAAAACGTAATTGAACCGTCACAATGGAAAGCAAAAAACATCAAAGAAGTAAACACAAATGGAATGGTACTTGAAATTCTCCGTGGAGACAAAACGAGACTGTTTCTTTACGAAGTGTCAAATGTCGGTGCAATAACACCAAACGGACGGACGAGCGCAAATTTAAATTTATGTTAATCGAAACATTCGTCAGGTCTTTGTTCGAAAAATCCTTCTGCCTTCAACTGGAAGACTTTGTTAAAGATGAAATACGTGAGAAAATGTTTGCTAGTTCACCCTTTAATATTTAGAGGAGAATTTTCAACGGAATTTTGTTTTGACTCCAACCGCTCCATCTAACTTTGCTTACTTTCTCATCATCACTGAGCTACCTTCACGATTCACGATTAGTATCGGTATTTTTTAAAGTCAAAGAATCAAATCCCCAATTACAGACTTAATGTGCATTAATCTACAAAATTTACGCGAAGGTTTTTTTTTGGGTGATAAGTGTCATAATTCCATAAAGGAGTCTTAAACTTTGTTGTTCATTAAAGAGGTTCAGCAATAGGTGTTTCTATTAATTTAATTATTCTTTGAAAAATAGTATCGTGACCTGAAATTATAGTAGAAACGTTCTAAATATTACCCCTTTTCATAAAAAGGCGTTACATTAAAATACTGGCCGACATCTAACTATTAAAAAAATGAAACCAAACACGTCGACAAAGAAATTCAAATTAAGAACGAGTTAAAAGAAAAAAGCCTAACCCTCTCGCTCCGTACTCTTTGTACAGCAAAGATCACGAAGATACATTTTAATATAACATCAGAAAAATTAAGCAAATAGAAACGCAGCCTCGAAGAAATTATGAACGTACACCGTTTGCTCAAGGCGAAAGTTAACGAAGAATCTGTTTGTGAGAGATGTTTACTCTAAAAATACCTTTTAAAAGATTTTTCCCCCTTTTATTAGGTACGATAATGTTATTGGTGCTGCGTACGCAGGAGATAAAAATGTAGATAGGGATTATCGATTCTATGTGAACGAAACGACGACGTTGCAAATTACATGTAGGTAATATTGAAGTTTTATAAAGATGATGAATTTAACGCTTATTATAAGTATCCTGATAGTAAAGGTTGAATGTCTAAAATAAGATGCTGAGTAGTGAAAATCGATAGTTACCAGACCCTAAAATTATGCAGATCGATTTACACCCGAATAGCATAGGTCTATTACCACTGTTGATGATGCGATGTATTAGACATGTTAATAGTTATAGTAATGGGTCCTATTTGGCCTGATATTTTCTCTTAAATGATAAGGCAGTATTATTTTAAGAAAATATTAATTAATTAACAACTCTGTGATGACAAAGACTAACACAACTTTCTCTTCCAGATAATCGGAGTGATATCAGTATTTTTCATATGCGTGTCTATCATATCGTTCTGTCTCAAAACCCACCCGGACATGAGAGTGCCAGTGATAAGAAACTATACAGTGACAACCGCCAACCAAACGCAGAGTTGGGCATTGGACAAAGTGCAAACGAATGCCCACATAGCGTTTTTCTACATAGAGTGCGTGTGCAACGCTTGGTTCACGCTCGAAATCCTAGTACGTTTTATATCATCACCTAACAAGTGCGAATTCGTCAAATCATCGGTAAACATCATCGACTACATCGCCACGATGAGTTTCTACATCGACCTCATCCTGCAGAAGTACGCTTCGCACGTCGAGAACGCTGATATTCTCGAGTTCTTCTCCATAATCAGGATCATGAGGCTGTTCAAATTGACTAGACATTCTTCTGGTCTGAAGATCTTGATACAGACATTCAGGGCGTCTGCGAAGGAGCTGACGTTGCTGGTGTTCTTCTTGGTGCTCGGTATAGTGATATTCGCAAGTCTGGTGTACTATGCGGAGAGGATACAGACGAATCCTCACAACGACTTCAACAGCATCCCCCTGGGACTGTGGTGGGCCCTGGTCACCATGACTACCGTAGGTTATGGTGATATGGCGCCGAAGACTTACGTGGGAATGTTTGTTGGAGCTCTCTGCGCGTTGGCTGGTGTGAGTATTGTCATATTATACTTATTGAAAGAGTTGAATTATCTGTCTTATTTCCCATTGTTAAAGGGGAGTTTAACTGCATGCATAAAAGTATTGTTACATGAATTTTAAATCCTATTTTAGGGTAAATTATCACAGTTTTTTCCAATCATCAGTTTTGTATAATTTCAAATAAATGCTTCGTGTTTGGAAAAAATACCGTTTATAGTATATTTAGTCCGTTTGATAAGTCACTTAATTTACTTTAATAATTATATGAAATAAAAATAAACGTTATAAAACAGCAGAAACCTGCTGTTTCTCATTATATTCTGTTATTAACAAAAAGAATAAGAAACCATACATAAAATAATTTGATTACAGTATGGCCAATTATATTGATCTTGGATATCAATATCTAGGTGCTGACGATAGCGCTGCCGGTGCCAGTCATCGTGTCAAACTTCGCGATGTACTACTCGCACACGCAAGCGAGAGCCAAACTTCCGAAGAAGCGTCGAAGAGTCATCAACGTTGAGCCGGCAAGGCCTCCGCTTCGTAAGTCTAGTTTTTTGATAGCCAATTGAAGAGACCAGATAGTGAAAAATATAGGTCAACCTTAATATAGTATCGGCTTGTAAAAGACCACAATCATATCTCACCAGTCTTTACCATTAGACCAACGAAACCTTGATATCGCTGATAGGCTGATCTTTTACTTTTGAGTGTTGTTATCAGAACCTATACAGCCTATTGATCGTAGCTGTTTACTATCATTGGCAATTTGGCCACCCGATTGAAACCATATTTCTTCACGTCGATATAAACAATTATACAACTCGAAAGAAGTGAACCAACTCATTCGTTCTACATATCAATCCGATTACGGCATTTAACTAACGAAAGACATAGTAACGTCAATATATTGCAGATACAACCTAACCAAAGAACCACAACCGTCAAATCAGCATCATCCTCATTATCAGCCCATATACTCATTGCTGCGTACAAGCTATCATTATCATTAAATTCTTTAAATTTCTTGTTTCCCTAGGAGCCCCAGGAGTGGCAGGAGCGCCGGCTGGTCCCCTAGCCATCGGCATGGGGCCACAAGTAGTTAATCGTAGAATGAATGCTATAAAAACTAATCATCCTAAAGATATGATGGGACCTAATATGGGTAAGATCGACTAATATCTAATGACCTATATAATAATAATGTGGATGGATAAAATTATTCGTGGGATAATGAAACTTTTATGAGTTGGGAATAATTTTATCTGTAATATTGTAATATTTAGAACTGTGACAAATGAGAAGATTTAAATAAGTACAATTGTATAATAAACTGTGATGATACAGTGGCACTTTGAGGACTAATTTTATGAACTCCTATCAATGTATTTTTATAAGCATTTTTCTAAAACAATGACTGTATATTGGTAAAAGAAAAACTGTGCCAGAGCAAGGAATTATTATTCCAGTTCAACACATAGAAACTGAATTGAGATTACGCTGTGTTCGACCTGATTTAACTGTACCGAGAATGATAGCTGTCGAAACTTTTCTCTCTACAGAGAACTAGGCTACAGAAGTCTACACATAGTTAGTTTTTAATCTGATATTTCGTTTCCCGTTTCAACATTGGATTGTAATGATTGAGAATTTGAAATTGAAATAGTTATGTTCCAAAACGTAGTAAAATCGGTCTTCAATGTGTATTAACACTTGTAGTTACGCGCACTGGATGTTCGATGCCACGACGTAGTGAAGTAAGCAAATTTATTTGTATACAAAAAATAAATTGGCAATTATCACGATTAGAACGAAAACACACTGAAACCACTGTGACAACGTATTAACAAACTGACTAAGCAGATTAACGACAATGCATTTACTTAGGCGTGAATAAAAGGACATTTTTAGTAGATTACCAGCATTAGTTTGACAAAAGACTGGACTATTACAGCAAATTTTGTGGGTAAATATGAACAAGTCATTAACTGTGAAAGTATTAAACAGATTGAAAATATACAAAGAAAAGGCTAATGTCTTGCTTTTGAATTTGACTAATTTTAAGGATACTAAAAATGTCCTCCAAAATCATAGACTAATCTAAACTAGGTACTCACAAAACTAACAGTAGCTTACGCAATGTAATCCTCCACAGATGGCGATCGTAGCGAGCTTGAGGCTATGATCCAAACCACACCAAACAACTGCAAAAGAAAAAATTTAAACATGCTTTAGAGTATCATCATAACGGCGGCGATTGGGTCTGCGAAAGGGCTTTATATATCGCCTGCACACACTGGACTTAGCTTACAGGAATGCTACATACTATTATCATCACTAACATATGCACAAGTGTTCAAGCCGCCGCATTAGGTCCCTGATGCTTCGACATACAACCAGAGGTTCGGGCCCCACTTCCTACATCCCTCGAAATAGCTTCGCTGCATCGTCCTCAATTGTTGTTGTTTTAGATTTAATCCCTTATTTGAGTTATTCATTTGTTTTTACAGCTCATGTCTCTTGTGATGTTAGTTCAGCGAATGGTACATTATGTGTAACTTATTTTGTAAATTATGCAATTTTATCGCGCTTGTTTCAACGTTCATTTAATCTCGACGCTTTGCAAATGTTGATGTAAGTGAAATTAATTTGCAAAAGGTCGATATTAAAGAGATATGATGTGAATAGACTGTGTATGCCAGATGTGTAGTAGATTTTTATCTGTTTACAGGAAACCATTTCACACCAGTAAAAATTCCAAATTATACAACCACAAACCCAGTTACTTTACAAGTCAACACATCGGTACACTATTATTTTTAATGAACACTAACTATACACTAAACTTCTAACGCCTCATTGTAATTTGATGTTTGGATATTGTGAACTGCATTTTAGAATATTTAATGTTTATGTCTAACCCTTTTTTATTTCTATTTAAATTTTAATTTACCTTTTTTGTCGATATTGCTTCTGCCTGTTTCTTTATATGTCTTACCATTTATGTGTTTAGTTTAAAATCTTTTGTTTCTTATTTATCTATATGTTGAAATACAAAATTATCTGTCCTAACATTAAATACTGGAATGTCTTTAACTTCATGACCATAAAAATAGTAACAGAATTTAGAAATTCATTTCACAGAAATTTCAAATTCGTTTAAATTGTGTTTAAGATTCAGCATGCCGTCTGCATGTGTGTCAGATAACCTACTGATTCAATTAAAACATTTTCATATTACTATTGTTTTCAAACTAATACGGATTTTATCACCAACAGTTGCAAGTTTGATGCCCGGCGTGGATCTGTCGGTCACTACGCGACTGTCTCCGAGTCCTCGTGACATGTCACCAGCTCTTGCCATTGCGCTGCCCATGATGAAATCCGTCAACATCGTCCCAGCACAGTGCTTCGACAACATGGCTTTCCACAGCGAGAAAACAGAAGACAAAAAGAGTGACAGCGCCAGTAAATCCTCTAGCAGGCAGGAGTCAGTCGACAGTGATAACACAGTAAGGGTAAACAACTACAGGAATGAAAGATACATACAAAAGATTGAAGAGAAAACTGACGCAAGAACTCCTTTACTCAGAGATCACAAAATTGAATCTCTCGACGAAACGAAATTGAGAGATACAAAAATAGAGAAAAGAAAATCGTCAGCATCTACATAACGTTAAATTATGCTTAAAACAGACCAATAGAGTAAGTGAAAATTTAGAAAAAAAAATATTACATCGCTGTCTTTATTCCTCTGTGAGTAAATTGTTATCGCAGAATCTTTCGCCTGTGTAATATTAACTGTGCTGTATACTTATCTTGTTATATTAACGGAGTAGTCTGGGAGAAAAGAGACGTTAAGAAAAAACTAAAAGTAAGAAAATTATCTATTTCATTTTTACGACATAGAGCTTTTGAATCTACTCCAAAGTTATGTAACATGTCAGCTTCTATTGCAAATATTTATATAAATTGATCACTGTATATTTGTTTAGAACTTGAAAGAATTTTAATTACATAGTTTTATGTAAGGACAACCGAAACATATCGACGTGAATATTAATATCATTTATCAGTGAAGGAAATGTGATAATTAAGTACCGTTTACAAATTGACCTTTAACAAAATAAGTTTTCCGAATTCCATTAAGAGTTGAAAATATTTTAACCCCTTTTAGTTTTATGAAAGTATTTTTAAAAAATGTGTCTCATTTCTCCCAGACTGCTGTAACCTAAAATCGTCTGATAATTTAAAGGCCGTGATAGAACTAAGATAGGTAAGTGTTTGAAGCACTTATAATAAATACTTTCTACATCACATATTTTAGATATAGTATCACATTATAGATGCCGTAAGAACCACTCCGTTGTTATATGATATTTGAATGTTACATACTGTTTTCACTTATTCTTTTACGATATTGTAAATTTCATATGCAGAATTCGCAAGCGTTGTCCCTGCAGGTAATTTGAATAAATCAATATCCCATGAATTAAATACTGTTAATGAAAGCCAATTTATTTTGGAAATATCTTCAGTAACAAAGTTAAATAAAAATCAACTTTATGAATATGATAATTATGAAATATCAGAATTTCAGTTTCGCGAAGTGTAATGAAGATTAATTGAAACAAATATCGATGCAATATCGGAGTGGATATAGTTTAAAGAGTCATTAATGACCAGGTCTTTATCATAATCAATGTACGCAGTCCATTAGTGTGAATAGGTGATGCTGAAGTGGTTAGCTTGGACTGAATAGGTACTGATGTCTTTGCCATTACATGGAAAAAAAATCCAAGACATCCAAAAATCCGAACATCGAAAAATTTCCCTAACAGTCTTTTCATAGGATTTTGAACAAGGAATGTATTTAAACTATAAGACCCTTTCAAAGAGACCTTATAGAAAGCGTGTATTTAATAGAAAATGCCTATTGATGCGTATATCAAACATCAGCGTTTATTCAGTTCACACAAACCAAACAGTCGCCCGCTAATAAGTAATTAGGGTTATTGGAGGCAGAATTTTGGATATTTCCTCCATATAAAATCACATTTCAGACAGTCCGAAGCTCCGCAATCTGACGTCACTATTGTGTAGGAAATCTCCAAATCCTTCATTATTGCGCCACTGTAAATATCTACCGAAGTAGCGTTAATAATTTTATATATTGAAACAGTTCACTAGACACATATCATCCGCACTTTCTTTCATTCTTGATGTTACATATTTGTAAATGTATATAAATAATTTAAGAGTAGATAGATTAACAAGGAAATTAATATTTATCGCTGTTTTTTTGTTGTGTCGAATATTGGTCATCGAGTGAGTGACGTATGGATGTGTTGTCATTCCGCGAGGCATGACAACGCATTCTATGATCGGAAATCTTTCCTTTTTATTTAAAGTTGCTTGGCAACGCTATTGGAATTTTAATATTTCATTGTTTAGGATTTAAATATAGGTCTTTAAATGTGCTCATAGGTTCGACGCCTCAACAAATATTTCAAAAAGTATAAATGATAAAAAAGTGAAATATATCAAAAAGTAATTCAAGTAAAATAAATTAAAGTAATTCAGGACACAAATATTTTCTACGTCGGGATGATCTACATTTTCTTAATTTTAAAAGAGGATGAATGCAAATTTAGATAATGGTTGCATTAAAACCTAGTTTTAATTTAAACGATTCAACTTATTGTGCCATAAATTTCGATTCTATTTATGAACCTGTTTTCATTGAGGAATAACGAACACAAGGATAAAAGATCGTCATATTCATACAACAGAAAATGTAGGATTTTATTCCATCACTAGCCCATAGTATTCGTCACACTGTTATGCACGAGCCTCCTATAAAACTGAGATTTAGGCCATAGATCACCACGCTGGCCTAAAACGGGTTGAAGGAGCATATTTAAAGATTTATATTTATTATAAATATATATAATAATATGTCTAAATTTACGGGACCCTTAAATGTTTTACATAAATTTATACAATTGTGTAAAACCATTTCACGTCTAAACCATATCGTTTCATTTCAGTTTTTTGTATTGTATGTGTCGGATATACAAGAACGCGCATCAAATGCATTATGTATATGTAGATAGCACGATTTCGTTCAAAAATATATTTGTATATAATTTTAGATGTAAAATTTAGTAGAAAATGTAATACAGTAATTTTGACGTGTTTAGAAGATTATTTTCAATCATATTTGGAACTCCTTTTTAATTTGAAGAACTAATAATAATTTGCATATTTTTTCGTATGAAAAGCCTCAGAATTTAAAGTGTAATATTTTTTTGTATGTTTTTAACGATACCTATCAGTTTTAGTCTTTCACTTATCAACTGTTCTTCGTCTAAAACAGTAATAAATTGTAATATGGAAATCGTGATGTGTTTTCAAATTTGTAACAATGAGTCCATTTGCTTATTACTCGGGGTCACCCCTTTTTTATTGCAGTAATTGTATTACCAAAACACTGGTTTCATCACTTTCATGCTACAACTACACTGCTGTAACAATAGTTAAGCAAAACTAATTCTTACTTTAAAATCCATCAGCTCTAGAATGTAAATAATATTTCAATCGAAAATTTATATACAGTCTGTTTGACAAGAGCGTGTACGGCAAAACTTTTTTTTAGGTACCGCTAGAAGCTTGGTTGTAAATTTGGCAGGTAGCTAGCCCCTTCCCCTCAGATGCTTTGTGTATAGAGTTTCAGTTGTCGTTCGATCTTTGTCAGAGGACGACGCATTTCGTCATGAGTGCTACGTACGCATCACGTTATGAAGCAGTGTTCTTGTGTTTGCATCCAAAAGGACCCAAAATGTCATACGCAGCCGCTGCAAAATACATGAAAAAGTCAAAAACATTTGTTAGTAAGTGGGTGAAACGCTATTCTGAAGTAAAAAATGTCGACGATCTGCCTAATCGTGGCTCTACGCAAAAAACAACGAAAAAGGAGGACAAAATGATTTTACGGGTATTCGAGAAGAATTCTCGCCTATCGTTACGTGGTGGTCAAGCGGTTTTGCTTAAAAAAGGCCTTAATGTGTCATGTGATACTATAAGAAGACGTTTACTGGCTCATTATGTAAAATTTCGTAGCATAATAAAGAAACCGCTACTGTTGGAAAATCATGTTAAAAAGAGACTCACTTGGGCGCAGGAACATTTGGACCGGGATTGGGACAATGTAATTTTTTCGGACGAAGCTTCTTTTTGGGCACGTTCTTCTATCACTCATACCTGGTGTACCCACGCCAATAAATTCATCCAGCGGACCGTTAAACATCCGGTGAAGGTGCACGTTTGGGGTTGTTTTTCAAAACAGGGATTTGGTACCTTGCACATATTTACAGGTAATTTAAATGCAGCTAAAATGGTCAAAATATATCAAATGGCTTTATTACCATCTGCTCAAAAGTGGTTTAAAAGGAAAAACATATGTTGGCTATTGCAAGAAGACAATGACCCAAAACATCGGAGTCGTCTTTGTACAGCGTGGAAACAAGAGAATGACGTTGAAGTACTAGATTGGCCATCACAGTCGCCGGATGCAAATCCAATAGAAAATGTTTGGGCACTCATGAAGTTGAAGCTTCGAGGAAAGAAAATCTGGACTTTAAAACGATTAGTTCGTGAAATTAGACTTATTTGGAGGTCTTTGTCCCTGGATTATGCAATAAAATTAGTAGAAAGTATGCCTCGAAGACTCCAGTCAATTATTGATAATGGAGGCGACTGGACAAGTTATTAATAATAAAGCATCATTGTCTATATCATGTATAATGAGTGTATTTTTTTTCTATTTTTTATCCCAATTCATTCCCGAGTTTTGCCGTACACGCTCTTGTCAAACAGACTGTATAATTAAATTTGAAAAAAATATGACATACTATATTATACATGACTACATCCAAATAGAGTCTGAATACCCCTTTATACCTACATTAAGAAATAAATATGTCACTACGGGTCGATAAAAAACCGTGCTAGCTGCAAAAGGCATACATCTTAATAAATCGGGGCGTGAACATTGCCTATTCGTTTCAGCTTTACAATGATGACGTCAGACGCTCCGTACGCTGACGTCACAGCCGCATCATACTTCAATGTATTGAAGTTTTGATACAAAAGCCACTGGGATTGACCGAGCTTAAGCCAACATGCGGTCTAAAATTTGAAAGCATTTTCTACGCTTTGCTCGCTTAGCTGGCCGAAAAAAATGGCATAATAAAAAAGTTGTTTTTTTTTTTTGCGGAGTTTTGAATGCTATTGGCCTTCATGGTTACAAACCGGCCAATAGTAAAAATAAAAAATGTATTTCTAGATTTAAAAAAATTCAAGGTCGCGAGATGGATTTATATACTAGTATAGCCGACATTTTAAAATCAAAAGCTTGCTTTTCTCTATATAGATTTGCCCACCTATGTATGAACCTAACCTATGTAGTAATATTTTGCAAAATGAAAAGGTCTTTAGAGTTTTTGTAACAAAATTAATCAAAATGCATTCATTTCAAAGATATCAAGCGGCGGAAAACATGCTGTCTTTCGTTTCAATATTTTTTCTTGTTAATTTATTTTTACTTCATTCAAAAGCGTTAAATTTACGGCTAATTCTTTACTAAATAAATACCTGTTGCATACACTTTCAATCAACGATGTATCATCAAAAGTCCAAAGCAATAATCTAAAAATAAACTCTACTTTTAAACTTTACTTAATATATGTATAACGTATTTTAAAATAGAACACGTGATATCTCAAAGTTCACATCCACCTACTATAGGTGACCCTGATCGGATTTCGCAAGTCCCTAAAATAACAGCCTCGACATGAAATGAACAACTATGAACCATAAAGGGCTTGTCAGCTCCGTGGATGGAACAGACAACGTTTAACTAATAATTTATGGCCCTCCCGCCCGTATTCGAGTATTCGTGTCTGTTGTTAAAATTTATAACAAATCTTCCATGGAAATTAGCCTTTATTTTAGATGTAGAGGCTTTTGACTTGTCATATCGGTTGTAATGCTGCATTAGTTTTAGGTGTTTTATAATATGTAATAAATAAAATGTGAAGCGGGATATTTTTTTTTATGGTAAGAGGTTCTCGTAATTATTTTGCGTCCAGTCCAGCTAACTATACAGCGCTTGAATTGTGCAGAAATAAATGTCACCAACTAATCATTCTTATACAGGGTGTATTTAGTCCGTGATCGAAAACTGAGGCAGGTAATACCGATAGTGATTACAAACCCCCTGGCATTAAAGAAAATCCCGACAAAAAATAAAATTTTTGAGGTTTTCCATACAAACCACATACTTTTAACACCGATGGTTGTATGGAAAACGTCATTTTTTTTTATTTTTAATCGGGATTTTTAATATCACCCCTGGGTTTGTGATCACTCTCGCTATTACCTGCCTCAGTTTTCGAGCACGGTCTAAATACACCCTGTATGCATAGCCCTAAAATTATAATATTTTTTTTTTGTTTTTTAATCCCACGTAACATATCATCTGTATTTGACAAAACTTGTTGTAAATTAAATTCATATTTAAATTCTACTTTTTTACTTTCAGAATATTGAAGGTGCTTTCACAAATATTTTACTAAACCTACTGTTCATATGAATACGTATCGTCCATCACGATTTCCAAATTACTTTTAAGTAATTTACAAAAAATATATTTTACAATATCAGTAATTTTGGTACTTTATATTTTTAAACCAGTTTTATATTATCAGACACTATGGTTTAATTTATTTCTTAACGGCTAGTTTTTTTATGAATAAATTATTATAATTATTTGAATCTTCCTGTAAACACGTCAAATATTACAAACATGTATGAAAAGCGTCCGATTGCGATGAATATTGTGTCGTAGTTAATATAATAAAATGTATACCATAATTGTTTTCCAATATGGACAACGTTTTTTATTTAATTTTATTACTAAATGTTAACACATGCCGATTTATCCCACAACGATGACGCAAAATCGTGTAGTTATAAATAAAAAACTTTTTACTCAACATATCAATCTTCTTGATTCAAATGCATTCTTTGGATACAATCTTTACTTGGCAAGGTCCTTAATCAACCAAATTATAACAAATGTAGCAATAATAAAAATTGCACCACAATTTCTTTAAAATGACTAAAGAAGAGTGGGTACCTAAGTATAATAAAAAACGATTTACTTTCGCTCATTGTTTCGTATCAACACAATGTATGCATTCGCTCCATAATTTAGAATCGAGCTTTCGTCACCACTGATTTTTGTCATATCTAGTAATTTTTTCAATACGTAATGTTAAAAACTATACAGGGTGTATTTAGACTGTGATCGAAAACTGAGGCAGGTAATAGTGAGGGTGATCACAAACCCAGTGGCGATATTAAAAATCTTGACAAACAAAAAAAAATGTTGACGTTTTCCATACAACCATTGGTGTTAAAAGTATGTGGTTTGTATGGAAAACATCAAAAAAAATATTTTTTGTCGGGATTTTCTATAATGCCAGGGGGTTTGTAATCACTATCGCTATTACCTGCCTCAGTTTTCGACCACAGTCTAAATACACCCTGTATAATAATTATGTAGAATTTTTATATAATCTGGCAAATATAGGACCTTATAAGCAAGATTCCATCAGATTACTTTGAAGATATAGTAAAGGTCTATCTACAATGGACGTTATGGCCGAGACGTTGTAAGATAAATCGGTGTGTTCGCCTCGTGTTTGTTTCTGTATAGTATACGCAAGCAATGACCTAGAATAAGGCTTACACCGTGGACAGGGCTTATCTTGTTGTAGCGTTCTATATAATGAATATACAAGGAACAATACCAGAAGCAAATTTGAAATTGTTCATTAAACATGTGAAAATATATTTTGTGTTTCATTTCTTGCTTGACAAACCTGCAATGTATGTTGTAGGAAAAGAGTTGTTGAACGATATCAACAAATATTTATAAACGATCTAAATATTATCAGCCCGTACACTTTCCACTGCGGGACACGAGCCTAATGTTCAATTTGAAGGGCCTTGGTCCACCACGCTGGCTTAGTTCATGTTGACGGACTGCACACCTAAGAAATTACTAAGAAATTTAATATGTAATAAATAATTTTCTTTGACTATAAAGACGACTTCATCCTCAAGACTCTCTCTCGACTAAGAAGAACCGACTTTTTTATTCGGGCTCCTTCGAGCAAAAAAAATCCTGATCGAAAACCAGCCTGGTACTTCTTATTCACGGCACCAACGGGCCAGTTTCTTTAAATGTAAAATTTTATAAAGTAGTGTAAGTAACGTTTTAATCTACACAAAATCTATAAATAAAAATTTTCGTATCAAAAATCTAATAACACCAAAGACAACAATCACTAACCCTACCTATTTTAACTGCATTAAGAGTTCCTATTACTCCCCCAACCTAAGGGTTGTCATAAACAAGGTAAATTGCCCCGTTCAAAGCTATTAATTCGTCTGTGTTGGTTGATAAAGCGTTGACCCTAATCGAATATAATCAACGTGCATCTATTAAATTATGCTGAATCCTTTAAACAAGACTAAGTGAGGTTATGAGAAATTTATGTGCTCTTACATCTACTACGTTATAGTATCAAAGTCGTGTATTCTTATGAATTAAGTTCAGGAAATAAAATGATGATGGATAACATTCTGTAGAAATCAATAACTAAACTGTACTTTAAATATTTTCATCTATCTTCGACGTATTTTCATCTTACTTCAAGTGTCAGATAGCAGCAGCAGTTAAAACTTACAATTGAGGCCTATAAAATCAAAACCAGCTAAACGCCAGTTGGAATCAAAGACAGTTAAATACAAATTTATTCAGTCTGTACTCAAATATTGTGGTATTTTTATAATTTAAAATTCTGATTTTTAGTGGTATTCACATTCTTTATAAATCTCTTTTAAAATATAAAATATCATAGCCACCTAAACAAAGTTATCGATTTTTGTAGATTACTGAATATTTGACTCACTTGGATTTAGCTGCCTTTGATTTTATAGGCCTCAATTACATTATGACTAATAAGAATAAAAGGTGAAAGAGATAATAAAAGAGATACAATAAACCTCTCTCAGTTACCGCCAAGTCTGAGAAACTTACGCTAGTAATTGGATATTAGAAAGGGGTGAGGTTAACAAGCTCTTGAAGTTTGCAGTGTAAGGTGCTTCCTGTTAGTCGTGAGGTTATCTTGTTTCAGAGAATGCACCCTATACACGTGCTCTGTACGAACACTATGGAATGGGAGAGGCATCTTCAACATCTTAGATAACATTGATTCTTTTGCATCGATACCTGGATATTGTACAATGTACATATACATAATATGTAAGGACCATTTTATTTAATCAAAGTTCTTTTGTTCAATTTACTTTAAGCTACCTTCTTTGTTGTTTCTCTTCTATTATCCATCCAAAGTCTGTCTGTAAGAAACTATCGCAAAAACACCGATTCTTGCCCTAATTTTTTTTTGTTTCAAAAACCCATAAAAACAATTATTTTCATAGACCATCCTTCATTAATTGAGAATCATTATCAATATCAGCCCATGTAAGTCTCTTTGCTGGGCACGGGCTTTCACTACTATCGAAAGGTTTTAGGCCTTAGTCAACCACATTGGCCTAGTACTAGTTCATAAAATATCATCATCATCATCATCAACAGCCAATATTCGTCCACGGCTGGACATAGGCCTCCCCCATTGACTTCCACTTCATAAAATATGTCCCTATATTATTATTGCTATTAATTTTTAACCTCAAAACCCCTGACAAACGAATACAATAATATTTTCACCTAAATGATCGTTGGAATTGCGACAGCGTTCTCGGAACAAACAATTGTAGAGCTAGAAAAGTTTCGTTAGGAAATGGAATGCGAATGATTAATTGCCGTTTTGTGCCGAAGACGCGTTGCTAAGAAAAGGTTGGGCTTTAACCGACTGCAGGGCAAAAACGTCGATTCATTTGAAAACATAATGGTTTTTAAGACCTGTGGGTTTTATTTTACTGCAATGATTTCTGATAACGATATTTGTCAAAATTGTGCCGACTGACAACCCCTTCCTTAGGCCTTCATAAGGCCTTTCCATTAGGCCTTCCTTAGCCTTCTCAATGGTGGAGAAGGCCAATACCCAGCAGTGGAATATGTAAGGGTTGATGATGACATAATCTTTAACATCTACTTTTCCAAAGGGGTAAGTAGATATGACCTTTGACACCACACCTCGTCGACATTATTATAACTAAAACAGAATTCAAAATACACAAGAACAAAACACCACATATTAACTTCTCATTATCACACTTCAGAAGCCCGCTCTAAGCCTTCGACCTAATATGTCTTATCATCTCGAAGCCTCAATGTCCGCAATTCACCTTTTTGTGATCTAAGCCGCGCATCCCTTAATTTGTTAGCACAGTCCCTTTTAAAATCCGTTTAAGCACATTAGTTTTTAGGGTCCCGAGGGATAATTAATTTAGCAATGTTAAATTGGCTTAATTTTGGATGTAATTGTGTTATCTAGTTTGGACGTGGGTAATTTTGACATTTTGTAAAGTTTCGCTGGTGACATTTGATATTTATGGGCCGTGCTTTGGGTAGAAAAACTTTTTAGCGTTTTTAATGCTAGCACAAATGACCGGCATCTGATATATTCTGTAGTGTGTTGGAAATAGTCTCTCTAATCAGTAGACACAATTATGACCACTTCTTCGGCAGTGCGTGTACTCAGGATGATCCCGGAAAAACTTACAAATGTAAGCCTAAGGTGAAATATGGGATATTTTAAGACTCGCTTTATCTGTCTTAATTCTTTCTTTTATTCTCCATGTAACAAATAAACTTCCTTTATTTTAAACAAAGATCAAAAATGATCTCAGATCAGAAACCCCAAACTCCAAAAGCACTTGAACTTTACGGAACCTTCTCAAACCCAGTATTTTTATTCCCCAAAGCAAAGGGCTCGAATTAACATCTTTTAATGATGTTCGGAGTTTCACAAAGCCGCCGCGGCGTACACACTGACAAGTATCCGTCTGCTACAAACTTTTTTATTGCACGAAATGTATTTAAAAATGTGACGTTTTTCAGATATAAAAGAGGTTTTATGAGGTTAGGGTCAGGGTCGTCAGAACAAAGGCCGCTTTGAGTTGTTCTAGGTAAAATCTAGATGATTTTTTGTTGTATAATTGTACCTGGCAGTGTTTAGTTAGTTGAATAATGATAGGCAATGGGATTAATCAAATGTCAAGCAATGTGAGAGAAGTTCGTGTGATCTATTCGTGTTCATTGTATTTGTTTCGCTACACATGACTGGTTACTCACTTTTGGGTAAAACCTATTATACTGTATCGAGCCTTTACCGCCGTTTTAGCGTAACCGACAAAATCAAAATTTACAAGAGAAGGTTTTGTTTTTACAAGCTTTTATTTAACTTCACTTTTGTATGTATGTATGTATGTTTGTATGTTTACAAATCTTGCAATGAAGATTTGAACCACTTCCAATAGACCGATTGTGCTGAAACTTGGTATACCTACGTAACTTGGATGACAATACAATAATATGGTACCATGGAGCTGGTTTGATGATGAGGTTGGAAGATGACCATAGAAACATCGGTTCTTGTGGACCGATTGAGCTGAAATTTGGTATGTCTTTGTAACTTCGACAACAATACACAAATATGGTATCATGGTGCTGATCTGACGAAGAGTTGGAAGATGCCCATAGGAACTTCGATTTCTGTGGTCCAATTGAGCTGAAATTTGGTATGTCTTCGTAGCTTCGGTAACAATACAAAAATATGATATTATGGAGCTGATCTATTGAGGAGTTGGAAGAAGCCCACAGGAACTCCGATTCCTTTGGACCGATTGAGCTGAAATTTGGTATACCTATGTAATTTCGGTGACAATATAATAACAAGGTATCATAGAGCTGATCTGACGAAGAGTTGGAAGATGCCCATAGGAACTCCGATTCTTGTGGTCCAATTGAACTGAAATTTGGTGTGTCTTCGTAACTTCGGTAATAATACAAAAATATGGTATCATGAAGCTGATCTGATGAGGAGTTGGAAGAAGCCTATAGGAACTCCGATTCCTGTGGACCAAGTAAGCTAAAATTTGGTATGCCTTTGTATTTTTAGTGACAACATAATAACAAGGTATCGTTGATCTGGTGTCATGACAAGTTGGAAGGTGCCCATAGGAACACTAGTTTTCATGGACCGATTGAGTTGAATTTCGGTATGACTACGAAATGGATACTTAGAAATATTTCCAACTAAAAAGTTAAAAATAAATTAACGGTGAAAAACACATTTTAAAATCAAGCTTTTATTATGCACGAAAAATTAAAAAAATAAACTAAGAAAACATTCATAAAATTCGTAGTTTTTTAAACTTTACAAGTAACAATTTACAAAAGTGTTCGGTTTATCAGTAGAAGTATGATACATAAACATATATTATCTATAACTAGTATATTAATATTCTTAAGTGATTTAAAAGCTTGTCGCGCAATTTCGTTAATGCAAAGACCTCGGCCGCGACGAGCTTTTAGATCACTTAAGAATATTAATATACTAGTTATAGATAATATATGTTTATGTATCATACTTCTACTGATAAACCGAACACTTTTGTAAATTGTTACTTGTAAAGTTTAAAAAACTACGAATTTTATGAATGTTTTCTTAGTTTATTTTTTTTTAATATTTTCAAACAGAAATGTGCCAGTAAATTTAAATTTTACATACATTAATATTGTTTAGACATTTAAATATATAATTAAAAATATACACCGGCAGGGATAGGGGGATAGGGGGATAGGGGGATAGGGGATAGGGGGGATAGGGGTTCGTTAAGGCTTAAAATAGTAGTTTCGATAATAAACGCATTTTCGACAAAAGTGTCGCTTACGATAATTTGGCGGTAATGGCGCGATATGTGCCGTGTAATCTTGATTTCTGCTTCCGATTTCCGGGTAAGAATAAAATATAAGGTTATCAGCTAAAACAGAATGTTCTTCCTTAGCACCAGTCTATAATGTCCTCATAAACGAGAAAAGACTAGCCTCCGATTACGCAGGACTGCCAACATACTTGTCAAAATATGGGTGCAGAAACGCATCTCTGCACACCCCCTCGGGGAATATATGCGGGGAATGCGTTATATATGTAAATTAAATCAAAAATACGTATATAGTACTGACACTGACCACAAAGACACGCAAATCTTGCATAGTGGGTTGCAGAAACCAAGAGAAACAAATACACAACCACAACTCTTCCCGAATAGTAAACACGAGAATGTAAGCGCCGTGCAGTTTATCAATGCAAACATGAAATCCCGAATGTTTCATGGGTTATTAAAATTGAGTTGAATTGAACGCGTGCACGCTGTGCAAACAGGAATCAGTTCCGCAGACAACGCTGATGGTTAGGGTTGGTACACACGTATGAACCAACGTCAACGGAGTGATAAAGGCAAACGTTTTGCGTTCGAGTATCATCTTTTACATGGCCAGTTTCAAAGCTGGTTTAAAAGTTTCGAATTAAGAGAGACATTTTCAATTACTTCTAAGTTCTAGTACCTAACTAAATAAATAAAAAAGTATTACATCTAAAAATTTTCCTTTTCTATTATTACGAAGTTTGTATAGACAAAACATAAGCTCATTTTTCTAAATACAATGTAGTAACTAAGAATCTATTGAAAGAAAAGTTCTCATGAGGCACGAGCCAACATTAATATTGAAAGGTTTGAATAAGCTAATATAATATACAGCAACTGAGTAATTCCTTAAAGAAAAACAAAACTGCAAACCTAACCCTCAAAATCAAACCTGTTCTCAACGCACAAGAATCTCTTGTGATACCCCTTCAAATCCAAAATACTATAGCGCTGATAAGCAAGCCACAAAAGGAGTATAACTTTAACAGCTAGTATCAACGCAGCCCTAGCAACAATGTCGCGAGACACTAGACGACAAACGACAGAAATTAACGCGCAACTGTGTCGTTTGAAACACGTAATGAGTTTGAACGACGCCGGCCCCTAATCTTATTTACGGCCGCGCTTTCTGACATTAAATATTCTGCATTATTTAACGTGACTCGCGCTACGTAAAATACTTTTATGGAAAGACAGACGCGCAAGAAAACCAATTGTAATTGGTCTATTGAAGCCGCTATATATTTTTTGACAAGGTAAGGACAACAACGAACATGATGGTACGGTTATTCAAAAAGTCCATTAATTGGCAAAAGATCTGCAGAGATGCTCCATTTAGTGAAGACAACAAACGAGCTTGAAAACAGGAGACAACTAGGACGAGAAAATTCTTGACATCTGTTTGTTCGAACAGGTTGATTTCGCAATCATGACGTATAGTTTTGCTGTAAAAAATATCCAAAATAGATGCTCTTTATATTCGGCCCAATCAAAGATTTTTTCCAAATAAATAAATACACCCAACAGCTACACACATACTTCTGACCACACACTAGGAAACGAATCCTGTATCATGGGTACCAGAAACCACGAGACTTTCGATCTCACAAACATCCAGAACTGAACCAAATATTTGTGGATCACATAAACGTTTATTTCGCAAGCTGGCATATAGCCATTTCAACCATGGGGCTATCATTTACCTTTAACTGATACTATTCACTTATTTTGTATTCTGCATTAAAAGGTAGACTATGGTGCATTTGGTAACGCTGGTAATAACTCATGCAGTTGGTAAGTGTCGGTCGGAAGCCCGCAGCGGACTTAAGGGGATTTACTTAAGGGTATTTGGGTCCACTTTGTGAATTTCAACAATTAACGAATAGATCACACTTTAAACATGAGAGGGGTTAACTTCGTCACGAAGTTTTGGGTTATTTTACATCATTAACATAATGGTACTTAATGTTGGATTCCGGATTACATTCTAAGTCATCTTATCACGGTATTAAGGTAGTTCAAAATATTAATTATGCAATGAAGGAATGGAAGTCTCCAGCATGTGAAAGGTCCATGCTTGGGGTTCAGATATGGTGTGAAAATTGTCACTATAAAAGAAGATATTAGGCAGATTATATGAATTGACAATCGATACATATATAAGTACATCATTGTATTTTTTTTTCTGATTAAATTAATATGTACTTACATTCATCTTCATAAATGTAGTATTACACCACCGAATACATCGCACGCTTAAAAATATAGTGACCTAATTCAAAATTTTGTATTTTCACCTTCATTCACTTTGTGATTAAATATAGTCGGATTAAATAATAAAATTGTAATGTATGTAATGTAACTATTTAGTACACATATTTTTTACACATGAGGTTTTTTTTTTATATTTTCTACAAAATGTATTTGACGAAGTAACATTTTTTCGCCATTTACTTACCTTAGTCTCGGCTTTTTGAATTAGGTCACTATATTATTAAGCGTGCGAAATGTATACCTAATCCAGAAGTAGTTTAAAAGAAGTCAATGGCTATTTACTATGTATCTAAGTACACTTACTGCAGATATATACAAGCACAATTCTGCTCTACGGGTCACCCTGTTAGCTGATTGCTTGGTCCATTCACATTCAGATTGCGATCTTTTGGTTGAATCGGACGAGACTAACAACCATCCACAATCTAATTCCATAGAGACGGTCCAAAACAAACCCGATAATAAAACTCGAACTAACACAAATAAAATATTTAATTTCATACACTCAACACGTCGGATTAACATCAAACCGTCAAGGTGATTGATTCCCTTTTCAACTGTGTATTTACTTTACAAATTTATTCACAAATCAAACAGGCTCGCTCATCCATCAAAAGCTTTTATAATAACACAACCACGGTTTATATTTCAAAGTAAAAATAAATCCCATTTAATACCAAAAACCAACAATCCTAAGACAAATATAAAAATTGTCTGTGCGTCTGATATTACAGTAAATTATCATTAATTATCGGATCTTGTTAATTGTGTGTTCTTTGTGACCGTATTTGCCCTGGTGGTATACGTGAGTATAAAATTTTGGGAGAGATAAGTTATCTTCGGCCACAAGGATATAGATACTTGAAAGAAGGTATATACATTGTAATACTTGTCATAGAAACTTGTAAATAAATAAAATAAAATAATTTTTATTATTACGGCTGCAGGCGGCTTCCGACCGTTCCCGGTGGAAGTCATTAGGGGAGGCCTATGTCCAGCAGTGGACGAGTATTGGCTGTTGATGATGATGATGATGATTACGGGATAACGATGATCAGGATTGGGATTGCCGTGGATAGTGTTGAGGTTTAGGTGCACGCACGGTCGAGAATCTAGGCGGTGGGGAAGGAAAAATAAAGTGACTGATAATAATCTTGTGATACAGACCCTGTCTTGTATTCACAATGAATCACCATTTACTTTAACGGTGAAGGAAAACATCGTGATGAAACCTGCACACCTAAGAGTTCTTAGCAATTTCTTAGGTTTGTAGTCTGCCAACCCGCACTAGGCCAGCGTGGTGGACTATGGCCTAAACCCTCTCAATGGTAGAGGAGACCCGTGCTCAGCAGTGGGCGAATATGGGTTGATGAAGAAGAAGAAGAAGAATAGAAGACTTGTCGTTTTACGGGTACACTTCAAAAGTCTTTGCTTTTTAATAGAAATATCATAATAGAAATACCCGAGGCAATAAAATTTGAAATATTATTAAGGTCGTTCAATGACAAACGCTACATGCAATTTAATATTAAATATTAAAATGTTACTAGATTTCTCAACAATATACTCAAATTTCAATCGAAAACTTTTCATTAACTTCTACACATTACGTATTCTGTCTGTCGTATATTTTTGTATTACATTTTAACTGAGTTCTGAAATATTTTTTTAGGGCAACGGCGAAATATGAAACAATTATTGGATCGTATAATTGAAATAAAATACTCAGAAAAAGTAAATTGCTAAAGTTATAAAAATCCTTGCGTTCTGTTTTTCTATCATTTTCTCCTTTTCTATCCAATTTAAGCGGCTGGTTAATTCAATCTTAAAGTCTATGGGTGTTTTGGATC
Source organism: Cephonodes hylas (assembly GCA_030295005.1). Lineage (NCBI taxonomy): Eukaryota > Metazoa > Arthropoda > Insecta > Lepidoptera > Sphingidae > Cephonodes > Cephonodes hylas. The sequence goes on along the minus strand of AP025376.1, from coordinate 11,771,879 downwards.
GGCTACAGAACAGTTTAGTAAGGAAATGTCGGCATGCCGAGCGTGGCGAACTTACGACTAGACTACCAAATGGTCAGACGCCCGCTTCTTAGTAATTTAGGTTGCGTGTAATGCCAAGACTTATATATATGTGTGACACAAACAGCAGCCCTCACGATGATTTTCTTCACCTCCAAAGTACGTGATAATTCGTACGTGCTTGAACCCGTAACCGCTGAGAATATTGGCCGCGCGCCTAAACCTCGGTCCTCGAGGCTATCACAACTTATTCTTCTTACGACATTCCAAACAAATTCAAAAATACGAGTACACACACACACACACATCTATGTAGTCGAAGTTCTTTTTCAAGTCCACTCAACTACTAAATTCGACAGCTCATCTTGTCGCATGACCACGAGGCATTCGATAATAAGATTACTTACAGTTTAAAAGAACCACCCCTGCTTTATTAACATTCCAAGCCCAATTTTGCGAGTCAGGTATCAGGTATCGAGCGTTAGTCTCCGTATTAATTCCTTTCCCCTTTGGCAACTAGTAAGGCAATTAAACAGTTTCAATTAATTTAGATTCCAACACACGTTCAATGGAAATTTGTCGCTGGTCCAAATTAACAGCTTTGTAAATTCTAATCCTACTGAAATGTATCTGGATTAAAATCCAGAAACTCTAAAGAGTTAATTATATTATCAGCTTATCTATTTTACTTGACCTTTCTCAAGTCCTCTTACCTAATAATTCTTCATTCTTTAATTGTTTTCATTGTATTGGCGAAGTCAAACGCATTTTAATTAATAAATTGAGAAACGTAGCTGTAGTTACAACCCAATACTCATAATAAAATCAGTAAAAAAGTGGAAAATTCCAGAAAACTTTAAAAACCAAGAATCAATTTAAATACATCATTTACATATAAAATATGTTTTTAAATCCTAAAGCATTACACATGTTTCTTCTTTTCTTTTTACATTCTTTTCTTACGGCCTTTTTACATATTCAAAAAACATTTCACCAAGAACATCCTCATTACCGCAACATGTCTCAAGTCACAGGAAAATAAAGAAATACCTTTGTCAAGAATCATCTCGTTACCCGGTCAAGGTCGAGTGACACATTCCCGTCTCCCTGGGAGCCCACGGGATCGCCTGCTAGGTAACGCGTAACCAATTTAATTGACAACACGGGATACTAGCTGTCCGGGTGTAAGGAAAAACTATAGCCATGACAATTTAGACAGAAGAGATACATAAGCTTTAAAAAAAATTATAAAAAATATGTGTACTTACATGAGCTTTAAATAAATCGATGAAACAGGATAAACAAATCTTTTCATATAGTTAATTGGCCTTCTTTGAGCAAATTGTAAGAAAATTGTGACATTATCTCAAATTAATGAACTAATTTCGTGATCAGGATACTGAATAACGCTTTCAACCCGGAGATTTTCGACGTCTTTACCTGAGATTAAGTAAAAACAAATTTAAAACGTGGGACTGGAAATATCGCCGCCCATCCCTGTCGGGGCACATTCGTAGGTGTTCGTATATATTCTTAAAAAATAACATATAGCTTCCAAATAGTGTCTGTTCAACCCGATTTCCTTCAAAAAACTTCAGCTAAATGTATTGTGTAAGCAAAAACAACGAGTTTATTTTGCGAGTCGTGGCGAAGAAGCGAGGCAATATCGAAGCGCCATCTGGCTATAATGTAGGTTACCCCATTATTTGGTACAAACGAACTAACACGTCCTAACGTCTCAAACTGTCTATATTTAGGTCATTTAAGATTACGTTTGTGTCCTGGGAATCAGGGGCTTAAGGAGAAGAATTTAAATGAAATATGAATTATTGTTATTTATAATATGATGCTTTAGTAAATTGTAGGTCAAGCTATAGCCAAATCAAACTGGGGTGCGATTACACCAGCTTCGAATACCTGTCTCACTGAATATATACCGATCGATCGAAACAATTTTTTGCACTTCGAAAAATTGTGACCGTTGAGTGCTATATATTCATTATTTCTAAACTGGAAACTAGGCTGCATCAAATGAGTAGTCGTTGAAATAATATTCCTAACGCTTATTTTGTATAACAATACCACGAGAGATCAGTTTATATGAAGGCCTCTAATTTAAAATTCTACAATACATTTTAGTGCACCTAAATCCACTCTATCAACACGTGCTACTCGGACCGAAGTCTAGTACTACAAAGAAACCTACAAAGGCAGATATTCATTCATGCCATTAAGGACTAGTTGGTTTAACGACGGAAGTATTCCATGAGTCCAATTCTCGAACCGAGCAAAGTGAAATTGGCTCGACGTCTATAATGTAACTCAACAATTTCCGAAACATAGGCTTAGAAATCTTCCTACCCCTTCAGTAGATTCGATACCCAGGCAAACAACGACCTGAATCCTGATAGTACCCTTACGTAAACGTAAACGTTAATGTTCTTTTTATAAATTCCATTTAAGTTGTGTGCAGTTTGTAAGTAACAACAATCTTGTCCGCCAACGACCCCGTTACGATAGGACACGGGGCGAGCTCACAGCTGCTCTGTCACAACTTGCCCGCTTTTTAACAGTATTTTCTGTTGTTAACGTCTTCGCGAACTGAGCTTGTGTTCCAGATGGTGACAAACATAAACCTCATTTGATGAGAAATCTTGGTAATCTTGGATATTTGAAGTGTCATTTTGAAAGTCTCTATGGGGAGATGGTGGGACCACCAACTTTTTAAATTTATGTGTGTAATCACAATGAATTATCACGTACTCTAATGGCAAAGGCAAAAACCCGCCAATTCGCACTATGCCAGGGTGATTGACTAAAGCCACTGTTGAAGAGAAGCCCCGTGGCCAGTATTAGTGGGAGACATATAGGCTGATGATGATGATGATGAGCTGGTGGTGTAATAACCCGTTTAAATACAATGCAAAATTTAATTGTATCAACTAATACCGGTAACAAACAGGTTCCAGTCACAATATACTCCTTCCATTTGCAGGAGACAATAAAAGTTAATACAATTACGAGAGATCGATCCATCAATGTCGATTACAGCGCGGAGAGACATAAAAGTAATGTTTCCATTAAACACCTTTATTGGTTTTATACGGAGATAATTGGATCGTGCTAGCTACGTGCTCCTTTCTGTTTTCACCTACAATACAATTACATGACGTAAACAGGCTCGTTCTAGCCGTAGGCTTTATTTGGCTTGCGATTTTGTTTCAGGTGCCTGAATATTCGAACAAGTTTGTTTTAGCTCACTACCCAAGAGTGGGAGACTCCAATTTTTTTTACCGTACCGCGATTTTCGAATATCAATGTGTCATGATGTGACTCTGCTTTTACCTCATTTGTAAAATGATACCATTACTAATATTAGAAATGCTGTATCTTCCTTTCAGTTTATCTGTATGTTTGTCAGGCCGCTGGATATATTGGGCTGATTTTTTATTAATAGATAAGAACTTAGAAAAGGCGGCAGGGTAATTTGAATCCCAAAACAATGTCGTTTTCTGTGATATGAGGGCAGAATACTAAATTACCATCGAGCAGAGATGATATAAACGTATTTGGATTTTGGTGATCCCACGAAAATTTCTAATACCTCCGTCGGCAAATGTTAGATCTTATCTGAACCAGCTCCATAAAACCTAACAGCTGTCTAATCTGGCATTGCTGTACTATCAAAAAAAGCAATCTGTCGTACTACAAAAGTTTCCAGCGATAACAAAAAAATCTAACATGCCGTGATTACCATGTAATAAATCAAAATGACTTTTATCTGATAACATAATCACGGTGTGCGTGTGCTTGTCGATACACGACCCCATTTTCCTATAAATGTCACACGTGACGTTTAACAGCAACACAGCCCGGCTTTTAAGGGCTTTGAGGATGTAAAAAACAGAAAATTGATTTTTAAAAAGAAGCCGTAAAATGGAGCTTGGAAAATTCGTTCAGGGTTTTGACAAAGTATACCTAGACATCTGGTTGCATAAATATATACGTTAACGCTATGTATCGTGAGAGTAGACAGAGTCTATGGATCACAACTTTGCTTTTCCAAGTTTGTTAAGGGTGTCAGGAGTCACCTTATTCATTTATTTAAAGCTTTTTTGTACACATAATTGAACCTGACTAAACCTTGTTGGAGTATTCTTGTTCAGGTCACCAATTACTAATCTGTATAACTTGTCGAAAATATAATTGTGAATTCATTAGAAATGATCATGTATACTTTAAAGGCGAAGGAAAAGATCTTGAAGAAACCTGCACATTTCTAGTCCGCCAATTCTAAACTCTCTCAGTTGTTGGAAAAGCCCATGTCTATTAATATCTGTTAAGTATTTTTCTCACTCAAAAAAAAGCAGATTTTTGTAATGGGATTTGAACCCATCATAGCCTAGGTTGTCTAGACCGACCCTCTGCTTTATCCTTGAAACAGACTATCACTAAATACAAATAATATTAGGTTCTCAATAATGAGCTCTTGTTTTTCTAGAATAGATGTGTTTCATTCATAATACATATTCTTTTTTTTTGTTATTTTCTTTCCTCATTTATTCGTTCTCGTTATGAATTATCTGCTTACATACCAAGGTACAGACTGTGTCTTGTTTAGGTACATATAATATACATAAATGATACCGACATTTTGAAACAATATACAGAGTGTTTTCAAACCGCGATCATAAACTGAAGCAGGTAATAGCTGAGGTTAAGGATACCAATGGTTCTTGAAACCTGGGATTTAGAGGCACCGGGTTCAATTTTCAGATCAGAATATGTTTCATTCGATGTATCATGTATCATCGAAGCGGTGATGGCCTCGAGGTTTGGGCGCGCGGTCGAGAATCTCGATGGTCGCGGGTTCGAACCCCAGGCACCCACCTCTGACTTTTCGAAGTTATGTGTGTGTTCACATTGAATTATCACTTGCTTTAACGGTGAAGGAAAACATCGTGATAAAACCTGTACACCTAAGAGTTCTTAGGAATTTCTTAGGTGTGTAGTCCGCCAACCCGCACTAGGCCAGCGTGGTGGACTATGGCCTAAACCCTCTCAATGGTAGAGGAGACCCGTGCTCAGCAGTGGGCGTATATGGGTTGATGAAGAAGAAATGTATCATTAGAAATTCTCAGTAGCAGCAATGAGTTTGAAAATATACCTGTGAAACGGTAATAGGTACGCCTCCAACTGCATAAGACCAAACCACAATTTGCGAAATATCGTTGCAGAAATGCTCCTCTTCCTCTTTCGAGGAATACAGAGGTGTGGTTAAGTATTTATATTTACCTTCAGCATACAAACCACATACAGTTAGTACCGAGGGTTGTATGGAAAACGTAAAATATTTTATTTTTTGTCGGCATTTTCTTTAACGCCAGGAGATTGTAACCACTTTAGCTATAACCTCTACCTTAGTTTCCGATCACAATCTGAATACAACTGTATTATGGATACATATGTACCGGCATACTTACAGCATGTCTTCCTTTGTTATCAAAAGATGTTCCCACAATAGCTTCATCACCATCACCACATTGAATTAAGCATGGCGGAGTAAATAATTAAAGGGTGGTCCCGGGTGCAGTATAGTGTCTGTTGGGTTTCTATCCTTGTGGGAAATTAGCGGCAAATTGCTTCTAGTTTGTTACAATACATCGTGGGATAAGATGTGGGAGTTTAGCGGGTAAAACTTACACGGTGGGTTTGGAAGGTTTTCTTTACTTTTGTGTCTGGTAGAGTTTTAGACTTCATAAGATAGAGTGAGAGAAGAGTTAGAGTTTCAGACTTCATAAGATCACTGGGGTGTCTGTCTGAAATTTTAACATCGATTAAGTTGGAATTTAGTTTTACATAAAAGATAAAAATGTCTAGAACAAAATGATTCGTTCAGTAAAGCTGTTTTTGCAACTATCCTTTTATGGCATACACTAATTATAATCTTTTTAGTTTTTTAGACCGAAGTCAAGCAAGGCTGGCTTTTAAGTCTTTCAAATCGATTTGTGAAGAATGCCTAGGATACAATAATACCAGCGATCTTATTAATGTTTTCCAAATATATTCATAAAATAATTAAAACAAACTCTTCTTCTTCTTCAACCCATATTCGCCCACTGCTGAGCACGGGTCTCCTCTACCATTGAGAGGGTTTAGGCCATAGTCCACCACGCTGGCCTAGTGCGGGTTGGCGGACTACACACCTAAGAAATTCCTAAGAACTCTTAGGTGTGCAGGTTTCATCACGATGTTTTCCTTCACCGTTAAAGCAAGTGATAATTCAATGTGAATACACACATAACTTCGAAAAGTCAGAGGTGTGTGCCTGGGGTTCGAACCCACGACCGTCGAGATTCTCGACTGCGCGCCCAAACCTCGAGGCCATCACTGCTTCACAACTCAAAACAAACTCGCCGTTTCTTATTACTTGCGTCGCCCACGTAACAGCGGGAGTGTACTGAGGGTCATTATCTTGAGAGAATAGAAAAACTAAGTGGTTTAGCTAAATAAATAGAACTGTAGTTGGATAAGCCAAGACTCTATTAATAATTCAGTTTCGTTGAGTCTTTGTGTATCCGGATAGAGGTGTATTAACGAAAGGCTCTGTGAGGCCTTTTAAGCCGATTTAGGGTAGATTTTGACGCCGATCTTAAATGGCATTCACTTCTATTGATTGTCGATTCTGTTTGTGTTGAGATTTGACACGTCTTTTGAAGTTTGGTGTGTTTTTTTGTGAATAGTCTTAGAAATGCAAAAATTATATTATTTTTTATGTAGGTGTGTGAATTATAAATAATGAAGTACTTTGATAGCGAAGAAAAAAATCGTGAGAAAATCTGATCATTTTTTTTTTCTAATTTAACTTGGTTAGACTAAGCACTTACTTATTGAATGCCCAGCAGGTCGATTATATATGGACCGATATTGATTGTGATAATTGTACATGTTAAAATAGAAAACGAGGTTGATAATAAATTAAATTAGTTATTCTTAACAAAGTCCATAACATTTGTAAGTATCAATCAACATGTAGGTACCAAGGCTATGAAATTAAATTAAATTCATTTAAAGCTTATCCATTTAAAATATCAATTTTCTCGCTAGCTCACATAAAAGCTATCGTGAGATTGAATTAGAGCCGTATTTGTACTGCGAAACTCATTTGAGCTAATCTCTCAGTGCTGTAAGACGCCTGATCCGGAGACTTAGGGCAAATCATATTTCTCTAGCGTTGCAAGGAATATAATGATCATTTTCGAATAGTGAAGGCATATTAAATTCTATTAAAATAAGAACTGTAATTTTAGTTTATTAAAAAAACGACATTTTTAATTGCTGAGCGAGTTCCTTGCCTTTTCTTCTCCACAGCGATAACACTTTTTGAAGCGGCACTAGTTTAAAAAAAATTGTTTATTACTGATTATACAAAAGAACTTGTAAAAGTTCATTTAAATAAAGATGATTTGATTTTGAAAGACTTTCTTAGTATGATACGCGTACGAGCATAAGGTAGTGGACTAAACTAACCCCTCTCAGCTGTAAAGGAGACCTGTGCCCAGCAATGGAACATGTATAGGCCGATGATGAAACGAGAGGCCGCGGGTTCAAACCCCGCAGCGAAAAAAATTATTTTGTGATCGTTGTTTCTGGTCTGGGAGATTGTGAGACCGAAAAGCCTCTCATAGTTTTAAATAACCACGACTCATTATTTACATCTTAGTGTAACGTCGAAACTGTGCACCGTTGGATCTACTTACTAATTACTGCACCTATCTATACCAAATTTAATCACGAAAGCAGCCAATCTGACCACCTCCATACTACTCCACCCCGGTCCAATTTTCCCACCGATTCGATAATTCCAAAGCAAAATGAGCACGATTTAAAACCAGGACACGGCGGAGAGACAACAAGCTTGAACAATAGCAGGAATTTTCAATAAGCGCGTCGGATATCGCTGCCGGACTCTTAATGAAATCACCTCTTTGTAAGCACTCGGCCGGCCGCCTCTAAATATGTAATATCGGCTTGTTATATCCGGGTATATTAAATAGTTCGCCACTAGGGTAAGGATGTTGGATGACAAATTATAAAGGAGTTGATGGTTTAAAATTGATCGAAAATTTAAAAAAGAATAAAACACATCCAAGGAGACTAATTTACAGGCGCTGTTAATAAACATAAGAAATTATAAGGGAGCTGTTCGTTTAAATTTAAAAATAGATCGAATATTAATAAAAGAATATAAAACAAACAAGGAGACTAATTCATAAGTGGCGCTGTTAATTTATATGATTTTAATCATTCAATCTTACAATTGGTACGATTGGGTAAAATGTTAATGTTTTCCAATAATATATGTAGAAATGCAAATAAGATGATTATCTTTGCGACATGGTATCTAGAAGTGTAAGACTTAAGAAAAATGGATGGATGAGGGCTGCTTAAGACCTTGACGGTTGGCGTCTTATTGGGGAGGCCTTCATTCAGCAGTGGACGGCGATAGGCTGAGAGTATACATTGATCTTAGAAATATCTGTTATATAATACTTAGCGTCTACCCTCTTATGGATATAGGCGCATAATATGCAATATATAAAGGCAATCTTCTCCACACAGCTGTTACGTCCCACATTGTACCAACAGCGTGCCACTGACAGGAAACAAATTAACACTCGCCAAAATGAAGGCGAAATTAAGCAAAATTATTAACAATTACATATATTAACACTCATGTCTGTGTTTCCAAAGGGATTTTCATTATCAGCCTGTGGTACTCCCGCTGCTGGGCACAGACGTCCCCTACCTTTGAAAGGGTTTATGCCTTAGTTCGCCACGCTGGCCTAGTGCGGGTTTGCGGACAAACCTAAGAAATTCTTAAGAATTTTTAGATGTGCAGGTTTCATCACGATGTTTTCCTTCACCGTTAAAGCAAGTGATAATTCATTGTGAATATACACATACTTCGAAAAGTCAGAGTTGCCTGGAGTTTGAACCTACGACCGTCGAGATTCTCGACCGCCCGCCTTAACCTCGAAGCCATTTACTGCAATTTATCATACAGGGTGTATTTAGACCGTGATCGAAAACTGAGGCAGGTAATAGCGATAGTGATAACAAACCCCTTGGCATTAAAGAAAATCCCGACAAAAAATAAAATTTTTGACGTTTTCCATACAACCATCGGTGTTAAAAGTATGTGGTTTGTATGGAAAAGCTCAAAAATTTTATTTTTTGTCGGGATTTTCTTTAATGCCAGGGGGTTTGTAATCACCATCACTATTACCTGCTTCAGTTTTCGATCACGGTCTAAATACACCCTGTATAAATGACAATATCCTAGCCCTACAATTATAAACAAGACATTACACCATAACATGTGACGCTTTTAGCCTTTTATTACTATTGTATGTATATCTGAATATAATATTTGACTTATTTTAATTGCAACGATTCTTAGTGTTACCCTAAAACATGGTAATTGGCGGATTCGTTAATTCAGTGAAATGAACTGTTAATATTCATTGCAGGAGGTTTGTTTCGCGCCGGGCGCTGGAACTGTAATTAGAGTTAAATTGGGTTTGCTCACAATTAAAACTTGCATACATTGAATTGCGAAATTAAATCTAGTTATCGTATTTTTAAGTTGTCTCTCACAGTTGTAGCAGAAAGGTGTATAAGCTTGTATGGGTATAGTGTAGAAAAAATGTAATACAGTAGTACGGTTAGACAGGACTGCGTCTGGACTCAGTGGTAGTTATAAACTTATGTGACGACTCAGTAAATCCTGAGGTCTATGTTCTCAAAATAAATATTGCTTTTTTTTCCCTACAACTGAAATGTCACCGAAAAATTAGTTTTAATTTTTTTATAATCTGTTATAATTACTACTGTATAATATTTTTGTAACACAGTTTTATTAACTAATAAAATGCAAGTTATTTTTGTAATATGGGCATATCACACACGGCCATAAAACCAAAGGTTTCATAAGCTGAATTACCATGTCCACCAAACATACTATCATAAAATATTTGAGAAACGAAATTCCAAACCTGACATTACAAAACCTAGACACATAAAAGAAGTATATCCCCATAAATACCCCTATACTTTCTTAATACCGCTGCAATTTTCTATTTGACGATAGCTAGTAATTCCGATCGTTTATTAGTTCGTAGCTCCTCATATGCAATTTCCCGTTGGCAGTTTCGTGAGTATAGTAAACTTAGATTGGCCCGTCAAACAAGTTTGTAGCCTTTATTAAAATACTCGTATACCGAGCACCTGACATCTGAACTATGCGAGGGGGAAAGTTGGAGCGTTAGAGGTTTTATTCAAGCGACTATCCGTGATTGGCTTCGGTTTAGACATAAATAAAATGTGTGAAAAAAATATTACATTTTTTTTATATCTTGGATATTATTGTCCTTTTCTAATACTACATATATTAGTTATACTTCCAGTTGTAAGCTGTAATTCATCACCATCGTCAGCACAACTGCTGGGCACGAGCCTACCACAACACAGCGATTTTGTAACTTATGGCATGTGATCGGTTTCCCTACCCTACCTTACCTTTACCCTACCTTTTAAGTTACATCATTTTAAGTACAATGTTACCATCGATGAGTTCCAAAAATATCGTAAATATCGATTGAGGCAGACCCGGCCGAAGCACCCGGCTTTCAGTTTAAATATAAACCTTTTAAAAGATACGCTCTTGATTTTAAACAGCTTTAGACATCCATTACAAAAATGTAAAACAATCCTTCATTTATTTTCAAATATGTAGTTTATGATGCAAAATGATATTTATTCATATTATTCATAATTCATTCCACATGTTACTATAATAATTTTACTATGATAACCACAGCACAGCCTGTGTCGTGGTTATCCTGATAAACAAATATCCGACCATTCGCTTTGATATTTACATGTTGTATTATAAATATAGCTAATATATGTTACATAATATTGCTTGTGTGTATGCTTGTAAAACTTATTTTGGATACTTTTGTCAAATAAATTGTCAGTTTGGGCAATGAGCGACGAGCTTTTGATTTATTTACCCCTTATTAGAAGAACTTAAAAATATAACAAAACTATGCATTTTTATAATCTTAGTAATAACGTTGTTTTATGTGTCAAAGTATATTTAAACCTTATTAATGAAAAAAAAATTAATAAAACATGGGCATTAAGATCTTCATATCGCGGATATCGAACCCTCAAGTCTTCATTTATCAGCCTACCCTCCAACCAACTGCGCCTCTTGCCTGTCAGTATCAATATACCGATGTAGGTTCCAAATGTGCCGACTACAACACAAATCGAACGTACAGTAATAAAACATAGGGCACGTACAACCAGGCGAACCACATTTTACCCTCCGCAACAGAATTAATGCAAATCCAACGGAAAAAAGGGTTCCTTTAATAATTCATAGGTTCTCAATGTGTTCTTTTAAATGTTGGGAGCTTTTGTTCATGTTTGTGAGGTGGAATAATAGAACGAGTTTTAGAAGGAACATTCAGGAAGATTGGAGAGATAACCATAAAGTTGTAAACACATGAATCACAGCATGGTCCTACTACTTAATATAAATAATCTAGTATGACTATTGATAGTATCATCATCATCTGTCCCACTTTTGGGTACGGGCCTCAACTACAAATCAGGTTTAAGCATTAGTCTTTCAAGCTGGCCTAGTGCAAATTGATGTAAGTACTATGCGCCTAATTTTAAAACTTCTGGGTGTGCAAGTTTCCTTCACCATTAAAATACGTTATGATTCATTGTGAATATACACACACCGTGATTCTCGAGCCAGCGCCTAAACCTCGAGACCATCGCTATTTATATATTAATTCTAACACTTATAATCATGAAACTCTAACCATAATAAACGCTCAAAGAAATTATGCTTGCTTTTCGCCGCATATAATCTAATTCCGATTTCGCAATCTTCAATCTTCAATCTTCTTCTTCTTCATCAACCCATATACACCCACTGCTGAGCACGGGTCACCTCTACCATTGAGAGGGTTTAGGCCATAGTCCACCACGCTGGCCTAGTGCGGGTTGGCGGATTACACACCTAAGAAATTCCTAAGAACTTTTAGGTGTGCAGGTTTTATCACGATGTTTTCCTTCACCGTTAAAGCAAGTGATAATTCAATTTGAATACACACATAACTTTCGAAAAGTCAGAGGTGTGTGCCTGGGGTTTGAACCCGCGACCGCCGAGATTCTCGACCGCGCGCCTAAACCTCGAGGCCATCACTGCTTCTATCGCCATTAGAGAATCATATTTGAGCGCACAAAAACAAAGTTAGAAGTGCTAACTAGTGTTTGATCGGGTTTGTTCTGTCGGTTTTGCCAATTTTTCGCGCGAATCCACGAGCCTTTTTGCATATAAAACGAATGCAAATGTTTACCCAAAACTTATGAATAGATTCGCACGTTTATTCGCGTTGTTTGCGTTTTTAATTACGTTTTGTGAAATAATGTACATTTGCTTGAATGTGTATTTATTGAATATGTAAAGGAGAATGAGTTTTGATGGTAATATAAATAACATTACTTCAACTTAGTTGATGGTATGACGGCGACCTTAAGAGATTTAAACAAGCACTCACGACAGTTTCCCCTAAGAGATAGGCAGAGATGCATTTCTGCAACCCACACAGTGCTGCTAAGTTCCGATAAGGTTCCAGACTCAGTACTGCTTCAGAAAAACTCGAAAACTATATTTACCTCGAGATCAGGAGGTATTCATAACTAAACCAGTACTTCAGCTACCCGAATTAAAACAAAGTCCGAAAATAAACCTCATTAATCTCCCAACAAATCACCAGCCAGATTGAAACTCAGCGTGTACATATTTAATTTGTTGTAACTTTAAAGTTCACACGAAAACCTGAAGGCAGACTCGACGAACTTCTTGCGAATATTTAATGTCTTTCGGTTACTTTAGAACTTATTCCGAACCATGTTGCTTTGCAGAGTTTTAAGTAATTAAATGCAAAATGCATGTAGTTGTAATGAATGGTTTTAATAGTTCCGTGAGGTTTTGCGGTGTGCATGGGGTTTTGGGTTCGTTTCTCGAAGTAGGAAAATCAACTGGGTTTTCTTTAGGTTATATTAGTGGCAACACGATGTATGGATACGTGCCTGAAAAACGGCAATAAATAGCCAAATGGATAGATGCTCTGAAATACACCTTTGCAAAGATTCGAGGATACGAGAGGATACAGAATACAAATCTTTATGAAACTATATATCGCATAATTTTATTGTCGTGATTGCCTTTGGTCTGGTTTACTGCAGTTGTTGCAGGCATGTGATCGAGTCAATTTGTAAGTGCGTGAAAGTCAAATGTATATTTCTGTTTTGTACGGCTAAATTTCTCCAGCTATGTTTATTATTACTATATTGTCCTACTAGCAAGTTAATCAGACACATATTCACTCCAAATATATCCAAACTTAGAACCTCTTTACCAAAAAACATTTCGCTTAACACAGCCAGTCTATATACAACATACCGAGCGCCCAATTCCCCATGAAAAGAATAACAAAAAGATCGGTCTATCAGAGTTTTTCAGCGAGCCATAAATAAATAGGCACTCGCATAAAGGTCCTCCAAACATGACATGGAGGGCTTTAAGAATTCGCCTGAATGAGGGACGGCCCGGCCGCTCGAATTTACGGCCGTTCTAACTGAAATGTCAAGATGGTATTCACGAAACTCTTCCAGACAAATCACTTATTTTTTGCGTGTTTTTTGTACGAGCTTCTAAGTGCGATTTCGTCTGAATATATTTGGAATGAAGTAATTTTTGGTGTAACAATTGTACATGATGTTTACCACCAAAAACAATGAATTTACAAAATTTGTTTCTAATGTAATTCTACCCATTAAGAAACATACAAACGATTTTTATAGCTTGTCAATCTGCTACGCTTAAGGCGTAATATAAAAATATTAGTCTCGTACCTTCAATAATGATCAAAAATAAAATAATATACCTCAAAATATAATATGATTTAGCTTACATTGGCATGTGAACAAGCTTTGGGGTCCATCCCGAGATAGACACAGTATTTATTCTTTCTCAATTACAAAGATCAGCACGTAGTCTCAAAACATACCTAAGAGTTTTTCTAAGCTGACTCATAGAATACATGCTATACTCATAGAATATATATAAAAAGACGTAGTCAAAAAATATGCGCAAAATACAGCAATAGGCCACCCTCCCTCCTTCTATATACACCCGCTTACTCTTTTGACAATATATACATATAAATGTATATACATCTAACATCGAAAGTCACAGTCACTATTGAACCCCCAATCAACAGTTCTAACAGCTTCATCGACTCCAGTTCGATAAGCTATCACCAACTCCGAGGCTCGTAATCCCAGTCCATTTTGAAATTAATCCGAAGTTGCATTAATCTGAGAGTTGTATGAAGCGATTGTGAGGGAAGACTGCGGTTTGGGCTTGTACAAATTATTCGCTGCTAAGTGTTTCCATCTGGTACTGAAGCGACTCGTTATCGAGTGAATAGGGATGGGGTAGAGGTCGATTGATATATTTATACTTTTTACTTTCAAAATTATACGCCAGTTGGCAACGCTGCTTTTATCGGAAGCAATACTTGGAAGTATTGCAAGCCATAAAGTCGAGCTTGCCTAATAAAATTTGGAGCAATAATTTTTATTTAATAAGGCTTTTAATTACCCGCAACATTAGCACAATAAAGTTGAAGTGGACTGTTAATGTCTGCCGACGGTCCGACGGCCGATGAAGAAGACTGGTGTTGGTGTGGAGACTGTTAGGCAGACGTTGTGCAGGTCGATCTGCAGCACGATAGTCCGACAGCTTGAGAAAGATGGTGAGTAGACGAAGGCTGCTCAAGTTCGATATGGATAGTGGTTAGTTAGGTGAGTGGTTGGAGAATGGTTTATGAAAAACTAAACAAAATTTTCGTTCTTTTGCCATTGGTTAACGCCGTAGTCACATTGCAAATAATCCACGAAAATTTAAAAATAATGGTTACCTTTCTTAAATTTCTAGGGAATAACAATTAAGTTTTCTGAATCACGACCAAAATGTCAAATGGAAGTATCGATAATCGGTACTCTAAACATCTCTACCTCCTACCGAGATACCGAAGCAGTGTCGATCTGTGAATTGTCAAGCAGTAAGAGTTGCAGCCATTACGCTGAGTGCTTATTAACTCGCACCTACCGACCTCTCCACACCTGCTGGCTAAACCGAAGCGGTTGCCTTAATACGATATTTTAGTTTGTTTTATTTGAAACTAGATATTTCTATGACTTAACTAATATGAGTATGGATATTGTAGCTCAATGTAGAGTCTCATCTAAATAAATTCCAAAATAAATCAGCGTAGGAAACAAACCTTTACATCCATATTCATACTGTACTAGCTTTATTAATCCAGCGGCATAAATGTAGGACGTGCAACCGTAAAGTGCCAGTTTTGATTCCCAGGTCAGGCAAATTTTCGAGTTTTCCGTTAGGAACTTTTCAGAGAAAGTATGAATAATATAACGCGACTGAAAGACGATAAAAAGACTTATCTTGGAATAATAAATTAATAAAAACAAATTTAAGGGCATTATAAATACATAGCAAACAGTTAAAAATGTAAGTTACCAATTTAATTCATGTTCGACATGTGTTGCGTTATAATATTATTGTATTATTAGATACGTTTTTTTAGAACAATGCTATTAATCAATTGAAATTACGAGACCTATTACCAATAATAGGGGCGTATATAAGCTATATTACTATAACATATACAGTACCACGCTTAACACTGCAAACAAAAAAAATAACCTCTAAAGTTTAATACCATCTCGTACTTCAATAGAACATACTAACATTCCGCGAACTCTGAATAACTGGCAAACTTTTTACTCGCCCCATAAACGGCGTGAAATGTTGGGAATTCTTAAAAAACCAACGCTCATTCAGGAACAGAATAAAATGCCAAGTTTTGGCGCACAATTTTTCTTCGCAAGTTTCGCTCTTGTATCGGGATTAACACTTCTATTAACGGGTCAAAGATCCCCGTATTAACTGCCCGTGAATTTTATTACGGTCTACGGTTAAACGTTCCTTTAATGGTTAAACATCTGCTAAATGTACAGAAAGTTTTCGTATGGATAGTATTTATGGTGACAATTTTTTTTATTCGTCGAAGGTTTATCTATCTATACCTCTTCTTCTTCATCAACCCATATACGCCCACTGCTGAGCACGGGTCTCCTCTACCATTGAGAGGGTTTAGGCCATAGTCCACCACGCTGGCCTAGTGCGGGTTGGCGGACTACACACCTAAGAAATTCCTAAGAACTCTTAGGTGTGCAGGTTTTATCACGATGTTTTCCTTCACCGTTAAAGCAAGTGATAATTCAATGTGAATACACACATAACTTCGAAAAGTCAGAGGTGTGTGCCTGGGGTTCGAACCCGCGACCGTCGGATTCTCGACCGCGCGACCAAACCTCGAGGCCATCACTGCTTAATAATCTATACCTAGTATTATTAATTTGTAAATATTGAAAGTATGTAGGTTAGAAATTCTTAAAAAAAGTATGTTTACAAACGACGATAGAAGTAAAGCATTCTGAGCCACCTGATGTTAACACCCACAATACCAGAGAAATCATCGGTGTGTTGCCTGCCTTTAAGGAAAATATACACTCTCATTTTGGAGGTCCCTAAATCGTATCTAGAAAAAGCACCGAGGAAAGCTGATGAAGATATGACATAAAAACATTTATGTGTCTAGAAACCAAGTGTCAAATTTATTCAAAGCCCATCCGAATAAAACG
This sequence comes from Cephonodes hylas, assembly GCA_030295005.1. Lineage (NCBI taxonomy): Eukaryota > Metazoa > Arthropoda > Insecta > Lepidoptera > Sphingidae > Cephonodes > Cephonodes hylas. The sequence continues at coordinate 11,754,974 of AP025376.1, read as the reverse complement.
CAAAGTCTACGACATTGCCGTTTTATTACATGAGATTTTATTAAATTCGATAAGACGTGTTCCTTAGAAACTGAAGGGACAATAACAATAAAAGCGAAGTAAAGGTAAAAAACGCGCTTTGAATAATATGTTAATAGAAACTGCTACGTCCCTGGGAATAGACGACCTTGTTTTATTCGATTACGGGTTTTATCGATAGATGGCGCTAAATGCAAATAGTGGTATGTAACAGTTTTGTTTTGACTACCCTGCATCTTATGGTAAGTGCGAGATTGTCTATACAATGTATTAGGATAAAGACAACGCTCTGGTAGCTTCTCTTTACTTTGCAAAACAATCCCAAGTTACAGGAAGAAAGTTTCGTTCTAAAAACTTACTTAAAATCAACACTAATCTAGTAAATATCAGAAACTACGAAGCAGCTATCCGTGGTCAACTTACCTCCTAAATAAATATTTCTTGATCGTTTAAACAACCGTCCCGGTACGGATAAAATCATGCAACCTTCTCTTTAATATCCTTGCGTTTAAGCAAGGCGTAAGCCTGTCAAAATTCGACGCTATTTTCTCAAAATTGGAAACAATATAAATGATATATAGTAGTTATGAAAGAAACTATTCCAACACAGACATAATGCTAAATAGTTGATAAAAACCCGTTATAAATCACCCTCGCGCTCAATATTGCCAACCGAATGTGTAAATGTGATTTATGTCACTTTTAATACAACGCGCTGCCCGAGTATGCATACTATTTCGCTCGCCTCGACGATAAATCTCGCGAGAGCATAAACTTTATTTTTTTCGACAGCCTCTGTGGTAGTTGGTGAGGCTTCCAAACGGAAGGTTGCGGGTTTGATATTTAGACCGAAAATGTCGTGGATGGTAAAAAAAACAATCGTCATCATCAACAGCTTTTCACGTCCACCGCTGGCACATAGGCATCTCCTATGACACGCCACTGGACTCGATCTTCGGCCCTTCTCATCCAACCTTACTGATATCGTGACTCCATCTAGCCTAATGTAATCTGTATGTATATAACTGGATATATACAGGGTGTATTCAGACCGTGATCGAAAACTGAGGCAGGTAATAGCGAGGGTGATCACAAACCCAGTGGCGATATTAAAAATCCCGACAAAAAATAAAAATTTTGACGTTTTCCATACAACTATCAGTGTTAAAAAATGTGGTTTGTATGGATAACCTCAAAAATTTTATTTTTTGTCGGGATTTTCTTTAATGCCAGGGGGTTTGTAATCACTATCGCTATTACCTGCCTCAGTTTTCGATCACGGTCTAAATACACCCTGTATATATATACATGGACAATCCCGAAACTCGATTAATTTGTTTTATATTATCGTCCTAAATAAGTCAGTTACTCTTCTACCTATATGTTGATATAAACACACATACTTGTATGTAATAATGACAACGGTTTGTTTGTTGAGGTCGTTCATATCCAGCCTTATGCGTCCCTACTATATAAAAATTGTGTTTCAGCTTTTGGAGTACTTGGGATTATATTTCTGGTATAGCTCTACGTTTAGGTTTTCTACTGATATTACACACACTAACACTAATCTAGTCAAGCAAGGCTTAACTTCAGCCAATTTTACAAATTTCTACAAATTTGCAAAGCAGTGATGGCCTCGAGGTTTAGGCGCACGGTCGAGAATCTCGGCGGTCGCGGGTTCAAACCCCAGGCACACACCTCTGACTTTTCGAAGTTATGTGTGTATTCACATTGAATAATCACTTGCTTTAACGGTGAAGGAAAACATCGTGATAAAACCTGCACACCTAAAAGTTCTTAGGAATTTCTTAGGTGTGTAGTCCGCCAAACCGCACTAGGCCAGCGTGGTTGACTATGGCCTAAATCCTCTCAATGGTAGAGGAGACCCGTGCTCATCAGTGGGACGAATCTGGGTTGATGATGATTCTACAAATAAAAATATATAATAAAAATTTGCTATAGCTTGTCAAGCTTATTACGATAGCTTATCTTATCACCCCTTAAATGAAAGTTGTATGTGTAACCGTATGCTGTCGTTTTAACTAGTAATAAGCCCATAATGTTTTGTACTAGATTGTCACAAAATCTGATTTTTTCATACATTCCATTATCTGGATATTCGGTTCAACTTTAAGAAATTTTGAGGCCAGTGTCATCTGTTGACATAATCCATCTACCGAAAAACACAAGAGTTGGTTCAATATTTTCGACAAAAAGAGTACGTTCCTCCTCTATGTCAGCCTTCCCAATTTATATAACCTGAGACCTTAAAATATAATACTATAGGGGAATAGATGCTCCCGATAGTATCTGTACTGGCAATAAACAGAGCCATCCACTATAAATCAGATGAGTCGATAAAATACTAACTTGAATATCGGTCGCCATCTTGCCTTCTATAAAGGGATCGGAGGGTAACATTAATGCTTGAATTTTAAATGGTTTTATCTAACACGTAAATAGACTTATATCTCTAGAAGGGAAGGTAGAGATGTTTTTAATTTGTATTCTATACACTCTTCTGTCCTCTCTTCTAGCCGTCAAAAGATCTAACATTGTGAAATCGTATACTTTTATGATTTTTAAACGTGATTCATTTATTTCAAAGTCAAAGTCAAAACAATCTTTCAAATAGACATGTACAAGTTCTTTTGGATCTTCAATTTTAAATTATTTTTAAATAAACAACCATTATTACTAATATTTATAACAATTTTGATGAAAGGGATATGAATTTTAACAACCACTTTATTTTAGTACGTTTCAACGATCCATTTTCAAACACTTCAATAGAACAGTGAAAAATATTGCACAAAGCATTCGAAGTGAATCGAATTACAGTGAACTGCAACTTCAAAGCAATATTTCTTTAGAAACACTTACGGATTCTGGATTCCACGTAAACGCGCGTTTCGTGTTTCCTTCAACACTTTGATTAGTGTTTAGTTGAAAATTGCTTTTCACAAGAATCAATTACTTTAAAGACCTCACCTAAAATTACTCTTACTTTAAACTGTTATCAGCTTTTAAAGTGATGGTCTCGAGGTTTAAAACCAAGGCAGATACCTCTGACTTTTTGAAGTCTTATGTATTTTCACAATGAATTATCACGCAATTTGACGGTGAAGGAAAACATCGTGAGGAAACCTGCACACCTAAAATTCCTAATTTCTTAGGAATGTAGTCCGCCAACCTAAACTAGGCCTAACTTGGACTAAGACCTAAGTAGTTGAAGAGGACGCCCAGCATTGGAACGAATATGGGGCTGATGATGTTATGATGAGTAAGATGAGATGAGTGTTTATATTTTTATGTTATTTTTTGTCGGCGCATTATATTTTACCTTTCCAATCCATTCTTCAGCTTTCATTACTTTTTACCTACAAATTATGTGCCTTCTCATGACATAAAATGCCCATAACATGACTATAAATGTATGTGTGTTTCTATACAATTATTATATTAATGTTCAACTATAATAATCTTTACTGGAACATCGTCTGACATAATTTTATGTGAGAACAGAATAAAAACTCAAGGGTTGCTCTTTCAAACCCGCATTATTCATTGATAAATATTCCCAAGTATATATTTTAAAGGCAGGAAAGTCAAGCACTTTTAGAAAAAGCACAATCACACTCAATGGAGTTTGAAACTTTATTGGAATAATACGGAAAACTGTGGAGTAGTCGATATTTGTATATTTCTCAGTTTGTCTCTTATTTGTAATAAGCAGAATTTTATGGTTGGATATTCGTATCCTGGATAACGTCAAGATGAATCTGAGTTCAAATACTTAATGTAAAAGATCGAAAGTACCTTTGTCTGTCTGTCTATACTGACGTAACTGCAGAACTAATTTGAATGACCTAGAGATTTTTTTTTATAGATATAAGCTGCGACGAAGCAGCCGTATAATATAAACCACACTTAAAAACATTTTGCTCAGAAAGTTAGGACAGGCGTTTTGAATTTATTTTAATTTTGCCTTAACGGATAGACTAGGGCTGCTTAAGACTTGGATGGTTACCGTTTTCTTGGGGAGGCCTACGTTCAGCAGTGAACGACGAAAGGCTTTGAGGCCCGGTTCTGCCTAAGATCAATTTTGAATCCATTCCACGGAAACACTGCAGTTTTTCCGGGTAAAAGTACTCTATTATCTTTCTCAAAGTCCTATCTATCTTCAAGCGAAATAGTTATAAAACGGCGCTACGGTTTAGACGTAAAAGACTACTTACACATTTCTAAGATTAGTGTATCTACCATATGTTTAAGAATGAAAGTTTTTATAATCTATATCTACTCCATTGCTTTCCTACTCCAGAGGAACAAGTTAACAAAAAATATAGGACGCAACCATTCCTCGCCGCTGTTTCTTTTTGTTCAACTCCGCCGCACCTTGTTTCTGAATACCAAGTATTTGATCCTACAATTATTATCGGGACAAGATAAAATATTGCTACATTTTCATCTCTTTTTTTAGTTTAATACAGATTTTTTTTAAAGATAATCTTTCGTGTCACAGTAAGAAGCCTTTCCGTAAAGTTAGACGTAGTGAGTTTGAAATAGCTGTGAGTTCGATTCCCTGGTCGGACCAATTTTAGTACCTTCTAAATGGTAGTACTATGAACTACCCAACCAGGGAAACGAACCCTAGATCACTATCATACAGCACCTTCTCTTTTGCTGCAGAACCTACTAAGTCGACGAAAATCAGCCTCGTGGCGTAGTTGGTTAGACACCAGGTTGTGAAACGAGAGGCCGCGGGTAAGATCCCCAAACAAATGTAATGTTTTTGCGATCCACTAAAATTTTTTCGGGTCTGAGTGCTTGTGAGACTAAAAAAAGTCTCTCGTAGTCTCTAATACCCACGACACAGGACTTGTATCCTAGCATTAGTCATTGGTGCATATATTTATTATACAACCAAAATACATAACCATATTACCTAAAGCACACTTTTGTTTGGCACATATATTCTACCAAATACACTATTAATTCAGCCACTATCTAACGTTTAACCCTCCACAGCCCAATTAAGCCGGCCACGCCAATATGTCACCAATTGGCCACACAAATGTGCGGAAAGATTTATCTAGTAATCGCCCTTAGTATTGCCTTTCAATTCGAACCGTGCAATTACTATTACATAGTGAAGGAGATAAAGGGAAATGAGCTATTTTAGCCGAGAATTATGGGGTATTTGGGTACCTTTGCGTATATCGGCGAATAAAACATTAAAAAGTTTGCTGTTATTACTTCATTATCATCAACTTATATACGTTCCACTGTTGGGCAGGGGCCTGCTCTACCAATGAGAAACTTTAGGCCTTAGCCCACTACACTGGTCTATTGCGAGTTAGCGACCACACACCTAAAAGATTTCTAAAAATTTTTAGGTGTGCAGGCTCAATCACAATATTTTCCTTCGCCGCGAATACCGAAATTCTGCTACAAACTGCGCGCATAAACCTCGAGGCCTTCACTAAAATACTGAAACTCACGCGTACACCCACACACATATATACATTTAGTATTCATGAAGTACGAGCGAACCTACTTTTCCTACTCTTAGGAACATTTGCAAACAGCTTAACATGACGAAGAACAAAACTTATATTTCCTAAAACCCCTCTCACTTATACAAAAACAGCTCCCAATCACAGTATAAACCAGAAACCTCCAAAACAAAACTACTCATATTTTCTAAAACCCATTGTTTAAAATAAGGTCCTAGCCACACCAAAAACTCCAGAAGCCAGTCACTCACCATGTAATCGCCAGGCTGTCCAAAACGGGTCCACAGGTCGACCTGAACGCCCCAAGCGAGAGTCTTTGAGGTTGAATGTCGCTTTGATAAAGTTCGCTACCTTTGCGGTCGCGAGCACGCTAGCAATTAATATGTACTGTTACAGTTTGTTCTCAACTTTGTACGCTAGCCTGGCTGTATGTGTGTTTGTGTGGAGATGAATGTGTGTATAATAATCATGAGGGTAGACGAGCAACAATTCGGAAATTCTTATGGCTAATGTATATTGTCACTTATGGTGGCAAATAGGGCGTTTTGGAATACTACAGATCAGTTAAATAAGACTTAACAGGAAAAGTCAGCATGACGAGCATACTGAACCTACGATTAGACTGTCATACATTTAATGGGCGCTTCTTCTAGCGTGTAGTATCCAGATTTATATAAAGGTTTGACAACCAATATTAGTAGTATGTATTTCATTTTTGTTTCAAATTTTTATCACTTTGAAACAAAAATGAAATACATACTACTATAATTTTTATTTTTGTGGTCGTAGTGGAATAAACAGGTGACGGACAAGCGACGACACGCGTCCCCATACAAAATCATGCTCATTTCCCTCTTATTTTATTTAGCTGTTCTGCGATAGGTAGTCGACGTATCAGTAAATAAAACATCATAACCACAAAATCCGAGATCTCAGCTGGACCGTGTCACGATATCGCTCCTGCAATGTCCGGTAATCGTGTTCTTACCGCAATAAACATGCAACCTGTACTAACTTTGTAGTTGGAAAATAACCCCTAACACTACGTGCTATGGTACATTTTATAAAGTCAATTTTATCATAAAATTTCAGAGAGTGCAGTTGCTAAAAGTTGGCACAATGTTTGAGGATGTTTTGTAGTGTTAAAGAGATTAAGATATTGTCTTTAGAAGTATTTGGGAGAAGATGCATTTGGATAATTTAAATGATTATAAAAGTAAACATGTTTGGAATGATAGTAGATAGAGATAGTATAATGAGATGTTTTGTGCATAAGGTGTCCCTCTTTTTTTAAAGAAACAAAAGCCTCTGAAACTCCCTTTTTGTTAATTAGGGGGAGGCCGAAAGGGTGTAACAATGTCTCCGTCCTTCCGTCCACCTTGGCGCACAGAACAATTGGCAGTTTAGCTTAGTTGGGTCCCTGACCAAAACCCTAAACCTGCATACCGACTAAAACCATATCGCCGCCTGGAACTCCAATGGGCACCTGTTAGTCGCCTCTTACAATAGGCAAGGGGAATTCTTACGCCCCTATTCCATTGAGCGCATGAGGAGTCTCCTCTTCTAGACTCCAACGCCATCCTGACGAAGTTAAAACAACTGCTAAGCCGTGTCGCGGGTTAACGGGGTGTCATAAAAGTCCAATTGGCAGTTCAGCGACAACTTGCCCTTTACGTGCACCGACATTGTAAAAGCTTTGCTCTGACTTTACTTGTGAGGATCACTATTAGATACTACTCTTACGTGTATTACGTTGATATATTAGTTTCAATTTGCTGAAAAGATACTGATTCTTGAACATACAAATGTCCTCGTGGGATTCACGGTATAACTCTATTAATCAAGAGAACTTTGATAGATTCCTAGGTCGGTAATTGTGTCTTTTGTTTCTTTGGATATTCACAGGAGCCCCCAAGTACTTAATATGTAATAGGGTGTCACCTTATTGCTGCATTTTAGGAACATTCCCAGACTCCAAGCTGCTACTGAATATCTCCTGAAAAAGCCAAAAATATTTTGCTCAAGGTACCCACCAAAGCAGTGATGGCCTCGAGGTTTAGGCGCGCGGTCGAGAATTTCGGCGGTCGCGGGTTCGAACCCCAGGCACACACCTCTGACTTTTCGAAGTTATGTGTGTATTCAAATTGAATTATCACTTGCTTTAACGGTGAAGGAAAACATCGTGATAAAACCTGCACACCTAAAAGTTCTTAGGAATTTCTTAGGTGTGTAGTCCGCCAACCCGCACTAGGCCAGCGTGGTGGACTATGGCCTAAACCCTCTCAATGGTAGAGGAGACCCGTGCTCAGCAGTGGGCGTATATGGGTTGATGATGATGATGACCCACCTTGATCATCAAAACCATCAAAATCGAACCTGGCTATCTAGGTTGCACGATATAATTATGCTACGAGACCACAAGTCTGCACTAACATTTCATAACTAAAGCAATATAATGCAACGTGCAAAACCTATGCTTATCTATCAAGCTTAGTACCTTAAAAGCAATTTAATTTATCATTATGACGGCAGACAAACGCATTATCACAGTCTGTACAGTCTGTGCGATATTCAAATGGCATAAAAGACCTGCTTTCACGATCAAGATATTTTTTGGACAAAAAAAAAATCCCGCGAGATTTTAATTCACGAAAAAGCCTTTACATTAGGGTTCTAGTACGTAATTAATATAACTGGTGTCAACCCTTTCGTAGAGACTTCGCGTTGGGCTTAAATTAATGAACATGCGTCGCTTTGAACGGATAGATGTGATTAATACATCACGTGAGGCTGAAAGGTGGTTTTATTCACCGCATTATTGTTAAACAGTCTGTGAAGAGATGGAACAACAGATTTTAAGTGGTTTAAATAGTGATAGCACCTAGAACCTAGGTAAAACTAGCGTAATCGTCGGAAGCGGCCTATATCCAGCAACTTCTATCGTTTTCGATAGATCGTCCTTTGTGGGTAGAAGTCCACTGCGTTTGCCGGTACGCGGCCTCCACACAAGCATCAAATATAACGTACTTTACAATGTTTATAAGGCATCATGTGAGAATAGATCTTGAGATCTAAATAGCAACCTGTGATCTGCCTCAGAGATCTCGTTAGATCTTATTGGAATTTAAAAACAAAAGGTACCATGGTATCTTATAAATACAATTCGATATCAAATAGAAAAGCAAATTAATTCTACGCGAATTGGATTCCTAAGGATTTTTAATAAAATCAACGAAAATATTACAAAAGCTCTTTGTTTCACCTCCAAATGGATTTCAGATTTCATTTCTCTTTAATGAGAGTGAAAACGTTCTCAACTGTTTACAAAAGATTACTAAAGGATCAAATTTGGGCAATTAAAAGGTTTCCTTTGCAAACAGTATTTAATATTTTTGCATATTTAATTATTTGTAGACGAATGCCCTGTTTTGTGAAGGATAATGAGAGGCTTATCAAGAGTCTCTGTGGCAAGGAGAGGTCTACGCGCCGCGGTCTCGTAAATATTTTTAAGCCATTGATGTTTTTCGACTTTTCATTTAGTGACAAAAGATTATAGTTAGTTTGTAATTTTGGTTACCAACCCGTAGCGTGATGGAGATCAGGCATTTTTACTGTTGGAAAGTATAAACAAATAAAAAAACTAACAAACCAAATATTTTGACGGACGTTCGTTGAAGTTTCATATCTAAGAAAAGAAGCATTGAAAATAACCAATTATTAGAAACAAAACTATTACGGTAATTTGGAATAATATTTAACGTATACTTAATAAAAGCCCCGTTTATCATATGTAAGCATAAAGCAAGTCTCACATTGCTATGTGCCATGCGATTTTATCAGCACATGTCTACACTCCGTGCCACTGAGAATTTTCCAAAAATCTCAACAACTCTTTACCCCAGCCTGGACGTTAAGACCGCAGCCCATATTTTATTTTTACATTTTAATTCGAAAAACAAATAGCCTAAAACTCTCTGAAAATTCCTCGCTATTCAGTAAATGAGGCGAAGGATCAAATAAAACTGAATAACCAAGATACCACGTGGAAAAAAGTTGAAATGCAAGCTGCTATTACGGAAATTACCGCTCTACCAAACTGTTCGTCAGCTCTGCATAGTAAAGTGCGGAGTATTCTCGTTGCACAAGCAGAGCAGAATATTTATAATGAAATGTCGAGTTTGTTTCGCTCGAAACGCTCCAGTTTTTATTAATTTCAGCATTCAAAATGAGCATTGATGGTGTTTTATGAACGTAATCGAATGAGATTCCGCTTTGTGAATCTATTTATAGTAGGGTTTGATAGAAGTTGTTTGAACTGTGAGAACTTTTTGCGCAAATTCGATATAATTTTACGAAAACTTAAATGAATACAAAAAATGGGTAGACAATGATAGTATATTTCTATATAATACGCCCACTGCTGGATACGGGTCTCCTCTACTATTGAGAGGGTTTTAGGCCATAGTCAATCACGCCGGCCTAGTGCGGGTTGGCGGACTACACACCTAAGAAATTCTTAAGAACTCTTAGGTGTGCAGGTTTCATCACGATGATTTCTTTCACCACTAAAGCAAGTGATAATTCAATGTGAATACACACATAACTTCAAAAAGTCAGAGGTGCCTGGGGTTCGAACCCGCGACCGCCGAGATTCTCGACCGCGCGCTCAAATCTCGAGGCCATCACAGTAACAATGTTTTTTTAATAATGCAGTAACAAAATCTCATGTAAACATTCGTAATGCCGGCTTCAATTGAGTTAAACGCAGTGCGTGAACATTAAAGTTCCTACGTCGATACGTGGGGTGGAAAGAACGCATACTACAGGCCTACTACGAATAATACAATATACACGATAAACATAATTTTTTCTTGCTCTCTACACGCTAATTGTTGTAAACTCATACGTGGGGTTTTGAGGCGATTAGTTATTCGAACAAGCATCAATATTGAATCTCTTAAAATATTGTCATATATGAAAATGCACTGTATCGTACCTAAAGTTATTCCCTTTTATAAAACAAATTAGGAAATAAATACACGCCCCCAATAGCCACACATATACATAGTTCTAGGCCCAGATAAACATGCAATTCTTACGTCATGAGTTTATGAACGACTTTGCAGTCTCACAAACAGCTATATTCAAAACAAAAAACTACAAAAAAAATGTATTTATGGAAGACATAAACATTTTTTCAAGGAGGATTCCAACCTTTAGCATGATTGATAAGCTGACATTCATTTAACACATATTATTTCATTCACAAAACGACATCTACCACTATTCATATTATGATGACTTAAGTGCTTTAACTAATATTTTCTTATTAAACAATCGTTTTAATAGTAGGCCTCCAGGCTGGGAAATAGGTTAAACATAATGGCGTGAACTGCAAACATAAATACATTTTATTACGTTGTTTTATAATATGTTTTTGTGAGTACATGTGTAACGTGTAACGCGCTTGTATTTTGGCACGACATCCACACCACTGGGTCAGTGAGTTTTACTTCATGTTTTCATTGGTCTAACGTAAAGTCCTGTATTTCATTTCCACACTACAAAACATTTATTTAAGTAATAAAATGTTAAGTAAGTAATAAGTCTTAATTTAGAAGGTCACTACTACTGCTTAGCTTAGGCACGCTGTCGGGACTTCTGGCGATCGCGGGCTCAAACTATAGGCACTCAAGGCTTTTCGAGGTTATGTGTATTTGCAATACTTTAATTAATTACTTTCTTTGGCGAAGAAGGAAAACAACGCTTGAAAGCCTGGACACATAAAAGTTCATAGGAATTTCTTAAAGTGAGGAGACCGACCACTAGACACACGTGATGATGATGATGATGAAAAAAGTCTTAGTAAGTCTTATTGACTGTTCGAATATTTTCTTAATTACTCCTCGTCACTGATACTGCAGTGAATAGTCCTACTTAATTGGAACTCAGGTGTCTTTGCCAAAGGAACTGAATCTAGTACATGCATTTTCACGGCAGTATGCACGAAGGGACAGGCAAAGGTTTCATTCCACGCATCGTTAGCCGTGAGGTCGTCTTCAGTAGTCCAAATGGCACAATTTTACACTCCGTGTCACTTTTGTAAATTTCCTTTTAAGATATCTTATAGAAATCATAATTGGGATGTCTTGGTTGTCTAATTTCTGCATTCAAACCACATTTTTGAAATGAGACGCAACTTTGATAAATAATCGTCAAAAAACAGTCACGGTTGCCTCTGAAAGATCGTTGATAGATATACGGCAGCCCTTTTTTGGCACTATAGTTTTGAATTTAGCATTATTTTATATTTCCTTCTTATTTATCTTTTGTACAAAAAAGCATATGAAAAAACTAAAAGCAACACTAACAAACCACCTTAAACCCATCACCTCAATCAAAAACTCAATCGTTCCAATATAGATTGAAGCGAACAACGAAGATTACTCATAGACAGCCGTAGAAGGGATGACACGGCGCCCAATCGATACAGGTGTTGTGAATGGGTGTGAATTATTTGCGGCGCGCATTTTGCAGCATTGAGGGCAGTGTCGCGACAATCTAACTTGCTCACACGGACTGACATGTATGTTATACATCTATGAAATTTTTACACATACGTTTTACTACATACATTTTTAAACGAATACACCCTATAGTCACATACATACATATTATATAATATGTTGTTCTGACCGACCACTAGGATACAAGTCCTGTGTAGTTCTCACAAACACGCAGACCCGAAACAAATATTTATGCTTCCTACAAACATTTGTCTCGGTCCGGGGATCGAATTCGCGGCCACTTGTTTCGCAAGCCGGTGTCTAGCTAACTGCGCCACGGAGCTGTCAAATCGAGGTCAAACTTATATTACAGGAGGCAAGAGTTACATTCTCAATATAATTTAGAAGACTTTATAGACTTGCTAACACTTCAATATAATATTGAAATTAATTCAAAGATTTGCTCGGCGTAGTAGAAACGTTTTACAGATAAATAAAAATACATTTTTCGGCGCTTTATTTAAGACAACAATATTCTCACTTGTATACTATAAACAACCAAAAGAGCACATGTAAATTTGCTGTTAAAACATCGAAGTACGTTTGTGTAGCAATCAAAACAACGCAAATACTACGGCTGTGTAGAGGTGCTATTGTGAGCAGGGTTCCCGCAAACCGAACGATGTGTTTGTACATCGATTTTGCGTTATACCATCAAGCAGCGTACTTTGACGGTGAATGAAATCATCGTGAGGAATTCTTAGCAATTTCTTTTTTGAAGGAGTTTTTAGGACTGCCAACTCATATTAAGCCAGCGTGGTGGACAAAGGATTATACCCTTTTAGTTGAAGGGAAGACCCGTGCCCAGCAGTGGAACGTACTTTGGCTGATGATGATTAAAATAGAGACAAGTGAGTGCAATCTTCTTACTAGTGTGGTAAGTTACTTTTTAACGTAACTCTAAAAGGATAGAGGAAGGTAGAAAGGAATTCAGTACAAACTATTCTGCAGTTTTACGGTACATACGGCAAAGATCTCTCGTATTTGTAAAAATTACAGTCGGGATAATGGAGACCAAGAAGCTGAGGTTTCACTGGTTATCTCGCGCGGTTCTATTGTAGAAAGGAGAGAAGAGTTAACACGTTAACTGCAGAGCTATGTTCATGGGCTTTCACCAAGTACGTATGCGGCCTTCTTTACCTCATATAGTTCAATAAATTTTCAAGAAACCGATTTTCACTACCGCACCTACGAGATGTCCCATATGTGGCTTTATCACCCTCAAGATGCAGGAACCGGGAAAAATCCATTTATAAAATACTCGCACAGAGGCAACCCTGCCGATACAGCTATATGTAAAACTTTATCTCATGTCTAACAACAACGTTATGTTTACGATATTCTTAACTTTGGCGGATTGTGTTACTTTCGTGAAATGTTTATTTGTTCGTTATTTATTTATAATTCAACTTCAGGGTAACACTGCATATTTGTATTGGAAAGTGCCAATTTGGAAAACATTTTATATAGTCTTATAATAAAAGACAAGGCAGCGGAACGAGTAGACGTGGGTTCGATTTTTGTGGTGTTTGTTCTTTTCATCATCATCATCATCAGCCTTCACGTCCACTGCTGGATATAGGCCTTTTTACATTGTTTTTGTAAGCTTATACATTATAAACACCCAGAATTTGTGCTTTATTTCTAGAACATAGCAATGTATGCGGGCATCACACCCGCAGAAAGCTTTCAAGGTTTACTTAAAATTCATCTTCATCCCTCGTAAAAAAGTAGCAAACACCCAAAATATTTTCGTTGAATATTTTTTGTAACAGACTGACACACTTTGTATCCTATAATAATACCATTTGCTCACCCAAGGAACCCTGAAAAAAGTTAATGAAAAATACGGACACACTCCCAACGTAGAATTAATACGATTAAGCATCAACGAGCCGAAATAAAACAACAATTACGAAATATGAAACGTAAAAACACGAAACAGCATCGACCCGCGTCCCTTCAACCTTTTCCAATCCTTTGATCATTAAATTTTATGATCGTCCTCGTCTTTACGAGGTGATTTTTGACAGTCACCCGATGTAGTTCCGCCTTTATGGGGCCTTACGGGATCTCGCTTTATTTCTCCAGCATTGTGTAAGTGAATCAACTGGGGACGAGGAAGAAATTGTTTACTATAAAAGAAATGTTACACTTAATATAATACAACCAACAACCATGTTTCGGCAAGTTCAATAAGAAAAATGGAGCGAGTTTTTAATGTTTTTCTGGTCATTTATTCTTCTTACTTCTGGCTACTGGGTTCGTTTCCCTGTTCGGGCAAACTGTTCTTCCATTATAAAATTATCAGTAGCAACACAGAGTCTGAAAATGTGTGATGTAAAAGTGCAATAAACTCGCTTCCTAATGCTTTCGATTAATACATACCTGGCGAAATCTGGGTGCAGATATGCATCTCTGTCTGCCACTACGAAGACTACAGACGTATGTTCATGCTTCTTAAAATAACATTTAAAAAAACACCATCACATTTTCCAATTATTTCGGTTGGAAAATCTTGTTTAAACGAGAATCAATCTTTTTTAAACGAGACTAAAACCAAATTGCATTGATAATATAAACAGCTGTAAAACACTTTGAACAATGAAAAACTGCCTAGATTTCCCCTCTCATTAGCTTACAAAACACAGTCAGTGAACATGAGGTACACAAGGGTTATTGGCAGAGGCGATAACTAGCTGATTAGGTTGGCTGCGTACGCAAACCAAGGGATGCACGCATTGACCCAAGTGACCCCATTGTACACAATGTAGCCTGGATAGTGTATTGTGGAAATATTCAGAATCTATTTCTATCTGGAGCTTGCGTGGATTGTAGTATTCGATCCAAAAATTTGAAAAAAGAATCTGAAGATGTATGGCTAGTTCGTTTTTAGAAATCTACTAGGTCTTTGGGATTTATACTTTTTATGTAGATGTATGATGTCCCAAAAGTCCAACAGTCAAAAATCGAACAGTGATATCCAGCTTTAATTTTGGAATACTTTATAACAACACAGAGATTTTGTGAGATTGTGTCTGATTTAAAAGCCGTTAAAGTCGAATTCAACGCTGCTTATCCATTCGAGATATATATATATGAATCATTGTTATTTAAATGATGAAAGCAAAAATATCCAAGCTTAAAATAAAATCCCGCCGCAATCGGGCCGTGCAGATAATAAATTGCGTATTCATATTTCAATTAAACAGTCACCATTACGATATCTGATGCCGCAACATCACAATACGATGAGGTTTCAATAAATAACAACCAACACAGCTCTTATTATTAAAACATACGGCGGGGAACGTAAATATTTTAAACAAATTGATCGCAGTATGCGTCCCGCCGGCCGACCTATCGAATCGTCAATGTGTTACGATTTGAAGCCTTAATAATAATACAAAGTAACACATTCAACTTGGGAAGAAATTTTGCATACAATATTTACTGGTGGAACAAATTCAAGTCAAAAAGGCACTTCAAAATAAGTACATGAATGGAAGAAGACAATCGAAAAGACAACTGTGAAAGTAGAATAAACAATGGAAGCAATTAATCGTGTATTGATCAACGCAATTAATTTCATTGTGACGATAACGCTTGTAGAAGGGAAGTATCCAAGGAAATTCTGCGATGTACCGACTACTGATCCAGTCAAACAGTGTTACATAAAGGAAACTCTTCTCTCCATCACTCACAGCCCCAACCAATTAGCCGTCGATAAATCTACAAACACACTCTACTTCAGCTTCGACATGGGCCAGGGAGAATACATGCCTGCACTCATGAGGATCGACACGAAAAAGCTAACCGTATTGCAAGGTGTCAAGGATGCTTTTGCCATGGCAACCAGCCCCACAGGTGAAATGTACTTCGGGGGAAGCTACGGAATATATAAATATAATCCGAACAAAAGAAATCTTCTGAGGCTCAACATACCCAATTTGGATATATGGTGGTTGTTCGTTAAAAATAATATTTATTTCATCAAATTCCCGAGTTTGAACGCTTTCTATTACGCAAACAGAACAGTGAGAGAAATGGGTGAATTCAAAACGAACACTGTCCATCAATTTGTTATAGATAAGAACGATAATCTGTTTTTCATCAACAGTACTGGATTTTACGGGATCAAAAGTGGTACCACCGTTCCGATACTGCTGAAAAATCATCCGAAATTCATCAGTATGGGTATCGATCGTAAAAACGTTGTTCATATTTGCAGTGACGATGGTATATATGTAGTGAGAAAGATTATACAAAAGGTGAAAAAGATAGTCAACATTCAAGGAGTTCTCGGTATTACGTTCGACAAAGTGAATAACTTAATATATTCGGATTCACATGAGCTGGTACGTCTGATTCCAATGGCTAAGGGGAATTACGACAATAATGGTGTATGAAATATACTGGATTATACATTCTATTGTTTTATTATCTAATTTTGCATTGACATTTCCTTAGCCTCGTGGTACTATTGTGTTCCGTGGAATTTCTAATGGCATATCCGTATTGGAATAGATAGAAGTGTCCTTCTAAAGTACATATTTTTCCGGATATTTTTACGTAATTTGCGAATAAAACGTAAGTGTATTTCTGCCATAATTTCGGACTACTAAACCTAATAACGCTTTTTATGATTCTATACTATATTCTTTAGGAAGAGAACTAACCAACATGATGGCTTAACTCATTTTAATAGTAGAAAAACCACGGGCCTAATGGCAGGTAATATATGGGCTGATATTATTTAAAAAACCTTTAAATAAGTTCAGACTTGACATTAACCACACAAGAAGTGATTCAGGTGTTAATGATAGTAACATTAGCATTAAACGAAATGACTCAGTAACGGCATCATTGTTTATATATGCTAAATTCAACACAATGCTATTTAGCAGGCGAGCCATTAAGGGCTTGGAAGTTGAAATGAAAGGAATGATTAAAAGGAGCAACATTAAATTTAAATTATTTTTTATACTGGCATTACACAAACCTACAGCTACACGGCATTTAATAAAAAGAACGATGATCACAAAAATGGAACATCGAGTAGCGAGAAAATCCCATCTTCAATCGCCTTGCCTCTATTGCTTTCCAGTATAATAAAAATATCAATATAGGCAAAGGATCGAAGACATAACTCCTGGTTCTATAGCGAAATAAACCAAACGAAACACGAGAGTTTGAGAAACAACCGAACCTCAAAATAGTGATGATATTCTAGGAATAACAGAACCCCAAAGATACTTTAGATACTAATATTACTAAACTGAAAAAAACGTTGTTCAATTCGAAAAACCTCGAAGTATCGGCTAACGAAGTCTCCACTGCGGCAGATCAAATGGAATTCAATTTGCCCGAGAAGTTGGTAAATTCGTGAAAAATTACACTAATGCGTTGAGAGGCGGTTTCCTCTTCCCTCAGGAAGGTGCTTTGGGGGTATTATTTCCAAATATTCATGATTTTATGTAATACTTTTTTGTATGTTGTGGTATACCTTTACTTAAATCACGTCCTATTTTATTACTACTGCCTTCTTTACTCTGTGGACTTAGTGTGTTAGGCTAAGCTGTGAGTTAATTCGCTGTTAAGTAAGAAGTATCCATTGTTAAAATCTAGATGATTATCTGTCTGTGTGCTAAGTGTCATTTATTTTTATGAAGGCGTATCAAGATTGTATGCCTACTCAAATGTTATCATCAGCCTTATAATGTGCTGCTGCTGGGCAAGAGCCCCCTCGGTCACTAAGATTGTTTAAGCCTAAATCCACTTCAAATAGCATGTTCAAATTTTCATATTTCGTCTGATGTGACCAGCAATTACAGATGTACTCAAGTTAAAAGATAAATTAAAATTTATACATATCAAAGGACACTAATGAACTAAAAGAATTGATGCTAAATATTTGTTAAGCGAATAAACGTAAAGTTCATAATATTCCGTGATTTAATAAAAATACGAATCACCCTTATTACGTGGGATTTAAAGGTTGTCGAAACGTGGGTGAAAACCGTGGGTAGTGGAGAGTTATCTTCCACTCCCTTAACAGTCGCAGCGGTTTTAAAATAAACAGATTTGGCCAGTTTGTTTGAGCAAGTATCAAGTAAACAGTCGCGGTTAAAGGATTTAAGGCAACTTCCGCGTTCAGTGTGGATTTCAAAGGAATTTACTGCGAAATTAACTGAACAAATTTCTACTATAAATATACTGCCGTAATAATAAACGTCGTTTTATTATGATATAGTTATGCAAAAACGATGTTTTATTGTATTACATTAGAATAAGATTAGAAGGAAAATGGACAGTATTTTGTATAGGGACGAATGTTGCTACTTGCCTGTTAAAGTCAAATCTCCTTAATTCAAATAGACTTTTACAAGCTCTTTTGAATCGTCATTTTTTAACACTTTTTTTATACTGTTAAAACTAGTGCCTATCACCTATTCATTCTACTAGGATTAGATAACCAATGATAAAAATATCAAATAAAAATAAAGGGCTGCTAGTGACTGTCACTTATTAATAAAAGTTTTGATATTATACGCTACCCGTATAACTAATCAACTTGAAATACACTCACAATTATGCAGGCCAGATGTGAGCGATACCATAGTCAAAACTTTCGCTAACTACGTTCCATCTGGAAGGCATAGCATTACCCTTTCGACTACATAAAAGATTGAGCCTTGTCACTTTTATTCGATTTGAATACATCTTATTTGATTATTACTAAGAAGAAACCTTAATAAAGAGTTTAGAATGTCTGAAACCTACGCACTTCAACGAAACTAGCACATGAGGAATGAGGATCACTACAGCAATTCAGAAACACAGAATGGATTGACAACGGCATGCTGAAGCGGTAAATGAATAATTAATTCGCAAAACCGGGAATGTAATTAAGGCGTTATCAAATGCCGCTCGATCGGATGCAGGTCGGGGCGTCAGCAGGCCTCGTTTACTACAAATCAAATTTTTGCTGCTCGAATTGTTCGCAGAATTTCGAATTGTTTGGGCTGTTCGCGTTGGCTTGATGTGTTTGTGTTGTACCATCTAGCATCAGTAGTTTGTGCAGTAAAAAACGAAGTATAAAGTCTATTGGTCTTTCGCGTTTTCGTGTTACATAGGTCTCAAAATAATATAGGCCAGTGTACTTTCACAGAAGGCCAAAAGCGTTCCACGTTAATTGGGTAATGTCTTTTTGTTAAATAGTTTTAAAGGTTAAAGAAGAATTATTCGGATTTTCTTTAGGCAAGATGGAATTTTGAGCTTCTATGGAAGAAGCGCCATTTCTTTAGGTAACACAAAAGTGTAGGAATAAAACACTAGTTACCCTTTCGTGGACAAAAGTCTGAATAGTTATGACAAAATTCCAAATAATGAAGGTATTAAACCGAAAATCCAAATCTCAAACGACATTTTAAGATATCAAAAACTGCAAAATGTGTAATAATTCCTGCTTATGTGTGTAAAAATGTCCATTGCCGAATCATCAGGGCTACAGGCACCGTACACTACATAAACGTAAAACCAAGTGTTTTCCGCTGAAAAGCTCTCCAAATATCACTACACGTTTGCATATGCGCTGGTTGGTGGAACGAGATAGAACCGATATTGTTTTGATAATAACTTGACACCCTTTGAGGTTGAAGGCTTACGACTAAGTAAGAAGCAGGGTTGATCCCGTGGTAAAAGTGTTAATAGTCGATAAGCATTTATTTCATGCTTAGATATATCTGTCATAGATTCTGTTTGATTTGATATTTGATCTGTAAGCAATTAGGCATGTCATGCTCGCTGAAACGTCTGTGCTTACGGCGGCGTCGTGTGCCGGGTCGGTCACTTCCCTATGAAATGGTTGAGGAGGCCGATGGCTGGCACATGCGTCATACTCGTGAACGGGTGCTGTTTGTGTGGACTGGTCTGCCTAATTTGCTTATTTCCATTCATGAAATTTTAACTCGGTTAGATGACAGTCTCTCCATTTAAGATGACTATGCTGTTCTAATATGCAACACAAAATTCTGATATTGTATCAATGAGCTGCTCGAATTCGGGAAATTAAGTCCTTGTAACAATATTGTAAGCTATCTCTTGATTGGAAAAGAGCAACACTAGAGTTTCTTGCCCGTTCTTCTCTAGTGATGACTGCCTTCCGAACAGGGTGGTAAAATTTGAAATGACTGAATCTAAGTGATGTATTTGACATTTTATGGATTCAATAAATATTATTTCATTTCATTTCATTTCGAGTTTTGATTCTGTTACCTCTGTTACAAAAGACTTAGCTCGTCGTTTGGTATTAGTACATATATAAATTCAAGTCTGTTTACCATTAGGATACCATGGTCCAAACAGACTTCTTTCGAGCCTCAAATGACATTATTCTCTTCATAAATGTCTATCGGGTTCGAGGACTCATTACGTGACCACTGTAAAATAAGTCAAATATTTTTTTTAATAAATTATCTTATTACGTATGGTATAATATGGTATTTACACCTATTTATTCACTACAATGAATCATTATGGTCAATATATCGACCTATGCATCGAATAAAGTTATATGTGCTTTTGCACAACTTCTCTTTCTCAGCGATTTAAACTTAATTGGGCACAAAATTACCAGTAAATTTTTATGTCCTTCAAACAACAACAAAATTTATGATCATTATTACTTTACTAGTGCAATATATAAACAATTTTAACTCTATTATATACATAAAAAGTACTTTGGTGTTATAGTCATAAATAACCTTATTCGATGCATAGGTCGATATGTACTAGCATGGCATAAAGTTATTCCATACGCCCCTAACGAAACCCCCAAATAGAAAACGTAGGGATATTCTATGGAACAAGATTACCAAGCGAGATAAACGAAGCAATACCATTCCAACATCGTCCCTTTGAATATATTACTTAACGAGCGTTCTGTTCAAACTGACCTCACTGGAAATGCTAATCCTGCCCTAAACCATATTGTATGAAACCTCCACACAATAACCGTTGCCGAGTTTTTATATACCAAAGGTGCTGAATTAATACCGGAGGGCTTTACGACTCATTAGAATATCTCGTTGTTATTACTCTAATGACCCTAATATGTTCAGCTTTACTGATCTTGTGTATGGAAATAAGGACTTGTATTTTAAAAGAATATGTTTCTTGAGATGCAGTTTCTTAACACACTTTTGATGTGATGGCCTCGAAGATAAGGCCTCTAACTTTTCGAAGTTACGTGTGTATTCACAATTAATTATCACTTCCTTTAACCTAAAAGATCTTAAGGATATTTAATGTGTCTAGTCCACTAACCCGCACTAGCTCAGTCTGGTGGAATAGGGCCGAAATCCTCTCAGTTTCTGGCTCCTGCCCAGTATGATGATGAATTAAACCCCCTAACCACTATATTACTAATTCAAATACGATGTAAACGAAGTAAGTGCAAAACGATGAATAGGATTCGGACGCATTTATATAGGCTGATGATAAAATTAGACCCCCTACCCACTATTACTGAATCTAATACGATCTAATAGAAGAAAGTAAGAAACTATGAAATGCCACGCCTGACGAGACAGGTTGGCAACACAGCGCCGAGACAGCGCGGTCTCGCGGCACAAATGCCAGATCCGGCGCAAATGGCGGAACCTGGCAAATGGGAACGCAACTAAAATGTTGCGTGCTGGCAAACTGGATGTACAAAACGTCACGACGCGCTGAGTAAGGACTAGGCTTGTTTCCTTGTAAATGTGGCAACAGTTTTACTGAAGTAGTAAATTAGCCTTAAAATGGTTTGAGAAATGACGTTTGAATTACTGACGTGAGCATAATCGAACGGGTGGGTTAAAACCCAACTCTTATGTAACAGTTTCCTCCGTTCCTCAGGAATAACCCCCACAACCCTTGCTAAGGCACCGCAACTGAAACCCTGTAAAATACACTTAGTAATAAAACGTACATATCAGAATGAAATACATAACTGAATGTATAATTGTTATTTCCGGGTTAGAATATCTCATCTCATCAGCCTATCGTCGTCCACTGCTGAACGTAGGTCTCCCCAAGAAAGCGCCAACCATCCCGGTCTTCTGCAGCCCTCATCCATCCGTTACCTGCCACCTTTCTCAAGGATATCTTTCGTTATATTTTATTTAGATTGCATTTTTAAATAAGTATTTGAACATTATTCAGAATTTTGTAAGAGAATCTATGTTTGGAGCTTCTATAAAAGTACTGCTACTGCTAAAACATTTCTACTATAACACCGCGTGATATATATTTGGGTGTGCCCAGTGTGCCGCTACAGCCGACCTCTAATGGGTGGCGTGACGTACTCGCGACGCAAATGGGGATGCATTACGAATAAAAAGTCACTGGGACATCGCGCTCTGTCTGCGACGGGTGTCCTTTACTTACTAAATATTCTATACTGAATATACCAGAATAAGACTAGAAAGGAAATGTCAGCATGCCGAGCGTGCCGAGCATCGTTATCAGCCCATATACGTCTCCCTGCTGGGAACAGGCCTCCTCTACCATTGAGAGGTTTTTGGCTTAGTCCACCACGCTGGCCTAGTGCGGGTTCACGGACATATGATAAGACTATTGTATTGAACGGACGCTTCTTAGTAATTCGGGTAGCTTGCTCTAGACTTTTATAATTGTAGGAAAACCAATGAAAGCAGTCGTAAAGTATATGAAGATAGCTCTTTCAATATTTTTTTCGTCTTTTGGTTACTATACAGAAACAAACAGGATGTAATATGTAGTGCATATGGTGCGAAAAGTTGTCGATTGCCCACGAGAGCTAAGTTGAGTGTACGAGCGAAGCGGCTGTAATTGTGAAGTAGGCAATTAGCGTCTTTTCGACGCCAAAGACATGCGCGACGATATTACTTCTCCCCGCATGT
Organism: Cephonodes hylas; assembly: GCA_030295005.1. NCBI lineage: Eukaryota > Metazoa > Arthropoda > Insecta > Lepidoptera > Sphingidae > Cephonodes > Cephonodes hylas. Next base: position 11,731,943 of record AP025376.1, on the reverse strand, counting down.
GTAGTAAAAAAAATATTTTACAGGATTTTTTTTAATACACCCAACCGACACGTAGTCCTGACCCCACATTAAGGTACGAATCTTGCATCGTGGGTATCAGAAACTACGAGAGACTTTTTCGGTCTCACAAACATCCAGACCCAAAACAAATACTTGTGGATTACACAAACATTTGTCTCGGCGGGGATCGAGCCCACGGCCACCTCTTTCTTGAACTGGTGTCTAGCCAACTGCGCCACGGGGCTGTCACATAGAGAAACATTTTTGCAGAAGGACAAATTTACATAAAATATGATTTAAACAAATCAAATAACCTATTAAAACACCACAAGGATTAAAGGCGACTACACGGTGCTAGGACGTAATCTGCAGAGCTTACACAGCCACGGTTTCGACCCGATAGCCCCGACCGCTGGATTTGCATACTCGGCTCGTTTGCACAGGACAATCACGAGGCAATTGCCTTGCCATGATCCAGAAACCGACGGAGATAATTCAGCAATCAACGGAATGCGGGTAGTTGGTTCATGTCAGCTCCTTGCATTTTGATTATGAATTACGTTTTCTAAATAAATGTTATAGTGACTGAAGGGTAGAATAATTATTGTTATATAGTATAGCACTATAGTCCACTAATCAGCACTAAGGCAGCGTGAAAGACTAAGTCTTAAACCCACTCGGTTATAGAGAAGGCCCGAGCCCAGTAGTACATAGAAATTATATAGGCTGATGATTACATACTATATATACGCGTAATCTGTTTATGTGCGAATTGGTTGAGTAACAAATATACAAGTACATACAAATTGAGGCATTGAGAATATATATAATGGCAGTTGTACTAAACCCAGGCGTACTTTTAAATTAAAAAATAACCTACAATCTTTTCTAATGGCCGATGTAAGACCATTTACAAAAGTAATTTAAATCAGTTGAGTAGTTTTGGAGTTAATCAAAAATCACTTTTCTTCTTTTAACATTAACAGTACAGGAAGATTAGTATTAATAAATGCTAATGAAAAGTAATAGTTTCATTGGCGCTTTTACTTTTAATTCGTAGTGTTATCGAACGTAATAAAGATAGCTTCGAGCTAATATCCTTTTTATGCAATATTCAGGCCGTTTGCATCGATAAGCTAATGTGGCGCATTTACAATATTAACACTGCGCCAATCCGCTTTGCGTTGCGGATATTACAATTTCGTATTATCCCTTTTATTCCGCAGAAATGTTTTGATGGTAGAATGCTATAGTAAGCTATGCATATAGTCAAGTTTTGGCTCAATTTTAGTTAATTGTGAAACTTTTTAAGCATATTTTCTATGGAAACTCGGCTTAAATCACACTTACCAACAGTTGATAAACTTGAAATTTCGTGGCTAAAAATAAAAAGCTTTATTAAATATAACCTAGCACTTAATTAGTAGAAATTGCAGACAGAAAAATACGAATTAATATTCCATTGCTTGTATACAAAAAACAAGTGACGGTTTTATTGCTCTATCGCCGTCCACTGTTGAACCTAGGCCTCCACAAAAAAGCACCAATTATACCGGCTTGAACCTTCAACTGTTTTCAAGCCGTCTGACCATCGCGCTGCAAGAAGTACCTAAGTGCGATCCATCATTGGACTGGAACTTTAAATATCATGTTGCAAAATTCAATAAAAAAGTTTTAAACAAATACAACAGCATTCCACATTTAAAACTATCAAAAAACTAAGTTCGTTAAAAAAAATCCCATTACAAAAATACTGGCAGCTTAAATAACATATTTGCTCACAATCCGTAATCCGGTAGGTAACAGCTAACGCAATAGCATGGCCTATTCGCGGCTAAGCCTCTCACGCTCTCATCTCGGATGATACAAATTGACAGCGCTGAGGCAGCATTATACACACGATGGATCCAATACCACAATGGGACCAATTACTTTCAAAGATGTTTAATGCTGTTTGTATGCAGCTTTAATAAAAAATTGTCGCTATGTACCATATATCATTATTGTCATCATCTTTAGTCCAAATGAAAGAGTTTAGACCTTAGTCACAACTAAAAAATTCCTAAGAGCTTTTATGAGTGCAGGTTTCATGACAATATATCGCTTTACCATTAAAGCTAGTGGTAATTCATTGTGAATACACACATTAAGTGGGACTGATGTAATAGTAGGGGAGGCTTTGTCTTTTTAAGAGCTCATTTTCTGACTCCGTGTAACTTCTAAAAATTCTATGGAACTCTGGAACTCCAGAGCACATGGCACATACTGTATTGCAAGACTCCGAAGTACTCAGTCTGGTATTGGATACTTTTGTATCCACAAATACGTTTGTAAATGGACAGCTGGTTACATATACAATAGAACATGTAACAAGTAAAGTACATACATATACGGATTATCCGCCCCAGGCGTTTCCATTGTTTCAAAGGAAACCAACACCATACTATTCAGCTATTTGCTTTCCTATTTAGTTTGGCCAATAGCAATAAGAGTCAAAATACTAATTCAAAATAACTTTATTATAAAACTTAAATGTATACATACAAACCTATTTATTATGTACCTTTATGTTACCTTACCTTACCTTACCCTATATGTTACCTTATTATATACTCCTTGAAGAGTATCTTTTGAGAGAGTATAGGCCTTTGTCTATCACGCTGGCCTATTACCGGTTATCAGACAATCATTTCAGGAGTTTTATCGTTTTAGGAAGATCTATGAGCTAAATAGCAGATATTATTGAGGAATATACGTGAGTTTATGTACGTTTTCAAACACAACTAGCTCGAAAATTGAAGACTGTCAATATTTCATTCAGAATATCTTTAAGCTCGTCTGCGTTTGAACAGGCACGAATCTGGATTTATTTTTTGCTACATGAAATCCGATTTAAAGCGGATTCTTGGTGGATAATAGTGTCCAACGGAACAGCTAGCAATATTCTCGTAGGTAGATTATATCAGGCTGTACTTAACCCCGCAGTAGAATATGTATAATATTCTAATTTATATAATGCCTGTTAGAAGAAAATTGAGCAATTGACGCCATTCAGATCGCACGCTACTTATGAGTAAGCAAATATAGTTACATTCATGGAACAAAAAATGCATATCTGACCGACGACCTATACAAAAATGATATAAAATTATATTTATTGAATTTATAAACTGCAAATACACTACTTAGATTCTGAAATCAAAATTTAGTTTACCACATTGTTCGGAATGCAACCTTTACTAAAGAAGAACTGGCAATAATCATTAGTTTTGCTTTTTTCTAACCAAACAAATGACAAGAAATCTTTGATATTTATTACAGAGCTTTTGAAATATGAAAATAAACATACCCAGACACACTGAAAAAGCGAAACTACTACATACCAAGCAAATTTCTATTTCAATAGTAAGAAAAAAATATCAGTAAAACTCCCACATGAATTTTGGACAATGAAATATAAACTTCTAAATCAGCGAGGTTCTTTTGAAACAGATAAAGTATACCAGTTTGTAGACCATTTATTTTTCCGTCATCGCTGTCAAAGAACATTACATTTATGTCGTACTTACTTTTATCCTTAACAATATTTCTTTATATTTTTGTAATATTTCCAGCAGATGTCGAACTTGATGATAGCCGATATGGCAAAAGTATTTATAGAAACTAAAAGGATTTTATTCTATCTCCGATAGAGATCGTTCTAAGTTTCTAGAAACAGAACCCTTCCGAGTTAGAGCTCTAATGTTAGTTAGGTGAATACTTTACCTCATGATGTTGCATGTCGTTTGGTAACGTTATTTTTAATACAATTTTATTTTATTTTTAATCACTACATAGTATAAAACAAAATTGCTTTCTCTGTCCCTATGTCCCTTTGTATGCTTAAATCTTTGAAACTACGCAACAGACTTTGATGCGGTTTTTTTTAATAGATAGAGTGATTGAAGAGGAAGGTTTATATGTATGCAGCAGAAATGCGAATGTTGCGATGGATATGTGGGGTAACTCTGACTGATAGAGTGAAGAATGAATACGTTAGAGGAAGTTTGAAAGTAGCTCCTGTGATTGATAAGCTGAAAGGACACCGTCTGTCGTGGTATGGGCATATTATGAGGAGGGACGAAACATATGTTGGTAAGAAAGTAATGAGCATGAAAGTTGAAGGATGGACAAGCCGAGGAAGGCCAAAGAAAACATGGATGGAGTGCGTGAAAAGAGATATGAAAGAGAAAGGCGTGACTGAAGACATGACGGCTGATAGGGATGTGTGGAAGGAGAAAACATGCTGCGCCGACCCCAAATAAAAATTGGGAGCAGGGCAAGAGAATGATGATAACATCCATTAAATATGAGCATTGCACCCGTGCGAAGCCGGGGCGGGTCGCTAGTTACTATTAAAGTCATTTTATTTCACAGCTCCCAGGCGCAGTTGGCTGGATACCAGCTCGCGAAACGAGAAGCCATAGTTTCGATCCTCGCACCCAAACAACTATTATTTTTGTGATACACAAATATTTGTTTCGGGTATGTGAAACAGAAAAGTCTCCCCTTGTATACCCACGACAGAGGACTTGCATCGTAGTGTGGAGTCGGACCTATAGGTAATATGTGACTGTTCAGTGTATTTATTTAGTATTTTTTTTTCACATTTTATTTTTTGTTTTTTTTTTTTTACTGGTATGGCCTAAAACCCTCTCAAGGGTAATATTTATTACCATTCGCATTATAGTCAACCACGCTAGCCTAGTGCGGATTGGCGGACTACACACCTAAGAATTCCTAAGAACTTTTAGGTGTGCAGCTTTTTCACGATGTTTTCCTTCACCGTTAAAGCTAGTGATAATTTAATGTGAATACACACATAACTTCGAAAAGTCGTAGGTGTGTGGGTTCGAACCCGCGACCGCAGACCGCCATCACTGCTTTTTTTGATTAGATTAGATGTCATACAGGGATTAATTGAGGCCGAACCAGCCAAAATGATTTACTCTCGTACATCGGGCATGCGCTGATCGCGACCCAAGCTTTTGAATTACTCATGTGCTTTTAAACATTCGTAGCGAAGGGTCTGTTTGCGTATGTTGGCCAAGATTTGCCGAGGGTATTCTGAGCGAAATTTAGAAAGAAAATTAATTCGTTTTTAAACGTTTTTTTTGCAATACTGCCAGTATGACCGGTTACCTGTAGACATTGGCGGTCCTTCTAAAGATGTCCAAAAGCCTAGTATGTCTTTTAAAATTTTGCATAATAATCTTTAAACTTTTACTGTTTGTTTAACAGAAATAGTTTGACATATAAATGAGAATCTCCTGACCCCACAGTAAACAATTACAAACTAGATATCACACAATTACCATGTATGTTGTAACGCCTTTGGGCTCCTATGAAAGTACTGCCACTACTTGTCGGTATCAAATCATCATCGTCATCATTTATTATTTAACACAATTGAAAAGGTCGAAATCATGTCTTCCATTAAAGCCGTAGCTTTCTTGTGGAGGGCCCATATGTGTGGCTCAGTTTTTATAAACCTTGGTACGACAAAAAAAAATAATTTGCTTCCATTCCATGAATTAGCATTTCCAAGAGCCAACACTCATAATTCTGTTATTATGAAGGGAAATGTTGCCTATCTTGTTTCGGCTCCTTCCTACTAAACAATACATACTCGAGAGCAAAAACTTCAGCCTATCTAAATAAGATATCAGAATGATAAGACTCAGACCTCTTCCATTTTTGCTGAATATTTATTCGGAGAGCACAATGCAACAGTCGGTATTATATCAGTTGAATCTGATTTCACAACAGACTTAAATATACGAGACAGTATAAAAATTTGGCCACATAAGCACAACACTGTTTTAATTAAAAGGGTTTTCGATTTATATATGCTGATGAAAACCCTAGATTCCAGATACGTCTAGTTACTAAATATGCCGGAAAATAGACGATCTTAATCGAAATTAACCCCTGTCCAAACTTTGCATAAATTGAATACTTTGAGATACGGCTATTCATTGTCATCCAAAACACGTCTCATTGTTGAGCACTGGCTTCTTCTCCAATTGAACAGGTTAAGGTCTTAGCCCACCACGCTGGGCTAGAGGGAGTTGGCGGACTATACACCAGAGAACTTTCTAAGAATTGTTTAGGAGTGCAGGTTTTCCTGTGATGTATTTCTTCACCCTTAAAGAAGGGGTAAGCAGAGGTGTATTTCTGCACCCACATTTGCTGGATATGTATCAGTCCCTAGTGTAATTTTTTGGGCACAGAGCTCTAAGTATGTGTCATAGCCTGTGCTGCTATTGACAATATCGCAATTTAAAAAAGTTAAATCACATTTTTGCTACAAAAATCTAACCTGACACCTTTAAATTGCAAAGCACATTCTTGCATAGTTTTAAAGAACCTATAAGAAACAAAACAAGCTGATATATATATGTCAGTGTAAGATATCGTAACTCATTATCTGCCAATACTTACTTAATATAAAAAAAAAACCTAAAGCTTGAAGATCTAAAGCATACAAAACTGTCGGTTCATTTCAGCCTTCAGATAATCTGTTTGCATTGTACCAACACAATGATTAACGCCTTCGATTCAACAATGCAATCGGTTGGCACGTATGCATACACCCCACCTCACAATTACACGTCGATGTGTATGACAATGCAAACACCGATATCAGAACCTTTGTTCGGAACTGTAGCGGTGAAACATAGGCTATTGTTTGTAGGGTAATCGTATCTTAGTTTCATGTTATTTATCGCCCTGATCGCTAAATATGAGTAAGGGGGCTAGTTGGAGATTTGAGGTTCGATTACCGCTTCAAGCTTCAACTTAACGGAGTTTTCTCTATAGCGGATTCACAGTACAGAGTCTGGAAAAACCTCGAAAACAGTTAATTTCTCTATTAAGTAGGTCTTAAACACTCAGCTGTTAAATTTGAGCGTAGGAGTTACCTCTTGCCTATCCTTTCTTGAGCGTAGAGATAAGAGAATATGCTTGCAGTAATGAACCCTAACTTCATTACCTACATTTCGACAAACAGGGCAGCCACTTAAAGAAATGTTAACTTACCTATTGCTTCAAACTATCGTCATGATCGTAAATAGTTTTAAATAATAAAAATCTTACAAAAATAGATGCAGTAGATGAAATAGGGATTTTTTATAGTACACTTAAACACACATGTGATGCAACCATCAGTCTGCACTATCTTCTCTGCGCTAAATTAAATTGCATAAAAATCGTTATCTAAACCGGCAGTAATATTTTTACGAGCTCGTATAGGGGAGTCGAGGCGATCTACATTCATTTTAATATTCCGTAATGAACCTTTTGAGCAGATGGCTGGAGCACGTGCTTGCAACGAGCTCTCGATATCCACCATGGAAATCCAACGTAGGCGCTCCCCTTTATACGATTTCTGCATTTATCTTACTAGCCTTACCTTATTTAGCGCGGCCTCATTACATAAGTATTTGCATTTTCAACTCAAACAACGTTGTTGATGGATCTGCATTTGATATGGATGCGTTTAAGACGTGAATGCTTTTTCCGAAAGTCTACAATTTTAGACGGAAAAATGCAGACAAAAACATTCAATAATAACTCTGTTCTCAATGAACTGAGTATTAACAAAATAATATACCCAATAGTCACATACATAGTTCCGATCCCACACTAAGGTGTGTCTTGTGTCGCGGGTATTATAAACTACAAGAGACTTTTCGGTCTCTTCTTCATCAACCCATATACACCCACTGCTGAGCACGGGTCTCCTCTACCATTGAGAGGGTTTAGGCCATAGTCCGCCACGCTGGCCTAGTGCGGGTTGGCGGACTACACACCTAAGAAATTCCTAAGAACTCTTAGGTGTGCAGGTTTTATCACGATGTTTTCCTTCACCGTTAAAGCAAGTGATAATTCAATGTGAATACACACATAACTTCGAAAAGTCAGAGGTGTGTGCCTGGGGTTCAAACCCGCGACCGCCGAGATTCTCGACCGCGCGCCCAAACCTCGAGGCCATCACTGCCTTTCGGTCTCACAAACCTCCAGATCCGAAACTAATATTTGTGGATCACAGGCGATTTAGTTCCGAATCTAATAGAATACAAACCCAGCAAATAATAATTTAAACAATTTCAATAAACGCTGATCGTCCCCTCCACTTAAGATAAAATATGTAACAAAACCTTTTCTCCCCATATGGCCAAAGAAGGGCAGAGTGCGGGATCCTCTGTAAAACTCGCAGTTTATGTGGCATTCGGCCCAGCTTAGCAGAGATATCGCTTCCTCCTCTGCAAGTAATGGGGAAATACTGCGTAATAGAAGCTAACATTACATATGGTTAAAAGGTTTTGCGAAGAAAACTGTTTCAAAAATCACCGGTAGGCTGATTTGCGTGTAATTTTTATGCAGGCGGTATTCATATAGGTACATGAATAAACTTGGAAATTATAAATGCAGCTCGCTTCAAATAGTTCTGATTCCACACTACGATTCTAGTCCAGTCTCGTAGGTATCAGACACTACAAAAGATTTTTTGGTCTCATAGACATCCAGACCCGAAATAAATGTTTGTGGGACACACAAATAAGTGCGGGGATCGAATTTCTAAGACGAATACAAACACCACCTATGATGATAGTCATTGGTTTGAACCAATGAACAAAAATATCCAACCACGGATATATAAGACCTTTAGAAAACTATCGGACCAGACACATTGCAAAACATGCTGCCTCATTTTTTAAGGCAGTGATTTCAATCTACTCAATTTAAGTTGCTAATACCGAATAGTTAGTGGTTGTTTGTCTGACTATAGCATGGCTTTACCACACAAAATACCAGCAAATTGTTAGTAAGACATCACTATGGAACACGCTAAATACTCATTACGACAACTGCAGGGCCATAAACTGACAAATATTTCCATAATGTCTTTTATCGCGTTGTGTGAACTCGCTGTACATTTCGAGGCTGCAGTGAACGCTTATCTTGTCATCATACTGCTATATTGTGACGTGAGACTCGTCCTATATCCTAAATATAAAAAAATCCTAATAGAAAAATATAAAAAAATTGTCCGACCCAGAAATCATCTAAGCAAACTGCATACTAGCGATACCAATCAATAACGCGAATGCTATAATGAAACGAGAACCCGACACGTTATCACAAAGTATTACATAATACGATGCACTCAATGCATTTGAGATATTGTTGGCTTGGCAGCCTCCCCCCACCCCCGCCAACCCCCGGCGGGAGAAATACATTCGATACCCGACTGCCTCGGAGGCGCGTAATGCACTGCATTTTCATTTCCTATTTATAGTAGTATGTACTTTACGTGCGAGACTGAATTCTCGTCGTGTGGATACTGAGTGAGGCGGATTCGACATTGTGAGGTGTTTGTTAAAAATGCTGCGTGCACATGGATTTGATGGTTTGAAATCATAGCGATGTTTTTCAGTTCAAGTATGAGTTCAATACGTGATACAGGATAACCCTAATTAGCGCTATAGCACTTTGTTTTCTGTTTGCTGCGGTACCTTGATTTTTTTTCAAGACCTTCAGTTTGTACCCATGCTTATTGGAAAGCTCAGTAGACAAAACAAATGCCTGACAAAACCTATCGCGAACTACTCTTTCCAACAAAATACGCACAACCCAATACGATCTTGCGTATTTATTTTGTTTTTCATTTTCCGCTGAAACGCATTGATTGCTCGGCTTCGGGCGAAATGTCAGGGCCCGCAGTTTCGATGGCTTAATGGACAATGGCTATACGTTGGCAATATGGCGGCTATTTGGCCGGTCCATTTTCATGGTTATGCGCTTTTGGGTTGAAACAAAAAACTGCTGTTAAAAAATCCTTCTGCATTAGAGCGCGTTTGGTAAACATTAGTGAATCGCATGTGTTTCAATATACCTCTAGTTCCTCGTTCATATATCATCATCAACCCCAATACATACGATTCTCTACTGGGCACGGACCTCCCCTACAACTGAATGAGCTTAAGTCCTTACGGGGTGGATACCACGTTGGCCCATTGAACGGTGGTTTTAGGATTTAGGTAATTGACGTAAATATGGGTCGACAAGCGTGATTTTTCAAAGTTCCTAACTTCACGATATAAGTAAGTAAGGTACGAGTAAGTTTTTTTACATAGAGTGCAATTTTTTGTCTAATTCTGATATTGACATCGAATAACACTTTTTACATTAAAAAATAATAGCAATGGTAAAAAGTATATCAAATTAATGGCTATTTAACATAATTATATTCACAAACACGCCCACTGAACTAACAAATTAACACAGCTGGATTAAAATGACGTGACATTTCACCAAACACGCTCATTGCATCCACGCGTCATCTCGCATTGAGTTGTAATTATTTGCATATGAAAACATTATAAACAATGGGATCTGACGAACGTGACAATCGTTCGTTTGTCGGCGAGCTCGCGAGTCACGTGCGCACACCTCAGTATTGGAAATAATTGCGAATATTTGCATGTGAACAACGAAAATATCTTTGTGCAAATTAAGTTAGATTGCTAAAAAAGGTAAAATTCATAGGACACGTGGTATTTTAAAAGTATGGCCAGAAATCATTTGTTTGGTTTTAAATAGCGAAGATCATACAAATTAATTCATTTCATTTTATACTATTAAAATAAAATAATGCTTTAGGAACGTAGTTTCTGAAAAGCTTTCATTTAGAATTTCAACGCGTATAGTATTCAGAAACTCTATAACAACAAAATTCTCAACAAATAAAAAGCAAAAGAGTGTTTCAATAAAACTACAGTTTTGCTGAAAATGAGATGCAGTGAGCGTGACTTTCTGGTCACGCTATGCTTCACGCTCCGCACATCCGACCAGCGGCGTGCTTTTTTATGCAACGTGTAATTTTTGTAACAAAATAAACATTAACACGGGATCTTTGGAGCGTGACATCCTACGGTCTTGTCACGTATCACGCTCGCCGCATCCGCCACACGGAAAATATAAATTTCCATATTGTGTTAACTGTTTTATAGAAATATTACTACGTGGCAAAGCTAAAAAAAATCAATTCAGAAATATTTTTAACCAGAGGATCAAATACAGGGTTACTCGAAAAGCCAACTGAGAAATATTACATCGTCAGTAAATCATTCGCGACAGAATCATGGAATACTAAAACCCTTGTCTACCCAGACTGTTTCAACAACAGTCGAACCCTAAACCCAACAATCCACATCTTAAATTATCACTCTTCCAACAGAATGACAAAAAAGGAAACTTTATATTAAAATATACGCGAGGCGTTTTATAAAAGTCCAACAGTGTGAAATATGCGACAGCCGATCCTTACGTAACCGGATGCACAAAGATTCTCCTGCACGCGCCCTGACCGTATAACACGCTGTCCCCGTTAATATTGCGACCTGCAGTGTTGCCAACTGCGGCCGAGAAATAAATTAAAAACTTTTTAAAAACTAAAAGCTAGGTTGCGGTATTATACACTGAGAAAAGGAAGGAGGAAATTTTATAGAATATCAAAAAGCTTTTGAGGAAAAATGATTATGCTTTTAGGACCATAGTCATTCCATAGAATTCGTGGTATTCATTCGTGGTAATCATTGATCATATCCCAATACATACTTGACTACTCTAGTAAAGCCACCGATAGCCCGGGGCAATCAGACGCAATCAATCAACGCCCAAATGTCACCAGCTTTTTATGTCAATCTTTGAAAGTATTACGTTGCTGTTTCAAGCTCTATAGTCACTCCAGGTCCGTACTAGAACTAAAATTTTCCTTCATTAAACAACCAAGAACCTGGATCTCAAAATTTTCAGATGGCAATAGGGAAACAAATGAATATAAGATTTTAAAAATTTTCATAAAGCATCGGACCACACCGAACTGTCGTACCATATTCCGTATCCAGATTCTTACATGTTCTCCCACGGTGCGTCGTTTGTCATCTGATAAAAAGACAGACGACACGCGGGCGCCGTGAGACCTACACGCTGCCACGTCGGAATATGCGAATAACTTTTTGAAATATTAATAATACATTGCATTGCAATTTTTATGCTATTTTAGAAAAAGATTCAGAGAGATTCTTTACATAGACATCTGTGACTTTTTGAAACGTATTCATGATTTCAGTGGGTAATTTACTCACCGATTTATAATAACTGCATTGCAAAACATTCAAATAACATTAATTTTCTGACTAAAGGCTATTTTAAATTTACGATTAATGTTTGGATCTTGGCGCTGTAAATTTTGGAAAGAAAAACACTACAGAATAACACTTCTCTATTACAACTTAGAAATTGGTGCGATCTCTAAGACGCAATTTCATAGTAAATTGATTAACTTTAATTGTCTTTCAAATAATGGCTCCTCTCGTTAAGGTAGATAAAGGCACGCCAAATTTGTCTTCTATAGAAACAAAGACACATTTTAAAATGTGCAAATCGTTCTACAAAGACCGTATTCTCATTCTTTCATTAGATCGAAAGATGGAATTGCGAACAAAAATTTGCTCGTTCAAGAACGTACGTCGTTGGAACATAGAATCTCGACGAAATGAATAGCTATTATCTAAATCGTGGAGACGCTGAGGACGCGAGTGCCTGCTCGATGTGCATAATGAAATATGGATCAGAAACTCACTTCTACAGCTGGGTTGCCTGCAGTAGGAGCCGAATTCCGAGAATAATTGAGACGAAACTACTTAGCTACCCTTTTTTCATGCTTATATCGTCATCAAGAATAAATGTTCTTCTATTCAATAATAAACCATTAATTTGTTGCAATATTTAGAAACATTAGTATTATTCTCTAGGTCCCGTGTCACAAAAATGTACAGTGTGACCTAGAGAGTTCAGGAATCATTCCTGTGTCGGATAAAATTTTGCCAATCAATTTCCCTTTTCCCTTTCATTTCTGATTTCTAAGGCCTCCGAAACAAATCTTAATACAACTAAGTACTTTATCACTCACTGATAGCTTAAACATTTTTTAATGAATACATGAGTGGTCTTATTAGATAGACAGACGGAAAATTTATATTGCAGTAAACGAAATTTCCTTCAAAACTTAAGTATATTGACAGCCCCCGTGGCGCAGTTGGCTAGACACCAGCTTGCGAAACGAGAGGCCGCGGGTTCGATCCCCGCACCGAGACAAATGTTTGTGTGAACCACAAATATTTGTTTCGGGTCTGGGTGTTTGTGAGACCGAAAAAGTCTCTCGTGGTGTCTGATACCCACGACACAGGTCTTGTAACCTATTGTGGGGTCAGAGCTATGTATGTGACTGTTGGGTGTATTTATTTATTTATATAAGAAATATCCTAATAATTATACACAAATCCCAGTATTTTCCATGACACGGCAACCCCGTTTAAACCACGTGCATTATTAAACAGCAATCACAGTTTGCGAGTGGAGTTGAGGCGCGGTATTTATACCGGCCCCGACAGACTCCACACAATTCTTTACATTACTTCATGTATTTAACAATACCTGAAGAGACACGGGGTTAAATCGGTTGTTTCCTTTAAGTTGTACGAAGGTAAGACATGTTGTCTTTGTAAATGCATGAGGAATTTGTGAGACATAGAAAGAAAATAAGCGCTAAGTTATAATAATTATTGTATATGAATTTTCAGTACTTTTTTTGGAACTTAAGCATTATTAGGAGATACCTTTAAAATAAAGATAAATGTTAAAATTGCCAGAAAACATCTTTAGTGGTACTAGTTTTGTCAGTTAAATAAAATACTACAGAAGACAAAGAGAGTGTGTTGGTAGGGGTAGGACAATTTTCTTGCTCTCTAGAAATCCTGCATAAACAAACAACATCGTACACAGCTTATATACAGTTCCTCGAATGAGTAATAACGTTAAAGGCTTTATAATGCGAGATTTCTCTCTTGTCCTCATAAATACTCCATTCTTTTTCTCCTTTAAGGAGGTTCATTCGTGGAAGGCAATAGTCACATGCTATTAGGAAACCCACTTGCTCATAGGAATAGCAAAGTAAAACTCCCGATTTATTCTGTTTCAGCGATAAATTGCAAAGATAGCGTGTTTCAATATTGCCCTCGGCCGGCAAAACGGCGTACTTACTGTAAAATTCATCAAAGCTGACCCCGCGTGGCGATGCTTTGTAGATGCTAATCCCGGATGCCGGCCAAGTCATGATACTGCGCCAGTCGACAGCTGCACAACGTTACAGCATATTTGAGAGAATTTTCCGGTAGAAAGTAAACAATTTTGTATATCATTATCATATTTTTAACCTTAAAAAAAATGGTTTTGAAAGTAGTTATAAGAAAGATACAGTGAGCATGTTCTTGACAAAAAAAAATTGAGACCTTAAATTAAAATTTTGTTTGAAAAATTCTGTTGTAATAATTCTATTGCATTGAGTTGTGAAGGTGGGCGTGGCTAGCGCATCGCGTGAAGAATCATGGTACAACTAGTGATGTCATCATCCCACTAAAAGCAGAGAGCTGCGCACAAGCAATGCACTTATTTCTCTCCAAACATGCGCAGCACTTACTAACAGAAATAATTTGTAATAATGGAATCATGGTTTGATAGCTGTTTTGTACTTTTGTTGTTTTCTGTGCAATAATACTAGTTCTGCCAATGTTCAATTTTTGTTCCTATATTTTCATCTTAATTTATTCATAATGCTTTTGAAATTTACGTTTTCAGTCATGGTATACAAACGGGTTATTAACGCAATAATTTTTAACTGCAGAAGTTTATATTTATGTTTGTTGGTGCTTATAATAAATTCTTCACGACGTGTATAAAAGTTGAAAAGAATGTTATTGATAAATTAATTGTTACATACTTAAAATCTGTTTATGAGACTTTTCCTTAACTTCAACTTGATAAATAATTATTAAGTGCTGTTACGTCTCGTATTTCTCAAAAGGTAACTTTTACAAAAAGTAAGTAGGTACTTTCCGATATTTTCGCGCGAATCCATCTGTCGTGGCCGCTTGGCGAATTTAATAAATAACTTTAATTAAAAACTTGTGCGCTTCGGACTACTGGAGTGATATTAAATTTGTGAATACAAAACTTAATAGATTTTAATTATGTTGCTTTCTCCCTTGAGAGAAAAATATGTATATATTTAGGTAGATATTCCAAACAGCGCGGCGGTCACTAGATTGTCGGTATTAGTTTTATGATTGAAGGATAATGCAATAAACTTTCGAGATATCTCCCAGTTGGTTAATATCACTTCGACATTTTTTTTCTGAGCAACGCTATAAAACGGTAATAGCCTTTTTGATAGCTTAAAAAGACAGTGAGGAAAAAGTAGAAAAAACTCTGCCTGTCCACTTTGTCACATTAGCGTGAATATATGTATTATCACATTCAAACTTTAGTACACCCGACTAACTACTCTCAATAGCTAGTTTCCGATCATTGTCGGTTACAGAGGCAACAATTAAGCAGTGATGGCCTTGAGGTTTAGGCGTGCGGTCGAGAATCTCGGCGGTCGCGGGTTCGAACCCCAGGCACACACCTCTGACTTTTCGAAGTTATGTGTGTATTCACATTGAGTTATCACTTGCTTTAAGGGTGAAGGAAAACATCGTGATGAAACCTGCACACCTAAGAGTTCTTAGGAATTTCTTAGGTGTGTAGTCCGCCAACCCGCACTAGGCCAGCGTGGTGGACTATGGCCTAAACCCTCTCAATGGTAGAGGAGACCCGTGCTCAACAGTGGGTGTATATGGGTTGATGAAAACAGAGGCAGCAATTAAGCCAAACACTACTATAGCTTCAGTCCACGAAATTCTCCAAGTTAGAAACTACCCTTTTACTTTGAACACTTAGTGTCCAATATATCTACATATGTACCTATATGAATGAAAGATTTACAGTAACTTTTATGACTACTACACCCTTCGGGAAGCATTGGGTAAATGGTTTGTGGTTCACTAATAATAATTTTTGGCTATTTTTTTCTAAAGGTGCAGTAAAATTATTATGAAACTTTATATCATGCCAAGGTCTGAACACACAATAAATTATGACAACTTCTTTTGGTCCATTTACGTTCTACTTTAGGTCAGGGATTAGTTTCACTATTATGAAGATTAAGCCTTCATACACGACATCAACTTAGAAGAAATTTATCTACTTTTTAGAATTTTAAAATATTCCAATTACCTCCACATGATTTCCAGAAAACTTTAAAATTCCACAACCATAGTGGGATCGAAATAGCTCCAAAGAATAAGTCTTAGTAGACCTCCAGTCTAATTCTCATTTACACCAGCTTATACTTCTAAATTACCTTCAAGTGAATGTAAGGCATAATAAAGAGCGATTAAAATCGTGCACCTGCGACTCTGTGGCTCTAATCTCTTCAGGTC
Organism: Cephonodes hylas; assembly: GCA_030295005.1. Classification (NCBI taxonomy): domain Eukaryota; kingdom Metazoa; phylum Arthropoda; class Insecta; order Lepidoptera; family Sphingidae; genus Cephonodes; species Cephonodes hylas. The sequence continues at coordinate 11,715,513 of AP025376.1, read as the reverse complement.
CCGTAGGTTACGGCGCTCGCCTTATCAGTCCGTACATAAATCTCGGATAAAGTGTCACCTCACACACGATAGCGGCCTGGTTGCGAGGAAAAATATATCGAGGTTACACACTATCTGCTAGCTCTTATAAATCGCTATAAGGCCCCCGAAAACTATTAGTTTGCAACTTAATAAACTGAGTTTAGGGTTCAAATGGGTAGAAGAATACTTTAACAGTGGAGAAACTTTAGTAGAACGTTCACTGCGGAGTGTGGGCCAACATCGTCTGGAAAACATTGTCCTCTACGTTAATCCAAGCTGACTTCGATGAAGCTTTACTTATAACTCAACATGACGTTGCTACAGACTTGCATGGGTCAGTAGCTGTTGTCAATTGATGGATTTATACTTAACGTACAGTCGATATTAGGGTAGAATCTAAAATTCTTTCAAAATTTCCGTAAATACTTTCTTCCAAAGTGCAGAATGCATCCTAAACCTTGTTGACAAATGAAATACTCCCAAAGCATTTGAAGCTGACACCAGTTTTTGAAACGAACAGCCACGCTTTATTCACGAATTTGAAACGGATATCGGCGTAACAGGCCTCACTTTCAGTCGACAGCTTGAACGAGCACCTATCGACGAAACTGGCCCGCGGCGATCCAACCGCCGCTGACAGTCGGATTGTCTCGCTGACATTTCGTGTGTTCAACTGTTTCGACACTAGACTGGCAAATACATTTGGAATTTTGTAAAGCAGTTGAAAGTAAAATGTCACTTTGTGCATTAGGAGAGGACGCACTTTTGCTTTTTACAATTGCTTATAGATGAGGATTATTTGCTACTGAATTCACATGCCATCAGCGCTGATAATTTGTGAAAATACATACAGCAAGGTAGCATTAATTAATCATTGATTGGTGACAATTTATCTGTAAAATTGAAAAAAACAACAAGCAAACACTCAAAACGATTCTAAGCCAAGTCTGCATAATTTGGGCATGGAAAGCTACCCGATACCGCACCGGTCACATACCTTCGATTTCATGACCTAAATCTTATCATCAATATTTTTATCTGTAGAACATCACTCCTACTAATATGCAATCTTACTACATCACCCAAAAAATACATTAACACCAGAAGACAATCTATGAGCAAAGAACTTGTCAACATAATCTGGTGTTGTTCGACCCCGCCCTTTCTAGCGACGCGTCCGCCCTCTGCTTTTGTATGCAAATCCAATACCCATAGGATTAGCCCGTGATTGTGCACCGATACCTGTCCCGTCTCACAACCTGCACCGGGGCAGTGTCAATAGATGTTTGTCGTGCGGAAATTAATTTGGTTAAGAGATATACATTTGGTTGATTAGAATTGTCATGTTGTGGTAACTTAGTTTGCATTGCAAAGACTGCTGATAAGAGGCTTAATATCTGGAACGTAAAATCAAGCGAAACTGATGTTTTGTATTTTGTATACTTAAAATTTACATATTTTTATAAATATACTGGATTTATTCAGACCGTCATCGGAAACGTTAATAAAATTTAATTTAAAGAAATTATAAAATTGATATGTCCCTAACAACTATAGATATACAATGTATGTGGTTGTTAGCTAAACAACCAACATTCTGAATACGTCTGTATAAAAATATTGATATGATTCAAGAGAGATAAAACATATCAGCAATTTGTGAGACACAAAATAGCCTGTGCATTAGGTTGATATAGGTGCAAGTAGACACAGCTAAATATCCATGTATTTCACACATAAAAATAACATAACAACTTCCCTCGTTCGTCTTCCACCATCGGGATTCATTTAGCAGGATTCAACTCGCAAGCCCAACTAAAAGTTGGACAACTATTAATATTTCCATCAGGGCGGCGAACAGGTCTGCCTCTACCAACTTCCTCCACTGAATATTACGCAGTTGCAATCGACTGCGTTCGTTTGTGAATCTAGTTTCAATTTGTTTCTTTTGCCTTTATTCTTTTTAGTTTATTTCTATTCCATTGGTGTTTTGTTCTACTGATTTTAATTTCAAACCTCAAAGAAATATAATATTTTATGGTGAAACTTTTAAGAGCTCAATCTATTGGTGATATTGGTGCAGTGATTTCATAGAATATTACAACTAAACGTTAAATAGTGTCGGAAATAGAATGTGGGGCCGTAGATATGAGCCATCAGGAAATTATGGCTTCTGAAGTTTTTACTGTTCTATCAAATGGCATCTTTTACAGAGACTAAGCACTGGGTTATTTAGAAAATTAAAAAAAATAGGATATCCTTATAAGTTTTAGGTGCACTTTGATGATTTTCTTGTTCTTTCTGTATTATTATGATAATGCATCAAGTAATACAAAAAGAAAAATATGAAATAAAACAACAATTAATACAAAAACAGTTTTTATGAAACATAACACAGCGAGCGATAACATTAAAATAAATAATAAAGCACTTAACAGATGATAAAATTTCATATTTACAAACGTACCGTTAATAATTTAGCATCTCTCATTTTGTTGATGGCACCTAATTAAATTGCAAAAACATCTTAAGCAAAAATCTTCTTTATGGAGCATTCATTAGCGGGATGGTCCATAAGATGATTAAATTGCGGCGATAGTATTGCGTAGTTAATGTAATTTTATATTTTGTTAGCATCCCTTAAGACCAGACTGGTGGACTACGGCAAAAATTAGAAATGGCTGGGCATGGAAATAGGCCTAAGTCCACCATCCTGGCCTAGTGTGTGTGTGAAAAAAACACCTAAGGTACCTAATGATACTTCCATAATGAATATACGTATGTATAACTTCGACAATTCAAAGCTGAGTGATTGAGATTTTAATTTGCGACCACCGAAGTTATGATATCACTACTTTTGGTGACGTTGACAGGCATTTAATAGAATAATTCTTTATACATAAAACATCAGACCTCAACTACCATTCGTAAATGAGGAAAAGATTTAAAAAACGCGGCTTTTACATGTCAAGAGTCGCAGCGACAAAATTCACAAGCAGACATACCCCCTAACTTTTTATAATAAGTAGGTTAAAGTATATTTTAATTCGTGTAATAAAGTTGTTAATGAGAATCATTTTTTGCTCTCCATTTTAATCAATATAATGTTCTTAAATATGAGGCTACCCTTGTACCTTTCGCCAAAGGTTACCACTTACTTCATCTTTGTTCATTTTGTACATTCACAAAGGGTAGACCTCAGTCTAAACGACCTCTGGTCTGTCTGTAAAACTAATCTCTATTTTTTCAAGAATTAGCATCTAGGATGAGTCTTTGTCATCATTAAAAAAAACATCTGCATGAACACAGTTGTCTAAGATAGGATTGAAAGCATAATCTAATCTTTTATAAATTCGTATGACTGACTTTTCTATGCAGAAAGGTTAAAGTAACCACATAAGCAAATGATTGTAAATTTGTGGGATTAACAAAGTATCGTCCGATCAAAGACAAAATTAAAAAAATATAATTTACAAAACACTAACAACGGACACATTCATTGTCAATATTTTCCCTTTTAATCTCCAAATCCACTTCCGAAGACCAGACTGAATCATCCACAAAACTTAATTAGGTTGGTTCAACAAATCCGAAAACCTAGAAATCGAAATCATCGACTAAAAGATAAAACTAGGTATAGTTGAATTGCCTAAGAATCACAAGGCAGCTGAAAGTATCTGAGACAGGCGCCGATGTTCTCCTCAGGGCTTCGCTTCATGGTCGGAGGTCCGAAGTGAACAGACACTGCGAAGGGTGCTATAGAGGTCTCTACGCGGCAGTTGTTGAAGTCCAGGCCGGGGCAGAACGTGTTGCCGCAGTGGTGGGGGTCACACACCCCGGGGCCGTATTGGCTCTGAAGGGAAATATTGGCTATTTGAATGACTAGTAGGATGTAAACAGACCGTGATGGAAAACGATGAAGAATCCCGAAAATAAATGAAATGTGAAGAAACTGCGATTAAAAAAAAACCGCAGTTCGTCCATATTTTTTACATTTGGTTAAATCGGTACATTAACTACCTTTTTATTGATTTAAGATTTAATATTTCAACAAAAAATTGCATTCTATTTTGGTTGGACGCCGTATGTTTCATCCTTTCAAACCAATCAGCCATCATGTCTTCTTTCCCACCTTTTTTTAAATATTTTCTCTCACACACTCCATAGACCTTAATTGGCCTTTTCTACTCATTACTCTATCCTTCAACTTCCACATCCATTCCTTTTTTACCTAAATGCTTCATCAAAAAACTCACCGACACAAAATACTCATTCTCGCAGGGTATGGTGATTCTGTCCTGGCACCTCTGCCTGCCGTAGCCAGTGAGGCCCACCCCGAAGTTTCCGTACCCGAAGTATCGCAGGGAGTCGTCTCCGTAGTGCTGCGCGTATGGCGACCAGCGGGCCCAGGCGCGCCCCCCGGGACCCACGGGCCCCCCCACTCCTCGCCCCCACCAGCTCTGCCCCCCCAACCAAGACCACATATAACTCCATATCTGGATGTGGTTAGTTAGGTTAGTCTTGCTATGGGTCGTTATTAAATACATATTTAGGTATAATGGTAAATATTATAAAAGTGGAATGATATAAAGTAATACACTACCATCCCCTAGTAAGCCAGCGTGGTGGACTAAAGCCAAACCTTAATAATAATTACACGCTGTACTTAGTAGCAGAAGGTATGAGTTGATCAAGGTAGATAAGAAATAGACCTCTATGTTAAGATAAAAAATAATAATCATGTTTAAAATCACAAAGCAGCGATAAAGGAGCAGACGATTCTATGAAGATTTACTGGCTCTAAAAATATAGAATGGTATCTATATTCCTTCTATAGAGTGTTTTACGCTCATTCCGTGATCAGACTGTATATATGGGATAAAGATTAAAGAACTATCGTAGCGACAATAAGGTTCTATAATATAAATCGGTAAAAGAGATGTCAAAAGATGCGGAATTGACATAATGTATATGTAATGTGAGCATACGAAGGCTCTTAGAACAGAAGATATTAAGCAATATTTTAAAAATTAGTTACATACATAAAAGTGTGTCATAAAAGCATTATGATGTATCAAAACCAATTAGGTGAAGTTGCACCTTCGTAGGAGTGATGATAGACATTAATAGTGAAATTGCATAGCGTTGGCGGTTCCCCTCATTACAAATTAATTTAATGACCACAATTAATTAACGGACGATAGTCTCACGCGAGCACTGCATAATCATTCCAAGTATAATAAACTAACTTTATGCATGACTAGCTGTTGCCCGCGACTTCGTTCGCGTAGACTACAGGGTTGAATTCAGAAAGAAAATAAGTTATAGTCTATTTTACTCCTTAAAGTCCTATTTATGCCCATACCAAAAATCATACAAATCAGTAAAATTATTTAAACGTGAAACCGTAACCCGCCGGTCGGCGCCTTGTACATAATTATTGCGCGCTTGATGATTATTTTGAAACTGCGATATCTTCTAAGATACTCATCGAAATTAAATGATGTAAAGGGCAAATTTCTTTTAAATTAAATACTTATACTGAATAACGCATTTATTTGGATAAGGATTAATATAATCTTTATAAAAATACCTTCACAAACAATGCTTCATTTTATAACAAATTTAGTTAGCATAAAAGAGGTTATAGTGAATCAACCCTAAAAGTTAGACATATGCTACCGCTGATTTTTTTGTAGATATTATCAACCTCTACAACTTTCTCTAGGACTCAACTATATAACATCTCCCATGGGTAAGGTAGCGTTTGCAAAAAACGGTTTCGTTTGCCCGTTTTTAGCTTTCTATTAGTAAAAGAATTTTCAAAATCGGTTCAGTAGATCGCGAGTTTACTTTCTACAACCTCACAAACATACAAACATACAAACATACAAACTCACAAACCTTACCTCTTTATAATATTAGTATAGATAACTTTATGTTTGGAATGCAAAGTACTTTTTGTAGTAAGTCACTGTTTATTTTTGAGAATAACAACGTCAAACCAGAAAGAGACAAAGGAAAAAAATATTAAGGTGTTTTTTCAAAACTACGATTACAGATACCATAAAATAAAATTTAAAAAGCGGGAAAATTAATTAGTTATGGCTTCATACTTATTTTGCCTCCTTTATTAAAATCCTATAGATTGCCATTTCAACGAGACGTGTTACTTGTTTGAGTATAAATTATTTTAGATTTCCTCTATTGTTCAAAATTAGATATACAAAATCTGATTAATTCATCGGTTGCTCCTTTCTCGCTACTAAGTAAGATCTATCACATCATAAAAACATGGTTTTCTATACAAATCAAAAGATGAATAAAAATGACAAAAAACTTAAACCCTAATAAAATGAAAAAGATACACAATATATTTATTAATGCGAATACAAATAATTTCATAGTAATATAATATCAATATAATAAATTCGACTTATGCATCGAATAAGGTTACTTATGACTATAACACCAAAGTACTTTTTATGTCTAAAATAGAGTTAAATTTGTTTATATATTGCACTAGTAAAGTAATAATGATCATAAATTTTGTTGTTAAAAATTTACTGATAATTTTGTGCCCAATTAAGTTTAAATTGCTGAGTAAGAGAAGTTGTGCAAAAGTACATATAACCTTATTCGATGCGTAGGTCGAACTGATGAATATTAGCCCAGTACTGATATAATATGGTTATATTTCCGTACAACATTTATAATGAGGACGCTACGGGGCTTAGTTTCTCATGCCAGTTAGTACAATATTTCATTAACGTTAATTTGTTATGAATTTATAGTAACATGATCAGAATTAACGCGGCAGTAATTTAGATTTACGTTATTAAATATTTGCTATATGCAAACAAATTGTAAGCAACTTTTGTGAATCTAAATTCACTATTGAGGTAGTAAAGTCAATAATAGAAAAAATATTACATCTATTATTTAAAAAGAAATTATCTAAATGTCAAAAAGTGGTAGAAATATGCCTTCGTCCTACACTTTTTAAAAACCGATTCAAAGAAATAAATCTCTAATCATTGGTCGAAATTACTAATGATCCAAAAAATATCATTCCGTTATATCTATTGTCAATGCCATCTAATTTAATTTCTTAAATAATCTAAGTATTTACGGTCATTCCCTACAAGACTTCTGTTAGCCATAGACCTCCATCACTAAAGACCTCAAATTCCAGGACAGCCATTTGGAATTAAACATCTAATCACGTAACATTTTTAATATTGTAATTATTTTTCATAATCTCTGATAATCTACACTATAATTTTTATGAGTTATGTTTGTTATCTTACCCTAGTCATCATGCTAGGTTCCGCAGCAACCGCCGGAGTTTCTATCTGCGGGTCCATTCCAGAACCTTCGATTTCATCATCCTGGATTCCATCCATAGGAGGCGGCGTCATTTCTGGTTGGGTCACTACGGAATCACATTAGCTTGTATCAACAAGATAGTTTTGGTGGACTTACTTAATAGTTAATTAAATATCCATTCTTTTGTTGTCTCTAAGAGATCGCCAATTGCCCAATATTACTCTTTGTTTTTTTCAATTTTCCAATGCATAAGTAATGTCAATAACATCGCTAAAAATCCATTTAACGCCAAGTGATTTTTTTATTATAAACCTATGTCATCATTCTCCTGCCCTGCTCCCAATTCTTATTTGGGGTCGGCGCAGCATGTTTTGTCCTTCCACACAAGAAGGAAGGACAAAACATGCTGCATAAGAGTTTTGGCAGATGTTTTACGGCCGGCCGCCTGCCTGACGCCAACCCTCCTTGGGATTTAATATAAACCAATGTATACGATGTAATCTATCGTCACTGTGATTCTGAATTACATCATAATAGATCGTCACTATTAAAATCGCCGAGGCCTGTAGGTACACAACATTTTTCGTAAATCCTATCATGGTATAACTCGTGCCATCATTTATCACAAATGTTGTAAGTTTCAGAAGGCCAAGGATCTAACCAGCAGGGTCGATAACCGGCGGAGAGTCTCCACCAGGCCCGATCCTGAAGGAGCGGCGGTCGCACGGCGTGTACCGCACGGAGCAGCGCGCCACGTTGCGACGGATGCACGACTTGTACTCCTGGTCTGAGAGATGTCGACCGTTCGTCGCGTAGTTGAATGTCTTTATTGTACCTGCAATTGTGGAAATTAAGCTTGTGGATGAGTTTATAGTTGGTTAAAATATCATTACAGGGAAGAGTATAATGAAGTATGATATTGAAGAAAGCAGTGATGGCCTCGAGGTTTGGGCGAGCGGTCGAGAATCTCGGCGGTCGCGGGTTCGAACCCCAGGCACACACCTCTGACTTTTCGAAGTTATGTGTGTATTCACATTGAATTATCACTTGCTTTAACGGTGAAGGAAAACATCGTGATGAAACCTGCACACCTAAAAGTTCTTAGGAATTTCTTAGGTGTGTAGTCCGCCAACCCTCACTAGGCCAGCGTGGTGGACTATGGCCTAAACCCTCTCAATGGTAGAGGAGACCCGTGCTCAGCAATGGGCGTATATGGGTTGATGAAGAAGATTGAGGAAATGACTTTGAGGATTATTTTTAAGCTTGTCAAAATACCAGTCAGTAAAGTGAATAATACCTAAGTTATTCATCATCAGTTAATTTAAGTCCAGTTTATGGGCACTAACCTTTTCTACAAAGGAGAGGGTTTAGGCCTAAGTCCACCGTGCCGACCTAGTGCGAGCTCACGGACTACACAACCAAGAAATTCCTAACGACTTTTAGGTAGTAGCTTAGCTCACAATATTTTCCTTCACTGCTTATGTATGTAAGTGATAATTCACGGTGAATATGCACATAACTTCAAAAAGATACTCAACGAGAAAGAGCCTGACGTTTGTACCTGAGACCACAGAGTTTCTAAACTAAACCTCGAGACCATCACTACTTTACATCATATAAAGTTTTCTGAGTACATACAATCATACTCCCATTTCCTCGAAAAGCGAGCAGCAAAAAGCAAACGTTGGAAATGTTAAAAACTCCAATTTAACTCAGTAGCACAACCAAGTTTCTGTTTAGTTAATACATTAAATTATCTAAAAGTTGTGATATCGCGGCGCGCAGTACTCGCCCAGTATTTGCCAACGTTTCGGGACCGGCGTCTTGCCGAGCAACACGGCACATTTCCATTCCTAATTAATTAAAGCTGTTTTCGAAAGTATACGGAACTTCACTCAACTTTATAGAGATTTTAATAATCCTTTCGCAGTTAGATTTATTAGGCTTACTCACGCCTTCGCTTAAATATAAGTTTATAACAATTTACAAACGTTCAACAATTATTTAGCATTTGGTGTTGTTGAATCTTATAGGGTTTTCACTGGCATATGTGATTAAGAAGCCTTGATTCCAATTCACTGGAAAGATGATGATGGGTTTAGAAGTCAACGGTTGCCGTATAGTCCAGAAATATGTCTGGTAAAAAGGAGCTCTTTATTACGACTTAATTGTTAATTTCCTTCATCACCTTTCAACTTGTCTAAAGCTTTAAAACTCTCAATAACGTAGGAAGCCAGTATCTAGCAGTGAGGCGTATATAGGGCGATAACGTATATTCTATGACCAAAAGAATACCTCAAGCAAAAATCCCCACGTAACAACAAGCAGCCTTCCCTATTAATTCTCTATTACCACTACAAATACTAGTACTCACCATTATCAGCAGTGTAGTACTGCAAGCAGCCCTGAGGCGCGGCCTGTGCCAGCGGCATTTGCGCCAGCCTCATCAGCCAGAGCCGCGGCATGTCTCCGCCGCGCATGCGCATCGACAGGAGTGTGGTCTTAGTCCCAGCCAGGTCTTCCGCCTCACGCCTCTCGCTTTTACTTGACAACGTGTAGTACACTGGAAGAAGTGTTGGGTTTGCTTTGCGTGTATTTGAATTTTGATTGTGTGTTTTTTGTCAGCATTTTCTACTGACTGCTATTATGACAGTGAAATATTGAAATAATGTACTTATATGCACTCCTATGTCCCTGAAAGAGTAGCCGAATTTCTATTTATAGATTCATTTAGAAATAACTCTAGTCTAGTCTACTTTTTGGTAACGAAGCATAAATATCTTCTTCTTCTTCATCAACCCATATACGCCTACTGCCGAGCACGGGTCTCCTCTACCATTGAGAGGGTTTTAGGCCATAGTCCACCACGCTGGCCTAGTGCGGGTTGGCGGACTACACACCAAAGAAATTCCTAAGAACTCTTAGGTGTGCAGGTTTCATCACGATGTTTTCCTTCACCGTTAAAGCAACTGATAATTCAATGTGAATACACACATAACTTCGAAAAGTCAGAGGTGTGTGCCTGGGGTTCGAACCCGCGACCGGCGAGATTCTCGACCGCGTGCCCAAACCTCGAGGCCATCACTGCTTAGCATTAAGCATAAATATAATAGCACGATATATACGAACTCCGAATTAGAGTTATGTTACAGTGGGCTCCCCATTGCGTGGGAGAAAACATCTTTACTTTTTGTTCTCGACTCTAAAGCCCTCTCAGTTGCCTTTTATGACGGGTTCCTGTCTGGAGATAGGGAATACTGTAGTGGAATTCAAACCACAGGAAAGATAGTACTTTGCCTATCCCTTTTTGTATTACCATACTCGTATGAATATTGTACATTAACAAATATTGATCGAGATTCCGACTAATTCAATAATCACATAACTAAGCACCAATTATGTATAATATGCCAATATGTACCGCGAAATACCATAGCGGTTGCCTATCACACATAATTGGGCAATATTATTACATAATCCAAAGCCAATTTGGCGAGAATAATTGAACTCTAATCGACTCATGGATTACCTAGAACGCGTCAAAATGTATTACTAATGGCATTAGCTTATGTACACTACATACTATATATAAATACGTATCTTTATCAACCCATATACGTCCCACTGCTGGGCACGGGTCTCCTCTACCATTGAGGGAGTTTAGGCCATAGTCCACCACGCTGGCCTAGTGCGGGTTGGCGGACTACACACCTAAGAAGTTTCCAAGAACTTTTAGGTGTGCAGGTTTCATCACGATGTTTTCCTTCACCGTTAAAGCAAGTGATAATTCAATTTGAATACACACATAACTTCGAAAAGTCAGAGGTGTGTGCCTGGGGTTCGAACCCGCGACCGCCGAGATTCTCGACCGCGCGCCCAAACCTCGAGGCCATCACTGCTTATTATGCTTATTAGGCCATAAATGCGTATATCCTATATATACTATGTATTCAGACCGTAATTGAAAACTAAGGCCGGAAAGCCACATTGGCGTTACAAAAAAAATCGGACAAAAATGAAAGAAAATGCCGTTTGTGGTTAAAACGTACGTGGTTGTTAGGTAAATGACATTATTTTATTGTGATAACCGTAACGATTACCTGCCTTAATTTCCAATCTTGATCTTAATAAACCTTGTATAAAAGATCTTACCGTGCTGTCCATGATTTTGACCGCATAAAGTGAATTTAGTTTCACCGTCACCCAAAACCATTGCGTCTTCATCACATTCGCCCGTTGTTCTATTGGGTTGACCCTGGAATAAAGGTTTTAGATCACTTCTATGAAAACAATCAACATTAGGTTTATTTAACGTAAATACACCTAAGTGATATTAGGAGTGTAATTTTAGTATTACCTTTTATTATTCGTTAAAAGATCTGGATCCATCCAAAATAGGTGTTTGTATCGCAATGCACTTATCATCAGGTGTGATATCACTTCGTTGAGAGGATACATAACCATGAAACAAGTTTACGACTCGATTTCACGTAATAAATGAATAATTTTGGACATAAAGCTCAGCCATTTATTATAGTGGCGTTTTAAAAGCATCCACATTACGGAACAGTTGAATAAGAGTAGAAAAAATATCAGCATGCCGAACCTACGATTAGACTATCACATAATTTAAGCAGTGATGGCCTCGAGGTTTGGGCGCGCGGTCGAAAATCTCGGCGGTCGCGGGTTCGAACCCCAGGCACACACCTCTGACTTTTCGAAGTTATGTGTGTATTCAAATTGAATTATCACTTGCTTTAACGGTGAAGGAAAACATCGTGATGAAACCTGCACACCTGAAAGTTCTTAGGAATTTCTTAGGCGTGTAGTCCGCCAACCCGCACTAGGCCAGCGTGGCGGACTATGGCCTAAACCCTCTCAATGGTAGAGGAGACCCGTGCCCAGCAGTGGGCGTATATGGGTTGATGATGATGATGATGATGATGATAATTGACACGTCTGCTTCTTGGTAATTCGGGTTGCGTGTAATATCAAGACTTTTATGAAGAGACAACCAATCGTCATCATCATTGTCAGCCAACAGTGGTCCACTGCTGGACATAGGCCTCCCCCAATGACTTCCACCGGGAACGGTCGGAAGCTTCCTGCAGCCAGCAACGTCCCGCGACCTTGACAATGTCGTCAGACCACCTTACAACCAATAGTAGCCCTTTATTTTTGTTCGGATTTTTTACCACTGGTCTTGTATTCGTGGTATGTAAGAACAGTTGACAGACAAGCTTTTACACTCGTCCTGAAAATAAATACTGGCTATTTCCCTTCTAATCTTATTAAGCTGTTCTATGAGCAATATACTAGCGTGGTACTAAAAAAGTACATAGAATAAAAACTACTTACAATAGTAAAGTGTATAAAGTCAATCCTGAGCTGCATGATGCCAGCGTACGTCTTGTCTATGGTAATGTTGCAGTCTTCCTCGCCACTCCACAGCTCGGGGAACCCCGGGGACATGAAGTAAGTCAAATTGTTCTGCACAGCGCCGCCGCATGACACCTCGACTGCAATGCAGAGGATTCATGTTAAGGAGCTGACGAATAAAAATACTAACGTCTGTATCTCTGAAAGAAAGTAACAAGATGCAAACAATTACATATCCTTAGAGAAAGTCCCATAAGACAGTTGGCTAGACACCAGCTTGTGAAACAGGAGTGGGTTCGATACCCCCAGAGAGACTAATGTTTGTGTGATCCACAAATATTACTGTATAATAAACAATGCACTGCCGAAAATTTCGATACAAAATTCCTTTAAATCTGCTTCATTAGGAATCGGAATGGAGATTACGTTTTAATCAATAAGACCATGCACTTTTATTCTTTCGAGAGCATTATTATTTCCTTCGTAACAATTTGTAATCACTTTTCTAGCAAAGTGAATGGTGTCATGTTAAGCAAATCCACTCCTTTGTAAAGTTACTTCATACTCTATGCTTTCCGACACTCTCAAGTTGCAAAGTTACTTTTGTAATAATATTTAACAAGGAGCTCGCATCCGCTCCGCTCAGGTGCAATGTATCTTTTTACACTTCACTGTAGTTAGTTCTGAAGGGTTAAAGCAAAGTTTTTGATGAAAACTCCCAGTAAGTTTAATGTTTTCAACAACAAAATATGTATCAATTTCCTCGTAGTATCGCGGTACAAGTATGTGTCGTGCGATTAAGAATTCCTGGAGCCAATTACCACGTTGGGTTTACTGTTAAAATTTTTAAATCTCAGTTGATATTTTTAGTAACCTTTTCAAATTAAATTTGAGTTTGTAAATGGGCCCGAAAACGGCAATAGGCTCGCCCCTGTTATCTGAGACAACAACGCAATGTTCGAATCGATTGTACGTTTGTTTTTTGTAATGAGACATATCTTTTTGTGACCTACAAATATTTGCGGGTTTAGGTGTTAGACCTTAAAGTCTCTCTTTACGTTCCGATATGCACAACACTCGTATCTTAATGATCAGATCTATGTATGTATGTGCATTTGCACCATTTGGTGCTTGTTATGTGATGTGATAATTTATTTATATGGACTAATATAAATAGAGATTAAATGTTCATTATTAAGAAAAGGTGCAGCCACCCCTATAACAACATCAGTGAGTCTCGTCACAATGCGTTATGAGCGCGCGACGTGAACAGAAAGATGCATAAGTCATCGCCAACTCCGTTAGCTGGCGGTGCATTAGCATAACATCGTAACGTCTCAGCGGAGAGGCGGCGAAATAATAACACGTACAGGATAGTGATGTCATGTTTCTGTCAGTTTTTCTATTACCAATAATGGATCGTGAAGGTCTATTATGAATTTTATGAATGGGCCGGGACTCGGGTTACTGGGAGACCGCTGGTTATTTTGGCTCAATTGTGCAAAGTTGACATTCTTTTCACAACGTTTTTGCCGCTTATAACCTTACGTATCGTACTCGGTAAACGTAGTGGGATAACGATTATCGCAAGGTGGCTGGCAGCGGTTAAATGAGAGGCCTATGTCCGGCAGTGGACGTGAGAGAGGCTGGTGTTGAATCTCATGAAACGTCTGGCCAGTGACTGAGAAAATAGATACATATGTATATCCCTGCCTGGTGTAAATAGCAATTTAAAGCAGCCCTTGGGGTTACCTAAAGAATTGGCAGGAACAAAATTTAAAAACCACTAGAAAGCAATGTTTTTGTCACAGTCGTTAGTTATTAAATATTATGCACGACTTCAGAAACTGTAGCTAATTAAACACATTAACTTCTTGTAGTGTTGAACTGGTAATAAAATGACGTGTTTTATGAAAATATGATGAAAAAACAATCCTCAAACCGGGATATTTTACAGGAATAAAACAGTAAAGCGGCCATTAGAAGCGCTGAACACATGTCCGGGTTTATGTGCGATCGTTTGTCGCGCCACAACCGTTTAGTTACTGTGCACCGCCCAATAAAACATCGCGTCCTTATACCTGGTACAGTTTACTATTTCAAGTCATGTACAATTTTTATTTTTAAAATAATATAGTGGTTCTTTTAGCTAAATAAATACGTTACGAAAAAAATTATATTATGGTTATTTGTGGCTGTCGAAATGGTTTTTATATTTTCCATCATGTCAATGTCATATTTACAATCAATTTAGTATTTTTATCAAATATTTGTATTTTAATTTTCTACCTTGACAGGAGCTCCCAGCTTTTGTAACTTGAATTGTTTTAGACAATCTCATTATTATCTTCATTAGCAGTAACGTTACTCAATCGATATTCCACTTGCCTTCAGGTTGTATGCCGCACAATCACGACAAAATGTAGATAAAATAATGGCTGTATAAATATGCTTTCACTTCTGTCGAATACTCTCTTGAGGAATAACATTAATGCTAGAGTGAAGACATTGTAATAGTCTATTGTTTCGTTTTTCCATTGAATAATGTTGTTGTAATGAAGGAATATTTTTCAATAGATACCAACAATTTTGATATGGTCTTGAAAGTATTTTCGTGACGTATTCATGCTCTAAACGGATTCAACTGTCGATTACCAAAATTTATAATGGCTCTAAAACTCGTATGGCGCAATTAAACGAATACAAATAAATACACCTAACAGTCACACACATAGCCCTGACTCCACACTAAGATACGAGTCTTCTGTCGTGGGTATCAAAAACTACGAGAGACTTTTCGGTCTCACAAACACCCAGACCCGAAACAAATATTCGTGTATTTGTGGATCATACAAACATTTGTCTCGGTGCGGGGATCGAATCCGCGTCCGCGCGTTTCGCAAGCTGGTGTCTAGCCAACTGCGCCACGGGGCTGTCAACTAGTGATTAATAATGGAAACGGAAAACCGCGGGTTCGATCCTCGCACCTAGACAATTATGTGTGTACCACAATAAAAGTATTTGTTTTGTTATCGGAGTGTTTCCCAAAGGACCTTTAAACTAAATGCGTATTAATTAAAACGTGTTAATGCAAAAATGTGATATCAATGGAGGCATCCTTAAAAGCACTGTGGAGAACTCCTAGGTTCGAAAACTTCCTCCCAATGTTTCCCAAAATTATTAAAGTAATATGTATTTTTATTTAGCATAAACTACAAATACTTTTTAAACATAATCTGATATTCACAGTGCGACATCACGCGGCGCGTGCCCGAACTACATGGACTCACGAAACTCGGTCAACCACAAGTTTTTACTTCACAAATAAACCTAATTTTGAAGTCCGTCGAACATCTGAATTCATAATATCAAGGATCATGATGCGAACCACGTGCGTTATAGACTGAATTAAAATTTCCAATACGGTCATGACGGATATATTTCTCAAAGGAATTCTTCTAAAACATTCAAAATCTTACTTATTATCGCATAAAATTTATCTTAGCAATTTTTTTTAGTTTTAACTGCTAGAAGACTACATGTCTTCCTTCTTGCCAAGCGTACGAGTATTTAGTTTCATTGCGCTAACCAATAATTGCATAATTGCCTTCAATGTGATCATCATCATCATCAACCCATATACGCCCACTGCTGAGCACGGGACTCCTCTACCATTGAGAGAGTTTAGGCCATAGTCCGCCACGCTGGCCTAGTGCGGGTTGGCGGACTACACACCTAAGAAATTTCTAAGAACACTCAGGTGTGCAGGTTTTATCACGATGTTTTCCTTCACCGTTAAAGCAAGTGATAATTCAATGTGAATACACACATAACTTCGAAAAGTCAGAGGTGTGTGCCTGGGGTTCGAACCCGCGACCGCCGAGATTCTCGACCGCGCGCCCAAACCTCGAGGCCATCACTGCTTGTGATATTTACTAACAATCAACTAAGGGACAAGTTATGTCAATGACGAGTAGGGTTGATGCATATGTATGTCCTTTGGCGTCAATACTTCATGTCGATTAAAATTCTAAAATTTTTGTTAAGTACGCTATCTTCTGTAGTGTTTTTTCTTTGACTAAGCTGATTGTTCCTTCGGTATAGAACATAAACTAGATAAAATTATTCATCTTACTATACAATAAGAATGATTTTCTTCGTCTATTCTAAGCGTACTCATTAAAAAATACAAAGGAATATTTAATTTAAACAAAGAAACCGTTTACCTATTACAAATGCATTACAAAGGTAGTGTAACTAAGTTGGGAACTTTCCAAACAATATGAAGGGGAAAGTTCATCTTTGAAGTATGAAGTCTATCCGACTGTTCACCGGCAGATCTTGTTTCTTGTCTCCATGTTTATTTAGAAGTTTTTTCACCTTATTGTTTCTGCAGTGGAAAGAAATATCTTGGGTTGAATAGTATTCTGCTCAAACAATGTCTGGAACGTCTACTTTAATTTAGTTTGTAATGATTTTTACTTTAGATAAATGAGTTTTGATACGACTGTTGTGTCGAGAGCTATTGTTAAAGTAAATGCATTACTTTGATGCGGATTAAAGACCCAAAAAAATATTAGGTACATTCAAAATTCTACTAATATATGAACGCGAAAGATTTTCTGCATAGATGTTTGTTAATTTGTGTTAATTCATTTAACCATTAGCAATTTTTTTGAGGCAGCAGCACTGACAGGAAAAGTGACGAAAAAACCGCAATAATCTTGCCTCTTATTACATGGGACTGATGCATACCTGGCGAAATGTATGAGCAGAAATGCACCTCATTGTATTTAGGTAAATATGAAAGTTAAAATAATTTGAAACAGTATTAAGCTTCGAGAAACTTCTAAATACAATAGCCAATATCTATCACAGCAGTGAAGCAAAACAATGGAAAATAAATTTATTTTCTCCGATAACACAGCAGTGCTGAAACTTGGAAAGTGGGACTCTGTTGGTGTTGGGTAGACGTTGAAACGTTCGCTAGTGATTTGCGGCTGAGCGCTCTCACTGTGTCTACGGATTATTTTAAGCCTCAGTTTGATGATTAAGTTTACCTTCAATATTAATTGTGGTTTATAATTGAGTGTTCCACTGATTTGTGTTTAGTAGCTTGGTCCACTTTCTAACGAGATTAATGATATCAAAAAGCGCTTTCAAAATAATCTCAGAATTAAAAAGAATAAATATGCTTACTTTTATGTATGATTGGCCTAACTTGAAGCTTCTAATCATCTGATTTAACCTCTTAACGTATTTCAAGACAAAGCTTTTTTTTATTTTGAAATACACCCAACAGTCACATACATAGTCCTGACCCCACACTAAGATACGAGTCTTGTGTCGTGGGTATCAGAAACTACGAGAGACTTTTCGGTCTCACAAACACCCAGATCCGAAACAAATATTTGTGGATCACACATTTGTCTCGGTGCGGGGATCGAACCCGCGGCCGCTCGTTTCGCAAGCTGGTGTCTAGCCAACTGCGCCACGGGGCTGTCAAATTTAGCTTTGCGTACACCTGCGGCCTTTTTCAAGTGTCGAAACCTATGTACCTTAGAATTCGTACTAGACCAGGGATGTAATGACTGGCTCGCAGAAGACCCGTGCCCAAAAATTATTATTCAGCATATTGACTGCTACTTTCCCAAATTTTTTGCAATATTAAAAATTGCGTAGCGTCAAGCGCAACGTTGGACGTCCACCCGTAAGGTCAATAATTTGGCGTAAATCGCGGGAAGCCGCTGGACGCAGGCCGCTTCCGGCAGAAAGCTTAAGAAGACCTATTATCCTGCAATGGACTGATGATGATGATTAAAAACTGAATGAGACTTACAAACACAACACACTCCCAGTCCTTGAGCGCAGTCGCCGGCCGCCCTGCCGTCCCTCTGCCGACAGTCATAAGCGTTCAAACATATCCCGGCCTTGGCTACATTGTATCCTACTGGCTGACACTCCCTCTCCCCGCCCACTGGGAAGAAGTTCAGCACCTTACTGATGCCAAAGAGACCACCTGCAACAAACATATTGTGGTATTATATAAGAACAACAGTAAAAGAAACTCGTGTGAAGTAAATGATGCCCGAGATTTAGACGCGTTAAGAGGAGACCCGTGACCAGCAATGAGACGTAGGTGGACTGATGGTAATGCAGCCGGTTTGAGATCACACTATAAGACTAGTAATCGATAATAAATCAATACTCTCACCGAGAAAAATGGTTGAGTGATAAACAAATAGTTGTGTCTGGGACTTTTTTGTCATTGGTCGATATATTAGAATTTGTCGAATATATTTTTATACAAAAAAGGGTTAATTACTCAGTCCACTTAATATACGGGTCAGTACGTCGCAAACGACTAGTAAAAAAATCACTGCGACGCATTTGGGCACAGCTATTTGAATTCGTGAAACCATGTAATTTCCTTACTACGTTTTTACACGTAAAAACATTCGCGCCCGTATTCCCGACGGGTTATGTAGACGGGAATTTAACACCCTCCTCTTAATTCACTGCTGCTAATAAGAATTTTATTAAAACATTTTTCGGTCCTGAAATCGAAGCCAGGACTACTCACGCTTCTTTTAGAAACCAAGGGACCAACGACCAAAGTGTTTTTTTTATGAATATTTAAACAAAGACATTTTTAAAACCACCTACATACTCCTGCAATATTAATTATGTAAAAAGTATGTCTTAGAAATGTTATTTAAGTTTGAAATCATGTTCTTCACTTATCTTATCAGAAACGGGACCAACAACTAATGGCGAAACAGGTTCACAAAAATAAATCACACTGGCAGTTACAAATATCTAATTACTATTTATCAACCTCTCACAAGCATATTTATTTGTAAATTTCTAAGGTAACCTAAAAACTGATAGCTCATTTTGACCATGCCATCAATTGAATCTTACTTTTTGACATATCTTTTGCGTTTCCTTTAATAACAATTTACATTTAAATCTTTTCTCGACACATACTCATAAAAAGGAAACACATTTATGATTGATTTGGTTTCTGTATCAGAACAAGGGATATCTTCTTCAACTTAAAATTACCATCCAAATTTAAAATATCCATACCGTAGTAATACGTCTTATTTTCCAACATCTTTATTTCAGGTTTAAACAAACTCATCTGAATATAAATGGGAAGCTCGGAGCAACTTTAAATCTCGCGAGATAAATAAACCTATCCTCGTACGCGGATTGACGTGTTTTGTATTAAGTTTCTTGTGTACAACAACATTGTATATTTTTATACTTAGCGCTTACATTGTAAGGATTGTACTAGTCGCTTGTATATAAAAATATTTTCTTTTTCCTGCATTGAAGGATATATGTACATATTTTTACCAGAATAAGTGAAATAAATTAGAAGGTAAATAGCCAGTATTTTGTAAGTGGACCATGATCAAATTTTCAAAGAAAAAAGAAGGGTTGCTATCGGTTGTAAGACATTTATAAAAGTCCAAATATTAAACGCAACCCGAATTGAAAACTCGTTATTTAACGTGTCTGGTCACCATGCTATTTCAAATGTAGTATTACGCGTTGTCAAAATTGTGGGGTTTAAATAGTGAAGCGAAATTTTTGAACGGAAAGAATTCTTCTTGATCAGGAATCAAAGTTTTGCTAAAACAACCAGGAGGGAAGGTTGACTTAAGATCATTTACTGACTACTGTTAAGGCTATTACTGATATTACAAAAAGATTTTGATAATTTTGTCAATGTTAATACATAACTTATGTACATATGTAAAACAAATCAAATACGAGTAGCGAGCTAAGTAAATTCTAAACATATTGATGTTGACTTTTCAAGTGAATTTTTCGCAAAAATATGCAACAAAATTCCGTCATTCCAAACGAAATTACCAAAACGCGCGATTACGCATAACGCTCGCTGATTACGCCCTTGTAAGCTCAGTTCGTCTGTAAAATTGACTCGGCTACTGCGAAATCCTTGTTGTTTTAGGTCTGGATAATACTAAACAAGATAAACAGCGACGATAAGATACTTAAAAGAAGCATTTAATTCACGCCCCGTTTAAGCACTCATTTGCATAAGAAAAACATCTTCTTTTTGTGCCAACATTGGCGCGTGTTTTAACTAAAAAACAACATTTAGTACCCGCTGGGTGTTGTGAGTACAAATTTTTTGTATTACAGCTTGGGTTGAATCAGAATCGATTTTTGGTTTTATTATATTGGTGATACGTAAGACTAAAATATTGCGGTGATAATTGAGATCTTAGTCTTAGAATAGTTAAACCTTCAAGTTTCATTCATAATTTAACATGCACCTCCAACTTCACACTACAACTATTTGAAATTACTTAAGTACTACTTGTTGCAATATAACCTTTTATATAACCTGAGTATACTTAACTGATACTGAGTAACCTTTTATATAAAAGCAGTGATGGCCTCGAGGTTTAGGCGCGCGGTCGAGAATTTCGGCGGTCGCGGGTTCGAACCCCAGGCACACACCTCTGACTTTTCGAAGTTATGTGTGTATTCAAATTGAATTATCACTTGCTTTAACGGTGAAGGAAAACATCGTGATGAAACCTGCACACCTAAAAGTTCTTAGGAATTTCTTAGGTGTGTAGTCCGCCATCCCGCAGTAGGCCAGCGTGGTTGACTATGGCCTAAACCCTCTCAATGGTAGAGGAGACCCGTGCTCAGCAGTGGGCGTATATGGGTTGATGAAGTAGAGTATACTTACCAGTTAGAGAGTCTTCCCTAACCATTAGGCCTTTACTTAAACGTATATAACTATAGTTTAAGTGAAGCACATGGTAGTTAGCGCGCTCGGTGTTTAACCTCAATATTTTTTTGAAGGACCGATAATAATTCACCAAGACTAATGGCACTGTCACCACAAAAACAACGAGAAATCCTCATCAATTACAATCTTTTTCCTAAAAAACAACTCGGTGCTTGCAAAAAACTTTTGTCATATTGCGGATATTCGTGAACTAATCCCCTTTACAATAATTATGGCCTTGGCAACAGCCATCTTAATTGCATAAGGACCGAATGCTTTGTATTGTAATGTCTTTGAATTAGTGGTATGAATTGGTCCGTATTCATTTAATTGTTTAACCGAAGACCCAGGAGTCATTTTGCGAGTAGAGAGAAGCGTTCTCTAATTTTCTTCGATAAAACTCTCAGTAGAAATAGAAAGGAGTTTGGGAAGGAGCTTAGTTCATTTCTCAGATATATTCCTAGTATACGTTTTGCTACTTAGAATGCCCAGAAAAAAACAATAACAATAAAAACTGAGTCCTCTAGATAGCTCGGCAGCAACAAACAACTACACGCATAAAAAACGCACTCAATCACTACAGACATGCCTGTAATTACAGTAATTGATGTTCGGACGGAATAGGTACTCAATCAGAATTAACGAGTAATAAGCTAGACAAGTACTTTCACAATCGTCTGGTCCAACACACTCCAGACAAGTGAAAGGAGTTTTTATAGACAGGTGCCAGATCGATTAATTCGTCTTAATATTAGTTTAACAGTAATATCAGTTAGTGAAAGGAGTCTAGATTTAACACTCTTGTTTTGATAAATACTAGGTATATTTAAAAAAGTAGCGCTTTGCTACCATCGGACGAAATAATTACAGACTGACAAGCATTTAGTAACAACTTATTCGTTGCCGAAAGCAGGAGAAACTTCGATGTAAGAGTGTCTTTGGCTATTCATGGAAATACTTAATTAATTAATGTATCTTCAAACATGTTTCTGGTATAATAAAACAGAACTCCATACCTTGACAAGGAGACAGACGTATACCAAAATGATCATATAAGGGATCCTTTTTTTCTTTAGAATAATAGAACCCTAAAAAATAAATATCGATAAATCTCAGACTTTAGCAGTGCTTGCAAGTTGAGCCTGAGGCATGTTCAGTGCATGTTCAATACCCGCAAAATATTCATGCTGATTTTTCTCTCAGACACTACTCTAGTACCGTTCGACTTGTAACGCTCATAACTTCACAAAAAGTTCAAACATTAAAATGCAGAATTTCTATTCACTGAACCGGATGGTTACATTCCAAATATGTCAGCCTAGTCGCCGAAGTACACATATTTTATATTAATAACATTGAAAATATTATAAGATAAAACTATTTTAAAATGTAATGTGATTACCAATAAGAAGCCAATTTCTAGAAATTCAATTTAAGTACTTGTGTTTTATGTTATTAGACTGTAACAAATTCAAATAAAATTCACTTTCTGCAACCACGATCATGCCAGAAAAAATGTTCTAGTCAAAATAAATTACTTAAGTATGTGTTTTTTCATATTTTTATTCCAATTTTTTTCCTTCATAAAGTTTTTTTTATAAAAACAATACTTACGAACCGAGTAATAAAGTTAGGTTGTGAAAATAGTGAAAAAATGGCGTGGAGCGTAGGTACTTCAGCGGAACGCAATGCTGAATATTTTTCTGTCACCATAAACTACGCATTATTCGAATACAGAGCGACGGCTCGGAAAGGGTTGCATTCCACACTGCGTGATCTTTTTGTGTCATCCGTCAATAATGTTCGCACTGAATAATCTTGGTTATTTAAAATAGGAGGCTACGTGCGAGTCTATTTTTGTAAAGGTTACCAGTTACGGGAAAACGTATCCATACGGGAAGATATCCATTATCCACATTTCTGTTTATTACCCACAAGCAGAGTTGGGCATCAATCAATTAAGTTTTAATTGAACTAATCAATTGACTAAAAAATTAATTGCAATTAAATTAATTCAATTTGAATCAATTGCAATTAACCGTTAATCGCGCGTTAAAATTAAATTATTTAAACTAATGCACATCAATTGCAGCTCGCGATTAAATTATTGCAATTATTTTTTTCAATCGATTGATGAAAAAATTAAAACTAACAATTAAATTTTGCTATTTTGTACGGAAAGGTGGTCCGCAAACCTTGTAGATGTTTAACGTTAATTATCTCATATACTCTTTATGACTAGGTAGGGACACTAAACTTAACAAATCCGCACACGCATGTACCCAATACTTAACCAAATACTTGGTAAAAAAATTAATTGTTAATCGTTAATTGTCAATTTTTTTTTGGCAAAATAACTAAAAATTGATCAATTGTTAATTGTATAAAACCTTGATTAATAATTAATCAGTTGTTAGTTGCTGTCACTGCAAATACAATTAATTAATTGTTAATTTTTAATTGTTAGTTCAATTAACATTTGCCCAACACTGCCCACAAGAATTCATGGATATATAAAATTTTACAACCTAGGTAAGTCATACATGACGAGCACGCCTAGTGAATAAGTCTCGCCCTATATAAAACACACACACAATGCAGTACTTTAAAGCTTATATACAAGGATAATACAGACCTCATTTTTACCTTCAACTCAAAAAGCGTAAATCTGCCTTTGATTAAGGTCACGTCGAACAATTCAGGTCATTGGGCATGAAAAATAAGTGTAATATCTAAAAAAATTATCTCATAACTCACAATCCTATTTCCTGGCTCATTTCGCGAGTTAATTTTTTATTGGTGTCACCTGCTAAATGTCTCTGGCTCGGCCCCGATGCGTCAAACTGTCAATTACAACGCTCCCTGGGCCACGTTTTGTCTAACATTAACTTATTCAGCAGGAAATATCACTTGTGAAAGAACTTCTGTACTTTTCCTATTTAGGGTAAATCGTCCGTTATCGGATTCCAGGTGAGTGTGAAATAATAACTTTTTAAACGTCAATATTAAGTGAAAAATAATAAAAAAATTGTATCAAAGATTTATAATCTAATTGTTTTTTTTAACCTATTCACTGTGGAACTATAGACTTCAACGGCAGCCACATATAGTTTTTTACTTTTGTTTCCCTAAAATTATGGACGGAAATTATATTGAGGTAATTTCTTATTTTTTTGCCATAATTTCTCGTCATCTGGATTTCTGTAATATCGGACTATCAAAAAATAGTAAAATTAATCAGTCCTAAGATTTTCTCCTTTACCTTATACTGCTTTATTATTGATCATTGAAAATGGATCCATTTATGTTTCGTAAATGTCACGGTTCAAAATATGTTGGCAATACTTCAGGGATTGTGAGTGCCATCTTCGATACTTTTATAGTCCATCTTTTGTTTTATTTAAGGTACCACGTACGTTGAGCTAAGAAAACATAAAACTATATAATAATCTCATTGTTTTTCAAAAATATAACTCACATAGGAAGGAAATTACTTCTGTTTTAAAATGTTACGGACCAATCAAATTTACATCGATGTCATTAATTTCGAAAGTAAATCAACCTAAGAGCTCCCACCAACAAACTTGAGGGAAAAAAAGCCATTGTAAGTATCTATGTATGTATATTCAAATTGAACTTAACACATCTAAACCGCAGAATAAATTCATGTATCTTATACTAGTTATGTATATCGTAAATAGCGACTGCTTCGTGAGTATGAAATCAGGAAGATCTGAATTTTAACTAAATCGATTTATTTATTATATGCGTTGGTCCTCATACAAACCATACATCGCCCAAACAAAATCCGGAGCGCAAAAACTTCCCAATCAAAATAGAGTATCGGAGATGCCAATACTTAGTTTTGGTTTCCAACGGCTGACATGGAACAATTGCGCATTCGCTGTTTGTCCAACACAAAAACAAAAGACAAGGGTGCCACAACCAGAAAACGAATACATATACATACTTTTTACACAATAAAAAAGTTCAATGACCGCAAATGTTACCCCAGTTTGTAGTTTAGCTTCTTTGGGGAGTATGCACTGGTATAAATATAGCAGCAAAGAAAAAATTACAGAATGATTGGTACGAAAGAACGTAACGGTGCGTTGATATGACTTGTCCATTATTCCATCCTTATTTTTTCATTATCTCATTTTTTCTCAGTGTAGATCAGCAGAAAACATAAAGGTAAGTGTCATCAAAAGGACGCACACGGTTTATTTAATCGAAGAATAACTATTCAACGACATAATAACTTGAATTTAATTTATAGATCTATAGACTCTTCACTTACTAAAGAATCTATGATGAA
Organism: Cephonodes hylas; assembly: GCA_030295005.1. Taxonomy (NCBI): domain Eukaryota; kingdom Metazoa; phylum Arthropoda; class Insecta; order Lepidoptera; family Sphingidae; genus Cephonodes; species Cephonodes hylas. The sequence continues at coordinate 11,689,684 of AP025376.1, read as the reverse complement.
TGAAAAACTAAACTAACATTAATACAGTTACGATAAAATTCTTAGTATGACCAAACAACTAGGCCGAGTGTACAACCCTAACAACTGTCCAGCGAAATTACAACGCACAAAAACTACACGAAACAGCGCAACGAGAGATGTCTAACTTTGCTAAATGTAGGGTTCTGTATGTTGTTGTTACATGGCTAATTAGACGTTAATATTAGAAACCATTTTGTTTTTATTACATCATTGGCTTTTGAAATTAAAAAAAAAAATGGGCTTCCAGTATATTACGTGTAACTTTCAGCCGTTTTGACGTGAAAGAGCAAGAAACATCCAAACAGACATTTTTTTAAGTGGCTGTAGCGAGTATTGTGGGATTGGACACACAAAAACACCCAAACATTTGTATGGTTTAGTGGGAATGTTTTCCTTTTTAACGCTTTATAAATTCATGTACTTGCATGCCCGAAACGTTAATCTATTTGATAATAAGAAGATAGAAATTCACGAAGTTAGTCGAAGAGATGTGGTTCCAGTATCCCGATGTAAGGGCAATTTGCTTTAAAGATTATTAATGATTTACTAGAATTGCCCATTAAGCCAAAAGGGTTATAATTTACTGCCTAAAGACAAACAGAAAACAATATTTGCTGTATACATAGAATATAAGCAACAAATTGAATTTCTAACTAATATTTACACAGATGCTGGACATAGAATTAATATTTTAAGTTGCAGATATTTTACCAATAAAAATATATTTTCATAATAATATTACCAATATCTGTGGAATATAAATATTACTAACCTTATAAACATATTTGAGTGCATCTTTAATTCACGCTTTAACAATAAAACTGTCGTTAATACTGCGATTGCAGGGAGCACTACGTAAAAGCATTCATATTAACTTTACATCACTGCCATTTATTAAATAACTAGCGGCCCGCCCCGGCTTCGCACGGGTGCAATGCTGATATTTAATAGATGTTATCATACATGTAAACCTTCCTCTTCAATCACTCTATCTATTAAAAAAACCGCATCAAAATCCGTTGCGTAGTTTCAAAGATTTAAGCATACAAAGGGACATAGGGACAGAGAAAGCGACTTTGTTTTATACTATGTAGTGATTCATTTTGCTTTAAAGAATAATATTATACTTAACATATCAATAATTTGGTAGATACATAGATTTCTTGTTTTGGTTTAATTCTTTAAACAATTGTGATATGATTAAATATTATTGCCTTCTATGTGTTAACAAATATATCCTCACGCTTATTTTCCCCCAAAGAGTAGGCAAAGATGCATTTTATATTGTCAACACCGGGGCGCAGCTGGCTATCAGCATGGGAAAAGAGAGGCCACGGGTTCTATTCCCGCACCGAGACAAATGTTTGTGTAATCCATAAATATTCTTTCGGGTCGTTCATTCTTCTGCGAGTATGTGTGTATGCGACTGTTGGGTGTATTAATTTATTGAGACCACGAGGTAGTCATATGCTTATATGATGGGTTTGATTTAAAATGTGTGCAAATTCCAGGAATATTCTATCCTTTTATAAAAACTGTACCAAATACATCTATTGCATCGATACACGGAACTCTAACAAAATAAACAGTTCCAGTTTTTGCATGATGTCGTCACCAGACACTTTCTAGGCAGTGCCAAATAACTTGCAGTTACTTTTTTTTGCATACCTCTCATTGCCATTCCAAAGGTCAGATTTGAAAAGAAAGTAATTTGAAAGACATCTAACATTTAAACCCTGCAACTGATGCGACTAGGGCTCAATTTATGACGTAATTCTTGTAACGCGTGCAAATTTCGGTAAGTAGTTCTTATGTTTCGAGTCGAAAATGGCAATGAGACGAAAAAAGACGGCGATGTGATTTAGCTTTTTTTTGTTGTGAAATCTCCAGTAAGATAGTGATATTAGTCTGAAAACATCTTGTATGAACATAAAGTCCTTTTTTTGGATAAAGGTACCTCCTACCTATATTTACTAGATGTGCCTTCAGGGCTTCAGTTATAAGATATTATAATAAATTAATCATCCAACAACCAAATTGAGAAATAAAATTTTATTCACAAGCCTACCATTGCCTTATGTTATTAAAAATAATGCACTACTTAGATAATTTCTTGCATAATTATCCACGGCCACTAAAGTTTTGTAGTGCAACTTAAATAAAATTAAGATTTTATAGAAGGAGCTCGCAAAATATAACCTGTTGCTTCTCACCAGATTGAGCCACGATCATTATCTGCCACGTTGACACGATAACAGGATTGTTGCCGTCTATTAGCCAATCCAATATCTTCAAGTTCAAGTAACATCACTTTAAGATTAAATTCCGAGATTATTGGCTGACGTGATGAAGTAATATCGGCTTTTTGATATCTTCTGAATGGGAATGAGGTTTATTAACTTCTCTATCTAGACTTTTATATTCTTATTTTATTTCTCGTTCAAATGAGACTTCAAAAATGAGGTGGAAGACTAAGGGGAAGAGATATAGATCAGGAATGAACGTGATTGTGGTATTGATGACTATTCAAATAAACTTATGATTCTCAGAGTTACCCAAGAAGTCCACGGGTTCTGCTGTCGATTGCCATTGAGTCCACCAGTTGCTTCTTTACCCAGCTTTTATAAACAAATACAACAGCATATTAATCTGAACTGTTTTTTTTCGTAACATAATACCTACATCATCATCATCATATCATCAACAGCCCTAAATTCGTCCACTGCTGGACATAGGCCTCTCTTATGGCACGCCACTGGGCTCGATCTTCGGCTCTCCTCATGCAACATAATACATACCTCATATATATTAATATTCGATTGCTGTCTTTACTATGTACTTTATTTTTATAAACTAAATTGATATATACTCCTTGTATATCTACTTTTTATTTGACGTTCATAATAATAATTGGAAGCCCGCTTATACTTCGAGCTGCCGAACATAAATTTATCAATTACATAATTAAAAACATAGAAATACTGGATATATATTTTTAGTATTATATTTCAAAAATTATTATAATTAAATGAAGTAATCCTACATCACGCATGTACATCGCAATATGTGGAGTAATATTTGATAAATTTCGTTTGGAACGCAGTACACCATAAGTCATGCATATTGGATGGAGCTTTCGCGAACCAATGCATAAGTTATACGAATCGATTTACGACATTGCTTCTAAGAAATAAGAAACCACCTTATCTGGATTTTAATAACTTACGTACATTGTGCAAAAGATTTATGTGAGATGTACGTTTTCTTTACATTTATGTAAAATGTGCTCGGAGATTGGAGAATAAGAAAATGTTTGCTATAATGAGCTTTCGGTTTGTATTCAAATGAGCATAAATTTTATTTAACATGTTACTTTGTTAAATCTAACCATGCAGCGAACATTGGGGCCAAACATGGGATTTAATGCGAAGTAAGATTCAGTCAGGGATTAAAATCAGTTTGTTTAAAGTATTTGACTCTGAGTTTTGGTGTTAAATTCCATTTTATATAGTCTTGAATATAATATTGTCTTGAATTTACAAACCTATTCTAAAAAAAATCTTTACAAATATGTGTCTGATGAGACTCAAAACTGACTGCTAATAACGACATAATAACTGAATAAGATTCAACCAAGATGCTCTTAAAGAAAGCTAATATAACAGAAAAAGTACACTAAGTAATATCATGTAAAGATGTTTCGTAGACAACGATGCTCAAAGGAGTTGTAAAGACGGTTTCTTTTGACTTCATTAGTACATCTCTTACAGAATATTAAATGAATATAACGATGCTAACCAGATCGGGGTACAATTATATTTCTCTTTTTCCTTTGTAACGTTTTAACCAATGGAGTAATTTGATCAGACTCAGTTTTGAAAATTACCGTCTCAGTCGGCTGTGGGAAATAGCCTAATGGCTTTAACGATATTACTTACTTTACAATGTTAAGCGCCATTATTTTAGGGTAAAGTCCGGCGGAACAGGCGAAGATAATGTTTTGAGTGAAAAGTTGATTGTAATTGCTAATATTCCCGGGCTTAACAGCCGCTTAGAGCAGTTGGTGAGTGATAATGCTATAAACTTATGTTTGCTATTTCAATATTAGCAACTTTCAATATTAACAAATATTTCATAAGCATTTATTGATCATTTTTTAATAAGAATCATAAGCTTTTTTTTGTGGGTTTTACAGAATTTTTCTAAGTCTTCTTGGGCTGGACTACCATGTCAATGGTGACAGGTACGTACCTAGTCACAGACTTTTGACGTTACTTGTGTATTAGTAAGTCCAGTTTGACTGAGGCCTAAATTTTTTAATCTAAAGCGAACTCTTGTCTAGTCAGCCCTATGTCATAAATAGACTGATATTCTAAAATCAATGAAATTACAGTTGACCCTATTCTATTTAATACAATATATTTAGTATGTCACGTGAGTGCAGTACGTGCACAAATTAATTCCTTTGTTATTGGCGCAATTACTGGGGCCTTTGTAGCGTATACGTGATCACGGCGTTGCAGGTTCAATCCGACATAAATGACGTTCATTCATGTGGCTAATAGTGTTTCCGGACCAGAATTGATTCTGTATTACGTCATAATATTATAATAGTATGTGCTTTACAGTTCTACGCCATAAGGGTGCCGATGATCGATAAGTTTTGCAATCGATTTTCGGGGCAATGTATGTTATTATTGGTCTTAATTAGGAATGTCTTTATACCATTCGTCCTCAGTGCAGTTGCGAAAAAAATCTTCAGGTATTCAGACATCCTTTTGTCATTCATAAAATATAGAAACAAGAGTGAAATTAAACATAGAGAAAACATAACCCATGCAAACATCTAAATGAATAAAGGAATAACCAAGCACGTAGTTACAATAACAAATGCTACTGACGAGCGGCTAATGCGTTCGTAATCTCTGTTTGATGCGCATCAACATACTTGTTGGGAGTGAAATAATCAATTCCCTGCTTTATATGTGCAGTATTAGGGTATTTCATGGAGCCCATTCCTAAATAACTTTGGTATAGTTAGACACAGAACCCACAGGTCGTTTTGATGATTTTAAATAGGAATCTTCTTGAAGGAAGAAAATGCTTTAACTATATAGGCTAATTTGATCATAATTTATGTAATGTTAAATAGTAATTGATTTGGAAAAAACTAAACTTAACCTAAGAATTTATTTAGAAGGGCATTGAAACATAAAAGATTTTGTACACCCTTTGAAAGAAAGATAATTCATTTAGAATACAAACGTACTTTGGCAGAACAGAAATGTTGAGTAAAGAAATAACATTTCTATATTAGAAAATAATACCCAGCTTGTAACACTGTGTGAGACAGTAGATACTAAATGTTTTCCAGATATAATTGGGGTTATTTTGCCCTCTCCGAAGTAGTTATTACGAGCTTGTTCTCAAAGACACATCGTAATGGAATTACAAGAGCGGCGGTGCCCGAAGGCGTACAGGGAACACTATAATTATTTTACGTGTGTTTGATACAGAGAATAGTTTTGTACGTGATTGTATTATAAACTGAGGCAAAATTATTGTAATGGAAAATCATCTGAATTTATAGCTAATAGGGGCGTTATAACCTAGTAACCACAGCCGCAACAAATTTTGTGACTCACACATGATATTGAACAAAATATGCCATGTTGTTTGACAAATATTTTGCTAGTATTTATTCCAGATGAACGATCATGGCCTAAGGCTAAGTTTCCAACATGCGACTAAAATAATGCGCTGTAAGATACGTCGTTTCTTATAATGGCAAACATATTCCGTCTGGCATCCAGCCGCCATAATTGTGTCAAGATCTATTGTCTATTTTACCAATGAAATACATACATACCACCTTGGAGAGGATTATAGTTTAGCAAATAAGCATTGACTTATACACACCTACCATATAAGCGCAAGCAAAGCAAGATAAAATATTTACTAAAACAAACTTCTAAAAATATAAAATGTAATACGAGTCGATATTGCAATACGGCGGGAAGTGCAGTCGACGTGACAGCTGGCACTTGGCTAACACTGCCACATCGGGATATGAGATTGCAACGGTTTTTAACTGAAAGCCGCATGAGACTGTTCAATATTCTATTTCCTCACGCTCTCCGTGTTGACAGGCATAATTTTCTTGAGACATTTCAGATTTATAAATTGAGTTGGTATCGCTGAATTAACAACTAACAGTAGAGCAGCGAAGTTGGAATATTGAACTCATAACTATTTTATACAGGCTAATTGATTAAGCAAATCCCCGTGATAGCCACAAGTCAATATAAAAAGCAGAGGTTTAATGCACAAAAGTTTTGTCAACTGTGTTTTAGTCGCGTAATATTAGGTACTGAGTTAAGTACAAAGAATTTCCGCAAGGTAAAATTTAGTCTGACCACGAAACGAAGCCAGAGCTTTTCAACTACACGTACAGGTCGCGGGACAAACAAAGCAGTAAAATCTCTTTACTTGGTATAAACAATAGAAAGTAATCTTCATTCGCCAACCTCTAACACTACGGAATGGCATCACGGTTTCTGAATCAATGTTTAGTGGCCAGAAAGTTCCAGAACTGGGACGTGACGCGATTGCGAACAGGAACCCAGCTGAGGACCGGTCCGCGATCGTCCGAACAGCTACAAGGAAAAAGTTGTAATCACATACACAATCGTAAAGACGTGCCCGCACTGCTATGTGTAAGTAATATAAGCTTTTAGATAATAAATCCAAGAAAATATGGACGATGGGAACTTCAAATAATAACAGACAGTCTGAATATGTTGGGTCCGATAAAATGCTGGCGTAATTTGGAATTCTTTACGTGCGACTGGTAGGCACTGGTTGCACTACGGCTGAGAGGATTTAGGCTTTAGTTCACCACGCTGACTCAGTGCGTGTTCTTACTACTCCGTCATACTAAACAGAATATTTTGAATACTATTCTTGTACTAAAAGAAGAGTAATTTTGTTTAAAATTAGACTCCATTAAGGCTAAAACCGGCAGACACTATCTTATTGCAATAAAACGTGACTTGACTTCAAATTCAGCGGCTAAAATTAGCGTCAACTTCATTTAACGCTCTATTTAGAGTAGCTTGATGCTCCCTCATTGCTAGATACGAGGAGTATAAGTACGTGCACATTATTATTATTTTCCGCGGATATCACTATATAATACTAAAGTATCTCATTTTTTTTTCAGTCTTGTAGTTCCATGACAAGCGGCGTGCGACCAAAAGGTTCTGGGTTTGATTGCCGGGTCGGTCTTCGATTTTTCATTAGGCTTTTTCTGTCATTTAGGATGATGCAGAGATAGCCAGAAAAGTAGGTGTAGAAATATTGTCTACTTTTATTAAAACATTTTACAATAAGTATGTCAACCGCACTTTATCGCCTGTATAAGCGGCTGAGACAAGTTTTATAGCAACAGCCCATACGGTCTGGGAATATCCCTTCGTCCTAGATTCAGGGTCCGGTGTAGTGTGTGGGTCAACGCACTAGACACGACACTCAGTTAACCATACGTAAATTGATAGTGTTTACACATATACCTATGTATTTCACAAAAATAAATAAAATATAAGCCGATACAATTACAACACAATTTTTATCATTTCAATGTTACACAATTTATTTTTAGTTAATACTCCCTTAACATAGAATTAGGATTTTATATTTAACCCACGAGTGATCTAGCCAAAACCTTGTGAACATACTCTTTCTAAGCTTTTTAAAGGAAGGTCAAAATAACTGTCCTTGTTTATACAACGGCACTTGACTACATCTTAACCTCACCACCCAACCACAAGTACTACATCATGCAATAAAAACAGTAACTGGCCATTAGCATCACATTCACAAGATATTAATAATCCGTCGCCGCACGATGCGACGTCTGTTTTATTCCATTAACTTTCTCAATAATCAGGAAAACTCGTAAAGTGCAAAAGACATCTTTACGCCGAGGCGGCGATCACGCGAGCAATGCGAACGCGGTTTGTGTAATTACAATACTATTGTACAAGCAGATTGCAGCCGAGATAGGGCGGTGGCGGTAACACAAGAGAGAGTGCTTTAAAAGTAAAAGTGCTGACAATTACTTGATGTACTGGTGCAGTAGGCTTACAAACGTAATTAAAGAAATAAGAAAACGTGTATTACTCAAACAGTAACATAACTATGTACACTACAAAGCACAAATACTTACTCAGAGCAATCAAGAACTTTATTTTTTTTAATTATTCCATTTTGGTATAATGCTAAAAATAAAAACGAGTATTTGAATTTATCTAATAAATCATCCGTCAGGATTTTATACTAGATGGATATTACTACAATGATTACTTCTTATTTTTTTATCCTTACACTTTTTAAATTGTAGTATAAATGTATTTTTATTCATCTCAACAATTTTATTTCTACCTTATCCCAAAATCAATTACGGCACTTCTAACTAACGCATGCCATTCCACAAGACCAACCAATCACTATACATTATTTTTTTAACATTGCAATCATCATCATCAGCCAATTGTGGTCTACTACTGGACATAGGCCTAACATTGCCAAAAAATATGCTTATTGTTCAAACCGCTACCGCTCAGCACGTCGCTCTCTGCCGTGGCGTGTTGCGGCTTATCTCAGGCTCGTCCCATCTGCGGTTACGAGGTTGGCGTGGCATTCCTACCGCGTTATTATTGAGACAGGTTCCCACTCGCTCACCCCGTGGTACACTTCTGAGACCATTCCATATTTTGCCACATTCGTATATTTCGCGTGTTTATCAAGTGTACTCTTTGCATGTTTGAGTGATTAGATTTGTGTAGCAAGACCACAGGGATTTTTTTTGGTCTTTGATTATAACGTTCCCTATTATTTCGTATTGAGCTACTTAAAAATGATATAAAATCCTATGTTAACATATATATTAGTTGACAGCCCCCGTGGCGCAGTTGGCTAGACACCAGCTTGCGAAACGAGCGGCCGCGGGTTCGATCCCAGCACCGAGACAAATGTTTGTGTGATCCACAAATATTTGTTTCGGGTCTGGATGTTTGTGAGACCGAAAAAGTCTCCCGTAGTGTCTGATACCCACGACACAGGTCTTGTAACCTAGTGTGGGGTCAGAGCTATGTATGTGACTGTTGAGTGTATTTATTTATTTATTAAAATTTCTCATTAATTATTATACTCAATAAAACTCAAAGGAAATACAGAAATGTATACCATTGTGTTTCATACTGTTTACATCAAGCTGCGTGCATTCTATACCTTTGTAAAAACATCTCGTTTACATTAAATACAATCTATTTAATTCCATCACAGTAATTTATTCCTGATTGGCATCTCACCACACCTCTTGGGACGCAAATGTATAATTTCTTCATTTTAGTGTCCAAGTCTTAATTAACTGCTGCCTAGTCATGAGCTATGTCTATAAAAAATGTAACTGCATAATAATGCAATAAGTCGTGTTCACGCATTGTTGTACACATTGTTTTCACTATCACGGCACAGTGGCATTAACAAAGAAAAGTCTTGTACGAAAGTGAAATTGTCTGATATAATCTACTTCAAGTGTCGTTCGCGCTGTATGTCGGCTGATTTGGACTGGTGAATGGGGTTACGGTAGCTCTGCTTTATGACGATGATATGCAAAATTCTTATACGAATGAAGTATATTTAGGAACTGTAACAGTGCCACAGTGAAATGAGTAGAATACCAATTTAGAATCAATTAGATTTTTACTGCACTGAGCCGAGTCGGCGCGTCGATCGAAATAAACAATGCTTTAGATTTCTTCTAGTGAAATAAGAGTGCATTTCTAATTTCTATTGCGACGAATATCTAAGCAAAATGCAATAAACATATTCTATGGAATTCCGTATATGTTTTAATCCGGTCTATAACAAAAACCGAAGGACCAAAAAGATAATGAAACAAGCATGTTGACATAGTATTGATAGTTGAAGCAAATAATTTATAGTTGAATGGATTCTACGATGTAAAAGTTGGCAATCGATTTCAATATTCTCCTTTGGTAGAAAGCATTAAGTTGAGTGAGTCGGTATCAGCTAGGATGCGCTTTCAACTGAGTCAATTTCCTGCACGGTGCCACAGACAGCGCTCTGTTGCACACTTTGAACGTCGCTCCTTTGGTATTATATTCATATCTAAGTTTATATTCATTTCTTTACGCCTGCTTCTTTAAAATTATGATGTTGTCCAGGATGTGTTTTATCTTTTTAGTTGCATAGGGGCAAACATTGTTACTTTGTATTATTTAATTACATTATTTAACAAAAACAAGTTCTTCTAACAATTTTAGTAAATTGGACATACTGAGTTCAATGACAAGGTAAATGCAAAGTAGTCCAAATAATGTCGACTAACGAGAAACAACTGCAATTACCCCTTACCCTAGATTGATGCCGGCTTATTCATAATGGCGTGTCTACAAGTTGACCCCGGAAACACTTCTTGGACCATTATGGTGGAGTGTATACAAAATCTCTAAGCAAGAATGTATATTTATTAGTAATTAAACGAAACAAACGAACGCGGTTTACCTACGGAATATCTGTGTTGTATTTAACTGCATCATGAAAGAAAATCACATCTTTTCATAAGATACAAACTAAAAATTTTGGCTCTTCTTTTCCACCAAACTATACGGCAATAATTACTATAATTGCATCATTTTCGTAAATACAAGACACAATGTAACACCATCTTGGCATAGCATAACCTAAATCACTAAGTGACGACACAAAAGTATACAGCTAGACACAAAGTGAGGCGATGTGGGAGGCAAAAGACTCTTTTGATAACGTTGAAGGCGCAAATGTACGATGATAAAGGCGAGATGAAATCTGGAGTGAAGTAAACGATCGCCGGAGCCCGCCGCTTTGCGTCTACCTGTCATTTCCCCGCGACGAGCTGAGCCGCACAAAAGGCTCTGATATGGTCATTTTCCTTATTTGCTATGGGATAATGCTGGTAAGTTGGAATATTAAATGTTTGTTGGTAGACATAATTTATATAAAATATATAAACAGTACACGTATTGTGTACAATTGTGTATGTATTTTTTTGACAAAGGTTTCAGTAGACAACTAGTTTTTACAAGCTTTTATTTAACTTCACTTTTGTATGTATGTTTGTATGTTTACAAATCTTGCAATGAAGATTTGAACCACTTCCAATAGACCGATTGTGCTGAAACTTGGTATACCTATGTAACTTGGATGACAATACAATAATATGGTACCATGGAGCTGGTCTGATGATGAGGTTGGAAGATGACCATAGAAACATCGGTTTTTGTGGACCGATTGAGCTGAAATTTGGTATGTCTTTGTAACTGCGACAACAATACACAAATATGATATCATGGTGCTGATCTGACGAAGAGTTGGAAGATGCCCATAGGAACTTCGATTCCTATGGTCGAATTGAGCTGAAATTTTGTATCTCTTCGTAACTTCGGTAACAATACAAAAATATGGTATCATGGAGCTGATCTGATGAGGAGTTGGAGGATGCCCATAAGAACTCCGATTCCTATGGTCCAATTGAGCTGAGATTTTGTATCTCTTCATAATTTCGGTAACAATACAAAAATGGTATCATAGAGCTAATCTATTGAGGAGTTGGAAGAAGCCCACAGGAACTCCGATTCCTTTGGACCGATTTAGCTGAAATTTGGTATACCTATGTAATTTCGGTGACAATATAATAATAAGGTATCATAGAGCTAATCTGACGAAGAGTTGGAAGATGCCCATAGGAACTCCGATTCTTGTGGTCCAATTGAACTGAAATTTGGTCTGTCTTCGTAACTTCGGTAACAATACAAAAATATGGTATCATGAAGCTGATCTGATGAGGAGTTGGAAGAAGCCCATATGAACTCCGATTCCTGTGGACCAATTAAGCTAAAATTTGGTATGCCTTTGTATTTTCAGTGACAACATAATAACAAGGTATCGTTGATCTGGTGTCATGAGAAGTTGGAAGGTGCCCATAGGAACACTAGTTTCCATGGACCGATTGAATTGAATTTCGGTATGACTACGAAATGGATAGAGTTAGAAATATTTCCAACTAAAAAGTTAAAAATAAATTAACGGTGAAAAACATATTTTAAAATCAAGCTTTTATTATGCACGAAAAATTAAAAAAATAAACTAAGAAAACATTCATAAAATTCGTAGTTTTTTAAACTTTACAAGTAACAATTTACAAAAGTGTTCGGTTTATCAGTAGAAGTATGATACATAAACATATATTATCTATAACTAGTATATTAATATTCTTAAGCGATTTAAAAGCTTGTCGCGCAATTTCGTTAATGCAAAGGCCTCGGCCGCGACGAGCTTTTAGATCACTTAAGAATATTAATTTTTTGAGTATTTTCCCCTGGAAACCATCATCTTCTTGCCCTGATCCAATTTTATTTGGTAATGGCGCAATAGGTTATAATCTTCTACCACTCAACTACGTCTGGCAATATGAACAGGCAGGACGTGGATGTAGAAATAGACTTCTGTCTACCACTTCGGGGATACATATTATGTTTAGATTATCCTATGTCTTGTAACAACTGTTTATATACAGCATACGCAGTACACCATATGCAAAACCGAAATGCAGGTTATGAAAACCTGATTTCGTTGTAACAGCTGGAACCAACCAAAGTATCAGAAGATTCAACGCCATTTATTTTTTATACACAACTTTCCCTGTCATTAGTAACAATAAAACGTGAACATGGATTTTCGAATCGTCCTCAACTGTATTTATGGGACAGGGCGTCGAATATTCTCCGAAATGTGCATTTTATTTGTATAATTTTCAATAAAGTGGAATTACTGTATGGTCCCCGAAACCTCAATACGTGTTTTCTGTGCATTCGTAATGGGAGACAATGGTCATATTATATTTCACTAAAGAAGTTTGTTTACCCAGTTCCATTATATACCAAAATAAATAAGCAATTAATTGTAGTAGTTTGATGTGCACATTTAATTTATTTTTATTCTGTAGCTTATTATAGACATTTATAGTTCGGAATTGGTTTTCTATTTTATAAATATTTTTTTCCCACGTATAAAAAATAGTAATAGTATGGGGACACAGCCATATAACAGTTAAAATCTGATTTAAAACCAAAAATATAGTACCAGTATTGTTTCCAAGGTAAAACTACATTTCAGTCTCTCAAACATTCAGACCGGAAATAAATATTCATGATCACAAAAACTTTTGTCGTGGTGCGGGGATCAAACCCGCGGCCTCTCACTTCACAGGTTATTATCTAACCAACTTTGCTCTGTAGCTACTAAGCATATTAGCTATACATGTGTACATATACCTACTTACAAATATTCTGACTACTATTTCCGAAGAGGTAGACAGAGATAAAGAGGTAGACAGATATCTGGTAATACAAATGAGCACGATAATTTATACGATACAAAACTGTTGGAAAGTACATAACGTCCAACAATTACGCTGCAAATTTGACGAGGTAGGCACAAATAATGAATGGGTAACTTTCCACGCTGTTCTATTCAGACTTAGCCATTCGGTCGTACTTTCATACTTTCAAGTTAAACAGAACTAACTGTATCGCCCATTACATTATTTAAATTCAAGGTGAATGGATTAAACCAGGGATAGTCAAGTGTTTAACATGAATTCAGGTTTGTAAAACGAATACTGAGAACCGAGAAATTTATTTATATGCGTAGTTTATCGTCAATTCATTTTTTCATACTGCGAAATTCACACATTCACTCATTACTTTAAGTGTTAAACAATTATGACAGTTACAACGGACGACATAATTGTAAAGCCAATTTCAAACTGCTACACCTTTTAAATCACGGCTGGTTAGGTCTTCATCGTTCACGCTGGCTTGGTAAACAAGACCAAATCTAGAATTTGTTATTAAATTTTTGTTGATTATATAATAGCTAAAACGTTGAAATCTAATATTCTAGTTTTTTCTTCTTGGTGTTATTCTTTATCGTTAAAATTAATGATAATACACACTCCACGCAAATTGCAATATTAATAAGCTGCCTCGTTGGTCTAGCGGTACACGTATGTGGCAAGCGATCTCAGGTCTATTAAAATATTATTGGTTTTCCCATTTATAGTAGCATAAAAACAGGAAAATAATAGAAAAAGTCGATTGGGTCACCCGCGATTACTTGGCTTAGGGATTTAGGAACATAACATGCGAATAAGAAACGTTTGATAATTTAGTTTCTTTGTTTGCATAAAATCTAAAGGTTTGCTACACCTGGATGTGAAGTATGTAAACTCGTATTTGCACTAAATACACCAATATGGTATTGACAAGTCATGAGTCCTACTTTCCGTATTGTCGCACAACCGGTATCCAATATAAATATTGCCTCTTTATCTGTATCAAATCGCGCAATTTACGTTACTTGATGTCACGATTCCAAAATATCCTGTTCATCGCAAAAAATTGACTTACAAATGTTTAAAATGACACTAAATATTATTGCCTGGGGTTTGATCCCGCGACCGCCGATATAGTCGACCGCACGCCTAAGCCCCGAGGCCATCACTACGTAAAATATCGTATAGAATAACGGTAGCAAAATAATATCACCAGGGAAACACACATGAGTTCAACCTAACATACACACTCCTAAGAAAACAATGAAACGATCAGGAAAGGCCTAAACAATGTAAAATTTCCCTGCAGATTAATTATACGCACAAAAACAAGGCTCTTAATTAAAGCAAGACAAACAAACAAGTATAGTTGGGCAATATTCATGGAAAAAGCTGTTAATGTTGAAAACTAATTTGTTTAATTGAACTTTCTGTGTACCCCAACCTTTTAATTTATGTGTTGTTAGTATCCCTAGTCGTGTCTTCGCGCGGTGTAATGTTTGAAATTCTTATAAATACATATTATTTATGAAAGCGTTGACGCAGAGTAAGAACACTCTTTCTTTTAATAAGTTTTATTAAACTTCTGTTTATTTTTGTAACCCGTGGCGCAGTTGGTTACCTTGTGAAATGCGAGGCCGCGGCTTCCATCCCCGCACGACAAATGTTTATTCATCTAAAAAACACCCAACAGACATACATAGTTTTGATCCCACACTAGGATACAAGTCATTGTGTTATTGGTATTAGTAACTACGTGAGTCCTTTCAGTCTGAAAAACCCAGACTCGAAACAAATCTATGTGAATCACACAAAAATTTGTCCAAGACAAATGTCGGGGATCGAGCCTGCGACCTCTCGTATCGTAGCCAACTGGGCCACGTCTAGCCAACTTTGTCAAAAAAATCGTCTGCCGAGAAACGTTCTCGATATTTTTTTTTTTTAGACACGAATACCCTATTCCCAGCAACATAATTAGATACAACAATTACTTAGAGGCATCTCTCAAGAAAGGACAAGAAAGTTGTTCAATGTGTACCAATATGAGTTTTCGTATCAATTGTATCAAAGCCTCAACGCCGTCTTATAATTAAATTAATATCCATTTCATCTGTTGTAGCGTTGTTTGTTACTTGAATTTCGTGTCACGTTTCGGTATATTAGATGTAATTCCATTTACTATACGATACGACACAACTAAAGTATTTTATTTATTTATCAT
Source organism: Cephonodes hylas (assembly GCA_030295005.1). Lineage (NCBI taxonomy): Eukaryota > Metazoa > Arthropoda > Insecta > Lepidoptera > Sphingidae > Cephonodes > Cephonodes hylas. The sequence goes on along the minus strand of AP025376.1, from coordinate 11,673,983 downwards.
GGTCTTACTTTAACTGTTTCGTCAACAGGAGTCACAACGAACGCTTACTATATTGACTTTTAGGGTAGGTAATGTGTTTGGAGCGGCTAGTGCCTAGGGACGGTCAAAAGCATTTTTTATTTTGTATGTAACAGCATCTGTACCGGTATCTCCTAACGTAATAATATTGGACAACCTGTTATGAAGGGCGAAAAGTACATGACCAGAACAGTAATAATTGTAACTTCTCTGGCTATTTAATCTTTATGCATGAATTAATGATTGCTTTTTAATCAGTCTTCATTTAATTTGTAAAATGGATCCTGGTTTTCAAATTGCACGATATCATGCAAAACAAATATGACCATAATGTGGTGCACAAGCTCGACTGGCATAATGCTCTGCAAAATACACATAGCGTCTAGATTAAAATCTGCAACATGAAAGCCCCGCCGTTTGGAATTCTAAATCTAGCACACTTAGATCCACAAAGTTGTATTGCTCGTTAGAGACAAGATCGAAGGACAGTAGGACATCGATATACAACCGTTACAATCTTTAGTACGGTAGTCTAATGTAACAAAATCTCGAGATAAAGAATTTCTACGAAACATTTCGCATCCTAATTACAAACACGTTAAACAACGTTAGTAAGCAATCTGATCAAGATTAATGTAATTTTTACGAGCTCCGTCTTAAATGTAACTTGGCACGTACTTAATTGATCCTTCACATTAATTAACACACTCTCAGCAATTAACATGTCAAAAGCAGAGATATAATTACTTGTTACATTTTAATGTATTAGCTAATCTTTACCTAACATAATTTACGAAATTTTGAAAAAACGATTCCCAGCGAATTAGTTGTATGGTAATTGACAGTAATCGTATAATTATTTAGAAACAACATACCACAGGTTCAAAACTATATGAAAACATATAGTATAATTCAATAAATTAAATAAGATTACAACTTGAAGTTATTTTAATTTGTCAGACTCAAGCTTATATTAATTGTTCCTTTAACTCGTCGATGTTATTAAAAAAACAAATGAATCTTCCGCAACTAAGGAATGCTTTGTTCCTTCGCCTACGCTTAACCAGTAAAGGAAGATAAATAAAAAGCAGCATGACTGAATCAGATGCAAGTTTAATTTACAACTAAAACCTATTTAAAACAACAGCTATATAAAATTTATGGTAAGTGTAATAAAACTACCTCATCCTTTAAAATCCGCGTACTACAAAAAAAATAATGAAAAGCACCAGACAAGAAAGATTACAGATAATACACTTGCTCTGAATAAGAATTAGACTTCGAAGAAATATGCATCGCAAAAATATAAACCTTTGATACGGGTAACATAGTTCTTGTAATTAACGCAATTTGAATTTTAAATAGTTTTTGTATTCTTTCTATGCATGGGTTTATAAACGTCAAATTACGGTGCAGGTATCTCTTGCACTATTGAAAGGCGTGAGTCCTTTACGCTGGCCTAGTACATGGTGAATATATCATTATCAAAAAATTGCTTGATAATTTGTTAAAAATCCATAAACAGATTGGAGAAGTTCTAAAGATGCGTCTTGTATTTAAAGACGCGTCCACCGAAATGATCTCATTCAAAAACGCGCGCTTAATTTCGGAAATAAGGTATAACGCACTTATTCAATAAATAAAAATTCATTATACAAAAATTTTTCTTCTTTCGTGTGGAAATCTTTTACAATTATTATTATTGTAAAAAAAGGTCGATTACCATGAAAGAAAAATCCTCTTCCTTCTGATGTAGAATTGTGGTCGTATTTCAGTTTCTTGTCTAAATTATTATGATTCACATGATGAACATTGTTCACTTTTCTCTTGTGTTTAGTTTTGCCACTTTTCATAACTTTTCCATCGCACAAAATTACTAACACCAAAATAATCACCACATACTTCAAACAATCCGTTTTCGTCCACATTTTACACTTTACATAATTGCAACACAAAAAGTATCTTTGGTTTGAATAAGACAATAATTCTAATTACTTTTCTAGTTGACATAAATGCGTTATTCGAAAATAAAAACTTTTTTTTAGTTCCCGCGTAATTTCAACAGCCATTTTCACCGGAGCGGCGCATGCGCGATGTCGAAGCTCCAACTGGCGATTACGTTCCATTTCACGCGCGTTCGAATTACCTTCACGAGGCCGCATTATCTCGGCCATGAAAATAAAACAAAACAACATGATTCAAGTACTGGTGCTGTCTGTATGTCCGTGATATTTATTTTTTGTTATTTTCCGCTTGTACTTTCGGATATCGCTTTCTCTAATTGCTTTTGCGGGTCAAGTTCTAGTGCAGGATGTGAACGCTTTTCATTCAGTAGTACAAAACGATTATATCTCTACGACTTAATAACGGTAATGGTAGCTTAGAACGCTATTAGTTCTGTAAAGCTTAGCGGGTATGCAAACATTTACTTAATGAACTTTAAACGCAGCTACTAAACGTTTACCCTTAATTAAGTCGAGCTTGGGTTAATCGCTTTCAACATAAATTTCCCATCCAATGTACCCAATAAATAAAACAATGTTTGAAGACACTTTTAATTAACAATTATTATTGTAAACATAGAAAGTAATATAGTTATTTATTCAGGTTAACATAATTATTTTTAAATGCGGCTTTTCGTTCGTAGTGTAAGTTTTGTTTTTTCATTAACACTTATCCTTCTATCAATTTCACAGTTTAGTTAGAAATTTGTTTGCACAATTAGTTATTTCGGAGAGTAGCGTGAAAAACATGCAGAGAGGAAGGCAAATAGCCACTTATTTAAAGTGATGGTATAAATTGAGCTATCAGTGTTGTTAGTTTAGTTATTACCAGGTTTTTTTGTGTACCATTTTTTGTAATATTCATTGTAAGGGGTTCGTGGCCTAGTAGTATATTTTGATTCGAATTTCATGTAACTATATGCATTTATCACAGATTTTTGAAACTATAGTTATAAATGTACTAAGATGCAAATGTAGTAGTAATGGTTTATAGTAATATAGTTCATATAGCATATCTATTCAGTGGGATATATTATTTATCAGATTTGCAATATCCATAAATGGTTTTTGAATGATCATACTAGCAAATTCGTTAATGAGGCCGCGTTCAGTAAAGATAAGTAGACGAGATTAGAGAATGTCTATATCTATTAGATGTCGATGATTAAAAAAATAAAAGACTGATGTCTAATCATTTTGTATATTCATTTATTGCTTCGTTCTATATTGTAAACTTCATTAAATCAACCATTTCGATTCCCGCCGCGTACATTTATTGAATTGTATTTTAAAGCTAAGAGGAAGTTTGGTTAACTACCCTCAAGTCGCCTAAAATTTCCCTTTCAATAAAAATACGCGACGAAAACAAACATTGTTGCATTTAATGTGATTTTGCGAAATTCTAATACAATATTATAAACAATTCGTTGACATTACTCCGTGGTGGCTTACCGTACCTATTTGGCCGTAAGATATACATATGACGCTTAAAAATTAAAACAAATATAATATCATATACATATACAGAAAAATAATCAAACATCAACACATAAATATATTCTCCAAAACAACTGATATTACAAGAAAGAAAAATATTAATAATTTAAATACTGATTTATTATTGTCGTTTTCCTTCGAATAACATATCTAATATTAATTATAAATTTACAATTATCTTTATATTATATTAAAACAAATCTTCACGTCCTTTTTCCTACACTAAAATTATTTCACCAATACTTGAAAATACCAACGACTCAATTTATGATCACTACAAAAACGTTCCACAACCAGGGACTTTTTAACAGACAAACGTTACTTAATGGAACCATCACTGGTTTAAATAAATTATTAACGAGTGTCAGTCAGTCAGCCTCCAGTTATAAAACATTAAGGACGTACTCAAGTCCCCAATGGGCACCAATTTATTATTTTTCGATAATCTTTGACATACGGTGGCATACAATATGAAACTTTAATCTCACGGTGTTTGAATTTACTTCACTAGCCACATTCAGAAAAAGGGCCTGAAGATAACAAGAAATTGTCTAAAAACATACGACGCGAACAGACCCTATAATAACAGGTAAAAAAATTATAAAGTTCCAACATCTCGAAAGTGTGTCTACATGAAATTAATAAATACAAGATGATCTTCAATTTTGTTATTTATAACCATGTGTAGTCTCACATCTGTTCAGGTATTATCATCATCACTCAAGCGGTATTAGAACTTCACCATTCACATCCATTGAAATTTTGTGGCTCAGAAGTTGAAAAAGATATGCACCTATTTTACTTAAAATAAAACTTATTAAACGGCCGGACAACAGCACGCGTGAAAAACAATATAACTGAAGTGTTAAAACTTTTCATTTAAATCTATTTAGTTTTATATACTATGAAAATAATAACTCGTGTAATATGAACACGAGGGAGCAGGCGTAGTTGTGCGGACAACACTGAATTTTAGTTAAATAAATAACGCAATGTATATTAAATCTTTTGCTAAATAAATTGCGAATTAGCGGGGGTTATTGTCCCCCATAAATCATATCCGAATCAATACCTGCACCCTCTTGCGGCGTCGTATAATCAAGACGTCAGTAACCAGTTAAAAATCAAACTTAAAAATTAACATCAGATCAAAATCATTTTATCCTACAGCTAAGTTTTTGTTTGCAAAAAAATATGTTAAAAAAACACGAACTGTTATTTTGTGCAGTGTATAGTTTTTAATGATAATATTATGGTAACTATTATTCACTATGTTCGGGCTGGTTATGTCGCGGGTAGACTGAAATATTTTATTAAAACTAGACGTTGGACATGGAGATGTAAACCCACAGAGGATGTAACTAAGATTGATAATCGTATCACCTAATGTATGTAAATATACTTTTTCGAATAAAATAGATTTGAAGAGGTATCTTTATAGTATCGGATTTACAGATAAAGTATTAATGATAATAGGAACAAGATTAGCAGAGCGTGACAAGAATAACTTGCCAGGCTTTAACTGGGCGTCGTCATGAACATGATTGTCGATAAGTGTGAAACGACATAACAAACCCTATTTTATTAGAAACCCACAATAACTGCAAGGAAAAATTTTAAACTATCAATTGGCTAAATTATTTTAAAAGCACTATAAAAAAGCTATAGTAACCAAAATGCAAAGCGTTGCAGCGCTGTAAAGTAATCTTCTCTGTACAAAATGCCTTAAAACCTAAACAATAAAAAAATGTGCTGTTTATTTTCTCTTTTATAAAAGTCAATAATAAAAGCCTCATCACACGTTAATATCAATGAGATCGCAAGTCAATATCGGGAGCAATGTTATACTTTATCAACTTAATACCTGATTCTTTTTGAGACTGACGAATTTTAAAATACACTTCAAGTATAAAACACAATCTAGTTTCAAATATTAATAAATACTAAACGACGTATTTGATTTTTTTCATATTCTGAATTCACTGGAAATTTATATTTAAAAAATACGTCATATCAACTACACTCAATAAAACTTTAAAACTCATTGGACAGAAACACTAAAATCCGACAGTCCCAAACATAATCGTTTAATTTATCATATTTCTCTCATTATTTGTCTATAGCAAAATATTAATTGTGAAATATATAGGTCATCATTTACTTAAGAATTAAAAAAATTCTTAGTACTAATGGTCCAGCCAGACTATAGGCACAAAATCTGCAGTATTAAATATCTTTTTTTAAATATTTATATTAAGTGTGCAAGAAAATTCAAAAGATATGTGACAACAGAGTACCTCTGCATATAATTATAATCTTTAAGCTAACCCTTAAAATATTTATATTTTTTTTATTATTTAAATAAGAGGCCATCCCGTAATCCGGCTGGACCTTTAGGCTCTATTTATATTAAATACATGATATTGTTTATTTATCACCATTTGTTTAATTAAAAAACAAACGTGTATTCACATATAGAAGAAACTTCTATTGGGGGCTTAGACCCGAAGTCAATACTTCTGAATACAGGTCTGTATATTTTGTTGCTTAATAGACATGTTATTTAGGCGTTTATGAACGCAACATATTATTTGCGACAAAAAACATGATAAAATTATTCACCCTTGCATTTACAACAGCATTAGATTTCATCAAAAAACAATTTCAAAAATGTCTAAAAATCCAATTTACTTATTCATAATTAAATATTTAATAGCAAATACTTTAAATAAGCTTTCAGAATTACATCAATTATAAAATACATATATACAAATAAAAAATAATTAATTAGAGACAGAATATGGTTTAAAACTAAACCGACATAGTATATTGGCACCTCAAATGTGCTCGCAACAAATGTTGTACATCACAGAACAGTTGAATAAGACTAGAAAGGGAAGCTACGATTACACAGTCATATGTATGACACGGCTGCTTTATAGTAATTTAGGTTGCATGTAATAGCAACACTTTTATAAATGTATGACAACCAATTGGTCGTGTAATCTTAGTAAAATATATAGGTAACAGACAAGCGGCGACACTCGTCCCCATACAAAAAGTACTGTCTATTTCCCTTCTAATGTTACACAGCTGTTCCGTGTTATAGAAACATATACAAAATATAAAACATTTAAAAAAACTCCACACAGAACGGGCAACGACGAAAATTCTCTCAATTGTTTAGTACCTTTAGTATTAGGAAATAAGATGAACGGTAGACGGAGTCATTAAATCGAAAACATCTAAATACCTACAACTACAGTCTCAAATTTCGTATCTATCGGATAATTGCCAATTAAAATGTGTACATATTCCAATATTTTACACTAACATTCGCTTGCAAATTGATCCACTATAAAATCGTTCATTTTAAAACGTATGTCGTATTTTATTCATGAGAACAAGAATCAAGTAATAGTTTTACTCTGTCAATAACTGACCTTCAAGATTCACAGCTAGGCTAAATACTGATGTTACAGCTTTGTCAATTCTTTACAGTTTCAATGGCATACGACATACGCAAATTCATTATTGATTTAATATTTATATTGGAATACACACTTGTCCTAAATTTAAAATCTTTTTACTTTAGAGATTCGCAAGAGAAATTTAGTAACTAGAAATATTTCCAATGGAATCGTTTCCATTAAAATCCCTCACGAAGATACCAGAGTACTCTCCTGCGAATCACTGAAGTAAAAAGTACTCCTACATGAGGATGCATTATAAAACTGCTATATAAAACTCGACGCTATATATTTGACTATGTATATGTGTATAATACCTACGAAGGCGGCACTCTAGGAGACTATGGTTACTGTGATAGGAGGTGCGTGGGGACGCATGCATATCTACGGGCCCGCTATATTAAACTATTTCTGTCGACATTGTTTACTTTTCAACTCTCACATGTAGACTCCAAACTTATTATCTAATTGAAGAACCATAAAGTAAGAGAAAAAAAAATGTGAATGAAATACCTATAGAATGAAGGGGCGAAATTATGTTATCACATTTACGCTTAAAATGCCAGTTTATATAAAATGCTCATAACATTTCACTTCACAGTTTCCGAACATACTTTTGTGCACGTGAAAATTATATTGCTTTCAGAATATCAGCAATCATAACTTCAGTTAAAACTATATGTTTGTGACTTGACATGTCAGTTTCTTGTTAATTTGATCGGTATAAAAACCAAAAACACACTCCGATTCTGGTTTCTGTTTATAAGTTATTTTGCCTACAATATCTAAACGAATACGAGTAACAATACATCCTATACTGCTGTTCGTTGCTATGATGAAAAAAAGAAAGTTTAAAATCAGCGACTGGTGTTGAAATAGTAGAAAACTTTAACTGGTCCCAACTATAGCAGAAGTCATATTGATAAAATCAAAAATCATTGAGTATACACACATGGACATAAATCTAGGAAAAGTGCACCTACCCTAAGTTATGAGACAGAACCGTTGATAATAACAATGGCGACAGAAACTCGTCTACACCTAACTCACTAGCAATATAACTCCATAGAACGATGAAAAGTTACGAGACTTCCTCCAAATTTTCTATATAAGATTGATATTTAAAAAGTTGTAATTCACTATAAAAGGCTATTGGCACCCCATACTACATTACTATATCTATATTCTACAGGGTAAAAATCATGCCAAATTTCGACATTAGTAATTTTTTGTTCCACAGTTAAGTTTTAAAAAAAACCTAAAATATGTTGTTAGATATAATGAAATAAATAAAGAAAAGATAATTCCAAAAAAGTTTGGGAAATAACATTAAAAGTTGAATGTATTTAAAGCTGTGGAACAAAAAAATCTATAAAAATTAAGTTTACCAACACAATTGCTACCCTGTTACTATTGACGATTTCACAGAACTACTTCATAATATAACCATGGTAGTTATTATAATGATTTTATATATTCACAAACTATTGCACATAATCGTATATACACATATAACTACAAGTAAAAGGAGATGTATATAGATGATATAATGTATAAATTGTATAACTTTCAGCTCATTAGCACCGAAATCTAGATTTTTACATTACATAGTATTTTTAGACCAATCTGAACACTTACGTTTTTCCTCATATAAAAAAGATAACATTCAAACGATAAAGCACCAAAATAGGATAAGAAAGTACAAAACAGGTTACAATAAAATTTTAAAAAATCAAAACAATTCACCTTCGTCTGAACAGTTTGGTTCACAAAGAGTAGAATGTTGCCATGTGATAGACAACACTGACAAGTGCTGCCAGTGTGAACAATCCGTTTCTACCCTTGCGACCAATTCATCCTTAATCAGTAGGATTTCCACAGACCTTTTATTGCTTTTAGTTTGGGCGATTTCTTGGTCGCTTCCAGCTCTTGTTTGAAGCTTGTAATGAATTTGTCGCGCAGGCTGAGCCGCGGCGTGGACGGCCGCAGCAAGAATTTCTTCAAATCGTTTGTGAAACTCTTCGCCGTGTAATTAGGCTCGTCTTTAATCGACTCTTCGTTGCTCGATTCGAGGAATGACACCGACTTGTTCGATTGTATGGAGTTTTTGCGTTCTCTGTATTTCGAGGGCGTAGATTTGGACCTCGAGGTCGACGGCTGGCTGTAACTCTTCGATATGAGCGAGTACTGGTCGTCGTCGATGGAGTTCAAAGTGTCTGTGGACCGGTTGCAAATGCGACAACATCTCTGACAGTGTTCTTTATCGCTGTGGTACCTTCCATTGCAAAATACGTAGTTCTCTTTCATTCGGGAACTCCTCGCAGGCTTCGTTTTCTTGTCTTTGTCGTTCTTTCTCGAGCGTTTGCGTCTGCATTTGGGGCAGTTGTTGCGCGCTATCTTACGCAACTCTTTGAGGAACTCGTAGTCGATTTCGAAGTAGTTCTTTGCGTCTGGTTCCGAGTAGTATTTGAGATCGCTGTCCGTGGAGTCTGTTTTGATTTCCTTCTTCTTTTTAATTTTCGGTTTGGGTTTCTCTATCTCTCGTCCTGGATCGGAATAGTATCTCACGTCTACGTCGGAGCTGTAGGGATCTTTTTTGTCGTCGTACTTACAGTGCGTGCAGAATGTGACGGACTTGTGTCGCGGCGGCGTGGGGGGCAGGGGTCAGGCCTGCACGGAGGGGACCCACAGAGTTTTGTTCTGCTCCTCCTCTACGGCCTCTTTGATTTGTGTGCACATGTAGGCTATGTTTACGCCGGCTGGTATTTCAGCTGTAAATGATACAATACTTTGAGTAAGTATTTTAACTTCAATCAGTAATTTACATCTGTGAAGTATTTGTTATTATAATGGGAGGCTTACCCGATATATAATTCCTATATTCGTTCTCGACTTTGAGGCCGTGTTCGTACATCTCCTTGGCGGCTTTGGCGGACACTTTCTCAGCGGGGTACCGCGTGTCTTTCACCTCTTTTATCTGCTTGAACGACTTGAACTTGATGAACAACACTATGGGGTATATCTGCTGTTTGTGAAGCTTCTCTATCGTCGCCACATTTATGTCTAGGATACAGTGGATGCCCTGTAGAAGAAAGACGATCGGTTATTCGTGTAATGAATTTGTTAATGATTTTTATGATGCTGCTGATGCTATCAATATTTTTACAGCTTTTTTATTACAAGTTTTATTTCATAAGTGATTAGGTATTATAGTCTGTCTTCTTATTCAGCCCTTGTTTTCACAGATCATCCTCATGGTTTACCTATATTTTTACTAGTGACGGGACTTTAAGATGAGCTAAGCGCAGTGTTACAGTACCTTGTCAGCGAGTTCCCTGACGGCGGGCAGCGGGATGCAGTCGAGGTGCGCGCAGTCCACCCGCGCGCGCGGCTCGGGCGCAGCTCGCACGGCGCCGAACACGTGCGGCCAGTCCGACACCAGCCGCGCGCACACGCACTCCCACAGCGGGCCCAGCACCACCACCGGACGCTGCGTGCCGTCTAAACAACACGAGCCAACTCACTAACTGCCGAGGTACATTATGACACAACTCACCAAGTGCTGTGGTGCATCATGACACTACTCACAATGTTCCAAGTACACAACGAAACAACTCAAAAAAATGCCGTGGTACATCACGAGTCACGAGTCACGACACAATCCATGAAGTGTCAGGGTACGATATTACACAACTCAGTAAATGCCGAGGTACTATTACGACACAATTTATTATGTATCGAGGTACAACATGACACAACTCAATACGTGTCGAGGTACACCATGACGCAACTCACTACGTGCCGAGTTGCATAATCACACAACTCACACCGTGGTACACTATGACACACTACTAGGCCGGTGGGTTCATACCACACGCATCGATCTTCAATACTTTTGACATAAAATATAGAACTTAAAAACGATGTGTTCAATGAATAACATGTAAAAGCCCTTTTGCCAAATAATTTTAAATAAAATTTTACTGCTTTGGAAAATTATTTCCAATGCGGTAAAATAGACATTAATCTATGAATTAGTATTCGCTTTTTTATGAATTCTCATACAACTCGCAAGAAACATTATGCTATTAACACCTTGTTTAATTTTGAAAAACCTACACATCTAAAGCTGTCCTTATTTATCTGGTAATAAGATTCATAAAATGTTTAGTTTTATTCTTTTCACTACTTATGCAGCTACCTTTAGTCTCTGCATCATCCTAAGTTTGATTGTTAGAAAATGCCACAGGCGTTAATTCCGCCTTTACACAAATTGTGTAGAAAGCATAACTAAATAAAAATAAATAATCAGCATGAATTCAAACATCTAAACCTATTTTTAACTGCCACTAATATACTCACAATGCAGCCTCTCGACCCTCTGGTAGGACAGCAGCGGCACGTCGTCAGCCAGGGTCCCGGAGTCGCTCCAGCAGCCCAGCTCGGTGTTGGAGAACGACGCCAGCTCCTTGCTGTCGCGGTGCTTCTTGCGCCTGAAGAACGAGCGCCGCGCCGTCGTCGACGCTCGTCTCTGGGCGTCGCTCTCTAACGTGCCCATCGAACGACGCAGGATCTCTTCCACTCTGATTTAAGAAAAAATGTGGTTAAGTATTTACTTAAGCTACTATTAATTAACATAACCATCGTAAGCCATTATACGTTCTACTGCTGGGCACGGGCCTTCTTTACAGCTAAGCGGATTCAGGTTTTAATACACCCGCTGTCCTAGTGCGGGTTTTGTAGACTGTAAACTTAAGAAAATCCTGAGAATTTTTAGCTCTCATGTTTCCTGACATTTTTTTCCTACACCGTTAATCGAAGTGTTAGAAAATGTGCCTGATTTCAAAAAATGAAACAGTTAAAGAGTTTCCATCGACAGGAAGTTCCACTATAAGGTTATTAACGCCATCTGACGTTGAAATACTGGAATGATAAGTTGATATAAGAAAAACAAGCGGTACTGACTTGAACTTGCTGGGTATGGTGCCCCAGTGCCGCTTGACGCCCTTGCAGTCGAGCTGCCAGGCGCGCCACAGGCCCGGCGCTCCGTTGAACAGCGTGTTGTCCACGAACAGCACCTCGTCCTTGCGGAACCACAGCGAGAACTCGTCGATGGTGTCCATGCCGATGGACGTCATCTTGGCGCAGCGGTCGAACCCGGCGCGGATGTAGAACGCGTCGCCCGGCTTGTCCTTCATCTCGTGGTACTGCTGCAGGTCGTGCCGCACCAGCACGCTCACCTGACACACACACACTCGTCATCGCGGTTATTCATCATCATCATCATCATCATCATCATCAGCAGCCTTTCACATCGACTGCTACATAGACCTCTCTTATGGCACGCCACTGGGCTCGATCTTCGGCCCCCCTCATCCAACCGCTGCCAGCCACCTTGCGGATATCGTCACCCCACCTAGCCAGAGGACGTCCTACACTACGTTTGTCGAGCCGTGGTCTCCGCGGTTATTCCATACATTCAAACGATAGGTCCTGCAGCATGATGACTTGAGAAAGGTGGCGGCTAACGGATGGATGAGGGCCGGTCAAGACGGAGAAGGTCGGCGCTTACTTGCGGAGACCTACGTTCAGCAGTGAACTGCGATAGGCTGAGTATATAAACGATAAGTAAACCTTCAACAGTACTAGATTGTAAGAGTATACCAGTCTCGTATGTATCTAAGGAAAATATTTATTTAGTCGTGACGTCAACATCTCAATCATTAGGCCTAATGAGACCTACTGCTAGGCACAGATCGAGACCATTACTACTGCAGGGATACGAATAACAAACACACCCAGTGGTATGCAATCGCCTTTGTCGATGAACAATAAGGTCAACAGTATAAGATTGTATATCTCTAATTTCCATCCCATCGTTTATTCTATCAACTATACTAATATTAGTACATGTATTATTAAAATAAAAAAAAAAACAACAAATCATCGTTACCTTGTCCGCCGGCTTCGCCAGTTCCAAAGCGGCCTGCTCGGCAGTGGCATGCCTCAAGTCCACATTGTTGTACTCCAAGATCTGGTCACCTGTCCTCAACCCAGCGTTATACGCGGGCGAGTCTATTTGAACGCTATGCACGAAGATTCCAACAGCATTACCGCCCACTAAACTGATACCCAAGTCGGAACAATTCCTCATTTCGATGAGCAGAAACCTCGGCAATTCTTTACTGGCCTGAGATTGTCGTAGGGTCGACACTTCTGTGGACGGCGCCTCCATTCTCAAAGACTGTTGGGGTCCCGGAGAATTCCTAGGCGTCGGAGAACCAGACAAGGATACTTCTTCGTCGTGAGAACTTTCTCCCGAAGACGAGCTACCGGGCACTTCGACCTCGTCCTTGTACTTCTCAGGACTGTATTGCACTAACATCGTTATAGAGTTTCCAATTTGTCTGAGGACTCTCGCGGCAAGTGTGTACGTTGCTGATCGCATGTTGATCCCGCACACTTCCAGCAGTTGGTCCCCCACTTGGAGCCCCACTTGGCTCGCGAGGGAATTATCATTGACGGTGGATACAAACACGCCTCCACTGCTCGGCGGACAGTAAATCTGTATTCCCAGGGGCTGCTGGCTCTTGTCGATGTGCACTCGCCTCAACTCCCCCGGCAGCGGTTTGTTCCAGCCCAGGCCGCAGTACTCCGGCATGGAGTTCCTGGTGCCCTTATGGGTCAGCTGCTTGGCGCCCCGGCCCGGACTCAACACTTCCACGTGAAATGTCGGCATCGGCGAGTTACGTTCGGAACTCCTCTCGATTGAGCCTGTACTCAACTTGCCCGCGGAGTTCTTCGACGTCACACTCGGGTTGGAAGGGATCCGAAACCTCTGGTTCTCTTTTTTCCTGGGAAACGTCCCGCCTTCGTAAGTGTGGTGGTAGTCACTGGCTCGGTTGGTCCGCGGCACCGGCTGTATGTCGGACATGTTGTGCGTGTGGGAGGTGAACGAATGCATATCGTAACTGGTGCCGATGCTCTCTCCCGACTGGCTCTGCGGGATGTTAGTGGGACTCGCCAAGTGCGGGTACCGACTTGAAGTGTGCGGGTTGGAGTTGACGAACGGTCCTCGGTAATACTGTGACTGGAGACGCGACTGCGAAGGTAACGTCCCCGTCATCGGAAAATTTGCATTGCTATTCAAACTATCGGGGCCGAAACTGTCGCTGTCTGACGGGTACTTATTTACAGTTTTGGGGGAAGAGGACTTTTTTGTCGAATAGTACGTGTCGAGTATGTCCTTCCCCGGGTGGTTTTTTATCGAATGCTCCAAGGAACTTGGTGATTTGCGCGTGACGAAATCTAGAGAGCTGGGTCCCTTGTTCACCATGAAGTCTAAGGAGTGTGGACTTTTAGTCCTGTTTCGTATCACAGGTTGATAATCTAACGAGTCGTCCGACGGATTCAGCACCAGACTCAGTCGGTTCGGCGTGATGTCGTGCTCTGAATAATCACTAATCGACATCTTGTCCTTCTCTAGCGTTCGAATTTTCTCGAAGTTCATGCTGTTCGGGGACGCGAAAGGGTTGTGGATGGCGAGTGGTGCTGGTTTCGGAAAATGCTCTATGGCTGGTGACGATTCGATAGATTTATACACTGAGTGACGCGCTGGCGTCGTAGCTTGGGTTAGAGGTGCGTGTCCTAGGGGTATCGGGTTCGAGTTCCGATTCGTGTTCGATCTCTGCGGCTCCGGCGGCAATTTCGTGGGCGGACTTAGAAGTATAGATAAAGGGGGCCTCTCTTTCCTCGATCGAGGCTGTACAATGGTCCCCGTCGAGTTCTCTTCTAAGATAAAATTTGCCCTTGCTTTGGGCCACGTGCCGCCATTCTTAGCGTCGTTTTGCGACTCTTTATTTTTTCTCCGCGAACGTTTTAATACACTGCTGGTTTCTTTTACTGCAAAAAATAATAATAATCATTAACCACAAAAAAATATATTAAGAAACTATAAAATACAACTTAATAACTGCACAAAAACACTAATAAACATTGAATGAAGTCGAGAAATGGATTACTGCAAATTTTCATCGAAGCCCGAGGGCACTCGTTATAAAAAAAATATTACTGTCAAATCATATAATACTAACTTGTCTTGCCGTGATAGCTGTCGATAACGGAATCCAACTCGGCAATCGCGTCAGATTCTGGCACCTGAAATCAAACAAATGGATTATAGTTAATATTTTAAAAACAAAGTAGGTAAAGTATGCTATATTTCCTACGCCACTTTGCAAAAATACAATTTACCACAACACTTGATATAATCGCTTGAATATATTTCTATTAAGGACGGACTAAAAGCTCCCCAAAATAGCCTCGATGGCCTCGAGGTTTAGGCGCGCGGTCGAGAATCTCGACGGTCGCGGGTTCGAACCCCAGGCACACACCTCTGACTTTTCGAAGTTATATGTGTATTCACATTGAATTTTCACTTGCTTTAACGGTGAAGGAAAACATCGTGATGAAACCTGCACACCTAAAAGTTCTTAGGAATTTCTTAGGTGTGTAGTCCGCCAACCCGCACTAGGCCAGCGTGGCGGACTATGGCTTAAACCCTCTCAATGGTAGAGGAGACCAAATACCATGACCAATTTTGTTTTATTTTTTTGCGGACCCCACGCAATAGAATAAACACCGATAATGAAAAGACAATCTGCTATCTACACATAATTTAATAACGCTAATGTTTTGACAACAATCGCAACGTAAGCTCTATCGTAGCACTATCTTATCCTATCCTATGAATTATTCCCATAATCTTTACATCAACAATAAATGCATGTGACAATACTTTTTTTTATACTTTATACTACACTTCTATACCTTTTCAACCTTTTACAAGGGTCTACACTTAACTAAGTAATTTATCACTGCCTGATATGTTTAAACAACGCATAACATAACATTACGTAGCTTTTGAATTGATAATATAAACATTTTTGTTTGCACTGTAAATTTGCATCAAAATATAAAAAAATGTATGGAGTGAGAAATGCTCTCTGGCATTCTTAATTACCGAAAACATTGTAACAGGAAAGCTGTTTGTACAACCAAATTTTCTATGAGACACCATAAGCAAACCATAAATACTAATCAGACGTTTCTAAACACTTGGAAATTTCTAAGATCGTTGTACAAGTAAAAAACAAAAAAAAATATTTATATGAGACTTTAAATCACGTTTTTTTTGTGTTTGTGAGACCGAAAAATTTCTCGAAGACTCTGATACCTACGACACAAGACTCGTATCTTAATGTGGGGTCAGGACTATGTGTGTGACTTTTGGGTGCTAAAACAAATAGGGGGCGAGCCTATTGCCGTTATTCGGGCACATATCCAGACTCCGTGCTGCTACTGAGAATTTCCTAATGAAAATTTTGGGTGTTATATATTTATTTTACCTTGTTCTGTTTATCCTTGGACTTGCTGCGGCCGGTGACTGCCTCGATCTTGCCCCGTATCATGTCCCATGTGCCTGCACACAAACGCCGCACTCAATGCCATATCACTAGCGATATCTTATCTGCACGCTTCTTCACCGATACCGATCATACGTGGCTATTACGTGACGCGATAGCGAATTTGTATTCTATTGCTTTGTTTTTGTCTTGAATAGTAAAGACAAACTAGGGTTTGGTAAAGTCTAAAACCATAAAAAACTTACATGCTTCAGAAATAATTTAAATAGAAAATTTAGAATTTACTAGTGGCAAGCGTGGAGAATTAAGGCAATCTTTTTTGACATAAAATGATAATTTTGCTTAGATATTAAAAAAAAAATATTACATCTAATGTATATATCGCTGCAATCTTCCACGTTGAGAATAACTTTTATTGAAACTCATAAAAAAACTCTAAATTAACTTCGATCTCCGTAATATGGTGCCTAAAATTTTCGGTCCACAAAGTACTCTTAAATAAGTAAAGACAAATGTTATCCATTACCGCACAATAGAGGCGAACAGGTATTCAATGAGAATTCGTAATCGGTGACCGGTTTCGAGTGCTCAAACTGCAGTGTTTGTTTATTTAATCTTAGGATGTTAACTGACGCGAGAAAAGGTGGAATTTTTAAGAACAATATCGATACATTTTTTATGTCTCAACCGTCTTGTTACACTCTGTACACACTACTGTCTTGAAAAGAATTTTAAAACAATGCATTTACATGTTAATTAAAAAATTATTAAGCTTTTTATTTTTAAAATATTACTAAGTTCATGGAAAATGCAGTGTTCATGTGGGATTACGGCAGAGTTCAAATTTTTTTGTAAACATAAAGAAGCCCTTCCACTGGTTCAATAGAATTAACGAATTGTCGCAATAAACGCGCTTAATTACAATTTACAATATTGGCCACTTTTTTCAATACTATATAAATTAATCCACTATATAAATTAATCAAACTATATAAATGAATGTAGTTGTTACCTCTCTCCTGTGCTATTTTCCCCTGGCTGCCAGCCGCCACACGGTAAACATATCGCCCGTCGAAGTCTGGCACGTGATCTATGTGGATCTGAAATTGTAATGCTACTAAGTCAACCTTTTCATTCTTTTCATTATTATAATGTATTTTTCTTTTGGACAGGGTTGGATTTTCACAGGATAGTATTAATATTGGGTATATTCATATAGTCATATACTCATAAAGCCATGGTCTCTGATTTCGCAAGCTGGTGGCAAACCACGGGGCTGGCTGCGGTTTGTTAGTTATATTGATTATGACATAAAGCCTAATCGCTTCGTACTATTAAACTGTAATATGATTTGCAATACTTTCCGTATCAATGACATGACACATCCTTAGACTTATTCAATATTTATAAATTTATTACCGTCTACATTAATCAGGTTTTAATAAGGAAATGGATTCGATAACCGCGCCAGTGTGAATGACTAGCACTTAATCCTCAAATCCAATTAGTCAATATTTATCATAACAAACACAAGAATACCATATCAAAACAATCTATTAGATATAAAAAAGCTAGGGTTATTTAAATGACTTTTTGTTGAGTCAATGTAGCAACAAAATCCACAGATTCCCTCAAATGTTAATAAAAGATAAATTTAAGCAAATTCTATATTAAAAAAAAAACACATTTATGCTAAGACAGAATAAATAAGTGCATGTACTGTCTTTAAATAGTTGTATAAGGTATTATTAATATAGTGTTTTGATAGGATCATTCACTCATTCGCAACACATTCACTCAATTACTGGTAACCCAGTCACAACTTTTTTATTTATTTCTTAACACTTTATTTCATACACAGAAACAATGAACAAAACCAAAAAACACTACGATTAGCAGTCTTATGACTCAATTCTGTACATAATATAATAGCTTAAGTCCTTTCCCTGTGCTTTTTCCCCTGCCAACACCACCAATATCGTGTATGAGATACGCACATGTTCGTGTAGTACCTTGGAGTCTAGGGCGGGCAGGTAATCGTCCTGCCCTCCCCCTCCCCCCGCGCCCGCGCCCGCCGCACCCCCGCCGCCGCCCGCCGAGGCCACGCCCACAGGCACACCCGCGCCGCCCTCGCTGTACCCACAGCATGATGACAACCTGCGGGGGAAAATAACAAGTTATATGAGTATAGCTTGCTTAGTATTAAAAAAAACTGTTACAACATGACAAAATAATTGTCTAAAATCTAAATCATCATCAGCGTCATACGTCACACAATTGTGCATGGGCCTTCTTTGCAACTAAGGGAGTTGAAAATAGTTGTATTATTTTTTTTTCAACCAATATTTCTGTTATACATTGAAATTTTTTTCATTTTCAATTTTTTCATAGTCTTCATTTTTTAGTATTAGTGGAGAAAATATACCTTTAAGCCTCAAAAAAATAGATTTAAGGCTACTGAATAAAGTAATAACTACTTATGTATACCTATCCCGGATGTCGCAGGCGTGGCACAGCGGGCGCAGTACCGTGAGCGTGACGGACTCGTACCCGCACTCGCTCAGCAGCGACATCGCCTCCGACACGCTCTTACTGCCCTCGAGCGAACGGTTGTTGATCTGCACAATTGTTCATAAATACATTAGTATCATTAATATTGTATAGATTTACGGCCGAATACTGAAAGGCAACTTAAAAATTAAGCTGAACTTAAACGTCTAATCCCGTCTTATTTTAGTGGGTAAAGACCGACTTAGAGTTAAATAGCGTTTCAGTATTCGGCCGTTAGTAAATAAAATAAAATATATGGGTCAATCAACTTTTAAATGTACCATCAATGATAGATTTTATACATCAATTTTTTTTTCTTAAATTTGTATATTTTATACGTATTTGTTGTTGATAATTATTTATATTTAAGGAATTCAAATAGAGCAGAACAATTTATGGTAAATTTTACTCAAAAATTCACATGACTGTAGTTAAGATAGTCCCTTGG
The DNA here is from genome assembly GCA_030295005.1 of Cephonodes hylas. Classification (NCBI taxonomy): domain Eukaryota; kingdom Metazoa; phylum Arthropoda; class Insecta; order Lepidoptera; family Sphingidae; genus Cephonodes; species Cephonodes hylas. Next base: position 11,654,572 of record AP025376.1, on the reverse strand, counting down.
ACATTTAAAAATTCAGTCAAATTGTTAATTTACTTTTAAATATTAGAATCATATTTGAAAAACCTTACTGTTCTTTTAAAGTAAAAATGACGATAATGTGTCTTTAGGAGATAAGAAAAAAGTGGTTGTCCAGTGGACATAGACGTTTGTCCATAGAAAATACTCGGCTGTCCAAAGGGGATTCTATGATGAAAATCGCCTGTATTTCTTCTTTTATGTAATAAAAAAACAACTATTTGAAAATAATTATCAGTATTAGAAGAGAAAATATTGAATAATTCAGACAACGATCTTGGATGTCCAAGGGACTGGTGGTGATATTTATTAGTCTTTCCGCTCCCTGGTAATAAATAATAATATTTTGAATTAGGTCTTACGCACAGTAAAAAATATACATTAAATTGAATATATTCCACTTTAATTTACTACAATATATAAAATACAAAAGTTTTTGTGCTGGTTGTCCAGTGGACACACAATAAAGCCACGCTCTTTTTCAAAATACACTCGGCCGACTGGCGCCGCGGAAAAGATGAAATCAAAATCGGGGCTGGATGAATGTTGTCACGAAATAAATCGACTTGAGTTCCAAGCAGTAGTCACGCCATAAATGTTTGGATTTTGGAACTTTTTTACCGTTGTCCGGTGGAAGTCAGAATAATAAAATATAATAGGGACTAAAATAAACATGCAAAAAGGTCGTTAAGGTTTTAAAGCAAACAAAATCTATTTACTAGCATCATAGTAGATATTGTCATTAATAATTATGTTTCATTGTAATGGATTGCCATATATAATTTTTTTGGAAAAATTAATGTTTCATTGTACTAACCTACTGAGGGACAAATTTACATAGTACTGACAGGACAGATAAAAGTTGATTGACCCATATACTCACGCTAACAACTCTATCTCCGATCATAATGTTGCCCTCCTTAGCAACAGCGCTGCCGGTTGCTATCTTGCTCACGAAAATGCCTACAAAAATAATACATAAAATCATGTATCAAATATAATTGTTGTTTTTATTAGATCATGTAGTCGCTTTGGGTTGTTTTCTCTTTGCTTTTTTTGTCCTGGTAATTTCACGCGATAAAAAATAAAACGAGACTTTTTAAACTAATTTATAGTAACAAGAAGCATAAAATCGATTAGATGGTTAACAAAATGTATAAAACGATAATGTATAAATGTGACAGAGTTACAAAAGTTGTAGTTGTAGAGGAGGCTCGTGACCGGCAATGGGATCTGTATGGGCCTATGATGATGATGATGATGATGATGATGATGATGATGATGATGATGACGATGATGATGATGATGATGATGATGTTGATGATGATGATGATGATGATGATGATGATGATGTGTATGCATATTAGAAGACATGTTACCGTGCGCGAGTGCGACCCCGCGCGCGTCCCGCAGCCGCAGCGCGTGCCTGGTGGCGGCGGCGCGGTGCAGGCGCAGGGACGCGGGCGCGCGCGACAGGGCCGCCCGCAGCGCCGCCGTGGCCGCCGCGCCGCTGCCCCACGCGCGGCCCCCCACCGCCTCCCACACGCGGTCCAGCACCCTGCACATACGTATGTTTATATGCTATCTCTACAGCTCAAATACAAGTATCGTCAAGTATATTGTATGTAACTATTAATTTTAACGTATTGTATTCTACACATATAAATGTTTTACAAGGCAAATTATACATTTTGCATAATAGAAAAAATACAATCATTACATTCATCAAACGCTCGTTATGTGTATCTATTATATACAGGTGTAAGCGAAATATACCATCGACAAATTAGTAAACAACTATTGTTATTTTTGTCGATTGATTATAATTATTTGATCGATTTTGGCTTATCATGTAAAAGCACCTTTTTAATAAAAAAATACCACTCACTTAATCTTTCCGTCGGCGATGGATCCCTTCTTGACGGAAGTGACGTAGATATTGCAGTCGTTAGGGAAGAAGGGTTCGTCTCGGCCGCCCGCCAGCTCGAAGCCCAGCTCGCCGTCCTTGCCGAGACTAGTAAGTTCCACGTCGATTGTCTCCCACTCGTAGTCCTGAGAAGAGTATTAAAAGTATTACATTTTGTTACTCGTTTTAGCTCAATATTCTTTGCGATATCATTCATCTTTTTAATAAGGGTTTAGTTATACTAACATTTCATCAGGTATTTGTTAGTGTACTTGCAATAAGAAAGTTACCAAACACTGACACGATAAGGCCGTTTCATGGTTAAAAAACAACGTTCTAATCAAACAATTTCCTATGTTTAGGTGCCAAATGACATACCACAACACCCACAAATAAAAAATTTCGATAAAATTTTTAACTACAACAGAAAGAACTTATTAAATAGAAAAATTGCCAAATTGACGGAATAATGTAAAGTATTATGGCAATTTATTTTCGAGGGGATTATGGGCTTTACTTGTCACTAGTAATGGGGGGAGGGGGCGGTAACCGTGACGCGATGACGTGCGGCCGCCAGTGAGTACCTGCAGGCGAGCGTGCGCGTGCGCGTGGTGCGCGTGCGCGGGGTGCGCGGGGTGCGCGGGGTGCGCGCGGGGCTCGTCCGCGCCGCCGTGCCGCCGCGCCTCCGCCACCTCGCCCACCATCTGGTCGCGCTCCTGGGCACACACGGCAACGATTAACAAAAAATCGTGACAAAACTTCGCGCTCCTACATACACACACACACAACTAGGCTTGAAAATCGATCATATGAAGAGTTACCATTGGGAAACATTTCATATGCCATTTTACATGAAGCGATCATAATAATAGTAATGAAATGATCTGATCTATAAATGATTTCTCGGATTCCAATAAACTTTTTTTAATATTACTTAATATAAGAACTGAAAAGTATACCATGATACAAAACCCAATTAAGCTATTACTAGAGCTAACACGCATTAAAAAATTAACGAACCAATGTATAAGTAAAATATATCGATAGAAGTAGGAAGAGACTTAATTAACAGTATTTTTCTGATGCCTTCCTTTCTCACTAATTAAAAACACATTGTCTATACTTGCCTTTCTCAGCCTGTTGCACAAGGCCTTGACGCTCTCACGCTCCTGTAACAGCTTGTCTCGTTCGGAGAAAGCCCAGTCTCGTCGGCGTTTCGATACCTTCAATAACAAAACACACAATTTATTACAATACGCAACTTTATCATGGACCTTCAAATGTGCTTTTGATTAATAAATTTTCGCTTCGCCTTTTTCCGATTCACCCCAACAATATAGGATGTAAAATATATGTGATTGTTAAGAAACCGTCAGAATTTTTAATTTTGTCGATATTTTTTTTAAACTCAGGGTGTTTGTAATCGCCCTAGCTGTTGCCTGGATTAGTTTTCGATCACGATCTCAATATGTATGTATAATTTAATTGCACATTATTTATTTTAAAATATTATTGACAATGGCGGTGGAAATACGAACTAACGATCTAATTCTACCACATAATTAAAAGTCACCACCACGATAATTTGACTGAATAATACGTATGGGCACATCACTAGCGATGGCGGAAAAGTCGGGGGTTTTGCCACGCTTTTGTCTATGACTTTTCATAAGGAGTACTAAAGTAGCTATCTTTAAGAAACTCAGTCGTATTGCGCTCCGCATATATTTCACTAAACATTTTTTTTATTCCTCCAGGTCCTGAATCCCGACCCTCGAATGAAGCCACAAAGGTACATTGGTATACCTCGGCCTCCCTCTGCGCGTCCGCCAGCTCGGCCTGCAGGCGGTCGACGTGCTTGCGCAGGCGCTCCAGCTCCTGGTTGGCCTGCTCCAGGTTGTCCACGCGCTCCTTGTCCACCGCGTCCACTACCATGCCCACTAAACCTAGGGAGAGGACATGTTTTGTTTTGTATTATTTAATTATATACTTTTTTGGCTTTTAGTAGATAGTAAATAGTAAAGATACAGAAAGATAGTAAGTATCTACAGGCAAACTCCATGGTGAAGGTAGTTACAAACCAGCACCAAAAACAGCATATGTTTGTGTATATGTCGCCGGGTAGGCGACAAGCAATATCGGCGGGTAGACGACAGCAATATCGGCGGGTAGGCGACAAACAAATTGACAACACTGGACAGCACAGCTTTCTCCCACCGGCTGAAGCTATTATAAAACGGCGTGCACTACGATGGCTCGCGAGAGTCTCCAGTCTACGCGCAGAGAGTAAACATCCAATTTACTGGGAAATAACAAGGAGTTATGATTGAAGTTGATTCTTTGAGTTACTTCTCATAACGTCCTCCCATAATAGTGATGTCACTGCTGTTCCGAGCAATTTAGGACTGCGTACCTCTTTAGTTATATCATTTAATCATAATCATAAAGAGTTATTGTAAAACCAAGCAGTGTGATGTCAGTCTTATTGTAATACTGTCTTTATAGTGCTTCTTATCTTATTTATTGTAAAGAAATAATGATTGTGAGAATCTATTGTAATAAAGCGCAACTAATTAAATATTGTGTTACGCTGAGGGAGTTTCTTGCCGCTTCTTCTTCACAGCAAGGACACATTGTGAAGCGGCACTAGATTGAGTTTTATAATATATTGAGTTGCACATTTAATGATGGTGTTATTTCCTGTAATGTCCTCCGTACTCTTTGAGTCTAATATAATTTACAGTTAGTCAAACTAGCCTACCCGCCATCTATCTATCTATCTATATATCTCTCTATCATCACTATCACTCTTACTCTCCGACATATATATTTGCAAAACATCGTGTCGATTTTTAACTAAAAGTTATAAAGCAGTTCCTTTATTTTTAAAATTATTTAAAAAGTCGATATTCTGGTTCATTTTATTAGTGTAATTCCACATAAACAATCCATTTTCTATAGTTATATAGCTCATAGTTTACTTTAGTAACAATGTAGTCAATGATTAATAAGTTTTAAATACCTTGCAACTTATCCAATGATGGGTCATTGGAGTGTTGTCCGTTGAGAAATCCTTCATTGCCCACGCCACTTGCTAGCCCCAAGTGGTGGTACGCAGAGTTGTCTTGTCTGGAAATAACCATGTTATTATTATATTATTATTTTGGCTTGCTTCTAGTCTTGAGAGTATATTATTTAGTCCACCACATCGACCAACAGAAAGAGTAAGAGGAAGAGTTTCAAGACCAAGATAACATTGATATCAGCACACTGCTTGAAACAGGTCTCTATCATTGAGTGGGTTTTGGCTTTAATTCACCATACTGGCTTATTGCGAGTTGGCAGGCTACACACCTTAGAAAATCCTAAGAACTTATAGGTGAGGAGATTTCTTTATTCATACATAACATCGAAAAATCAAAATTTGTTCGCTAATCGCTAGGGTCTATAGCTATACTAAACTAAGCCTCGAAACCATTATGAGGCATATTATGGTAGTTTAATATGATAAATATCCCGTACCTAGATTTCCCGAGCGTGGCGTTGTTCTGCGGCGTCTTGAGGTCGGTGCACTCCTTGATGGCGCGGTCGCGGTCCACCAGCGCGGACTCGATCTCGCGACGCAGACTCTCCGCCTACAAGATATTATGCAATTTTTATAATGGGACACAGGTCACAAATATAGTGTGTTGAGACCATAGTCGAAAACTATGGGAGCCAATATGTGTTTGTTATAGAAATGTCAAGTTTTAGTATCGGTTTTTTAATGTTATAGTGTTTGTTACCACCATGGTTATTGGAACACGGTCTGAATACACCTGTACACTTAGATTCTTTAATATTGACACAATAATGCTAAAAGAATGACAGTAGAAGAAAGAAGTATGGTACAAACTAATTAGTGACGCTCTCGCGGATCTTGCTTTAATTTTCAAATTCCAGGATATAATTTTTTTACCATCCGGCACATCACTACATGTAAGTTAGGACTGTACAATCAAGCATTCTACAGTATACTTAACATGGCAATCGACTCAAAAAGTCGATAACATGGAGACAACACTATTCAAATCTATACTAATTACATGGAAATTTAAAGAAAGATTTTCACTAGTAGTTTTTATGCTGTTTTACGAAGTTATTTACCGAATATGATGCAACATACCTGTAAAGCCGTGGCCCTCTGTTGTTCCCTGGAAGCTTGCAACGCCGCCTCCAGGGCCGCTACTCGCTTCAGAGCACTTTGCAAGTCATCCGACAGCTTCTCCATTTCTTTGTGAACTGTGTCCCTGAAGATAGAAATTATTTACATAAAAATTTAATTGAACATGTAGATTGTACACTTAACTGTATGTACTGATTCTAGAAGTATACAATATTTTATCCAATTGGCACTGATTTTAGATTCCATTGTTCAAACTATAACGATAAAAAAAATACTATTATTGCCTTTTACAGCAGTGTATAATAATATAGTGTAAATAAATTTTCATATGACATACTTATTTAATTTTTAATTTGTATACTATTTTCATCATCATCAGCCAAGAGACGTCCAATGCTGGAGAGACTTCCAAAGTAATACAATACTATTTTACTGAGTTATTATTTTTATATTACCCTTTTCAATTAGTATTAATAGTGTCATTTGTATGTGTCGGAGAGTATAGGAGTAAATGTAGAGATAATGGAGTGATATATAGACAGTATTACAATAAGACGGACATCACACAGATTGGTCTTACAATAACTCCTTAAAGAAATAAGATAAGAAGCTCTATAAAGATAGTATTACAATTAGACTGACTTTACACTAATTGATTTTACAATAACTCTTTATGAAGTCCTATGTTGCTCGGAACAGCAGTGACATCACTATTATGGGAGGACGTTATGAGAAGTAACTCAAAGAATCAACTTCAATCATAACTCCTTGTTATTTCCCAGTAAATTGGAAGTTTACTGTCCGCGCGTAGACTGGAGACTCTCGCGAGCCATCGTAGTGCACGCCGTTTTATAATAGCTTCAGCCGGTGGGGGAAAAGCTGTGCTGTGCAGTGTTGTCAATTTGTTTGTCGCCTACCCGCCGATATTGCTGTCGTCTACCCGCTGATATTGCTTGTCGCCTACCCGGCGACATATGCAATAATGATCTGTGTATGTATGTGTGTGTGTGAGTGTACCTCTCGCTCATGATGAGCGTGTACTCGGCCATGGCGGCGTTCCTCTCGTCGGTGAGGCGCTTGATGTCGGCGCGGTCCCGGGCGCCGCCCTCCCACTGCCGCACCGCGTGCGCCACCTGCGCCTTCAGGGCGTTGCGCTCGCGGGTCTGTATACATCATCATCATCAACATCATCACCGTCGTTGTCAAAGTCATCATCAACAACATAATCAACGTCGTCACCATCATCTAATTCAACATCATCAACACTATCAAAATCATTATCGCCATGATCATTAAAGTCATCATCATCAACACCATCATTAACATTATCATCACCAGCTTCAGCATCACCATCATCATGAGCTCATATACGTTGCACTGGCACGAGCCTTCTCTACAACCGAGAGGTTTTACACCTTGGTTCACCACGCTGGCATGTGCCCTGGATTGTACCCTGACCTCAAAAAGACTAGACTTCTATAAAAATCCACCTCAAAATATAATACAAATTGGCGAAACGCCAAAAGCCATTAAAAGATGTTCAACAAAAGCCTTACTTACCACTGCATTCCTCTCTTGCGTCAACTCGTGGCATTGAGTCTTCAGACGGCTATTTTCTTCTTGTACAATTTGTAGTTTCTCTAGTGTAGCGTTGTGGTTCTCTATGAGATCGTCGTATCTGCAAAAAAGGATCTTTGTTAAACATACAGATTTAACTAGCTAACCACCTAATGGTGAGTACGTATAGTCACCAAAGCACTTCAACATATACTAGGTATATTAATAGTTTGATTTATCAAAATTTTTCATTGTTTTTGGAACACCCAGTAGTAATCATAATCACAACAGTATATACTTTTCCCAAAAGCAATTTCAAAACCCACTAAATTGAAACCTTTACTTCCAAACTGTAAAATAAATTCGAGTAGTTATTAAGTTACTTTCATATCGAGTATAGAAACCAGTGCACCTAAAACTTTATCATTAAAATACCCTCGAAAACGTTTTCCCCCTAGAAAGTTCGTATATCGATGTTTTCTGTACCTCTTCTGGAAGCAGTCGAGGTCCTCCTTGAGCGCGTCGTAGTTGCGCAGCGTGTGCACGAGCGCGTCGCCGCCGTCCGGCGCGCCCGCCTGCAGGTGCTGCACCTCGCGCTCCAGCCTGCCGCACAACATCATCGTCATCATTGTCATCATCATCATTGTCATGGTCGTCATCATCATTACTAACATCACTATCGTCATTATCATCATCACCGGCATGATCATTACCAACATCCCCATAATCGTCAACATCATCATTTTCATTATCATCATCATTCGATAATACATGAGCATCTCAGAAAGGCATATGTTTTACACATATTTCATTTGTTTTTTTAGGTTCTATAAAGTCTTTAGCATATCATCTTAAGTACTTGGTGGATTTGTAAAGAAAAAATAGAAAATCTTACAAATTTCATCGTTTCCAAAGCCTTTCCCATGGCTAAGATCATCGAGTTTGCTTTACAACCTAGTTTACAAAGATGTATAAAAAAAGTACTTAATCCCTGTTCGGAACTCTTATGGAACTCATAATACTAACTCGTTATTTTTCTAAGTAGCTCAATGAAGGTTACCTCTGGTTATCGTTGAGTAGGTCGCCATATTTGCCGCGGAGGCTGCTCGCCTCCTGCGCAGACACTTCTAGTTGATTCATAGCTGCTCTGTGTTGTCCGCGGAAGTACTCTAATTCCTAACAACAAAATATTAGGAATTAAAAAACTTAAGAGCTTAATTTAAACAACGCTTATATTTATAAGTACCAAAATAAATGAGGAAAGTAAGAGAAGTACTTCCCCGCATGTTTTTTTTACAATAATCCCAACGAAGGCTGCTGATTTTGAACATATGATATACATATATGCAAGTCGTGATGACCTCGCGTTTGAGCCATGCGGTCTAGAATCTCGGCGGTCGCGGGTTCAGACCTCTGGCACACACCTCTGACTGTTCGAAGTTACGTGTGTATCACAATGATTTATCATTTGCTTTAACGATAAAGGAAAGCATCTTGATTAAACCTGCACACCTAAAATTTCTAACGTGTGTAGTCCGCCAACCCATACTAGGCAAGCGTGGTGGACTACGACCCTGTCAATGGTAGAGGAGGCCCGTGCCCAGCAGTAGAACGTATATATTCTGATGATGATGCTACCTTCATAACATGTTCACAGCGGCGCGACGTCTCTGTATGCTGCCGGCGCAGCTGGTTGAGATCGTGCAGCGCCTTCTCGCATTGCTGCTTGAGGGTCTCGTTGGTCTGTTTGCCGATCACGTCGTACTGCATCGGCTCGTAGGGGCCGCTCATCACGTGCGCGCCGTGCGCCTTTACCGTGTAGTTCGCCTTCTCATAGCACTGGTTGTTCGCGAGCGCCTCATAGTCCAGCGGGATCGGGATCGTCGGCAGCTGCGACGGGTTGTGACGCTCGGCGCTTACGTAACTGTGGGATATCGATTCTGGAACATGGGGAAAATATTAAAATACAGGGTGTAATACCCTTGCTAGTAAGGAAAACCTTGTGTTGAAACCTGTTCACTTAATATTTCTTACGTGTGCAGTCCGCTAGCCCGCACTAGGTCTGCATGGTTAACTAAGGAGTAAGGACTAAACTCGGTACAGGAGGCCCGTGTTAAGCAACAGGACGCATATAGGCTGATGATAATGATGAGACCCTATAATTATGCAATTCAGGCCATAGACTAAACTACAAGTCCTGTGTCGTGAATATCAAGGCAAGTATTTGTGAATCATATAAATATTAGTCTCGGTGCCGGGATTGAACCCACCGCCTCTCGTTATGCAGGCTGGTGTTTGATCGTCTGCGCTAAAGAGCTGTCATATTGATTAATGATTTGTGTTATCGACGGATCTGTCGTACTTTAGCCACTAGCTACATCTTATAGTAAAAGTTTACTTATCTGAAGAGGATAAAACAGTGCGTAATATATTAAACATTCTGTAAACTCGTATAACATTATTGAATTAAACGGGAGTGGTCTAGGCAAGAGAGACTCTTTCCAATAACAACTAAAAAAAATAAGAATATTTTTTATATTTTTGTCATTGGTATTAATCGCTGACAATAATAAATATTGATTTAAAAAATATATACCTATGTTTTAGAAGTTAAGAATATAAGGAAACCAAAATTAGCTTCAAATTTTATTCTGAAGGAAAAAAACACAAAAAAGGAGAAAAAAGCACGTATATTTCACCTAATTGGAAATTTCAATTTCAAAAAATGTTGCAAAATCCCTAGTAACTGCACAGAATTGTGCTAGCATATGAGATGCTTAAAAATAACTTTACAAATTGGTATTATCGTAACATAGCCTATACGTATAAACGTAATCGCCGTGGCGCAGTTGGCTAAACACCAGATTTCGAAGCGAGAGGCCGCGGGTTCGAACGTCGTATTGAGACAAATATTTATGCCATTCACAAAAATATTCGGGACTGTGTGTTTGTTAGATCGAAAATTCTCGTAGTTTTTGATATACACAAGACTTGTATTTTAGCATTGGATTAGAACTATGTATGTGATACCTGCTCAAGACTGGAATGGTTGAGGATTTCTTGAGGAGGCCTACGTTCAGCAGTGGATGGCGATAGGCTGAGTACATGTGACTGTTGTGTATATATAAATCTTATACATATCATGACCAACTAGTCTTTTTATAGTAAAAAATAGTATAGTACAAAAAAACATCTTACCAATAAAACTGATAATGTCATATAGGGACTTATCAATCAAATGATAACACTACTAAAATAAGAATACTAAAGTAAGCTTTACATGTTTTGTTACTAACACCTGTGTTACCAAGTAGCAAGGCCTATTATTAGGCAAACATGGTTAGTCGGACAATAGGTACAAGAGATAGTGGGGTTAGCTTAGTAATTATATACATATTATATACATTCACACACATATCCATAAATTGATAGGCAGAGGTTTATTTCTACACCAATATAATAATCTTTGATTTATATACAGGATTGTTGAAACTTTGTAAAAATTTTATGTTCCTGTGAGTTTACTATGATAACAAAATATTGTGTTTTCATTTCTCAAAACTTTCATTTTTTTCTATTACCCAATCCTCATTTCATAAAAAAAAATTACAGAAGAATAGTCGCTTACAACTGACCTAACTTAAAACCATTAATTGATCCAACAATAAATGAAATGAAAATGCACCAATAAAAGATACAAGTGTACAAGAAACCCCACCATGTAATATTTATTATCTCTGGCCTTGATACACAAAATATACAACACCAATGTCAAGTGTGTAGATATACAAACAGTTGTTGATAACGTCTTATTGTGTTTATTCATTAGTATGGTACCAATCTACTAACTTTCAGTAAAATAAATTTCAACAAAATAATTATTTACCAACACAAAAAAACAACTGCCAGATTTGCAATCATTTTGTAGTTTGAAAAATGTAATACTACTATTAATAAAAGCTAGTAAAACCAGTCAAAAATTGGACTTAATAGAATAACATAATCTTGATGTGCAACTTATAACTATAACTCATAACTGGCAGCATAATATTCCAAATAATTTAATAAACAGATTGTTAGAAACTGAAGATTCACATCATATGGTTGTATTACCCTTTGCCTTGTTTCTTTTATGTGTGGCATTATAGCTTTTCAAAGAATAAATATTGTTATATTTATGCCTAAATATAACTGTGTATCTACATCATATTTAAGAAACATTACCATAAATGCTTCATAGACTTAATTTAACAAATTTTTTACTTTTTAAATTGCAAACTATCAAGATAAACAGTTGGAAAGTGCTAAGGAAATATTCAAAAAATAACAAAAGAGTGTTTGTGTTCCTTTTGACTGTATATTCCAGACAACCTAATAACTAGAACATTACAGACTGCTCTCTCACCAATATCACTTTTTCTCTCTTTCGCTGATTCTTCAGATAACATGCTAACTCCCACAGTGGTCCCAAAATGTTTTATAATCATTGCAACAGAAAAATTAAAATGCAATATGTACCGTTGAAATGACCTCAATAAAATTTTAAGTTTATATTTGACTTATGTATGTACACAGGTGAGGACTTCATAAGCACAAAAGAGTATAGTTCATCTTTTGAACAGTTTATATATGTTTTTGCTAAAAAATCTATAATAATGAACCAATTCTAATTAAAAGATTGCTATAGTTTTGAATTATAAACAACCAATGTCAATGCAAAACAAAAATATACAACAATAAAGACAGATGTCACTGCCTACCATATAATGAGCATAGTTTTAATATACAACTCACCATTACTGCCATTGCTCTCCAAAGAAGATGTGCCAGATGCCATAATATATCTGTAAAGGCAACATTACGCCGTTCAGTACAGTCACACAGCAATAAAAGCCTATTGATACAATTCATTGATGCCAGCAACAATGATATCACCTTGTTAACAGGATCTAACGTCCATCTTTCACAATTTTCGACATAAACGTCTTGTATACCTGTCGACAAAAGAAACGGCGTTATTATCACAGGTAAATCGCAAAACACACAGGGCTCGCGTCTTGACACGTTTTCTACGGTCTAATGATTATTACAAAATTATAAAACCGAGGCGGAGTATCGCAACTGGCTACATAACAACCAACTTACTACAGGGCACCTAATAATTTGATCGGACGACACAAATCGCATAACAGTACACCGACACGGTCCATCAACACCCGAACTTATCGAAGTAGACAACAAAAAAATCTCCTTTCGCTATGAACACAGTTTCACGACTCCACTTATTTCACAATGTAAACAGATTGGATGCGACCGAGACCGCTCGTCAATTGCAATCGCAACGCTGATCGGCATAAATCATTGTAAAACAATGCAACAATAACACTAATAAGGAAGATAACACGTACTATAACAGCTAATTTGCCAACATTTCTCGTTTCTATACCTTTTTTAGCAAGGCAAATGAATGAATGAATGACGGACGTCCGACATATTGAACCACAGTGTCACCAATGAAAAAACACAATCGGATACACGTTGCATTAACTTTCACCTGTGTATAAATCCATCCACAACTTATTCAATAATTTAAAGCTTTTATTGTTAGCACTAACGATTATGAATAGAAAACAATAAATTAATTGAAAAATATATAGTCAAAATATTTTACACGATTTTATTTAAAGTACTTATACTTATCAAGACATAAGACAAAAAACAACACAAAACTACAAATCGATAAAATATTAGTACCTAATACGATTTTATTGTTGGTTCTAATTGCTACATAGATTTTATTTTAAATCAAATAATTTTGCTACAAGTGTGTCAAAACAGCTGCTTTGAATTATTAAATGCTTTTTTTAATTTTACACAATAAATAACTTATCGAAAGAATCAAGAATAATAACAAAATATCTTTTGATACATAATTCCGATTTTTAAAGACAGGATTTTTTAAAAACATAATAAAAGCAATTGTTTTCTTTGAGTAATTTTGCAAACGTATGCTAAAAATAAGAATGAATGCAGACATCGGAATATTCGAACAAATTCGCAGAATTCGGTAACTTCGCTTTACATTTCTTCTTTTGTGTTGCATGTATTGGGTTAATACTACTACGGTAGTCAATGGATCTTGAATGAGTATAAACGTAATATAGTATGTCGGCTCATACAATCGATGCCCAGTACACGACAATCGTGAGCTACGATTGGTTGAAAGTGAAATAGCACTAGGAAACTATTCGAAGATATACGACTAGTTGATTTTCTTTGCAAAATACAGCAATCTGATTGGCTGCACATTGTACGACAAACATATAACGATAACGGCCCGTATACATAGATAGATGGAGTACTATTTCGCCGTACAAATAAATGACACGCAATAGTGGAGAGCCAATAAAAAACGAGGCGCAAATACATGATTTTTTATATATCGTGTGATTAAACATACAAACATTAGCGAGTAAATCATAGTTAATAATCCGCAAGACAGAGTAGTGGCACAGCGGCGTGTGATAACATGTAAATTCGTATGTTTTGATGTGTCGACTGTCGAAGCATGAGCACGGCATGACTCCCATGCCCTGCGTACCTACGGAAGGGCGTGCGGTGCCGATTACGTTTACTATGAATGATTTTATCTCTTTCTAAACTCGAGTGTCTGTGAATGACCGAGTGTAACAGCGAGCGTACCAAATTACGGATCGGATAGTGTTTATTGTTGATGTATTTTGATCATTCGGTGAAGATAAGATTTTTGGTGGGTGAGTTTATCGTCGGGTGCGGGTACGGGTGCGGGTGTGGAGTTGGCGGCGCGCGGCCCACGGAATTTATTGTCATATGGAAGCGCGCGGGGCGATTCGTTCCGCACACGGCTCGCTCGGTGTACGACGTATTTACGCACTTTATGGTGAAGATAATGCGTATATTTAGTGAGAGCGCGCGCGTTTTGCCGTATCCGTTCTCGTGTGACTTTCATCATCGGTTGTAAACAACTTCAAGGTTATCCGTTGGCATGTGCTAGTGTGTGCAGTCGGGGTGTGGGATGCGCGAGTGATGTCTAGCGCGGGCGCGGGCGCGGGCGCCGTCGTGCGCCAGGGCCACCTGCGGAAGCTGAAGACTATGAAGAAGAAGTTCTTCGTGCTGCGCGCGGAGACCCCAGACTGTTCGGCGCGACTCGAGTACTATGAGTCTGAAAAGAAGTTTAAGGCGGGTGCTGCGCCGCGGCGTGTTTTGCCGCTCAAGAGTTGCTACAACATTATGCGAAGGTTGGACCTGAAGCAGAAGCATGTGATTGCGCTGTTCACTAGAGAAGAACAGTTTTGTATTGTAGCAGAGAACGAGCAAGACCTTCACGCGTGGCTCTCCGCCATCCTGAAGCAGCACCGCGCTGACGACGCCAGCGAGGAGTTGCTGCATCCTATTCGTGAGTACTCTCGATATTTCTTATCAACTAAATAATAAACAATGATAAGGTCACTCTATACATATACTTTGTAAGCTGACATTGCAATTGTTACTGATAATAGTTTCATACCTATTATGGACTTAGTTTTTGGACTACTAAAATTATTTTATTACACAATATCATATACATGTTTTGAATTTTGTCATAACATTATTTATTCCTAAACATTTTCAATTAAATACTTGAAGCACAATAACAAAAACAATATTTAAAAAACATAAATATTTATTTCAAAAGTAGCAAAACTCCTAGAAAAGTGCTTAAATAAAGGCATGAAACTTGATATTGGACCTTCATAACTATCTGTTTAGTTGAATGCATTCAATGAGATAATACAGGAAAAGTTTTTTTCCAAGCAGATGTAAACATCAATTACTCATACACATTGCAAAACAACAGAAATAAGTGGCTGTTATTTGTTTTAAAATGTGCATGAAACTGTATAAAAAAGGTATTCAGGCATTTTCCTCATACATTTTGAGAAATCGTAGGTATTAGTCATACAAAAACAACAAACATGTGGACTATTGGGACTTGTGGACAATGCGCTTTTAACAAGAATTAATTGTTTGTTTGACTTTACAATAATGTTTTGTTTGATGCATCTTCTATTGAAACTCAATTAAATTAATGATTATACATGACATGCTTTTGCAGTAAGAAAGAATGTCGTCATAATTTATTTTTGCATGTTTTGATTATCTTTTAATTAATAAATTCAGCAAGGTTGCAAAAAAATGTTTTCCATCCTGTTATTTGCATTATAATACATATCAAAATAATTACACAATAAGTTGAGTAGAAATTTTATAACATTAACGTTTTATTCAAGGATATTTCATTAGAATGGATATCTAATGGTTTTTGAGTGTTTTCTAATATATTATGATAATTAAAATAAATATTTATAACAAAAACACTATTAGGTTTATTATAATTGTACATAATAATTAATGGGTTTTCGTTGGACTATAAAAATTACAATCACACATTCTATGATTAATAATAACATACCTATCTACTACTGCCTCATCTTTTGAGGACCAATTTGGTCACATGGTCTTTGGAATTACAGAATATATTCTTATAATTTTCAAACATTTTATTACTTGAAAGGAGCTTTTAAGATATCTCTAGATCCTGTCAATATCTTATATGTGTTATTAAATAAATTAGATTCAATCCAGCAAGTGGATGTGAATATGTCACAATTTTAACATTTATAAGTTTATATGAAAAGGGTTTATACATTATTAAAATATATGTAATATTAATCATTTAAAGAAATAATATTTTATCTTACTTCAAAACAGCATGGGAATTTTCAGTTGAGTTCATTGGGTTGTTTATTAAAAACAGAAAACAATAGTATGCATTATTAACAATTTCCTGTTTTTGAATATTTTTTGCATCTTAAAATACATAGTTTAGCCAATAGAAAACAATGCAATGAGGAAAACCTTTATACTGTTGTGTATTTTATAAATTAATAGATTATGGTAGGAAGTAGAATACATGACTTAAGTGGCATTATTTTTTGCTTAATAATTCAGATATATAAGCGAATTAAAATAATGTTTATAAAATAGTTTATTATACAAGGGCACATATAATCTCACGAATTTCCGAAGTTTGCAAGTCCAAATTTTGCACTGTTTAGGTCAATGTTTGTATGGCCTAACCATTTTAGTACCATGATACGGAGATGAGTATCCATATTTAGATATTTCAAAACATATTAGAAGTCTAATAGGTTCTCAAACATACCTTTCAGAACTGTTAATAGTAAATTACAAAGGTGCAATGAGTTGAAGAATATTTAGAGGACACATGACTGTTTTTAAATTTTTTTAAGGTTGTTTCAATAAGGTAAGAAACTGGCTTTAACTGTGTTTGGCTAAAGCAGCTTTGAATAAATAAGCTGTATGGTGATCACAGGTTTTATAACATATAGGTAACATCTAAATCTTTACCGGTTTTTCCATTATATCGCAAAATAAATCAAGTATTACATAAAAATTAAAGTCTAAATGCCAAGGAAAAAATATTTTATGTCTGGCCATAAAAAGTTAATTGTAAATTATTAAATTTCCTGAGTTTCTACACTTTATTCTTCATTAAGTGACTGTCATGAACAAAATGCTATAAAATCTGTAATTCATAAATTATTCAAAGTCTGAATCCTAATAAATTTTATTGAGGCTTCTCAGGATCATGAGAAATGTTAAAATTAATTATAAAAAATAATAAACAAATAATCTACGTTTGTTTCCTTCAAAATTCAAATTTATATGTAGAAGTACTTCTATCATTCTGTCTCACACACATCTTTAGAAGTGATTTATTTTCAATAGATTCGGGAATTCATTTTCTTATGTTAAAATTATACTCCCTTCCCCTTTCCGTGACCTTGTTTTTACATTACACAATGGCGTGCAACAATAAAATATATCCGTAAAATAAGATTGTTAAATAATCGACAATTGGTTTGATGAAAAAATAACAGCTATCTTTTCTATAATCTGTGAAGGACACAACTTATGGTGGTAATCAGTCATTGACCCTGGCGTGACGTCCGCTCGCGTAAACTACGGAGTGGAAACGTGGGTTACGTGGTGTACAGGGCCGGATTTGGATTCAGTGTTTGGGGCCAATGGACACACCATAAACTTTTATGATATTTTTTAAAATCAAATCTTATCATATACGCTTAATAGGATACGAATTTAAATACCATTCAACGATATATGGAAATAACTCTTAGAGGCACTATTACTTAATTTAATTCAAGAATTTTGTCGGGTTAGACAGCAATAGGCCATCCTGTAACAGTATAAATATTTACTGAGTGCCTAGTGGCTGTTTCATTTTTTAAAACAAGTAATTTGAAGCTAAAATTTACTACAATAAAACTTATATAAGAAAAATTTCTGTAAAAATCACAAATTTTGTTCTAAGTCTATTGTTGTTGGTTCCGCGTTACAAGAATGGAATTTGAAATTGTAAAGTAACTTAGGCCTTAGTCCAACACGCCGATCTAAGCAGGGTATTAATATGGTCGCCGTTTATTTTATTGCAGAAAAACTCAAAATACTACTTACAGCTTCTTAACCATTTTTTCCTTAAAAGCGATCGATTATTAAATTAGTTACTAACAAACCTAAAATTGATATACCGCCGTAGGAAATAGGTTTGTACCAACGATGTGACTCTCGAAACTTCTTTCCGCTCCCATCTATCGTCCGGTTTGAACTGTCAACAAAATGAACAAATACTGCTATCGTCTATGTAATTCCCTAAGGTCGCAAGTTATGATGCCCCCAACATGGCGTGGCGCCACGAATACTCTGATGAATAATCTATGTAGGTATCATGAACCGTGATCAGGGCCGCAGTTGGGCACGCGAGTGGGGTGATAATGTTAAACTTCCTTTGCGGTTTTAATGACGAAAATAATTACCTATTATGTGTCATTTATTTTGTTGTCGAGTTTATTGTAGCAATCAATTCGCGTGTATGGTGTTTTCCCAACCAGTTGGCTGGATTTTGATTATTCTAGTTTATGATTTTTTGTTTCTTAGTCGTGTAGTTCGCCAACCCGCACTCGGCCAGCATGGTGGACTAAGGCCTAAGTTGCGGAGGAGGCCCATGCCCAGTAGCAGAACATAAGAGTGTATAAGCTGATGATGATGAAATATTTTTGGTATTGTTTCAAAATATAACATTTTTTTTGCATTCAAGCCTTTGTGAGACCCACACCTTTTTACGCTTTTAAGGGTTTCAACCATACTATGTTGACCCAATTCGTGTTGTTATACTTCTAGAAACACTTATGGGAATTTGTTAGTCACGAATATTTTCATATGACGTTTTCCATTACCGCTAGTTGGTGATAATTAGATTAATATCAAACGTCAAAGGTGTAATGCCTTGCGCTCGTACCTACGAATTCCATTCAGACATTTTCGTTCTTTTGATCTTCAACTCTTCACTTCCAACTAGGCTATATATACAGTTCATTTAAAATACTTATATCATTAATTGTATCGATTTATCGTTCTGTTATACTAATTTGAAAAAGCAATCTTTAAAATTTTCGATTAGGTAAACCAAGGCCCTATCCTTTGTTATTCTAGTAGGAAATAAATTTCTAAATCTTATATTTTACACAATGCTTTCTTTGCTTTGAGAAGACTATTCTTTAGATGAGTAATATTACAGTAATTCATCGTTAATGCATTTACATATATCTGTGAAGCCGCACTTCATATAAAATGTGAAGGCAGTTCCATTAATCTATACAATAAACCTACTATTGCTAGGCACTAACCTTCTGTAAGGATCAATGCGGGTTGGCATGTAGACTTAACTATGCTATTAAAAATATACTTGAATAAGATAATCAAGTTGCGATGGTCTAAAGGACGTGAAATAAACCGAGAGCCTATTATTACGCGTCATCTCTCGACAGTGGGACACGTCGCACGCAACGTTTGCCCAAATGCTGTCTAATTAAAATTCTTGTTATTCTTAGCCAGTTCCGGTTACTGCATTCTCATCACTACATTCATCCGCGGCTTATTGATCGTGTTTATTTTTATTATATCCCGGGGTTAGTTGTTTACTTCGTTCGATTGCTCGGGTTATGATGTGCCGTCCTCCGCTAATTGGATATTGTACTAGCGGGGTCGGGCTTATGTGTGCTCCTCCGAATACAGTGACACAATGTTTTGTATATGAATGCGGGGTTATCGTAAAATAGAAACACTACGGGTTAGCTTAGTAAACATATGATCATCATCAGCCCTTATACGACCCACTGCTGAGCATGGGTCTCCTTTACAAAGGAGAGTGTTAAGGCCTATTCGACAGGTACGTCAAGGCGTATCTCCACGAAGGTTTCATATAATAAAGAAAAGACTTATGCCGTTTCCGGAAACTTATCTGCTATTATTTGTCCTATTGGAAAATTATAAACTTACCTGACTCTGATATTGAACTCGAGACCTCTCGACCAAACACCGCATATGCGGAGCTAACGAGGAGTACTCTCATAATTTGCATATTTGTATAGCGGTCCGGACCAGTTTCACTCTGTCGAAATATCCGTTGAACGTAAATACAACACTTCCGGAAGAAATTATGTAAATGATATTGAAAAGATATCAATATCCGTTCTGTGGTTTAGAATAATTACGCCCAGAAACAAACATACATATTTTATTCAATACAAACATACAAGTTGGCTCAGGTTTGTATCTTTGACAGGGTAGGCGGAGGTATTACGGCATCCACATTTCACCAGTGTTTTGAGTTCCACGGAGAGAAGGAGGAGAGGAGATTAGTCATTGTTCGGGCATATTTCCAGACTCCGTGCTAATAAGAATTTTCTTAATGGAAAATCTCAATACCATTGGCCCTTTATTCTGTTTAGTGATTGATGAATGTTGAAAAAGTGCTAAGTCGTCATCAATGAGATTGTATTTGCATCATCTTTTGAGTTGCGTAAATAATAGTGCATTTTATGTATAGCATTGCGCCCTTTAAGCAGAGCTTGAAGAGGCGATTTAACAAGCGGCAGTAATGTCTAATGACGATAAATAATAGTTTCTAGTCGATAACTATGGAACTGCTTGGCATCAGGTGCGGATAGGGTAAAATGTGGAGCAATAGCTCTTCCGATATATTTTTTTTTACGAATGTGGAGTGTATATGTTCTACTCTTAAGTTTTTGAATCTGTATGATTTCTTAAGATCTTGATTCATCGTTCGTGCAATCATTATGAAAAACTTTGGTGAGATCTATGGTAGTCCTAGTAACTTGAAAATGTGTCCGATAAAATTAGTTCTTATTACTTGTAACTCTTATTACTTTAAACATCACTGGTTAAACAAGGGTCAACAAAGGCACCTCTGTCTATCAATTCATGAATGAAGGGCTTTTGCATTTTTCTATTCTAGACGATTTCTTGTTATTATTATATTCAATACAATAGTTTAAGATTAAATTATTGAGCTACTCAAGTTAGAAATGTGATCTTGTATCAATATTGCAAACTATTTCTTGATTGGAATACGTCAATATTATTTTTTTCGTCATTTACTATAGTAATGTAGTAAACTAAATTATAAAATGACTAAAACTACAGTGATGTGTTTGACATTTTATATATTCAATATGTGTACCTATTATCTCATTTAAATATTGTGTTTAGGCGAAATTGATGTCAGACTACGTAGCCTACCTCTACTTTGTCCAGACAGTTAGAACTTACCACAAGCTTCTAGTTAGCCCTTCTAGTAAAATACGTAACAATATCAATCTCGTATAGGAATTTTGCGATTTATAAAGAATAAGTATTAATGCATGCATTCCATCCATCGACCTTCGTCGGATTGTCTGCCCGTCTGACTGCAGGAATGTGGTCAAACTCATTACATGCCATTCCATGGGTTCCGCAATTGTGTTCATTGTCAACATATACGTCACTTGCTGCTTGTGTAATTGTTGTTTTAATGCTGCATAATTATAGTGGCAGATTTAGATGTTAAAATGTGGTTAACGCTTATAATACTCAGTTGGAAATAAATTTTATGTTTAGTTCCTTGCGCAGTAGTCTCAAGCGAATAAATTTTCTCATGACGTTTATTTCACTTATTGATTGTACGAATGATGTGTGAGTACAATTTACCGAAATGACTTCATATATCTTTTCTAATGCCTATTTTTTGTTTGTCTAATGAATGTTCAACTTGCATTATCAAATCAATAACCAGGCATAGATAATATTTTGGTCCTTTAATTCCAAAATATTTATTATGTACACGTCATCATCTATAAATGAATGTGCGGCGAACATAAAACTCTAAAAATAGTAATAATATAATCCATACTTATGTCTTCTTTCCAATACTTTTAATATCTTCGAGAAACAAATCCATCATATCTTGGCTGATAAAAAATATGATTTGATAAATTAAGTACTGCTGTGTAGAAGATCGATTGATTGGTCGAAAATATTTAGTGACAAATATATTCTTCTGGTACTTATTGGTATTTTTTTTAGTATGAGGCAAGAAAGTAAAGTCCGTTAAGATGAACCAATAATTTTGATTACGAATTTACATTATTCTTGATAATCACATGGGCTACATTTTACCAATAAATTAAATTAAGAGCAGGGAATATTAGATCATAAGATAGTGGCGTATTAATTATTTCTCAATTAAGGCTGTGGAAATTGATAGTATTTATTCTTTGGGTGGGGCAGTGTGATTTGAAAGGGTTCCTAAACTTCGAGTTACCGATTGATAAAATCAATTTATATCTTAAATTTACTGTTTTTCATGTACTTCTTTTTAAAACTCATAAAATAAACTTCTGAATAATATTGTAATCGAAATTCGATCTGACTATTCATGAGTCAGACTAATCGTATTAAACAAACACTTAATAAAACTCCCGCTCTTTTCTCAGAGGCAATTATACGCTAAATTTCCCGCCAATTGCAATATACGCATACTCGCATTGTAAATATGCAATCACCAGCATATTTTTCAAATTACGCCCATAGTTCTGATCGTTTTCCTTGTAAAATGCCGTTTGTTGTTTTTCTCAACATTTTTAGCTGCGATTGCGAAATGTGCATTGTGCAAGAATAACATCATGTTACTTCATGTTGTTTACATGCGTGTTTGTTGTTTATTTATAGATGTAAAGGGCGCGCATAGCTTCCTAATTGATCTAAATATAAACGTATTAACGCTTGTAACTCGGACAGGGCCCACTAACGCGCCAGATTATTGGCAAATTCGTGTGTTTACCGCATAACTATGCTGTGGAATAGTACGACAGACCACGTGCTCCTATTTGTCTTTATGCGTATAGTGAAAAAGTTTTAGCGAGGTGAAAGGATTTTGTGGGTATTCACAATAAAGGAAAACCTGCATATCTAGAAGTTCCAAGGAGTTTAGTTTCGATTTCTGAGGTGTCCAATTATTGAGTGTTTACTCTCAAGAAGTACAATATAAACTTTTTAAGGAGTTGCGATGTCAGGAAAAATATTGTAATCTAAAGTTTATTGCTTACATTACTAGTTCCCTTCAAGCATTATGTAAGGCCGACAAATCAACCACGATCCGTTAATGTCGGATAAAACCAAAAATTATATTTTATTTCTTGTTTATCGCTCTCGATTGGTAGTATAGATAAAAGCGAAGAAGTGCCACAATACCCACTAAGCCTTTGCTAACGTTTGTTCTAATTCCGTGACGTCACTATGTATTTTTATCACTTTGAAATTACAACCCGTATGTCGGTTGCTAAGGTTTATGACGTCACACCAAAGTTGGCTGCGATTGAACGCACCGCTTGAAACTTGAAGCGGGCAAAGCCGCGCCAGATAACTAGTATCTGGTTATTTGTGTCCAATAGATATTATCGAGGTGTTCATAGTTCAGTCGGTAATGCACAATGTGAGCGCGACGCGGTGACGTGGGTTCGAAACCTCGTTAGATAACAATATAGTTTTTCTGTTTTGATTATTTTACTTTGCTAGGTACAAATGTTTGTACATTATTTTTATGGCTCAAATCTTAAAGTGGTCAGCAGAGGTATAAATCTGCTCCCAGGTACGAAGCTAGGCTTAAGATATTGACTAACCTGAACGCGGGACTATAGATTAGTTTATGATTAACAATCCGCCCTTGATTCACACCCGACAATTTTAATGATGCACACACACACACAGACAGAGGTTATTTGCATTTACTAAAAAAAAGTAACTTTCTCGCCCCGGAATCGAACTCTAGTCAAACGCCAAACTTTGCTCACAAACGACGCAATCACACGTCGTATATCGGTATTGGTACATTAGCGAGATCCGCACGCGAGCGCGACCCTAAATGGCCCTAACAGAATGGTAAACAGCGTGGAGACGTACTCGCGATTGTCAAGGTAAACGGCCGTGCCAGTGACCCTACGGGGGCCGCGTCCCACCCAACTCAATGACCCACACTCATCAACTACTACGCACGTACAATCATTAATGTTGGTCGCGTTCGTTCGTCATTCACTCCAGGCAGGTGGTGTCTTGATTATCATATACATAGATAACTTCTATTAGCCTAAGGAGTCGGTAGAGGTGCATTTCTAAACCCACATTTCGTCAGGTATGCATCAGTCTCACGGAGTAGGGGGCGAGCATCTTGCCGTTTTTCGGGCACAATTCCAAACTCCTAGCTATTACTGAAATTTTCTGATGGAAAAACCCAATAAAATTTTGTCCGACCCGGGAATCGAACCTAGAACGTCTAGATCGCACGGCACATGCTAGTACCGCGAGACCACGAGGCAGCCGATTATGATATTACGCCACCTATGTGTGGGATTGGAGTAATAACATTTATTGTCCACAACTACGTAAGCAAAATGATAAATTTCAAAAGTAGGTAAAGGTAAACAGAGGATCTTTTATAGTCTAAACTTACGCATACAGATTTACAAGCAACAGCTAGTCGATTATACAGGAGACAAAATGTATGAAATACATTTGCTAACATTAGCCCAACAACATGGATTTCCGGCGCATCTTATGTCAATTTCATACATTTACGATTGTAGAATGCGACTTAGTCTACGAGCTCAGAATTTAGAACAGCAAAATTGATCTCGAACTGCGACTTATTCATTTCATTGCGGATTTATGTACCTATCACCATTACCACCTAATATTAGAAGTCTATGGGCTGGATATATTAAATCCTCTGGTAATGGTTTACCTTCAACCGGTCAACCGTCCTTCGTATGCCGTAGGTAACCTTGACTCATAATTAGTATAATCAATTTATGTAACACCCACATTTTTCCTGAAGTTATTACAGTATCGGATATTTGGAGGAAAAATAATACGTTTTTATATTATAATTAAAGTGCCTATTATGTTTGTTTTGATTGTGTGTTACAGTGCCTGAATAGGTTTATCTTTTTGCCTATTCGTCCCATAAACTGTATATCATTATCAAATTTGTTGTTTACTATTTACCACCTTGCCAAACGAGATGCTGCGATTTCGGGCCCCGCACAGTTATAATTGTTAGTTTGATCCAAATATTTTTTTCCGGTCTGGGTGCTTGTGAGATCAAAAGGTATCTTGTAGTTTCCCATATCCACAAAATAAGATTTGATCTAAGTGTGAGGTCAGAACTGGGTATAATGTGTTGGGTGTATTTATTTTTTTATCTATAGGACAATCAGTGGCGGTACTTCCATAGAAGCCCGAAAGCCCGACTTGCCTTACATAGTTCCGAATAACGAACTTAACGATTGTTTATTTATAAAATAACGCTATAAACGTGAATGTGAGTACTAACCGGTAGGTATTTATTAGTCCTACGTACCAAAAAATATATGCTGCTCCTAAATAAACATTTGGGCTTGCCTTAGTTTGACACCCTAGGCACGCCACTGAGGACAATCATGGGAGTGTTTCCTTCCTAAATTCGACAAGCATTTCAAAACAAGACATTGTCCTTTCTAGTTACTCGATATGCTTTATCTTTGGCAGTAACTTTTCATATGTAATAACAACAATGTTTTGAAGTTGATCAAGCATAACATAAGCGCAGAACAGTCAATACAAAACGCGAGAACTTTTCAAGTCACACAACCTACACCGGAAACTGATATAGGTTACCCAAACATCCGTACAGGGAATCCCCGGAATAGGCTGACAGTAAAATATTCGTACGAGTTCAAAGCGGACACACGGGGCAAAATGTAAGAATGTAGTTTTTGAGGATCTGTAGTCTCCCTTTGGGGTAAGGAGACTAAAGCGCCAAATGCCACGGTTCAGACACTTCTTTCGCTTACTCGACTGTATATTTTAGTAGTCTAGTTTTTGTTTAGAGTTTTATTCATTACGCTATTTATGCACCTACCTTTAATCTTTGCATCACCCTAAGGTTGACAGTTAGAGAATGCCTCGGCATTATTTCCGTCTTTATACAAATTGTGTAAAAAACATAAATAAATAAATAAATATATTTTATTAATAAATGAAATGTTAATATTAATGGTATCTATGTAGTCGTAGACTATTTTCGTAGGATGATTGTCAATTTTTACGAGGGTTTTTCAAGCTTCATAACCAGTCAGTCATTAAGTGGTGAATTTCGTTGTCCAAAAACATTAAGTTATTATATGGGGTTAAGTGTGCGGTTTCTCGTTTTGCAGCCAGCTCTCAATTCACTTCACTATCAAGATTTATTTGTAAATTAATAGAATCGACATTATCTATAGTTTAATCTATTAGTTACAGGTAAGCAAAGTTATCATGAACATTTAATGTGAACCTAATCGCTAACCACATCCGTGACGTGTTCCTAGAGCTCGCCCACTGTAAAGTATAATATAATATTGTTTTTTACATTTCCAAGTACAAGTAACGTTAATTCAGACGACGTCATTTGTTTTGACCGATTTATACCTATCTCTCGCACGCTTATTGTCCGCGATAAGATCAGTGACTCAACGCGCAATCTTGTTTAGTAATGTTTGTCGTTCTTGCAAACAATTTGTGTACCAATTGTGCCTCTTTGAGCCAGGGACGATAAACTCTCCACAAAGACGCTGCATGGGTGGCCTTTGATTGATGGCGAGCGTGCCCAATACGCCAATGTTGGGTGTGGTAATATTTTACATATAAAGTTGGTTGTCGATAGCTGTTTGAGGAAAATCATTGGTCCAATGTTTGGGATTATGTGTGACATTGACAATGCAATAGGCACAGCTGTTTTGCACTCATACATATGCTAAACGCTGGCTTTGGGACGCGAGCACCCAAACAACTCGAGGAAAGAAATATAAATAATAGAATAGATGTTTTTGGTCATTTTAATTATTGATTCGTTTATAACTGACTATGCTTATAGATATTTATTTTCATTTAGTGCCGCGATATTACTTTTCCGCGACGTCGCTGTTTGTGTCCTGGGTTAGTCAGTATTTTTATAGGTTTTCCAAAAAATAAGTACTCAATAGCATCACGTAGTCTGAAAAAATGTAATAAGCTTACGAAATGGTAACAAAAAGATATGATAAAAAATAATACTTAAAAAATATATAGGTAATAGAATTTCTGTACAATATGAATGCTTTTAAATAGTCCAGAACGGCAAAATCTTGCTCAGTGAGTCTGCAAGGAAACCACACTATATTTCCGCCAACGAATGCGTTAGTCCGATACCATTAGATAAACTTTTCATTCCACAGAATATACAAGTTGCTGGAGGTTTCTCCAATGCTTTCAATAGCTGTTGGGACTCCAGAGCAAGCTATTTGTCAGAGAATTAACTATGTTTGCATTCCATAAGTAGTGGTAGGAGAAACAATGTTTTCCGTTTAAAGTTACCTCACAATTGAGATTTTCTTTATACGTATTTAATATTGATAAGATTTTTCGAAGATCGAAACCTCATTTCGAATCTCCAAATCCATTCGTGAACCGCCAATAATGTTGCTGACAAATTAATGAACGAGCTTAAAAAGAGATTGTAAACAAATTGTAGATGCTAAGATGCTTGTTTTACTTAGCGGCTATGATCTTGAATTATGTTTAGTTAAATATTAGTAAGAATTAGCTATAGCGACACCTAAAAAACTAGTTTTTTTTTCTCCAGCGTGCCTAAGATTCGGACCCACAGATCGCAACTATTAAGATTACGTCACGTACGCGCGCCTAATCTTCTAAGTACTACTATAGAAAAAATACGTAGCTCTAATTGATCCGCTTGTTTGTTTGTCCCACCGTGTGCCATATTAGCCATGTGGTGCGAGTAAACAACTCGGTTACCCAACGGTTAATACGTCTGATCGCTATTAAAAGATATCGCACGTTCAATTTCCAAGTGGATTGACGTGACATAATCTGCCTTTACATGTGTCGCACTGCACCGCACCGGTTCTACAGGGGAGGCTTTGTGCACAGCAGAGAGGTGGGATGGTATGTATGTTTAGGTTTGTGTACGTGCTAGTGGCAATATTGTAAATGACCGAAGAGTTTTTCGTAGGTAGATTTTTGGTGTAGGAGAATTTCAAACAGTTTTTCACATACAGTCGTGTAATGTGTGCGATCAAGAGGTTTTAAGTTCCATTTTCAGTAGTATTAAAAATGTTGTATATTCTAAATTTGCCGCAATAGCACGAAGAAAATATTAGCCCTGAAAACAGCATGAAGTTCGCTGTATATAACATAAAACACAGCTGGTTAACCAACTATTACCTTCTATATCTCTGCCAACCTCTAAGTGATACAGGCGTTAGTGTATGTACCAATATTTTATCGTTGTGCCCGCAACAAATCGGAACGAACCGCCATTTGCATATAATTTATTAGATATAAAATTAAGGTTGTTATTCAATAAAATGATAAGTTGATACGAGGCGCTTTGCGAATTTTAAAATAAAATTAATGAATTCTCGAGGGCTCTTATTTAATTAGGGTAATTCGGCTTAAGTGCTGTAGACGGTAAAATTTATAACCCGGCTACAGTTGAATAAACTGTGCCAAATTTTAAACTGATTAGTGTTAGTTCGCGAGAAAAACACCTGTCTCACAAACATTGTGAGGATATTAGATTTAAATTCTATGAAGTATCGACTTCTTTCTTTCTTTTAACCGTTATGTATTGTAATCCGAGGAATATTTCTTTCGACACAATATTTATATAATATAACAGACCATGATCGAAACTTTTTTGAGGCGTCTTCTTGAGGCGTTTTGTTGAATAGGAAAATGTGGAAAAGAAATTTTTTTGTCTTAGTTTTCGATCACGGTCTGACATCATGTATACAACCAAAATATAAAAAAAAAGTATATAACATTTACCTTAACATAGGATCTGAAAAACGGTGTATCGTGCATTATTTATTTATATATTTAAAACGCAGTTACATATATTAACAAACCAAGCGATCGCGTGCAACTATCAATATTTAGATTTCGACATTTATTTCTCTAATTTTAATATCATTGCATTTAAATAGTCGCAATATGTCACTTTTTTTGTCAGATAAATCTTGTAAATTAGTGCATCCGGACATATTTTAATGTTAAGTAGATGTTGTAGCGTTATTTATCCACTAAAACTGTATTTTAAATCCTAAAATAGATTTTAAGCGATTATAAATACAAGTTAAGAATTTATTGGCGAAAAAAAAATGTTTGCAATCTTGCATAATTATTTGAAAGCTCTTTGAAAAGTTCTCTGTAAGTTAGTCGCAGTAAATTATAATTTTTACTCCCTTCAATCTGACAGCAAACCGAAGATTGGAATTTATTGCTGATAAAAATTAATTAGTTGAATATCCCGCATTATTCCAATAAAAACATCAACTTCCCTCGCGATCCATCGCCTCATTGATTCATTGGGCTTTCTTAATAAGTCATCAATCACAGGCAATGATAACCGTTTCGTTGGTAACACATTATTGTCCAATTTAACTGCGGGGTCAATGACAGAACCGCTCGCCCTACAATATTGTTATTCAATTAACCATATGTACCAACAACAAATGTATTCTATATAACGTTGTTTAAAAGGACCCAAGGAGGTTTTGTTTTACGTACCACTCGCGAAAACCTATTCTAAGTAAGGACTGTAGGCTTTTTATATTTTATTCTTTCCCTGCTTTTTTTTGTTAAAAAAAAAACTAAGTAGAAATGTTATAAAGGAAAAGCTATATCAACAAATTAAAATAGGCATTAAATTATTATTTTTACTTGAACATCATTCAGCCCAATCAATAGAAGCATGCAGGTTTCCTTATGTTATTTTCCCTGACCGTTGATGATAGTAATTATAATAAATTAGTACTGACGCAGACACGAATCTAATATTTGGATTTGATAAATCATTGGTTGGGTAAATTGTACTTGAACCCGCAAACATCGTATCGTCAGACGATAGCCCAGAAGTATGTAAGCCATAGAATATGTTAAAGTGTAAAATATTTTAAAATTTACAATTCAAAGGAACTTGTCATAAGTCTATTTGAATAAAGCTTATTTTGACTATTAGAAAGTTAATATTATATTTGTTAAAGTATACCTGTTTGTTTTCAATCATTTTCTTTCTGATCTGTTAGACATTTTTTTTATGATTTTTGGTATAGAATTAGATAAAACTTTAAGGAAGAACATAGTCTGCCTAATTGTAAAATTGGCTCTGGGCGAAACGCGCCTTAGCCGCTTGTAATTAAATCAAATCAAATTACCTTCTTGTTTAAATGTTTAATGCCACAAGATCGCCTGTCTTGTGCTCTCATGCCTCAAGTATGTGTCGTGCGGAAATTCACATAGGCAATACGAATACTGGAATTGCGTCTCAAAAAATGTTAAAAGGTTCGCTCTCTTTTAAGTGGAGCTGATATATACTTGGAGAAATGTAAGTGCAGAAATGCACCTCAATTTAAAGAATACAGGCAGTGTCATATATGTAAGATTGAGCATTGCTTCCGCAAAAACCGTTATTTGCATGGTTCTGTTAATAAACAATGCATTCTATGTCAAGTATCGAGTTACAAAAAAGGCAATAACATAACTCGCCTCTCCTTCAACCACGTCTTAGTGTTTAAATCAATGATATTGTTTTTGTTTACATAAAGCCGTGTGTTTATTGATCGTTGACATTTCTATTCATGTTGTATGTAAGAGAACGTGATATGTCGTTGTGTGAAACGTCTGGATGCTGTGTTTGCTAATTGAATTGTTTATACCCGCTATGTTAGAGTATCTAATAACTTGTTTCATGGAGTGGGTGAGCAGAGGTGGATCCGAGTCTCATTTAAAGCCTTTCGAAATAAAACATCGATTCCTTTCAGCTGTTCTGGCACATCAACCATGTTGCTAATTTCCTAATAGAAAAATGTCAATTTCAAAAACATAGAAATGAAAGCCGACACTATTGAACAATCAATAACACTTATACCTCATTCACGATAACTTGATTCTTTTGGCAGATGTAAATTTTTCTGAGATATGACTTTGAAATAAAAAACGTATCATTTTATTATTTTAATGATTTGATAAATATAAAAGAAATACATACAACACAAAAGTCCCTAAAGATATAAGCGTTATCCGAAAATTTTGAGACTTTATTGTTTCAAAGTAAAATTAAAATAGGAATACTGAAAATAATAGACGCTTGTACAATATTACATCGGTCGGCCGGAAAGGGACGTAACATCAATCATATCGATGTCCACGTCGATAATTTTACTGAACACTATGATGATCATGGCTGTGCTCCTTTTTCTAATAAACACTGTTTTAAAGATAAAACTATTTAATTTTTCAACCTTAATTTTTACATACTGGGTTATTTTTGGACCTCCCGACAACTTAAAATAGGTGGTTTAGACCATGAAACTAAACAACTTTAAAGAAACATGGGTCGAAACGTGATAAATAATTCGACCCTCCCGTAGAAAACTGCTCACGTGGTCGATTTCGTGTAGAAGGTCTGAATTTTTTTTTCACATTTCGACCCGTGTTTCTTTGGGGAAGTTGTTTACTTTCGTGGTCTAAAACACCTAATTAAATTTGGCGGGAAGTCTAAAAATAACCCTGTTATATTAAATAGGTACTTATTATGAACTTTGACCCACCATCGCTTATCTACATAATGTTTTACATGTCGAAAGTAATAAAGAATTTCACACATAATGCAGTATTTTAAAACGCAATATTTTTGAATTACTAGATATTTTCTGTTTACCATCACTAGTCGATATGCCAAAAGAATCAAGTTATCGTGAATGAGATATAATTATAAATATCCGAATCCATTGCAATAAAAATTAAATCTTAAATTTTATCTAGTTTAATCATATTTTTATATTATAACGTAATTTTTTGTTTCGGTTGTTTATTTTTTCATAACCAATTGATTAATTACAGCTACTATTGTTCTACGTTTTCTTTTTGTCTTTGTCGTCTATAAATATGACAACATTCAGTCTTAATTATTGTTAATTAATATGTTTTTACATGACTGTATGTCATTGTTCATCTTAATAAGAGTATGAATTATTTAACCCTGAATGAAGAAGTTTTTATGTGACCACAACTACGATTATTGCGGTCGGAACTATCCATCACGTTATCCTAAAAATGGACTTAGATGCATAAAGAAAATTGTTGGTTTCTCGTAACTGTAGCTCGTCTATATGACTACATTTCATCTATTGGTAAATACAATAATAGCACTCTATTTAGATAAAAAATAGACTAAGTTATGAGCCATAATCAGTACATTATCATCATCAGCCATAATTATTACAATATTTATCCAGATATACCATGCAATGTGCCTAAAGAATGAGTAAACCTATCCCCCTTGCGTGGTAAAAAAAATGTAAATTGTAGCTGCATAAATTAATTTCCCCTTTCTTTTCGGCGTTACTAAATCGCAGTAAGTGTGTATAAGTAAACTAAGTTCACAACAAAAGCTCTGCCAGTGTACTAAATATCAAGCATCCGGGCGTTTCGCAAAATGTCCGGTGTAAATTAAACTAACTGCGGCGCGCAAATGGCGTGATGCACAAGTATTAACGCACAGATAAACAAGTCACAAAGCGGTTTAGCGTGTTGGTGACACTGCGACGTTGCAACTTTGTATGCGGATTGTACTATATCTGCGATTAGACGTCGCGGACAACGGCTGTTTCGGTGTGGCGATTTGTTTATTAGAATACCAACGGATAAATACCATTTTATTGAAAATGACTCTAAAACTTAGTACTTTAAATAGTTCAAAATAGTGCTGGAAACAAACAGCGTGAAAATAGGCAAAGGACATACTTATTGTGCCAAAAATATTTTGTCCAAATAGGAATAGAACTATTGACTTTGAGTTGTTAGATTTGATAGAATTGGTAGGTCGGCTTATGATACATACTTCGTTTTATATCTCTTAAAGATCTAAGTCTTTACGTAGCATTTTGGCTTAACATCGTTTTTTACTAATAATCGTGAAGCACATACCTAAATAATTATATTTGTCAGTATTTTATACAACGCAGCATTGACTCTCTGGTAAAGATGATCCTCTCCAAGTGAAGTGGCGTAAAGTGCAGTAAAACGCATTGCGGGTGTCCGCAACGCAGCGCCGTCCCCCGGGGCTCGCTTTGCAAATTATTTGACCTGGATTTTTATTTGTAAATAGCAAGTTTGAAAAGAAAAATGTATGACACGACGTCGATACCCGACCGGCGGGCGTGCGTTAGACCGCAATGCTTGGCGCATAATCGCCACGGCAAAACCCGCCTGTGCCTAATGATACTACGGTGCAACCGTCCCACTTGCCAATGTGTGCTTTTGAAAAATAATTTAAAGCATTGCATGTCTACTTGGACAATTACTATAAAAAATAAATTAAAACATATTTGAAATTGGAAATATATAAAGGAAAAGAAAGGAAATGGGGTATTCGTAACTAACGTCCTTATTTTTGATCGAATTTTCGTTTTTAAAAATTATTTTGTAATAATATACTGTCTCACCTATGAACCCTTAAACAGTAAGCAGACGTTTTTGCCTGTAAGAGAAAGTTTAGCGAGTAATTATGTACCTTTTATTAGGAGACGAATCTATTGCCAACTATGAAGCATAGTTATCAACTTCTACGGTCCTAGTATGTCTTCGATATTTATAGCGCAGAATTAATTGAATCTCGGCGGTCGCGGGTTCATACCCCTGTCACACACCTCTGACTAAGAATTTCTTAAGTGTGTAGTCCGCCAAAATCATCATTGATGAAGATGATGATGATGATGATGGTGATAATGGTGATGATTTATTATATTTTCAGAACACGTGTGGCAAGTGAACGTACAGAAGAAAGGCCTGGGCGCTTCGAAGAACATCCAGGGTCTGTACAACCTCTGCCTCACAGACAAGACCCTCACGCTGGTGAAGATCAAGAGTCACAACAACGTCATCAGCGATCTGGGCATACCGGAGCGAGTGGAGTACTCCTTGAAGAACATCAGACGGTATGGCATCCATGTATATCAGCCAAGATAGGGCCTCCTCTACAATTTAACAAGGAGGCAAATATTTGTGTCTAATCCACAAATAGGATAGCAGTGATGGCCTCGAGGTTTAGGCGCGCGGTCGAGAATCTCGGCGGTCGCGGGTTCGAACCCCAGGCACACACCTCTGACTTTTCGAAGTTATGTGTGTATTCAAATTGAATTGAATCACTTGCTTTAACGGTGAAGGAAAACATCGTGATGAAACCTGCACACCTAAAAATTCTTAGGAATTTCTTAGCTGTGTAGTCCGCCAACCCGCACTAGGCCAGCGTGGTGGACTATGGCCTAAACCCTCTCAATGACAGAGGAGACCCGTGCTCAGCAGTGAGCGTATATGGGTTGATGAAGAAGAAGAGAATCCACAAATATTGGTTTTGGGTCTGGTTGTTTGGGAGACTGTAAAGAATCTTAGTTTTTGATACCTATAACATCAGACTCTTTTCGAGAATTTTAAGTACTTTTCAGAAATAACAAATGACTACTAAAATACTAGGGCTAGCGTCTATAGAGCCCCCGTGCCCTACCTATGCCAATTAAGCTCTCACGTACTTAAATGAACGTGGATAAGAACACATGAAAATACCTATGGGTTTTGTGAGATTTGATTTTCCTCAAACCAACAAATGTGTGATATTGAATGCGAAGTTCGGAAAGACCCAAGTTCCTGGAGCAATATAATTGGAGTCAGGTGTAGGTGCCCTCAACGAGAAAGTCGGCTTTAAGGAAAAGTCGCTGGGGTTTTTTCCGCTATCACGAGCGAGTAGACGTATCCATTTATCTCACTTTAACGATACGAGGAAAATTAAACTTTTCGCCTGGCATACCGTTCTAGGAATCTATACATGGAAATGAAGGAATTTTACTGTTACCAACTGGTCTTTTTCATTCCTCATGATACGCTTCGATAGTTGTGAAAATAAGGATATTTCATATATTATATGAGGCACCTGTAGACTTATGTAGCTTCTGAATCAATTTTATTGTAATATTTTTTTTTTGCAAGACACTTTTTTAAGACAATAGTGCCAAAGACTTCTATCTTTTTCTATCTTCTTTCTTTTTCTAGTAATATTTTTTTTAATAAATGGAAAAATGCTTTCAATATGTTTCAGATGTGGAGACTCGGAGTGTTTCTTCTACATGGAGGTGGGGAGGCAGACCTCCACGGGCGCCGGGGAGCTGTGGATGCTCTCCGACGACTCCAACATAGCGCAGAGCATGCACTCCACCATATACCAGTAAGTATCAAGAAGTAGAAACCAAACAGGTTTAGAAGACTTTTTGGAAGAAGTAATATGCAGAAAGAAAGTAGACAGAAAAAAAAAATGGAAGGATTAATACCTTTCACAATTAACAATATCAATTCATATTTCAAAAAAAAGAAGAAAAACAAAAAAACATGCTAAATTTCACCATGAAAGGTATTTATGGTGAAATTTTTATTCCTTTCTTCATTCAGCTATGGACATACAGACGTTCATACTGCAGAATGTCTAACGTAAAAGCAGACTAGTCGGGGGTCATTGGGACAGTCTTCAGATAGACATCTGATAAACTTCTTTCGAATTTGTGATGTATATTTTATAGGTCTGAATAAAATAATTGTTGTTTCCTCCGTTTATATAATTAATTGGGTCAGAAATCCATTGACGTATAAAATGAATAAAATGTTGAAAACAACAGTAAATTTATTAACATTAGCTGTTTGTAAATAATGAAATGGTTATTAATAATCATATGTAATATTTGATGTCACTGAGGTGAACAGACGACCTCGTGAAGGTCGCAATAGGTCGCTGGGTGGTTTGGATGTCTTAGGCGGAGACCTATATCTTGATACTAGGGTTGTTGTTTCTTTTTTAAGTAAATAAGATTTTTTAAGAGCAGAAGATCCATATTTTCTTCAAGATTAAAAAAGCCATAGAATTTAATAGGGAAGAATAAAAACTTCGTATTGGCTTAAGATATTGTTGTGAGGTTCAATAGGTTTAGACATCTGACCATGGAGGTAAAAACGTTGGGTTACTATTGGAATTAATTTTTCATTTGATATAATTTTTTCGAGATAAGTAGAGGTCAAATTTGAAACCAATATCCCTAAGTGGGTTTTTTGCCCATTGGGCAATTACGTTTCTATCATTTAATCCCATAAAATCCCCAACTAAATATAAAATTACAGCGGAATATATTTTACAATAACAATAAGGATAATATTATTTGTATTTGATTTATTGCATATTTTTGTGATTGTTATTACGTAAAGCCGCGATGTACTGCGAACATTTGATTTATGGTTGCACGTGTCCCACTGATTTCTAGCGTCTTTTGATTTTCATAGTATATATACTGCGTTTAAAAAAAGGATTTTCAATGTTTATTAATGAAATATTGATAAATAGTCCTGAAAAATATTTATAAATTAAGATTGCATTGAAGCTGAAGAAAAAATTGTATACTTGAATACACATACTTCAATATATAGCTATAAAAGGTGCAATGTAAAACTCACTTAATCCAACAAGAAAGAAGCATTGCTATATCTAATCCGATATTTCCAGTGCAATGTGCAACTGCACCAAAGAGACAGAACATGAACGCGATCACATCGTGATACCTAAAGGATCCACCGAGGGCTCGAACTCGCTACCTCCCCGCCGGCAGACATTCTCAGACGGCAGGGGACGGGCTGGACTGTCCAACGGTAAGAAACGCAAACTTACAAGTTACAGTTTAAGTTTAGAATACGTCACTTTAGCATTACCCTATATATACGCACATCGAACCATACCTTGAGTAGTTTAGTTTTGCTTGTGTAGAGTAGTTAGTTGTGACTAACATTTACCGGCCGTCGATTGGTTATGGTGTAACTCGGGTTGAAAATATCGACATATGCATATTATGTACCTATGTCCTAAGGCCACGCACGAATCTTTGCAGGAGGTCTTGAAGAAATTGAGATGGATAGTTTATAAGTTGACAATGAAATATAGTGTCTTATCAGTTCCCACTGTGCTGATCAATTCCCGATTAAATTCATTATTTAATCATTCATTATTTTCTGTTGACTGTCATTAAAATTCATTTTTTTAAGTACTAAAGAAGCGCATTACTCTTACAATTGGTTGATATTTAGTTAATGCATATTTGCAATGTGCATAATTGTATGAATTCCTCGTACATTTTTGTTATTCCTGCATTTGAAACGTCATATTCACATGTCATATTTATAATTTCTGTAGCTATGTATTGCTCGTTATGGCATTTATATTATTTTTTATGTACTCATAAATAGTTATTTGTCGTTTTGTCTAATATTTGTGATGTCGTTTGATATACAGTCTGTTTGACAAGAGCGTGTACGGCAAAACTTTTTTTTAGGTACCGCTAGAAGCTTGGTTGTAAATTTGGCAGGTAGCTAGCCCCTTCCCCTCAGATGCTTTGTGTATAGAGTTTCAGTTGTCGTTCGATCTTTGTCAGAGGAGGACGCATTTCGTCATGAGTGCTACGTACGCATCACGTTATGAAGCAGTGTTCTTGTGTTTGCATCCAAAAGGACCCAAAATGTCATACGCAGCCGCTGCAAAATACATGAAAAAGTCAAAGACATTTGTTAGTAAGTGGGTGAAACGCTATTCTGAAGTAAAAAATGTCGACGATCTGCCTAATCGTGGCTCTACGCAAAAAACAACGAAAAAGGAGGACAAAATGATTTTACGTGTATTCGAGAAGAATTCTCGCCTATCGTTACGTGTGGTCAAGCGGTTTTGCTTAAAAAAGGCCTTAATGTGTCATGTGATACTATAAGAAGACGTTTACTGGCTCATGATGTAAAATTTCGTAGCATAATAAAGAAACCGCTACTGTCGGAAAATCATGTTAAAAAGAGACTCACTTGGGCGCAGGAACATTTGGACCGGGATTGGGACAATGTAATTTTTTCGGACGAAGCTTCTTTTTGGGCACGTTCTTCTATCACTCATACCTGGTGTACCCACGCCAATAAATTCATCCAGCGGACCGTTAAACATCCGGTGAAGGTGCACGTTTGGGGTTGTTTTTCAAAACAGGGATTTGGTACCTTGCACATATTTACAGGTAATTTAAATGCAGCTAAAATGGTCAAAATATATCAAATGGCTTTATTACCATCTGCTCAAAAGTGGTTTAAAAGGAAAAACATATATTGGCTATTGCAAGAAGACAATGACCCGAAACATCGGAGTCGTCTTTGTACAGCGTGGAAACAAGAGAATGACGTTGAAGTACTAGATTGGCCATCACAGTCGCCGGATGCAAATCCAATAGAAAATGTTTGGGCACTCATGAAGTTGAAGCTTCGAGGAAAGAAAATCTGGACTTTAAAACGATTAGTTCGTGAAATTAGACTTATTTGGAGGTCTTTGTCCCTGGATTATGCAATAAAATTAGTAGAAAGTATGCCTCGAAGACTCCAGTCAATTATTGATAATGGAGGCGACTGGACAAGTTATTAATAATAAAGCATCATTGTCTATATCATGTATAATGAGTGTATTTTTTTTCTATTTTTTATCCCAATTCATTCCCGAGTTTTGCCGTACACGCTCTTCTCAAACAGACTGTAATTAAAAAAATATTTCTGACTGCACTAATACACATAAAAATATATTATGATAATTTATCTCTTAAAATGTAAAGCGCACAAGATTTTAATGCGGAACGTCTACCACACTACGATCTAATTCAACATTACTATTACATTGCGCTATTGTCAAATAAGGTTATTCGAGATTTTTTTATTAAAATCATTAAGAAAAGTATATAGAACTGTTTCTCCTGGGCTGTATACCTTGAACCTAATCGACGTGCATTAAAAAAAACTATATTTTCCAGCAATACGTTACATAGACGTGTAAAATTTGTATAGGTATTAAAAAGGATTCGTACAGTGAGATTAGGATGGAGTGTTGAAAGCTAAACCTTCTCAATGGTAGAGGAGACCCGTGCCCAGAAGTGGGACGTATATGGGTTGAGGATGATGATTGTGAGCTAAAGCTAGCGTACGTTGCAGAGGGCAAGGGTCTGTGCGTGGGCGCGTGCATTAGGCAGTGCGTGTGCCACAGCGGCACCATGTCGGTGGACGACTCCGCCGCGGCCATCGCGCCCATCGCGGCGCCGACCGACGGTACGAACTCTCCCACCACACACCACGTGGCGTTGGTCGCACTCGGATACACATCTGTACTACTCAGGATTGTAGTTTATTAAAATAAGTACAACCGTGGGTATCAGAAACTACGACAGACTTTTCGCTCTCACAAAATCCAGACCGAATATTTGTGGAGCACACAAACATTTTTGACTCATTTTTCTAGCTAATGGCAAAGCAACTGCGGCACAAGGCTCTCTAGTTACCAAACAATGTTTAATAAATAGTAATTTTCGTGAAAAAAAAATAAATGAAAGAGTAATCACTGGATGTGAATTTAATTACAAAAAGTAAAACCGTTCTCGTATGTTCAGTAGACACAATGTTGTTGTATGGTTCATAAGATAAATGCAATATGTAAAAAAAAAAAGTACTGTACATTCAAATGAAATTTGTTAGTATTGGTACTTGCGACTGACATAAGTATGTGGTACTGATGTTTTTCTTAGGTAGTTTTCCCAAATTAACTAAGCTACTAACACTACAAAGAAAATAAATCATTTATCGATTGTTATAGAAAAATATTAAACAAATTAATCAAAGCCCATGGCTATCAAATAAAAAATTGAGGCAACGATTTATGTTACTTAAAAAGTACTAATATTTTACTCTGTTTTCGTCCAATAATACAAATTGACCAAATTATGGTTCCAATTAATAAAAATAAAAAATACTACTCCAGGGGTGTGTATAATATCCGAATGCCATCAAACGCTGCTGGGTGTGAGATTTCGGGCTCTAGTTCCGCTTTTAGATGTCAATTCGGTGTCCTTCTCGGTTGGCTATTAAAAAATATATTAACAAACTGCTGACTGTACTGTCGAAATCGCTTTCAGTGGGATGTCATCGTGTAGCTTCCGCCTACCTACGGACGTGTCAAACGTTACCGAATAACGCTATCTGCTACCTCCAAAATTATTGGCGTATTTAATAACAATTTTTTTTCGGTTTTATTATTGGTCTTACAAGCTTAGAGAGTATTTTGAACTGAAATAACGGTGTTTAGATATGTATTATTATTTTTTCGCTATTGAAATAACGTTTTGCTTTATAATTTATTTAGCGGAATGTG
The DNA here is from genome assembly GCA_030295005.1 of Cephonodes hylas. Classification (NCBI taxonomy): domain Eukaryota; kingdom Metazoa; phylum Arthropoda; class Insecta; order Lepidoptera; family Sphingidae; genus Cephonodes; species Cephonodes hylas. The sequence goes on along the minus strand of AP025376.1, from coordinate 11,614,093 downwards.
AGCACGTCGTTTAATGTACATATGCGATTGTATTTTGTTGGTGCATGTTGGGTGTTGGTATTGGTGTTTGGTCGCAAATGTTTGTCCAAAACGGGTGCATCATACATTACATTCCCCACATACATACATACATACATGGATATGAACTACCGTCAAGGCACAGCAAAAATATTTCAGCGTATTTTATTTTTATCATTTTTTTGGAAAATAATTTTGTCGTGTCTTTTGTACAAAATATTGTAACAATAAAAGTAAGCGGTGGAGTTTTATAAAAAAATGTAATGAAAAGGTAACTGACGGATATATAAAAGGTTAATAAAACTCTAGAGTAAAGTTGTGACCGACGAACTATTTAGGTATATTCCTTTTAATATTGCATGTCGTCATTGTGATTTCTTACATCTAAATTATTGGTAAACTCCACCGCGTACGATCACATTTAACTCACATCCCATCGCACCGGGTGACGCTTGGTGCCATAAGTTTTACGTGTCGCTTGTCATTGTCTTTCGCAGCCGAAAACCAACCACCGAATAACCCACTAACAGAGAAAACGGAAAGCGCGCGAGTCATAAAACACCACCGCACGGTATCTCTGCCCACCGGATGTCCGTTATTCCAAGAGCCACTGAGGATCGTACACGGGAGGACCTCGTCCGAACCACTCACAGGAGAAGAGATAGACCGAGTGGTCATTGAGAAGTCGATAATACACTCGTCGTGCAAAGCCATCAATGGAAACGATGTGGCGAAGAAAACGCAATGGTCGCGCCGTGCGAGTACCGGCACGAGAATGTCTAAATTATCGCCGGCGCATTCCAAGAGTATGTATCGTTTGCGACGGCTGCGATTGCGCAACGGATATACCATTTTTTTAGTGCCACACTGTTTTATGGACAGTGTAGTGTATTTTTGGTTCAATTATGTAAAAGTCTTGGTACTTAATTTTCGAGAGGGTAGTTTAGAGTTAAAAGTTGCGTATTAAGGAATCTGAAATTATTGTAAAAAAAAGATAAAGATATTTACAACAATTGTTGTATCTCTTTAAAAGAAAAAAATAGGGAAAGAGATAGTGATATGTTTCTTATACGCCTATGGAGGCCTCGTATATTGACTGAATTTGTAGGAAATAATTCCTTTTTCGTAATGCAGTTTCGAAATAGTTATTATGGTAAATCAAATTGTTTATAAAAGAGTTTCTCAAAATAGATACAGCAGAATGGTCTTTTGAATATTAAAAATATTAAAAAAACTACCCTCTTCTTATAACGAATATTAATTAAATTAATTAATTTTTTTATTAAAAATAAAAAACGTTACGTACTCCAAAGCCGTTCTATCAATATATGCATGCCTTCGCTGCTAACAACGCGTTCACTCGCATCGCACACTACTAACCCTTCAGAGCAGTGTTGCCAAATAATAAACGAACAAGTGTTGCTAATTGAAAAAAAAGAACTTGAGAATTTTAATTTAATGTGGCAATTGTTTTCTTTATCTGGCATCTGCTTGTGTGTTTTTTTATTCGTGTTATGTTTATTAAATGTGTGTGTGTCTTTACGACTCCTTGTATTATAAGCACGGTTAATGTTTTATTTAATGTTATGTTAATTGTTTGTTTTGTGCACTTTATATTATTTTTATATGTGTTTATTTAATTTGTGACATGTTATGTCTGTAGGAAAAATTAAACCCACAATATACTTTTATGTACGGGATTTTTGTTATCCCAATTTTATTTTATTATTCTTTATGATGCTTACAAGCTTTATATCATGTGTACGCTTTAATTTTTTATATAAACTTCTTATGTGTATATTTTTTTACTTTTTAAAAATGATAGTTGATTTTTTTACTAAGAATATTTTTTATATAGGTGTTAGAATAAATGTATGTATGTTGCAGATTCGGGCACATTGCGTTGTCGCGCCGACAGCATGCCTTCGCGAGCCTTTTCCTCGTTCGAAGTGGAGAGACCGCCGCCAAGACATACTGACTTAGAAGGTATATGTTTATATCATTCTTTAGAAGTATCACCATCAGCCCTCATTGGTCTCACTGCTCGCCTTTTTGTCACCTCAGTGTGGCTTAGTGTCAACTTAGTAGGAACTTACGTTCAAGTTATGTTAGAAAGTCGAATCAGAATGTGTATTTAATGTGAAAGAAGTAATTTGTTGTAAGAAGCTTATTCCTAAAGGACCTCATACACGGAACGATTCGTCTATTCGATCGATCTGATGAAAATCAAGACAATCGCATCAAAAATGTTGCTACAAATCAAAAAGTAAATCGTTAACGATTTTAATAAACACCATCGATTCGTCGTTTCGATCGGTTTGACGCGAAGGATCGTACAGATAAATCGTACGGTGTATGGGCCCCATAACAATCCTAGGTAGATAGTTATTAAATTTCCGCCTCAGTGCTGGACGTGTCCCGCGACGACGTGGACGCGGCGGAGTGGTACCGCACGCCGCGCATCCCCGAGGAGCCCGACACCAGCGACATGGCGCGAGACTTCATCACGTGAGACACATTATTGTACTACTTTTTAGGCTGTAGTGGCCACTACAAGTAGTCTTTGGGAGATGGATCAGTGTTGTTTGTTAAAATGTCGTAAGACTTGACCAGAAAAAAAATTAGAGCTTTTAGGATTCATTTTTATATAACGACGTGTATTGTAAAGTAGATTTTCATGTCGTTTAAAGAGCTGTTCGTTTCTTATATTTGATAACTAAGCATAGCTGAAACATTTTTTTTTTAAAGGCACCATCATTGATTAGCTAAAGCTATAATGAAATGTGATTGTCCCTGTCCCACCACACACCCACTCAACAGCGGTACGCATAGTATTGACGCCGAGCAATGAAGCTCAGCGAATCTGACAGTACCTAAATTGTCATAATAACGTGTGTGTCGCAGTGCGGCGTGGCGCGTGCAGCACTCGCGCACGTCCTCCCTGGGCGTGGAGGAGGGCGAGGGCGTGGCGTGCGGGGGCGGGGGCGGCGCGGAGGGGGAGGGCGCGCCCGACGGGTACCTGCCCATGGCGCCCACGCACGACCCCGCCGCAGGGCTCATCTACGCGTCCAGCGGCTCCGTCTGCAGCGGGACGCCCTCCACGGACCCCAGGTTCAGGTAAGAACACTAACTGTTTATACTGGTTTCAGTAAGAAAAATAAGGGTGAAGTGAATGCTATTGATGTTTCTTCGACTCGCCGTAATTGTATTGGTCGGACGAATAGTTAACCCGTGTTACGTCGCATGCGTCAGGATTGATGATTTCTTTGTTGAATCGGATCTTTAAAAAGTTGACAAGCAATTGAAATATAAATGATATTTAAATTGTAATCAATAACTGGTATATTACGCAGCGAGTACCAGCTGGAGCCGGCGACGTCTCACCTGGCGCCCGACCGTGCGGAGCGCGAGCGTCCCCCGCGCGCGTACAGCGTGGGGTCCCGCCCCCCGCCGCGCGCGCCGCCCGAGGGCCGCCACCGCGCGTACAGCGTGGGCGCGAGGCACAAACCCCCCACGCACGCGCCCCGGCACCCCCCGCCGCGGGCCTCCGCCGGGGACCTCATGGAGCTCGATTTCTCTTCCAACTCGCCCGCCTCAAAGGTACATATCAGTACCCAATATCAGGCTTCTTACGAGTCTTTCGAGTATACCGACGCCTGTATCACTGAAGAGGTAGGCAAAATTGTATTTTTGTACTCATGCTTCGGTTCCTTTGTTGTCCCAATATATTTATAGATAGGGACATGGTTAAATTAAATATCAATATGTATTTGAATCACAAGTCAATTCTTATGAAAACAGACTAAAAAATACGTACCCATTGAATTGATACTTTACCCTCGCAACTCTTTTCGCACAGGTGTCGATATCCCGCACGCCGCCGGCGATGAGCTACGTGGACCGCGGGCGCGCCAACGTGGACGAGTACGTGGACATGTCACCGCGCAACGCGGGCTACGTGGAGATGCGGCCGGGCGAGCCTCCCCCCGCGCCCGCCACGCCCGCGACCCCCGCCACGCCCGCGACGCCCGCCACGCCCGGCGCCGACGGCTACGTGGAGATGAGCTACGGGCGCGCCGCCACGCGACCCATCGCCATCGCGGGCGCGCGCGGCCCGCCCCCCGCGGCGGCGTCGCCCGACGAGCGGCGGCGGCGCGGCGGGCTGCGCGACACGCCGCACGGCTCGCAGACCATCTTCCCGCTGTCGCTGGAGTCGCCCGCCTCGCCGCCCGACTCGCTGGGCTCGCTGGACGAGGACGCGCCGCACGCGCTGTCCACCGTGCGCGAGGCCGCGGAGGAGCGCCGCGACCCCTCCGCCAGCCCGCAGTACGTCACGCTGGCACGGGACGACCTGCCCGCCAACCCGCTCGCCAACAAGACCATCGCCAGGGTCGACATGGACTGCAGACGTATGATACGCACTTATATACTTCGAACAACTCCCAACATCTATTGATCGATCTATAGATGACAGCGAAGGAACAAAGTCATTCAATTATCGATAAAATGTTAGCGATAAAGATTCACGTTATGCTACAAATAGCGTGTAACTTTTACATTTATACAAATAGACGAAACTTTATCGTGTAACTTACGTCCAGGTACTCGCATTTGAGCCCAATTGTTTACAAATAATTGTATTTACACGTTGTATCTCTACAGATATATGAAAAATCTAAAATCCTAGAAATAAGCATTTCATTGAAGTTGCTGGTATAATTGAATGATTATTATCTCGCACAGCACTGGACAGTGCGATCATCGCGCCGGTGGTGGTGGCGGGCGGCGGCGGGCCCGCGCGCTTCTCAGTGGAGGAGGACAAGGCGCGCGCGTCGTGTGCGAGCGCGACAGGGGCGGCGGGTGTGTGCGCGGGGCCGGCGGGGGCGGCGGGCGCGGCGGGGGGGTGCGCGCCGCTCAACTACGCCGCGCTGGACCTGGAGCCGCGCCGCGCGCCCGCCGCCCCCGCGCCCCGCGCCTACACGCAGATAGACTTCGTGCGCAGCGAGAAACTGCACGCCGCAGACACCGCCTAGCCGCCCGGCAGCGTAGTGCGTACCTACTGTCATTACTTATATTCATGAACGTTTCTATTCGTAGCCCGAGACCACTCAGTGATACATATTGTGCATATACTTCGCTGTTCGATTCACTATATGTCCGAATATTGTTTGGTGTTCCACATTGGAGGTTCGTTTGTGTTTGTCTGTGACGGGAGGGTCGCGCGTCGGCCGCCGGTGTCGAGTACAGACGGACTGCTGTAATGTTAATGTAATCGCCACGGTTGTGAGAGAGGCCTAACGTAGTACACGCACCAATTTCCCCGCTAATATACTGCCTATTGTGTTCTGATGAGCTCCTCGAGGGAGCGCAGTGCAATTTTTTACTACATACACACAAATATATTACATATATATATTTATTTTTACAAAGTTATTGTTTGTTATAGTCCGACGCCTGACTGTAAACCGTGCAATTTTATGATAAAAACAATAAATTTATTCCCAGTGTTTTTGTTTCGTATGCATGGTGTTCGTAAAACACTCGACAGCTGAACAGTTACAACGTTTTGTATCTGACTTCAAATGTACTAATGTGTATATTATGTGCCTGGATAGTATTCAATATTCAATAAATATAGAAATTAGAAAGTAAGACTTGACATATAGGATAATTAAATATATAAATTTACATATAAAATATAGTATTTCAGTTAGGTGTTTCACGAACAACATGCAATAAAAAGTATCTACAAAATATAGAGATAAACTTGTTGATAATTATTTTAATGTTTTTATATACAGTCTTGTTGTCGGAACGAAATTAATGGAATGGCATTTGAACTTGACAGTTAAAAAATGTTGCCAGAAAAAAAATAAAGTAATGAATAAGGAAAAATATTTTTTCAAACGACAAGGTTATATTCGTTTAAATTTGGTTGTTGTATAAATGGAAAAAAGTAAACTATAATTAATTTCATTTTTGAACTTTTCGATTCGTTTTTGCCTGAAGACTTTGTACCTATGGTATAGTCGAAGGAAAAAAATATGATTGCATATATACATATGTGAAAGTATAAGTTTCGTTACATAGTATGTACGACGCCCAAAGATACTTTGCTATAAACATATATATTCTGTAGTCTTCAATCTTTATTTTTACGTGGATAGAAAACGCCGAAGTTGGGTAATTTTTTACTATTGTTTTTAATCGGTTCCAGTTTGTGCCCGAAGTACTAATTATGGGCCTATAATGTGACAATGAGTTCCTAAATTATTAATTCCAATCACACATTCCAGTGTCATTCTTTTATTTTATTTTTGAAATGAAAACTTTTAATGTTGTTATTTTGTCAAAATTTTATAAAAAATGTCCCTTTAAATTGAATTTTATCATTATTACAAGGTTTATAACATCATACTGCTTAAATTCATCTTTAAAAAAAAATGCTTTTATTGTTCCACAGACTATAAAAGTTATCGATAAATTTATCCGATGTAATTCGCATTGTCAAGTTCAAATGTGTCGTTCCATAAACAATGTGTTCAGATATAAATGAAAGTGTTATTTTACAACTGTTCAAATCCAAATTATTATAGATGATAATGGAAATGTTTATATGTTTAGATGTCGGTTCGATAGCTCCGGTTTGGTCGACGTTTTGTTGACAGTGCAGCGCGTACAGTATCGATACTAGTTGAATTCAACGTTTTAGTAGAAAACTTCCATACATATCGCACCTTTAGAAATATGGTGGCCTAATAAAATAAAATCTTCTTAGTGACAGATGATCTTCTTACTGGTACGTGTGTAGGCTAATGATGATAAAATAAAAAAAAATATTGGCAAAAAAAAAACTAGTAGAAAATATAAAATATTCAGCTATGTTATAAATATTCAATAGTTTTATACCAAATTTAAATTACTTAATGATACTTTATCTGATGAAGTGTATAAAAGTTGAAATTACCAAATTTTTTAATCAGGTCGCTAAATTTCTAAGCGTGTGATATATAAACTTGATATATGGTGTATTGGGACTGCTTCTAGAATCAATAAAAGCAATTCAAAAATAAAAGTGAATTTTCATAAAGGAGTTATATAAATTATAGATGTGGTGACCTATGTCAAAATTATGTTATGGCATAATGACTAATCCACATGAGTTCAATGCAGTACAGTCAGTATAAAAGAGGAGGTTAAAAAAGGGGTCAATTGCACTAAGGCAATGCTGGTTAGTTATCCATATTTATTTACTTACAAACAGCGCAATGTAAAAAAATCAGATGATTTGATCGGTCAATGATCTGCAAAAATGCGCTTTACATTGCGGGTTTATAAGGGGTTGAACTCAAAAAATAATGTTTTCCAATAGACTATGGAAATAAATTTCAGAAGTGGCCCTCATACACAAAAAATAGTTGCCTTGTGATTTTTCATAATTCAGTTTCCTTCATCTTTGGTTGTAATTACAAATTGCCGCCGCGTATATATTTTCTTGTTATCCACCAAGTTGTAAAATTATTGTATATATATATATCGACATACATTTTTAAATGACACAAAGTTTTGTACTAAACCGATATGGTCTGTTGCCTGATGAAATAATTCAATTTTAACAAAAATCTGTTACTTGGTAACTTAGAGTATTACTACTCGAGTCAGCAAGAAAGCATGCTGTGAATGTCGTGCGTCTAAATAATCTTAGGCAGGAAAAAACGACACATTGTGCTAATAGGCAATTTGTTAAAAATCTTATAATTAATGAAAAAGTACTCACCAATAAATGATAGAAATGGGGGGATGGTTTACGTAAAATATTTGGAAAATTGTGGTAATCAAAAATGAGTGATATCAACTTGCTGACTCAAATGGATTAATGAATAATGGAGCTCCACATTCCGACTCCGAAGTTAATCGCCTACTGTGTTCTGAAACCACTTACGGTAACAGCTTAAAGACAGACTTAAATGTCGTTGCTGACGTCAGTCCGTTGTTGTGAGTTGACGACACGTTGCTGACCGAAGTAGAGATATCTATTTCAAGCCAGCGGTCTGTTAGTGGTCTCAACCATTGTTCGCAGTCTTTTGTTGATCGCAATCAAATACTATTTCATACTTGTTTCCATGTACTTACTCAAGTATTCTCGATACTGACCTTAAGATGTAATCGGCAGTGTCGATGAAACATTTGTCAAAAATATCGATAACAATTATCCGATATTTTTGTTGAACGTAGAGATAGTATGGAAAAATTAATTAGAGAAAGATAGTAATGATTCTATCAACAATAGCGTCCCACCGATTGCTACGTCACTATGTGACACTGACTGAAGTTGTCAACTTTCGTCGCAAGGACTGACGTCAGCAAGTGAACTGAAGACGCTTTTACAACCGATGCCAATGTCACACGTGGTCGTACACGAGACCTGCGCAATGTCTGACTGAGTCAACACCAAATTCTTTTGTATATTTGTATTTATTTGCAGTTGTGATTGTGACAAAAATGACTTGTGTCAAAATTAATGCTTATAATGAGTGGTCGAAATTAAATATTCGAATTTTGAAAGGTATGGTTTTACTTAAAAAGTAATAGAGTCTGCGCTTCATATGATTCCATGTTTAACTACTATGAGTGAATTTGATGTAAAATGAATTTTAAATTTAATTGAAGTCAATGGCATGCTTATTCATTCGTTGTCACTTTCACATCTGCTTGACATATAAATCACAAAAAGGGAACGAAGTCTAAATGAATCATTCGCGCTTAGACTTACAATTCCCGCTTTGTACTGTTAAAAATTGAGCTTTAATGTATTATTGCACGAAGAATTTTCGTTAAATTCATTATTATCATGTACGATTAGGCAAAGTTTTTTTTTGTTTTGTTTATAGATGAGCAGATATTACTTTTAATACCTGTTTTTAATGACATTACTTAAAAATATATTGAGGTTAAAGTAAATTTTGAGATGGTAGGGTTATGGGGGAATGGTAGATTTTAGAGAGAATGGTAGATTTTTGAAATGTATTAAATCAGATTATTAAAAGTAATTTCTGCTTTTGGATGTAAGAAATTGAAGTTAATTTTAATATGTTGTACGAACTCTTGACTCGTTAACTGGATGGTATTTTGTAGTATAGTGAAATTCGGCATAGCCACTGTTTTACGTTTACGTTTTGTATATTGTTTTTTTTTTTAGATAATATTTCGCTCGTCGAGAGTACGTCAATGACGGGTCTTAATGAATGGGCTACAGATGGAATTTAATTCAAAAAATATTAACCTATAATGGAAAAGATAAAGAATAAGATTAGGTATTTAGCAATTCTAAATACAAAAAAGCCTTTTAACGAAAAAAAAAGACATTATATCCATGCCTGTTCATTTTTTGAGTTATTTTTTTACGTTAAATGATAATTTTGTTTTTTTCTTCATGAAATTTTGCATAAAACAATGTTTTCAGGGAGTTTAGAAAACCTCCAAATGCATTTGTTTATTAGGACCCGTCATGCATCCGTCTAGATAAGCCAATACATATAGCTGTTGCCACCTCGCAATTAATTTGTAATCATATTTAAGTGTAACTTGCGTAACAACTTTCATCCTCCTGTCGCAGGGACAATAGCAAACTTAACGTAGGATATTACGCATGAACTCGTCTTTTTTAATATTTCACTTGGTATTACGAAAATAACAAATTTTTGCTTGTTTTTTAGGATATTCGTCTAAAAATAGGAAATTATTGAATAAGTTTTTTCGGCAGTATATATTATTAAGGTGATTGATTGGAAGAATGTTGTAAAATAATTTTAGTCGCTGCTTGTTTCATATAAACTAATATGTGTAATTGTATACCACGATAGTAAATAGTATGTATGTTGATTTGTGTATTTACATTGCCATAATTACTTAAATATTTGTGTTGTTTTGTTGATATTCGCGACAGAAGGATGAACTTTGTCGCATGTAATTATTTTTATTCCACCTAGAGTAAGAAGTGTTGATTTTTCACATGTAGGTAGTAAGAATAGACGGGTACAGAATAATGGATAGCATAAGGATTAACGTGTTATAGACGGATAAAAACAACTTTTATAATGTGCTTCATTAATTGCGGTTGTATTACGTAGTCGATTAAAAAATTATAATCGAATGATAATTTGTTACTTTGTTCGAATGAACATTAGGCATGGCGTGTAGTAAAACTGCAGGATGAAATAGAGAAATGTTTAAAAACAAATTGACGTGTAATACATGTATGTAGTTAAATATAATTATTGTACACAGTGCAATGTCACAAAGTCGGTTTACAATGTAAACCGCCCGTATCGTTCGCAATTTGGAGCAAGCACGTTGTAAAAGGTGTTTTCGGCTTCATTTACATTGGTGAGATTACTGCGCTACATCGAACGCTAGTGTGAATGCGGCCTTATTTTACTGTATTTATGATAACGTAGTGAATATACAAACAAAAAGAATTACCCAAACTCCGCGCGACCGCGTCGTCATGACAAGACAAGGGAGTTTTTTTTTTATAAGAAATCTATACTAGTCCCATTGCAAGTTTAACAGATTTTTTGCATAAAATGAAATGTTCCTGTAACGGCATAAATAGCGATTTTTATAAGGTTATAACTGTAAGTTAATGTAACGTAACGCGTAGGACACGGTTTCATGTGAACGTATCGTAATGGTATGGGGGGACACGCACGCTATACTGCGAGGGCTTGCTGACGCGCCGCGTGCTGACGCGAACTGACGCCTACTGACGCGAAGTGACGCGTCCACGCTGATCAATAGCTAAAGTGAAAGAAATTCTGTTGTGTTTGAGACGTGACATATAAAGAGAATATTTTTTTACAAATGGTGCTACTACCGTTGATGTGTTTTAGTGAATGATAGCTTGGCCGCTGTTACTGCCATTTAGTTAATGAGAGATAGTGGGTTGCCGGTAGCAAGCGCCGTGCGGTAGTGTAGGGCGTCGCCATATCACAAGGTTGGAGTAGTCCACATCACTGCGCTCTATTCTATACACTAGACTCTTAATGTGTAGCTTTTGTAAGACGCGGCGACACCTTGTCTAAATGTAAATTTTTTGGTACGTTACATTTTGTTTACTTTCATATTATATTGTAAATAAAAGAGAATGGAAATAAAAGCTTTGGATTTGCGCACACACTGTTTTTATTTGTTCCACCTATGCTATTATATTACTTTTAATCATGAAGTATCGTGACCGATACTGCTAGTGTACATAATTCTGTACTCAAAAATACGAAAGGGAATTTTATATTTATTACAACCCAATAGTGATTTTGTTTTTTTTATCACCTTAACCATAGTTAAGCATACACAGCAGTGCATACACTGCTGACGTTGTCTAGATTCTGGGATAAAAACAACTAAAACATATAAAACCATAAGAATTAAGTTGGTACAGCGAAAACCGATATAGCAACAAGAAATAAAAATCTTAATCATAAAGAAATGCTATTTATTTTAAATAATCAATAAATTGCTTACAGAAAACTACTAGGTACTATTAACAACATTCAGTCAAAATCCATTCAAATTAACGATAAATTCATAAACATACCTCGATAAGTATCCGAAGTATAAGGTTATGGGAACGACATATGTTCCGGATAGTTCATTTTCTTTAAATTAATTAAAATTAGGTACCTCTTCATATAGGTTAAAAAATAGATTTTATTCATTGCGACTCATTTTAAATAAGCGATTAATATTCGCGCATTTGGCATATACTCTATTCGAATTAATAATGAAACTGATATAAATACTCAGTAGTAATTTTGCTTTGATTAAAAAGTTGTAACACATCATTATATTTAAACTGATTTTTCTTTTAATGCACCATATCAACAATCCCAATAATTTCAAACATAACTAAAATATGTTTAGGAATGAGTTTGCAGAATGACGTCAGTATTGCCAGTAAAAAAGGCGACTGTCAAAATTCACATATTTTTACCTTCAATTCTTGCAGTGAGTACAATACCTTCAAAAAAATACAGAACTAAAAGTGCACGTCATTTAAAAAAGAAAAGAAAATATTGTTGTAATGCAGTCCCCATTAAGTATGCACGTATCAAAGGATTTTGGGGACAAACGTGAGAGACCCCAACGATCGACATAGTGATACCAATTTATTTGTAATCAGGTTATTTCAATAAAGAATTTTTCACACAAAATTATATCCTTGGTAGCGGAAAAGAATATCCGACGTTCACGATTATATATATTTTAAGTTATATCTGGGGAAACTGACCTTTTTTTCCTCATTATCATTAGGTTTGATACATTACTTTATTTAAAATTTATTATTTTATTTCATTATTTGTAGAATTCAATTTACATTATTTTTAACACAAATTGCGTATTTTACAATAAATTGGGGTGCAATCTTAAACTTTTTGGTTTAAAAATTAAAACAATTCCTTCATATAAGTAAACTGGCCAAATATTGTAATTCTCGTTTATTCCATAATAGAAATGTACCACAATATAATAACAGTTACCGACTTTCGCGGTGAAAAAAACATAAGTGGTTCAATATCGGTATAATACTTCCTTTTTTATGCTTGCAACTCAATGAATAAGAACCATGTTGTTTCTTAATTTTTTTCACAAACGACTTTAAAACCTTAGCAACAACTTACTTTAACAATTATACGATTGATGCCAAAAAAATCCTGACAGGCGCAAGAGGTCTATCGAATGGAATTATAGCTTACCTTGTTCTCTATCTTCAGATTGCCACAAAATACCTTATTTATGAGCGTGGCCAGCAAGCATTACAATGATTTAATAATCCGAAGATAAAGAGATTTACTTGATTCCTTATGTATGTTGGATTAAAAACCTGTCGCTTCCAGTATTGTAACTAAACGAGTATCATCAAATCTTGACAGAACATGGGTTCATCTCACTTGAAATTTAGCAAATATTCATTTTTAGTTATACAGGGTGTATTCAGACCTTGATCGGAAACTAGGGCAGGTAAAATTTAAGTTTATTACGAACCCCCTGGCATTAAAGAAAATCCCGACAAAAAATAAAAAAAAAAACAAAATCACATACATTTCATACCTACGGTTGTTACAATTTTAACGCCAGGGGGTTTGTATCACATTAGCTATTACCCGACTTAACTTCCGATCACGGTTTGAATACACCTTTATACGTTATATCTAACGGATAAAACTACCCTCAAACGACTCTAAATAGAATTATGAATCCGCCTTTGGACGCTTATTATGTAGTTGATAACTGACAGTTAATTTCAAAAACAAGATTTACAAAAGTGATCTAAGAAGTTCTCTAAACTATTATTTATTATATAACAGTAATTAGGTACTTATGCCTATATTATAGCAATATATTTAACTAAAGTACAGGTGCAGATCGAGAGCTGTGTAGCAAACAGTATGTTCGTATAACAATAAATATCACTAACAATACTTCATTACTTTGATTGTACAAACAATTCAATATAATTTCAATCAACTTTATATATTAAATTTAAATGCAATAAACAATGCAACAACAATTAAGATGGTAGTTCTCTCAATTGTTTACTTAACAAAGAAATTGTTATTCCAAAGATACCTAAAAACTCCAGAATATGCTAACAATGTTTTACTCAACCCCATATGAACACACAAAATAAACACAAATTCACATTTTAATGTTAAACGTCAACAACAATCTTAATAATTTAAAACAAATATTTCATTGCCCAGTAAGGAATGGGATTACATAGAAATATCTAAAATCGCTATATTTAAAATTTTCTTCATCAGTCTTCAAAAAGACTTTTCTAGTAAAACTGGTGAATAGAAGCTACACTGCTCTTGATTCGAACCAACTACATTCTAAATACAGTATTACTTAATGTGGAGTTACGATTGTGTATATATATTGGCACTTTATCGGTGGATTACAAATTATTTAGAAAAGCATATTATTTACCTTGATATGATCAGAGTCTATAGCATGTTGGTTATAATATATTCGACCAAGATGTCTCAAACAGACGCTGTCTCAATTTTATCAATCTGAACTGAATCTAATAAATTATGCATAGCGAAAAATAGAAAAATACACACACTACGCCAAGTGACTTCATCGCAATTAAAGAACAGGCGCGCGAAAGACACTAAATTCTTTTTAAATTTGTAGTTAATAACTCAATGATCAGGCAAACAAAAAATAATGCTTTGCTTCATAGAAATCATAATTCTGAGCCTAATTCTAATTTAAAATGATGTATCAAACCTGAGAAGTTTTACATCATTTAGTTGGTGGTTGGTTCTGCTATAGTTAAGTAATCGCCAAATGTTAACTTATAGGTACCCTCAGAAATCAATAGCCCTTGGTCAATCATGCTCATATTGCATATGATTAGCAAAGAGTACTTTACTTTCAAAATTTTAATACTATAAAACATTTATTCCAAAAACTTTATTATTTATTTTGAGACACCTTGTAATAATTAATATTAGTTTGTGCATGGGTGAACTTAATATAAATGGCACCGGAATAGGTACATTGTGTTAAAAATTAAAACATACGCCGCGGATAAATGTGACAGAAAAAAACATTGTTGGAAAATTTAAACTAACATTTGTACAACATAAGTAAAAACACTCACAATTTGTGTCCATCCAAAGTAATCAATGTTAATCTACTAATACTAGAATTTCCTTGTGCCATAGAAAAAAGTATACCAACACAGAACCATCTAATAGAAAATGGCAGTGTTAAATACTTTTGTGCTGAATGTAATATCTATCAACTTACTATTCCTCCTTCCTTTATTAATATTTTTCAACCTTTGAATACATACAGTACATACGAATGACTACCCATTAAATTTGTAGCATAAAACAATACTTGCCTATTTTTGTGACTGTGTCTTCTCAAATAACATTTGCCAAAACCCTCCAGGGGTTTATAAACAAATTTAAAAATCTTCAAATACTATATTTAGAAATTTTTGTATCAATGTCACTCTAGGACTAATCTATCTATTTCAAGGACAAAAATTATTGTAAACTTTTTTCTATGGGACAAATCCTGAGCAACAAATGCGTTTACTTAGACGGTGAGGAACCATTTGAGATGGCTGGTGAGTCCTTCAATACCTTTTTTCTTCGGCTCAACACCTTCTTTCTAACAACCTTCTTAACCACCACTTCCTCCGTGGCCAGAAGTTTCCTGCGCCTCTTCACTTTCTTCTCTTCTAGAACGAATGAATCGTCAAAGATGTCTCCACTTGAGTTGGCCCCTTGGCTCGTGTCCTTCCCTTCTCCTGGGAGGTCAAAGGACACCTGCCTAGGGCTCCGTTTGCGTTTCTCTATAGACGTCTGCGTCGCTATATTTGCGTGGTTTTTCTTAGCTGGAGGCGTCGCCTTCGGTGTCATTCTTGTCTTCTTAACATTAACTAATACAACGGGCTCCGTCGACTTTCGTTTATTAGTTTTAACAGTTTCAGTCTCGTCTGGTTGTTCGTTTTCGTCCCTCTCTGGACTCTTGGCTTTGGGTCGTCGGCCACGCTTCTTAACTTCCACTTTCTTTGGCGAATTCTTTGGTTCTGTTTCGTCGTTTGTGACTTTAGCTGCTTTCGTCTTTGCGCTTTGTGTAAATTCTATTTTGCTTTGTCGCGTTTTGCCCACGCTTTTGAGATAGCTTTCGAACATTTGCCGACATTTCGTGTAATCCGGTGTGTCCTTTGGTTTCAACGTGTTTATGTACTCGAAAAATTGAATTAATTCATCTGAAACAGGCAAAAAAATATTTTTAGTCGTTATAAATGGATATTAATAAAATCTATTTTCAGAAAATGAAGCGTTGATTTCCGCCGTATTATCTGGAAAACAGAGGACAAGCCGGCACATCGGAACAATTGTTTATAGTTTACACTAATGTAACTTCATCCACCCACTTATATTCTGGTCTGAGTGCCATAAGGTCGAAAAGTTTCTAGTCGTTTTGCTTGCACCTTTTAGATCTATTTTTTTATGACAACGAGATGTTCCTTATTTGTAATTTCTAAGCACGTTACTGCTGGGTGTACTTATTATTATTTATGAAGGAACAGTTATACTCACTAGGAACATTGCTATACTGCTTGGTGATGTTAGACTTGACACTCTTCATGAAGTTTTCCTTCAGGCTCTGCACCGTCTTGGGCTCCTTGAGAGATTTCTCCCACGGCAGCTCGCCCACCAGCCACTGCAGCATGTTGTACCCGAGGATCTCCAGGTCTCCCCTCATTGTTGGCACTGGAATAGAAAGAATTTTTTTTAGTATTGGCCAATATACCTAAATAGTACAAAAATAATAATAATAAATGGTTAAATAACCATTTATATGCTTTATTTTCTACTGCAGGAGTAAAGTTATCTTGGCTAAATGTGATCCGATTTTACCCAATCAAGCTTCTTTGGTAAGCTATATGGCATTGTTATAATGGTTTCCTTCGCCATGTCAGGAAATTGTTATTGGTTTGAATTTGTAGAATTATTTAATTCATACATTATGAGTAAAACAGAAAACCCTTGCAAATGAGTAAGTAGGAAGAAGAAAACAACAGTCTGACGAAGTGTTCCAAAACCTAAACCATCAACATCATCAGCCCTCATACGTCCCACTGCTGGCTGGACTACACACCTAAGAAATTCCTAAGATTGTTTTAGGTGTGCAAGTTTCATCACGATCATTTTCCTCCACCATTAAAACAAGTGATATTAGTCAAACATCCTAATTTAGCTAAGTATAGTACTCTTGACTTCAAAAATACTATCCTTATCTATGCCGCCAGTATATTTGTAACTTACCTCCCAGATGTGCGTCTCTGCTGGTGTACTCTATGGTTCCGTTGTGCGCACACTTGGGGTCGGGTTTGAACTCCTTGCCATTCACTCGGCTGGCGAGCCCGAAGTCCACCAGGTACGCCTGGTTCTCCGTGCCCTTCTTCAGACCCATGAGGATGTTCGCGCCCTTTATGTCGGCGTGAACGTACTCCCTGCTGTGTATGTATTCTAACACGTCTAACTGTAATTCAAAACATACATGCGTAGATGTAATATGTACGTATTTCTGTATGTTGTGTTGTATTCATCATCACCCCATACACGTCCCAAAGCTTAGGACTACACATCTAAGAAATTCCCAAGTTTTAACAAAAAATATTACTATATAATAATTATTCAACGAATCAATTGTTTTTAGTGGATTGCGTGCAAAATTTTCTTTAGCTAAATATTTGTGTTTTAACAGATGTATTTTTTGTAATGAACAAAAGTCTGTGAACAATTGAAAATTTGCACGCATATTTATATTGTAGTGCCAAAATTACCCAGCTGATTCAGCGGCGCCACTTTTATTGAAGGTTATAGAAAAACATGATAAAATATTTTTTTGCAACTACATTTCGCCAAATATCAGCCTATCAACTTTTTGGGGCACTTTTTCATATTCCGTGTTCCTACTGAGAATTTCCTAGAGTTAGTGTTTTCGTTAAAAGTGGTTAGCCCCGGTATACACAGCAATTTTTTTAATAATAAATATTACAAGAGTTTCTATATTATTTTACTTGTTTCCTTATTAGTCCTATAATATGCCTTTAGTTATGTATGCATTTATCTATTCACTGATTGACGTTAGTATAATCTATATTATTTCAAGTCAGAAACCATTTTTGTTGCATCAAAGAAAACCGTAGTAAGGTTTACAACTCACCATTTGCAATCCTATTTGAAAGACAGTGGCGGGAGGAAATGATCGGTTACACTCCTTGAACAAAGTCCATATGTCTTTGCCGTACCTCTCCAACACTAAATATCTGTACTTCTCTCCTTTGTAATCGTGTGATCCGTTACCATGGTAAGTTGGCATGCCTAGACTTGACAGCTTTTTGCTCTGCATGAATTTTGTAACTGAAAAGAAAGAAAACAATCATATCACGGAATGATGGTAGGTAAAATATCTGTCAAGATGATGGCAATCCTACACTGCATCTAAAAACTGTAAGTGAAATAGGAATGTGTCACATTTATGAATTAGCCAGTGTTAATGAGTTTGTGTTGGGCTCATTAGATATCATTTTAATCGATAGACACTCCATTTGAATGGTTTTCTTTCTATTAATTGATACTGCTGGTTTTGAAGGCATTTTGCGATGTCTATACATAAATTAATAAATAGATATCTGAGGCATTATATCTAGATTGTATATCAGATCAATAGGGCACTACTGAGCCTAATACTTACTGTCATCCTTGTTAGCATTCTTGATATAGAAATGTTTTTCTACAAACAATGGTCCATTTTCATGTGGTTCCTGAAAATCCATTGTGAGGAATAAGTATACAAGTAGGTTCATAAACATGGTTTTATTTGGTTGGTTTCGTGATGATTAGTAAATTGCAATTAACCTCTTTACATGGATTTTATTAGCCCATAAAATGATGGTGTAGATTTATATTGTAGCATACCTCTTGGAAGAATACATATTTAATTAAGATACATAGACCATGACCTGAAAGAAGCTAATTATGGTCTTAGGATGAATGAGTCACTGATTAAATGTCTCTTATACGCTGATGATCAAGTCCTTCTTGCGTCATCGGAGTATGAGTTACAGCAAATGGTGAATATTATGAATGCGGCTTTAACAAGAAAAGGTATGAAAGTGAATGCAGGAAAAACGAAAGTGATGATTTTAGAAAGGAGTGAACCCAGAACTGAATGTACCATAATGCTAGGAGATGAAAAACTGGAGCAAGTGAATGATTTTGTATATCTGGGTTCTGTGATCACAAGGGATGGTAAATATGAGGGAGATATTGAAAGAAGGGTAAAATTGGGTAATAGTGTTAATGGCGCCTTGTACTCCATCGCGGCCAGTAAACACGTATCGGACCGCGCTAAATTAGCGATACACCAAGGAGTCCTGGTGCCAACACTAACTTATGGTAGTGAGTCTTGGGTATGGCAGAAGAGGCATGAAAGCAAAATTAACGCAGTTGAGATGAGAGCGCTGAGAAGCATGTGTGGGGTAAAATTGGCAGATAGAGTGAGGAATAGTGTGATAAGGGAAAAATGTGGATTGAAAGTCGATGTAGTGACAAAAATTGAAAGGGGAATGTTAAAATGGTTTGGCCACATTGAAAGGATGAATTTTTGCAGAATTACGAAAGAGATTTACTGTGCGGGAGTGAGTGGTGAAGTCGGACGAGGACGGCCCAGATCCACCTATAAAGATCAAATAGGTAATTTACTTAAGAAGGGCAATATAAAGAGTCCTCGAAACCGACGTGCATGCATGAAGAGGATTATGTCAGTGGAGGAAGCGAAAGAGGTGTGTCTGGACCGTGGCATTTGGCGCTCTATAGTCTCTGCCTACCCTAACGGGAGACAGGCGTGAGTTTATGTATGTATGTATGTACATAGACCATAACTTACTTACTGCACAGCTAAACTAACTCAAGTGAAAAGTGGATTCCCTGGTATCTTTAAGAACAAAAAACCATTTAAGCTCTTATAGACACTAACATAAGCTAAAATTTAAGAACTTTCAGTTCTAGCTTTGTGGATTGTCATGAATAGTAAATAACTTTAAAGTATTTATTTACAGTTTCTTTCGCCAAACATTTAAAATAAACTTAAAATTCAGTGTCTTTATCAATAAAGACCGGACTGCAGGACTTATGTGATAAATAATATCAATTCCACATATTGTATTAGTGGAAAGAAATATTAGAAATGCATTTACACCATACATAAATTATAAAATAGGAATATCTTAATAATACAATCATAATTGACACAGTGTGTGTATGTTATTCCATCTTAAATGTTATTTTTATTGATAACATTCACTGGATAAGACAAATATTTACTAAAAGATCCCTAAAAACTAGAAAAAACTATACAGAATTTATGTCAAGATACATAAAAAAATAACCTTGAATTATTTAAGATTATACACATGTGTGGAAATGGTATTCATTGTTAATAAGTCTTTTGTTCTTTTATTTAACTATAATGCTCTCTTGCAACTGTATGTAGTTATTGTATTACTTGTGAGATTAACTGCCTTTTATAGTTTCTGAAATCTAGAACATTTAACTTGTATGATAGATTCACAATTATGGATAAAAAAATTGTTGAGTAAGTTTATTATAAT
Source organism: Cephonodes hylas (assembly GCA_030295005.1). Taxonomy (NCBI): domain Eukaryota; kingdom Metazoa; phylum Arthropoda; class Insecta; order Lepidoptera; family Sphingidae; genus Cephonodes; species Cephonodes hylas. Next base: position 11,593,860 of record AP025376.1, on the reverse strand, counting down.
TATATTAAGATCTCATTGAAGCACATTTCAATTTGTGGATTTAGGAACAGAACAGAATAGAAAAAGGATATAATTATGAGGCATTTACAAAAGTCTAACATTTCATTCACAATACTATGGATACCTTCTATTATCATATTATCAAGTTAATTTTATCAAGCTTAAAAAAGTGAGCCATGTGATAATATTTTTTTTTAGTACGCAATAATATGTATACCCATTCACTACATTTGGTGTCCCCAATAATAGATATAAGTAAACATACAAAAAGATACGAAACAACTTTGTTTTATTGTGGTTCTTTCTCAATTAGTTTCATGTGGTACTCAATAAAAGAAATCCCAAGATTCCTATGACACAACACTAATGCTAATGGATCGTCTTTATATGGTCTAGATAAGAGCAAATAAGGCATTTAAGCAACAGATGTGGCTTATATACCAAAAGTGCGACTTACGATTTTGACGACAAAAGGATAATTGTTAGCGCCCTTCTTGGGGCTGCCTGCAGAAGCAGAATAAATCTCGCCGAAGCCACCGACGCCGATGGATGGTCCTATTTTCCATTTCTTGTTCATTAGAGTGTCGTTAATTACTTCGCCTACTGGTATCGGCGCAGGCATTTTATAAGCTGCTTTTTTCCCGCCCGCCTTTTTGCCTTTCCCGGCCATTTTTATTGAGTTTATTACCACCACTTTTATTAAAACATTAATAATTATTTCGTATTTACACACGTGTCTAGCGTTGCGTACAAATTCATAGATTTAACATAAACTGTTTAAACTTCAAAGTCAACAATCTTGGCGTCCTTTTGACAAGCCTGTATCAACCGTCATTTTACGGACTGCGTTCCGTGTATAACAGCTGTTAATATGAAAGAGAAAGAGTTATATAAAAATTTACTTAGTTGAAAGAGACAAAAACATTACGTAGTAAATCTTTTAACATAACGTAATGAGGTGTGTCTTATAATTGTATGATTGAGTATCAGACCCTACTTCTCTTTAATTTGAGTAATAGATCGCTTGCCTATTTTTTTGAATAAGTGGCTTAGAATTTCGATTGTAGTATTATTTTGGTTAAAACAAAAATAAATAATCTGTGTCCAAAATCTAAATCAAGATCAAAATTATTATATTCACTTGTTTTAAAATAGAGTTAAAATTATTCATTACGACCTGAAAATAAATAAATTATCCATTATTTATTAAAAAATTATTTAGTCTGTATAATTTTATATCGAACGCGTCATTAATTTTAAATTTTGTATCTCATAAAGGTAGAGTGATATTGTGATTTTCTGATAGGAAAAATCTGTATGGCATTTTCTTCTTCTTCATTAACCCGTATACGCGCACTGCTGAGCACGGGTCTCCTCTACCATTGAGAGGGTTTTAGGCCATAGTCCACCACGCTGGCCTAGTGCGGGCTGACGGACTACACACCTAAGAAATTCCTTAGAACTTTTAGATGTGCAGGTTTCATCACGATGTTTTCCTTCACCGTTAGAGCAAGTGATAATTCAATGTAAATACACACATATGTAACTTCGAAACGTCAGAGGTGTGTGTCTGGGGTTCGAACCCGCGACCGCCGAGATTCTCGAATGCGCGCCTAAACCTCGAGGCCATCACTGCATATGTATGGCATCACTTCACAGTCTTAAGTGCGTCGGTAAGATTAGACAAACTTTTATAAGGAATCAACCTACTGTTGGACACCGGCTTTCTTTATTACTGAGAGCGTCCATCAATTTTGCGTAGTGTTGGTCTACCAGACTTTGCAGCTACGAAATTTAATTTTTTTTTAGATTTTTCGGTTGTCTCATTCCTTCACCGTACGAGAGAGTTACGAGATAATTTATTGTGAATGTAACATATAGATATAGCGTAAAAATCAGTGATGTGTGCCGGGTGATTTGAAACCGCAAGGGCCGTAGAAATTTATATTATTGGAGTGACATTTTGATAAAATTAAAGACATATTCCAAAAAAATAACTTTATTTATTATATTACAAATTATAGAACAATAATATTTCAACAGTATACAGATTAGTTTGTTAAATATGATAAAACATTTTTACACAATTTTCACTAGCCTTAAATTAAAATTTTCTATAATAGACAGTATATTTTATATTATACAAAAATCTATTTATGTATTTACATATTGTGATTTGCTAATAGAATGTGTGAATAAAATTAATAACATAACTTAACTGCATCTACGACAAAGTAGATTTTAATAAATAAGTGTTATGGGCACAACAATAAAATAATAGATCTACAGTAACAATAAATACTCTTCTAATTTTTTACCTCAAATTATTAAACAAAATAATCAGCGAATTGCTATCATAGAGAAATATTTTTGTTCATGCATGAATGAGTTTTCTTAATGTACCTAAGGTCATAAAATCTGTTTATGCTTGCGCCGTTTTCCTTGGCATAATATTTACTGTTACTGCGACAATAAGGTAAATACAGGTGGGAACTTAAATAATATCTTCTTCTAATGATGATCTGGTTGTTTACTGCATCTGTAACAGAAATGAAACGATTTTTTAGACTACGGGAGTAGAACTTTATTATGATTATCATTCGTAATTTGTAACGGTACTTTCACAGAAGTCTCAAAACCAAGCTTCCTTTTCGATATAAGACACGTAAACATCAACTAAATTTTCAAAATTAATAACGCATTACTCAATATACATTTATGCCTGTAGAACATTTTAAATTAACGCGGTTTTGCCGCGCTCAATACCAGTGATAACAATATTTTTAACTTGTTTATCCATCACCTTGATCCAAACACCATGATTGTATTAAGTGATGATATATTCCAGGGCTTCCCAAACTGTGCGTCGTGTGTCCCAAACATCCGAGGGGCGTCGCGAGGCGATCGGCAAACATTCGCTGTCCATATTTTTCTGATAACCTCATTTTACGCTACGTACTGCAGTTTTTATTTCCAGTAAAGTAGGTCGTTTTGATGATGATTGGGGGTGCGTCGCAACAAAAATAATGATTCTGTAGGGCGTCATAGTGTAAATAAGTTTGGGAACCCCTGATATATTCTATATGTCCAGCAGTCGTCCAGCAGATGTCCTTTGGCTGATGATGATGATCATATTCTATAAGCCATTTTACCGTGAATGTACAGATGCAATACTCACCTCAAAGCAAATCGTCGTCATCCACCGACATAGAGTACCAGTCTCTAGCCACGTCCTCATAGATCACTCGTTTCACTTCCTCGTCGTACTGAGGATGCAAAATCCTCGGAGACCGAGCTCGGAATTCTACAGGCACGTCATAGCACTTGCAGACACAGCATGCTGGGAACCTGAACCAGTCCGCGAAGATACCTCGACAAGCGTTGTGTGGATCGTAGGCTAAGAGTCGGTGAAGGCGATACTGCTGCTCGCATCTGGGAAATCATAATCGGTTTTTGGTAAAATCATTCATTATTAGCCCATATAATTCCCACCGTTGGCGCGAACCTCCTCTACCATTGAGAGGATTTAGACTTTAGTCCACCACGCTGGCCTAGTGCGGGTTGGAGGACTACACGCCTAAGAAATTCTTAAGCACTATTCGGTGTCCAGGTTTCATCACGATGTTTTCCGTCACCGTTAAACCAAGTGATAATTCATTGTAAATACACACGTAACTGAAAGTCTGCGGTGTGTGCCTGAGGTTTGATCAACGACCGCCAAGATTCTCTACCGCGCGCCTTAACCTCGAGGCCATGATTGTTATATTGTTAAGTACATATCGACTGAATGAAACCTCACTTAAATGTAAACTACGGAGTTAGTATGCGAATGAAGGTTGTATTAAATGTTTCAGTAGAAATCATCGTGGAATCAGAAACAGTGCGTCGTGATGCACGAATAACATTTTGTTTATGTAGAAATAGTGAATGAAATGGGTATTTGTAATTGTCGCTCGTTTTAGGGATGATGTGAAACACGGTGATGTAATATTTATGTGTCTCTAAGAAATTCGCTCAAGGATTTTAAGTGTCTTTTTTAGCCCATAATAGCGAATTAATAACTCTTAAAAGTAAGGGATGCATAAAAAGTTTATCTTCTTCTTCTTCTTCATCAACCCATATACGCCCACTGAGCACGGGTCTCCTCTACCATTGAGAGGGTTTAGGCCATAGTCCACCACGCTGGCCTAGTGCGGGTTGGCGGACTACACACCTAAGAAATTCCTAAGAACTTTTAGGTGTGCAGGTTTTATCACGATGTTTTCCTTCACCGTTAAAGCAAGTGATAATTCAATTTGAATACACACATAACTTCGAAAAGTAAGAGGTGTGTGCCTGGGGTTCGAACCCGCGACCGCCGAGATTCTCGACCGCGCGCCTAAACCTCGAGGCCATCACTCTTCCAAAAAGTTTATGCTACAGTCTTATTCCCAGAAATCAATAATGATTGATTGATGATCTGATTTCACTAGTAAAAATCGATTACTGAGTAACATCTACAGATGTCAGAATCATCCCTCAATTTGTGAAGTTTGATACTTATTAAGAACTATGCTGTATTTGGTAAGATTTAACCATAGTTATTAGAAAAGTATAATTACCTGCATCCTTCTCTGCAATACATCTGCTTGCGTTCATGCACACATGTCTCCAGATGTATGTATTGCTCGTAAGGGTAGAGGTTCAGCAACGCCAAGACTTCTCCTCGCGTGCTGTTCGCCCAGAACGGCGCCTCTAAGGACTCTTTAGTCTCACACGCGTTCCTGAAATTGACAATAGGAAATATTGTATTAGCTATATTTGTATTATATCTAATAATAATCTTTGCGGATTTTTATAACACTTTTAGTATCGACGTCAATCGATCGTCAATTCGTAGAGTTAATCTGCCTAAAGTCATATATATCAGATTGCCGACTAGGTTTGGAAGCATAAAATACAAATTTGTTAGAGCATAATTTAGTAAGACGTCTATGGTCGCTATATAATTGTAATGTACATTGTACCGTAATCTCACGCTATCCCCTTGTGGCACAAAAGATAAAAATAGAAACAAGATTCTTTAAATAGTCAAAAAATGTAAAAAACAAACAAACAAATATACCTCACGCCTATATTCCCCGAAGGGGTAGGCAGAGGTGCATTTCTGCACCCACGTTTCGCCAGGTATGTATCAGTCCCACGTAATAGGGGGCGAGCCTATTGCCGTTTCTCGGGCACATTACCAGACTTCGTGCTGCTATTGAGAATTTCCTAATGGAAAAACCCAATAACACTTTCCCGACCCGGGAATCGAACCCAGGACCTCTAGATCGCACGGCACATACTTGTACCGCGAGACCACGGGGCAGTCAGGCAAAAAATGTAATTGAATTATTATTATTATTTAAGTATACTTACGCTCCACGTAGTTTAATAACAGAAGGCCTCGTAGAATCTATATGCTGAATTGGTTTCGGATGGAATTCCTCCTTCTTGTCATTAATTTTGGTGTCGATTCTGTCAACTTTGACCTTTTCGTGCTCAGAGAATAGCAGTGTTGGTGGAAGCGTTGAAGTATCGAGACCCATCGGTTTCCAGCCTTCTTTACTCGACTCTGTAGTAATATCATCAAAATCACTTGTAGTTGTTTCTGTATTATTGATGCTTTCCAAACTTTCTGTAGTGTTTCTTTCAGGTTTAGTACTGTTTTTGTCGTCAATCGCGTCCACGCTGCCCGATGATTTTGGGTAGATGCTATTCGTTTCTATGCTTTGTTTGATAACCGCCTCTAAAGTGATCACGTCTGGATCTAAGTTGTTGATTTCTATGTTGGCTATACTTTCTAGTTTTGTTTTGTAGGATATGCCGTTGTCTTCGTTCACTGTTTCATTGCTAAGCGTCTCTGTACCATTGTCCCGATTGTTATTAACTTTGGTGTCATTACTTACAGGTTCCAGCGGCCTTACTTTAAGATTGTCGTTTTCTATTTTCTTGTTCTTTTCGCTTTGTATAGGTCTGAAGTGCGGTCGATCTTTCATGGCACGTCCGTGACTTATTTTTGTGTACATCATTTTTGTTTTAATGATATCCTCGGAAATTTCTGATGTTCCGTCATCGTCGACGTCAGCGTCATCTTCTATATAATTTTCTAGTTCCGATTTTAATATTGATATGTGACGTTCTTCGCCATACATGCGTCTCATAAGACCCTGTAATTATAAGAAATATAGTTAATTGAATTAAATATTTTATTACTGATCATTATTATATTCAGTGTCTTTTAAGAAATAAATTAGATTAAATGCCAGGAAAGGGAAGTCAATAATTTAAGAAATTATTGTGAGTCGTTATAATACTTATTCCCTCAAACATTGTTCCTTTATCTCCACTACTTTAGCAAATTACTCAACATGATAAACCATACCTGATTCTCCCTAACGAATCTCCTGATGGCGTTCCACGGGTATCCTTCCCCGGGGGTGACGCAGTAGTTGTGCTTGGAGAGGTCGCAGGGGGGGCTGGGCACGGCGCGCGCCCGGTTCACCCGGTTGGGCCGCGCGCACGCCGACGCGTAGTCGAACCCCACGCCGTCGCCGCAGGTCCATGTTGTCTACTTGTGGGAAAATTGTAGGCATTATTATACTTGTACAGGTTTAGAAAAAAATACAGAGCGGTATACAAGGTGTATTCAGACCCTAATCGATAACTAAGGTAATAGCTACGGTGATCAAAAACCCATTGTTAAAAGATATCCCGGATTTTTTTTACGTTTTTCATACAAACCACGTTCATTGAATACAGATGGTTGTATTTTTATTTTTTTGTCGGGATTTATTTAACGTTAGTGAGTTTGTAATGACCTTGGCTATTACCTGTCTTACTTTCTGATCATGGTCTGAATATACCCTGTATAGGGGTACAAGCTGATAATGAGGTTTCTAAGGTTACAATAACTAGTGAATGTAAACTTGGTACGGAATTACTAGCAATAACTTTTGATAATTTGGTACAATGGTAGTTGACACTGTTCTCGTTATTTGGTAGTCTCTATAGTTATAATAAGTGCTGTTCTTACTTTGAGACTGTAAGGACTATTTTGTCGTTTAGAAAACAAGTATTTTTATAAAATACCTACGGCCTCGAAAATTTCGTGCAAAGTTGAAGCTAAATCTTGCTTCAGAATATTGTAAGTTGTGTGTGCATTCACAATAATAATCACATATTTTAACTGAATTTCAGTAACATATCGTGTTTACTGAATTCGTCGTATTTTAATTATATTAAAAGAGTCAATGACGAATATTGTAATGTAGAAAAAGCGTAGGTAGAGTATTAACATAGTCTTTATCTCATTTATACATGTTGTTAATTATTTCTGAGCTACACGTGGTATATTTTGTAATGATAAATTTGTAAATCGTGCCTAGTTAGCAATAAAGTCGTAGTTAAAATAATAAATAAATACACCCATTAATTTGATTTCAATATCACACGAAATCTTATGCTTTCACTTTGAATTTGAATTCTCTTTTTGAATGAATTTTGAATTTGTATATGTAAGCAAAGGGAATCGAAATTGATATATATTTTTTTAAATCTACAAATTGAAACAAAATACGGTATATGTTAACAGTTATTAATAACTAAATAGTGCGTCCATGTGTATCATGATTATAATTACGTATAATATGTTTGATAATAAATCCTACGTCGATACGTCCCAATGCTGGGAACAGGCCTCCTCCTCCCACTATTGACAGTGCCACACTGGCTTAGTGCGGGTTAGCCCACTATACTATGTGAAAAATGTAACCAAATGGGCAATTTTGTGTCAGTTTATCTTGTTAAGTTAAATTCAGGCCAGAGTGGTGATGCCATTAAATCACGAACACCTGGCCACGCCGGCCATTAACGAAAGTAAAACGAACTCTGATTCATTTGTCTAATGGTTTTTTATTTCCATTGATAACGTATGGAGATGGCAATTATTTATTTTTATATACCTATAGAAACTTGTTTTCCTTTTTTTATTTTCTTATTAAACTAATCGCTAAATTTAGCATTTGAGAAAGTACTATGGCACCAGATGCCTTGTCTTAAAAAAATATGTTAAATATATTATTTTAATTTACCATTAAATTCGTAAACTCGACTTTTTTGAGTTTGATCCGATGCGTACAATGTAAGAAATCGGTTCAAATACTTTATAATATTCATTTATGATTAAAGAAGTGCAACATTTGATTGTATCCAATTCATAGATACAACTGATGCTTAATCTATTGAAATCCTTACTTCACCGTCTGTGCCTAAGATTAACTCGTACTTTGCACTTCTTATTTTCGTAAGAAAGAATGCAAGGCAGGAGTAGGAAATCAGTTCCTACTTCTGCCTTGCATTTTTCCTACACTATTTTAGATCCGATGTGTATCAAAAGACAGAAGCAGACTTCGACGGTTGAACACCCATCACGAGCGATCGATAGCTTTTTACATCAACAGATCATGATTGCTCTCAATATAAATACTGCCATTAATTATCACGCCAAATAAGATAGATTGGTTTATAAAAATAAAAATCAAGATATCGAGCACTCAGCCAATTACTGACACATTTATATATAAGTAACATTTCATCGAATCAGAACTTTCTCCAATTACAACCCACGACAAAAGAAAGTGGCCGATCACTAGATGACCACCAGACAATATTAGGCCGTGCCAAAACACAGATGCTATATGGAAACCGATGCTCCGTCGCAGTCCTTATTTTCACTTTTGCAAAACTTTCTACGCTCTCTTTGCGGACGGCACGTAGGTACTACGGCTTCGGTTAAGATTGCGCAAAACGTATCCTTAAAGGATTTGCTTGTGTTAGGTAATTTCGTTTTGTTATGAGGGTTCTCGAGTGATTATGAATAATTGACATAATTAAACGTACATTCTTTTGTCAATGGAAATATTTTGTGTGGATCTTGCAATAATCATAGGATGTGATAGGGTAGCAAGGAGAACTAACCCCTAGTCCAATTTTTGAGAAAGCCCGTACCGAACAGTATTCCGAGTAAAAATAATTGGAGATAAATTCTCCGACCAATCTAGGTAGGAATTATTATGCAATTTTTTTTACTCTGTATGTGAACCTGGGAGTTGGGACATGATGTCTAAGATAGAGATCCGACTAGTGCAATTCGATTACAGTTACGTAAGTAATCCGACGTATTTAAGCTTTGACGTGTTTTTTTATCGAGCATACCTACGTAGCTTGGACCTGGCCAAAAAGTCCCTACTAAATGCAGCTTGACGCTACCACTCACGATAACCTTCACAGGGTTTAGAAACCCAAAATTTCTAGTAATTTATTCCGGATCACAGTGCAAAATACTTGAATATTAGGTATATCTGTGGATCGCCAAGGCCTCTTGTAGATTTAATAAAAGGAAATGCGTACCGAATTATAAAACTGATTTTAATATTCTGTCACATAAAGACAACTTAGTAATCTCGGATGAATCTAAGCCATAATTCGCTCCTGACTTCAAATCAGTAGAAAATGAAAGGATGGACATTCATACGTCAAAGGTCAAGTCAACAGAATATGACATCACACAACAGAAAAAGAAATGCCATAATTATGCTAACGCGAGTGGTCTTTGTAAAATTTAACGTTATCTGTCCAAAGGATCGCGACGTGTGGGCACGCCGGTACCGTTAATATATTTGTGTGTTTGTTTATAACTTGTCTTTTTGTCAATTATGATCACGGGTTACTTACTAGTTTATAAATGGATCTATAAACAGTGGCGGTACTTCCATAGAAGCCCGAAAGCCCGACTTGCCTTACATAGTTCCGAATAACGAACTTAACGATTGTTTATTTATAAAATAACGCTATAAACGTGAATGTGAGTACTAACCGGTAGGTATTTATTAGTCCTACGTACCAAAAAAAATATGCTGCTACTAAATAAACATTTGGGCTTGCCTTAGTTTGACACCCTAGGCACGCCACTGTCTATAAAATGGTATGAGATCAAATTCTGGTGTTATATTAGGTATTATGCGATCGTCTTCTGCAATTCATCCATTCGTATAATTCGTTTGTATTGTTACTGTCAATATACTGTTATCTTATTTACTAATTGGACAAACCATCCAAGCATTACTGTTTTAATTCTTTTAGTTTATCTTCGTTTTATTCACATCTCAAAGTATTGCAAAGGATCGAGTTTTCTTTTCCTATCATTACACAATCTTCATCAAGATTGCAATGTTCTTCTTATTCAATCATACATCATAATAATATAACGGAGATACGCACGTGCTAACGTTATACTTCATTTTGTGGTTGTAAAGACAAAACTCTACTTTGCATGTACTAGTGTGTATGTACTTTTACTATTTATTTTTGTAAATGATTTTGTAATTTTCTGCATTCGTCATAAACTTGCCTTTAAAAGATTTTACTAGCGTCAATTGGTGATTTTGACGTGGATGTGGGTTTTAAAAGGATCATTACCTTTTAAAGAAACAATTCGTTGGACAAGTGCTATTTCTTCGAAGCATAAATGATGTTCATGTCATTGACACTAAAACCATAAAGTGAGTTATTTCTTCCGATAAACAATTCCATGTTTAAATATGGACTCCTGAAAACCATGCAAGAATACGGTTTACCAATCTACCTACGTCGGAAAGCGGGAAGGCAATAGTCCACCATTCTGGTCAGTGCAGATTTTCTCACGGTATCTTAGAATAATATTACCATATTATGAGGAATTTAGAGTGCTAAAGATTATAGGCAGTTTTTCCAGCCAGCCTTATTGTAAGAATGTGAAACGTTCGAGAGGCTGATTTCGAAACTCTTTGGTTACTTTATCATTGAGTAATTAGATAGCAAAAAATATATCTTTTCATTATTTCTAATTTATCGAGCTTAGTTCCATCCTGGATGGCGGCACCTGCAGTTGTATTGTAAGTATCTTTGATTTCATTTTCATTCATCCCTATGGCTGATATTCATATACCACAAAATATAGAACTAATTCAAACTTCAGTTATTACACTATATTACGAGTATTATCACAATTTTCCTTTCTATTTCAACTACAAACATAAACACATCACAAAGCGAGTGGATAAACTTTCACAGACAAATGATTTCCGATAAGCAACGTGTGGTCGCGACGTTGGAACCCAGCCAGATCTAGTACGAAGGTAGACACTATCTAGGGCACCTGGGGATGTGACTGCCATTGCAGAGCAGCTCTGTGTGACTTTGCATTAGAAGCTAATGTTACACAACGCCTTCCGATTGTCAACATCCGATTTAAACGATGCGTCTTTTCATGGGAAAGGTTTAAAGATTGAAAAATTGCTAGGTTGAAAAATTGCTTGGTATGCCGTAACGGTCATCCCATTATACCTCATTTTTATTACTGCCCCTTTGCCTTCGTCTTTATTTATTTCATATTTGATATATTTTGGGATTTTTGTAGACATTGATGGATTTTGTTTTGTATCTCTTTAATTTAATAATTTCTACAGTATTTAGACAAAACAAAATTAATCTAGCTATTTTTGTGGGTCACTATTATAAAAAGCTTTGCATATTATGGTGTGGTAATGCCTTTTAGTCAAACTCAAACTTTATCAATCCATTGCTTGTAAATATTTACAATGAATAATCACTTTCGGAACTTTTCTCGCGCTTGTTTTTATCCTAGTACCTGCATACAATTACATCCGTTAGTAAACAAATTTGCTGCATTAGGTATAATTTCACGACGTATTTCTATGAGCCATTTCACTAAAGTCTTATCTGACTTCAGAGAGGCTCTGTCAAATCAAGTAATTTGTATAACAAATATTGTGTACAAATAATCATTCTTGAATGTAATTTTAATCAGAAATCCGCCCGGAACAAGACAGAAGGATCGCTTGCCTTCTTGTAAAAGGTGGCTGCAGAGATACACCTTCGTCTGCCTTTTAGAGGCTCCAAGCGTGCGACCGCTCTTAAAGTTCGATACTAGTGCAAAGTATGAACTCAAGAGCCTATTCTATAACTGAAGGTATACAGTGAGTGAAAGTGAGGTAACGTTATTTGGGCAGGTGACGTCATAATCGCGCGCCCAGTCACGTGTCTGTCCGTACGTGTGCCAGTGATATAAGTGTGCAACACATAACTGTTCTATATCATATGACGTCTGAGAAAATATGCTTTGGGAGCGCCGCTTTTGGTGCCATTGTGTGACAGGACAAGCATGATAACAAAATAAACTGCGCACTATTTTTCTTTTTGGTATGTGAGTAGGCGATTGCTCAGTCAAGTGGGGGTTCTTCCATAGAAGACCAAAAGCTTTACGCTTAAGTTGTGTAATGTCGAGTTGGTAATTGTTTATTGTGGGGTCAGGATAGCCTCATATTTATTTGTCAAGGTGCTGATGTCAATGAATGATTTAAAGATTGTTTTGATTTCTGGTAAGGTTGAACACTATGGAGGTATGTGCCTATGTTTATTTAATTGGAAATTCAACAGGTTGTTTACAAACCTTTAGTCATAATAAGAATATTAGAGTATTATTAATCAATCTTAAGCTAATCAGAAAAAAATACTTTTATAATCATAGAGATCTAACAATATTTTAAGTGTTTTGTTTAAACCAATTTTTGTAAATTCGTTTAATGCTTTAAAGAAAACTCAGACAGGGAAAAAATGTTTGATCACATAAATATTTGTTTCAGCATGTAGTCAAACTTAAGACTCCACGTTTTACAAACTGGTGTCTAACCAAATGTATCATCGACAAGATTGTTAATTTTGTCTATGTCTGAAATAACATCACTTTCCGTGCCTCTTTTACCTAACATTGCCGGAGCCGCCTACACCAATTAACAAAGCTGACAATAAAATTAACAGATTTATATAGAGTGAGAAACTGGGTTAGTCGAGTGTCGGTGCTGTGGCCGGTGAAATCACGAGCCGACAGAAACTTTCGCCAGCGACAACTGGGGCTAGCTCCAACTTGAAACACATGATATTTACGTCTTATGTCACACGATCACACATATCTATTGTTTACTCGTGTAAGGATATATTCAGTGGCGGTACTTCCATAGCAGTCCAAAAGCCCGGTATGCCTTACAAAATTCCGAAGTATCTTTAAACTTTAAATCTAAAAAAAAGCAGTTTGCAAACTGAAATATCCTGTCGTTATTAACATATAAATGAGAATAACCTGACCTTACTGTGAACAATTATAAACTAAATATTACACAATTAACGGATAACAGTTTTGGGTCTCTGTAGTATAATAAACAAGTTGGGAAAATTTGCTTGGGTCACTTATTTGGTCTTAATACGTTTGTATTAGATGGCCATTTGTCAAACCAACTCATTTTTCAATCATCTTCAAAACTTTGTTTAAGTTGTTGTCGTCACACTTCAAATTATTTATTGCAAATTTTCTGCCCAGGAAGCAGTAAAAATCTTTACAAAGATATACCATAGGTGTAACTGTACAGATTATGGTATTAGTTAGTGTATAATAAATATCCACATATAATGTCGTCAATATGTAAACATATTCAATATGTTATGAAAATATTAATGCAATTTACACAACAAAATATGCTTTTTATATGTTACATCTAATCTAAGCGTGTTATAAAACAATTCATAGCGATTAACATTATTAATTGAAATAACTTGGTCATTATTTTCATTAAAATGATTTCATAAGGCAATTGAAATAGCATCATGTTCCATTTGAAGTAAATTGCTCAGAGTAACGACTTAATATCAACACTGGATTGTTAAGATTCCATTTTCATAATTAAATAACACTAAACAATTCAATAAAACTAGAAAGTAAATGTCAGCATTCCGAGCTTGGCGAAACTTTGATTAGATTATCATATGTTTAACACGGCCGCTTCTTTGTACTTCGGGAAGCGTTTATAATTAGGACTTTAATAAATGTGTGACAACCAACAGCAGCCCATCATTTTTGTTCCAAATTTACATACTTTAGTCCTACGACAATTACTGATGCAGCCTCTCAAAATTCCAACTCTTACAGTTCATGAGAAACGCCTGGAAAAAGACGGACAAACCAGGGATAGCAATAGTACCCCGATTTAACTTTTGGGTACGGAACCCTAAAAAGTCTATTCGGTCCCACAAACTTGAAACAAATGTTTGTAGATCAGAAAAGTAATGCTGGGATCGAACTGACGTTTGTTTCCAAGCCAACTGTTAAATAAAGTAGGAACCATTGTATTGATAAGCTGAGACATGAAACTTTTGACATAAGTAATAGGGAGTAAAGAGTTCAATAGAAACAGTCCGACCGGCTTCCCACGCGATGTCACACAATCGGAACAGATGCGATGCCGCGCACGCACCACATGTTACATTTCTTTACTATGTATGCACTAGTTTAATTACTTCTTTGAGGGCACCTTTTGCGCTGAGATATGTTTAGGTAGACTTAAAAGTAAGGCATTGAAATCAATCTGGTATTCGTAAAAAAATTGGATTGTCAATTGGCAGTTCTACTGAAATAGTGTATTAGGAGCAATAGTAGGTACGCATTGCCCTCCCAAAAAAACCTTTTAGAGTATATATATCCTATGGTTTTCTTTAAAAGAACGCCGTGATAAAGCCATCGTTCGTGCCTCATAATCAGCCCCTACACGTCACACTGCTGGGTACGGGCCTCCTCTGCAACTGAGGGGGTTTTAGGCCTAAATCAATCACGCTGGCCTCGAGCGGGTTGGTGGACTACACACCTTAAATATTCTTAAGAATTTTTAAGTGCGTAAGTTTCATGACGATGTTTTCCTTCACTGTTAAAGTACTTAGATGATAATTCTTTGTTAATTATTTGTGACTTTTTACCATGCTTTATATAGTTTTTAAGTTAACAATAAAATGTTAACTAGTTTTCTTTTGAAGAATTTTATCACCATTTCACTGAAGCAATTAAGAACGTTTCCACGCATTCTTCGTTTTAATAGTTTTACTAATTACCGCACGTGTACCTCGTTATTTATTATAATGTATTGTTCTGTCCTAGACCTACCTTACGTTAGATTAGAATATTACATAAATTCATGACACCTACTAAATTATAAGCGCATTACAAATAATCCGACTTTAAGGGTTGAAAATCTTGTCCAAAATCTCAGTTACATACTAACATATATGAATGAAACATCATGAATAACACATGACGAAGTTATGGCCTCGAGGTTTAGGCGCAGTCGAGAATTTCGGCGGTCGCAAGTTCAACGACGGGCACACCTCTGACTTTTCGTGAGGAAATCTAACATCATGAGAAAACTAGCTAACACCTAAAAGTTCTTAAGGATTTTCTTAGGTGTGTGGTCCGCCATTTCTCACTAGGCCAGCGTGTTGGACTAAGGCCGAAACCCTCTCAGTTGTAGGGGAGACCCGAGCCAAGCATTGGCTAACGATGACAAAACATAAACACAACTGAAGCATGATAATGGTGTAAAATTTTCTTATCAATGATTATATCATTCTATACAATCGCATGAAAACTAAGCCGTTAACAGTTAAGCATGCCCGGATGCAAATCCGGATCCCGGAAACAGGTTTTCACTTAAACCCGGACATGTGATAGGCCTATTGTGTCTGTTATATGGTTCAGTAATCTCCGGTGTCGCCTTGCCAAACAATACTTTACGATGACATGTAACATATTTTTTGTACCACTAATTGAGTTAATTGCACTTGAACGGTTTATGTCTAGGATAAAAGATGGAAAAAAAATATGTCTATCATCTTTGGATGGATAAGAAGATATAGAACTAGAATACTTCTGAAGTTACTATAAATTATGAGTTAGAAATGAAAATAACGTGTCTAAATCACGAATTTCACGTAATGGGATATGGAAATAAAACTATTTCACGGACTCTAAAGAGGTTCTTGGTTAATTGAAACACATTTTATACTGGCGAAAATACAAGAAAGTTATCACGCATTAAGTAAAAATGACCATGTAACGAAAAATGCCGTTCAAAAGTTATCGAATATCGAGAAAATTACAAATGGTTTTCTCATTGTGCCATTAATAGATAATATCGTATCAGAGGAACATATGCATAGAGGCTGGTTCGGAATTATTTTTTTATTGGAATGCCCCTATGGCTTCTTTCAAAATCAAAGATGATTTTAAGCTTTTTGATGTTATTTTCATGGTTTTGTGTTTGAAAATGTTTATGGATGGATGATCGTTTATAGACGAAATATTGAACGATGACATAGATAATAGATAGCTGGATATAAGTTTAAAGTTTAGTGACAGAAAATTGAGTTTAAAAGTAAAGTGTACCAAAGAGTGATTTAAAACAGTTGATATAGCTATTTGTATATGTATTTATCTAAGATATCAGATAATACATGTTGCATCAGTATATATATCTTACGTTTATTTACGCACCAACACTTTTTAATTTTAAAATTTTCGATTTACATACAAATTTTTGTCTCAGTGCGAGGATCGAATCCACGGCCTCTTGTTCCATAAGGTGGTGCCTACAGCTTCGCGAGAGAGGCTTTTATGCTTCATCAGTACATTTAAATAAACTGATTAAACAAACATTAAGTTTTTCAATTTCAAGATAACTTTTAGAAAACTGTAGTTTTTAAAACTTGGTAAAGGTTTTCTATACGTTCTGTAGTACGAGTAAGCGAACTACATAAATATATTTGATTGATCTAAGAAGTAGATAATGATTTTATCTACCATTATCTATTTATACCTCGTTATGCAAAGAAGTATATATTTATAAATATACTTTTTCGACTATTGGTTCTACAAGCATAAACGTTATATGTCAACAAACACAAATTTGCGATACTATGGGTGTCGGAGAAAGTCTTCAAAAATTCGTATGAAAGTTGTTGCTGTTGCAAGAATACGCGATGTAGGCGATAAAAAAGCGATAGAACCATTGATATGTATCGTATACCATCAATTGAGCCATAAATGATCGCGAAACCTGTCGCGATATTGAAACACGCGCAACATAGACGATAGGCGAGATAAATAAACAATCATAACTTAACAAAATTACAATGATACACCAAGATTAATTGAAGATGCAAATACACTTATGTTGAGCGTTTATTCATCAGCAGAATAGACTACATGACCTACTGACACACGGACCTAATTTCGCATCGTAAGCTCAGAAACAAAACTTGATCTAATAGTTCACTAGCCCTCATACAATACCTTAGTCCTCAATACCAGCGTGAAACATAAAAATCACCATATAAACACCACACTCACCACAAAAAGAAAGGCAACTGCGTAGAGCATTTCGTAGTTTAACGAACTTTCACTGTGTACGCGTATTGAAGCATCGTGGACGCGTCCGTCTGTGGCCACGGTCGCGGCAAGACTGCCGATGTCAAGGACTGGCTGCTGATCTGGGGGAAGGCAGACCCTAAAGGAAAAGTTACCGCTGCGGTTGGTGCGAGCGAATTTCGCGCGTCGTTCAAGTTTGACATTTCAAACGAGATTAGCCCGCTTGTCTCGCGGTGATTCTGTAATAGGCTTCCTCGTGATCGTTCTTGTTTTGACGCCTTTTGTGAGACGTGTTTTGTTATTATCTGAACTTAATTTAGCTGTGTTTATGGTAATAATACGTTGACTAGGAACTCAAACTTATTTTTGCTTGTGGAACTAAATTAAAAGTTCATTAATGTCCGAAGCAGTTCAAAATTGCTACAAGTCGTAGGAGTACTTAGTGAGATTATTGTAATGAGGGAATAATCAATGTAGAGGTAATTATTAAAGATGTTATAAAATCTCTACATTCTACTTGATAATCAGTTTCATGCGTGCTGCCAATGAACAAATGAAAGCAACACATTAAACTGTTAGTATTAATATTTCTTAATAACTGTAAGACATATCAAACTAAACAATAAATATTTGTACTTAGATAAATAAACAAAAATAGAGGCAAAAGAGACAGCTAATGTATCGTTGTCAAAATAAAAATCCCATGATTTGAATGTAAGAAAACACCCAAATTATATAAAGATGCAAATGTGAAGAGCATTCTGCCCGTAACACATTTAAATGGTTTAATAAATCACAGTCGTATTAGATATCAAACGACGCAATTTCGTTGATTTACAATCTTCAAACAATCAAGCTATCGAACACAGGTCAGCAAATGGCTCAGTCATCAGCAATCATCACTGACCGTAAACGATCAGTTCCGCCCAATCATTAATCATGATAATTTCTGTTATTTTACGCTATTAACATGCGGTGTTGCGTTACATTGCAAATTCACATGAGATAAAAATTAGGTTCCATTCGGTGGCAAGAAAGAGTGTGTTCGTTTGAGTAGGTCAGTCGAGTAATCGCTTGCTGGCCGCCGCCGGAGTCCGTCCTTTTCGAGCATTACTAAACCAGAGTGTGTTAGAGCGAGAGGGCAGGATTGCGCGTGCGCAGCACCGTTATACAGCGACGATATCTTGAATGAAGATGGTGTTTTCTCCCGCACCAAAACAATGGCGCCCGGTGCAGAACGACCTGTCTGTTAAAATCGAAAGGCGCGCCTAATTGTGCTAATTACGCGCACTTGGTGTGTTCGTTTTGTTTTGCGTTAATTGCAGTAATGTCGAGAAATGTATCTTAAGCATTTAGCAGCGGTCTTTTGAATCGCAAATAATTACCGTTTCTGTTCGAAGTATTGTGTTTCTAAGCAGCGGTTTGTTTGATGACTGAGAGTCTATCTTGTAAACATCTTCTAGCTTGTTAGCTGGTATTAGAGCATCTGCTTCAGAGGATTTAACACTTGGTAGAAAAATACTGAGCAGTGTTCTAACTCTAGAAGGCTAGGCTACAATATTGTAGAAATCATAGCAAGTTCTTCTGTTGTAGCAATTTTTACTTTATATAAAACTAAAGCCTAAACTCTCTCAGTTTTAGAACAGACCCGAGCCCAGCGTTAGGACTGACGATGATGGTGGCATAATCTACTATGGCCTTCCTTGTCCGCACTCTAACACACAAAGAAAGTACTATAAGCATATTCAAATAGCGACGAAGACTGCAGACTTGGTCGGCTCGAGGTCGTGATTACGATTCTGTACGGGCGCAAGTATTCAAATATCCTTACAGCGCAGTATGAATACGTAACAGGACCGCGTGAGATTTCGGGCCAGCTCTTTTTAATTTATGTTTTAATGAAGCAACGAATGTACAATAAGGCCTATTTCTTTTCGTGGTTTGTGCTCTAGAAATTCTTGAACGGTGGCGATTATTTAAATGGAACTGTATAGTGCTGTTAAGTATTTTGCGGTTTTAAAGTTTTTAGGCTGTATTTTTGTACAAGGCATTACAAAACGGAAACGTCTTTCGTTAGCGGATACCATCATGCCGTTCTGATAAATGCTGTTCATATTAACAATACCAATTAGGGTAGTTAAAGAGGTATCAAAATAATTAAATAAAAATACATATATCACAGTGTTGCGAATCAGAACCTATGAGAGAACCTCGTCGCGCGATGTGTCGAAGCGGAGATTATACATTTTTGTACTGCCTCATGGTCTTGCGCCTTGCGGTACTAGTATGTGCCGTGAAATTAAGAGGTCTTGGGTTCGATTTCGCCTTGTGGCAATTGTTATTGGGTTTTTCCATTAGAAAAAACCCACTAGAAGCACGGAGTCTGGAAATGTTCCCGAAAAACGGGAATAGGTCAACTGCAACTGCGAACTAGCGAAATGTTGGTACAATGTCCTCCTCTGCCTACAGACGTGAGTTTATATGTATTTGTATATGTATATTTTTTTAAATCCACTTACATATTGATAAAGGCACGAGCAATCGGTAAAAAAGCCGTTGTCGAACACACCCCACACGTTTCACCGACGTACCCAGACAATCAGGACAAGAGATATCGCCTACACTTAATATTCCAACATCAATATTTGCTCAACACTGTCAGACAGGTCGGAAGGCAAACAATCAATTTAGCAGTTGACCACAAGTGTAAGTTTAAACAAACAATGGGTAGACAGACGCGTTTCTATACAATTACCTTGGCTGTACTAGACATATCGGGGACACTAGATGCTAATTCGTCTCGTCAGATTTTTATATGTCGTTAATAGAAAGTCTAAGTGTGGGACGTACTTAAGTTTTTTACAAACAGATGCTTAATGTAGTAATCTATCATCGTGATGTTGATAATCTAATATTGATTTTTAATGTTCTAGGAAGAGTCTAAAGTGAAAATCGCTATTAATCTGGTAAACTGCTTCCAATTAAGAAGTTTGAGGTCAATTTCTGCTTTTTGCTATTAGGTATCTCTATTAGGAAGTACTTAGTAGCAGCTTTTAAACGACAATAGTTTTAGTCATCAGTTCATGTACGGTCTGCTGCTGGGCACACGCTTCCTCTACCATTGACAGGGTTAAGGCCTTAAATTTTTTAGGTGCGCAGGGTACCTTACAATATTTTCCTTAAAGTGATAATGCATTGTGAATACACGCGTAACATGGAAAAGTTACAGGTGTTTAACTAGATTTTTAACCCGCGACTGCTGAGGTTCTCGACCGTGTGCCTAATCCTCGAGGCCGTCACGTTCTACTTAAAATATTTTATTATGTGGGTTTCTCTATCCACGCCTTTTTTCGCTACGATGTAAATATGTTTGATGTATGCAAATATGTTGACAAATTGTGTGAAAGGCTTTTGCCACCCTGGCGCCTTGCAATTTTCCTTAAGACGTATTGGTCGCGTAGAAAGTTTGTTGCGGGCGAACGTGACTGCAAACGGCTGATTATTTGTAATGCACTTTCATATTTATTATATTAACTTTCGCGAACGCATCTTAACTTTCTCATTACGCTTTAAATGCGTTTTTTATGAGCTCGGCAACAGCAACGCTGAAACTTGGATCTCAGCAGGCCGGCACGAGATAATCGAGAGAAGGATAGGTTCTTTGCATTTATTTGCTTTGCGTGAACAGAATCATGGTTAAATAAATTGTAAAGTAGATGAAAAAGTAAATTATTATTTTAACTACCATACAATTTATTATTGATTTTACCTTCAGATACGATCTTGTCACTTTACTATAATACCACGAAGCACTAGGTGTTAAGGAGCCATAAAGAACACTAAAGTAAGATCAGGCTTCTGTTTCTAACAGTTATAGTACTAAACCGAGCAGACACGATGTCTCTCGCGAATTGATATTCAACAACCGCAAGCTGTCATAACAAGCTGGCAAGACAATGGGCGAGCTGAACAACTGCCAACACTAACATTTGCGAATGTATAGCATTTGTTTGAGATGCGTTTGCATAAAATATTGATCTTGTTTGAATGGTGCGAGCGGTACTCGACAGTTTAACTGGTTTCCATTCTTTTATGAGCTAGGCAGACATGCTGGGTGTACATTAACAGTAGGAGATATTTTTCGAATTATTCTAAAGGGCGGATATCGCTATTTTGTGGTCTCAAAATTAATACAAATATTTGTGGACAACATTTATCTAAGTCCAGCAAGAGTTATACCATCTGCATCAGTCAGTCAAAATTTCTTTAGGCGATTTGTGGCATTAAAAATGAAATGCGTCTGGTATAGTAACAAAACATTGTGTATTCAAAATTTGAGTTACACTTTCTTGTTTAACACATTTCTTAATTTCTTCCAAAACTCTTCTTGATTGTTTTCGTCCCACGAGTGATATATCTTTGTTTTCAATAAATACTTTAATGTCGTTGTCAAATATTTACTTTGTACTTCCCCTATCCTTATTAATACTAATGGGTCATATGATGTCCCGTCTTCTAGGAAAATCCTATGATATTCTGCGAGTTGTGTCTCCCAACGACACCACTGTGACTTGGCAAAACTATTACTTATAATTAAAATAACATATTTACTCTCATTAATACTATTCATAACAGATTCAGAAATGAAGGACCCGATCTCAAAATCTCTTTCGTAAACACATAATTTGAGATAGGGCGGTTGAGTCTCGAGTTGATTAATCATGTCGATAACAAATTCTCTATCATCGTTGCAGTAGGAAACAAAAGCATCGTACTTATAGGATTTGGTTTCCGTATTTGGGGTTGGACTCTTTCTAAAATTTCTTCCCAAAGCAATCTTTGCTAGAAACAGCCAGTAGCGTAAATACATTCTGTATTTGTATAAGACTGCTATAATGAGTAAAACTAATGCTATTGTCACCAAAGATGGCGCTGTCCATACCAACACCATGACATTAGTTATTTTCTCATACATCAGGCAATGCAAAGTTTTTACTGATGATAAATAGTCTGCTACCCTTCTATCCTCCCACAGATCTGGACTACTGCACTGGAAGTTGGAATTGTAGAAATACTTTCTAAGAATTGTTGTTCCATTGACTTGCAGCCAGCGATACGTCTGGTACATAGCGCTGCAGTCACAGATGAATATATTGTCCATAAGATCAATCTGCACTGACAGATTCCCTCTGTTTTCTAATAAGTAACTTATATCACGAATCATGCTCATTGAGAAATGTGATATTTTGTTATTGGTTAAGTACAACTTGACTGGTTTCACGCCAGAAGCTAAGAATAGTGGCTTCCACCAAGATATGAGAAGATTTTCACTCAAGTCGAGTATTTGTAAGAATTTTAAAGGCTTTATAGTTTCGGCAGTAATGTAATACAACTGGTTGTTTCTGAGTATTAAATGTGTTAAGTTGGGCATCATTTCAAATATGTTGTCGTCATCATAGAAATGTTTGATGCCGCAGTTTTCTAGAATCAGTATTTTCAGTTCATTGAGTCCTTCAAATTGGTTTGACGTAAGATTTTCATTGGCTTCAAGCGGATTATTTGCCAAATTTAACATTTGCAGATGCTTTAAGGGCTTGAAACTACCGTTGCCTATATGATATATTGTCCCATTCTCCATGCTCAGTATTTGGAGATTATCCAGACCTCTGAACGAGTAGTCGAATATTGCTCTTATTCTGTTGTAAGCAAGGTTGAGAATTCTAAGTTGCTTGCTTTGTATAAATGTGTCTCGGTCTATTTCGTAGTACATAGGATTTGTGGGACTGCCTTTATTGTCTGATAAATCTAAAAGTAGTAGCTGATCTGATAGTGGAGTCTTGTGGATTCCAGGCAAGTTGTTACCGCTTAGTAGTAAAACTTTGAGATTTGGAAATTTGTATGGATTAAAAGCTTCTGGGCCTATGTTTATAGCCAATATCTTTCTCAAATCCATTAATTCTATGTTCACCATGCGAGGAAACGAATCGTCATAGATATACTCGAATTGGTTTTGAGCTAATATCAACCTCCTTATTGTGGTGGTTGCAATTATGTCCATTAATTTTTTTGGAGGTTGCTTTCTAAAACCCATTCCTGACAGATCAAGATGTAAGAGATGAATTCCCTCCTCTTTTAATTTTAACAAAAAGTCTCCAATCATCGAGGAATTTAAATCATTCTCTCCTAAGATAAGTTCTTGTAAATTTTTTAACGGTAGTAAACTATTTTGATGTATGAAATCTAGTCTACACAAACTTATGTCTAGTTTTTTCAATGTTGTCCCTTTAAGAGGATAAAAAGCGTCTTCTTCAATCACTTCGAAACCATTTTCAGATAAATCTAGTCCTCTCAGTGAAGGCAATATGCGCGGTTTGAAAGCTGGTGTCAATTCCTTTATGTTTTTGAAACCATTATTCACTAAAGTTAAATTACGTAGATTAATGAGACCTTCAAATATTTTGGGGTTAATTGTATGGAGAAACGTATTGTAGGATATTGACAGTTGTTGCAAATTGGTTAAATTGCGAAAAGCTCCAGGCTCTATGTGTCTGAGTTGATGGTTGGCCTCGATTTCGAGCACTCGAAGGTAATGGAGGGAGTCCAGCTCTCCTCTGTTTATTTCCGTGATGACAGATGTTCGCACTTTAAGAAATTCACTGCGCACTCGCACCTGGAATTATTATTATTTTTTGTTAACAAGTTGTAAATTGTAAAAAGATGAAGATTTATTTTTTTGTATTAAAAATTTTAAATGTGATGATACATTGCAGCGCTGGCATTCATTTTAAATTAAGTTCAGGATACATTTTTTAAACAATAATTTATTTAGTTTAAATACCGTTAAATACATATATACAATTTCAAACTAAATAAATATAATCTTTTATTGCAAGTTTTGAATAATAACCTTTGTTATTAATAAACTAATGATTTGTATGATCGAATCGATTTGAAATCTCGTATCGAATGAAAATTTGCTAGATCTTCTGATCTCAAAAATGTAAAAGCTAATTTACGATATCTGTTAACGATTCCAGCTTACCTTAGGAAATTTCCGGCAATCATAATTGCCAAAGCAAACGACGATTTTGAAATTGACACTGGCTCTGCAGATACACCCAGAGTCTCTGTCTTGGCCTAATTCTAAAGGCAGCTCCTCAGATTTCTCCTGCGGGTACAGGAACTCATTGGAAAGATCTTCGTAGAACTCAATTAGGTTCCCACGGGCGTACTGTGCGTAACATAGCAGCAGCCACAAGTACCGGCTCAGGAGCATATCTTGATCTACCTGGAACATAGAAAAGGATTTGGTAGAAAAATAGTTGAATTATCTTGCATGGACCTATTTTTTTCATAGGTAATTAATTTAAAACCGCAGTACATTGACTACTTTTCTGCGGATTTTTTTAAGTCATGGATAACATTTTAAGAATTGTATTAAATTCATTTGATTTCTTGAATTGAAATGAAATACGCCAATTTACTTATTTTATCAGACTCCGTGTTGCCTTATAATTTCTGTACGAAAATCTCAGTAGTTCCCTTCCCATTCCGCTAATTGATTTGAAGATCTTTTAATGACGGGGATTGCTATCACGGGTCTATTAAAAAGGACGACATAGGTATTAAATGTATGTGAGGTTGTTATTATTGTATTTCTTTTATTGCTGTCACATTTTTTAACGCTAAAGGGTTCATGGCCTATACCTGCCTTAGTTCTCGATCACGGTCTGTTTACACCTTGTATATTTTGCAGTACTGGTGGGATATTAATTGAGCGGACCACAATGTCAGCAGTATAGGGGCTTTATTGCAGACCGCAGGCCCCGTTATTTAATATGCAATATTGTGAAGCTCGCTTGACAAGCGCCAATTGATTGATATAAACCAGTGGTTGAGTTCATACTTTGTTGGGATTCTTTCAATTATTTATTGTTAAAGTATTTTGTGTATATGTGTCCTGTTCTTTGGTTAGTACTCTTGTATACAACGGAACCTTAACATTTATAAAAAATAAATTGGAAATAGGTAAGTAAATTGCTTATGATTGGAAAAAATGTTTTAGATCTTACAGGTTATTAGATCTAGGGTTTTAAGTATGAGTTTTCGACTTAATCTCGAAAGTATAAAATGATATACAAATAAACAAGATATAACATTTTTTATGAATTATGGGTTGCTGGATCACATCTAAAGAGAAGAAGCGAAGAGAAGCGCTGGACAGAAACCGTTGGAAGCAGATCATCCGCTCCAGATGTCACCCTAACGCTGACCACGATCCTCAGATATGAGGGACCGACCAGAGAGAGAGAGAGGATCACATCTGGAAATTCCTATGTACGTTACAGTAGTGTGATTGTAAGTCATAGTTTTGCTAAAATCCTACCTTTGTCTATAATAGGTTGTGACACGCAATTAATAAATAAATTTACTTAAAAATAATAGTAATACCGCCTGGCTGGAAATAAGAGGATAGGAAAAGATTGGAGAAGAGAAATAAATAGCAAAGCCAGGTAATGTATGTACCAATGCACATACTAGCAGCCATTTTTACTTTACACTCCAGAACTTTCTGCAAACATGACGTATGTCAGTTATCTCTAGAACAATCAAGTAAGGAGACAATGCGCGTAGGTTATGATTTTACAACGCGTTCTAAGAACATTTTATGGGCAAATTAATTTTGAAAACACGATAGTATCTGATCAAAACAGAGTTAATCTCGGCGCAGCATGAGTAAACTGATAAAGAGGTGGTATAAATCTTAACGACGTCTCTTATGCAAACTATTGTTATTAGATAGTCTAGCTTTAATGCCTTGTTATTTGTATGACATGACATGACACTATTCTGGTGTTCTTCTCAATGTTTTACTTCATTGCTTTAGTTTGACTGAATTACCTCACGCTTTCGTCTGCGGAGACGAAAAAGAATTGATTCGGCTTCTTCTGCATGATTGAGTAACGTACTTTAATGGTTTTAATTATCACTTTATAGTCATATTAATCAGTATTGCGTTTTTCTCTTCGCTGCCTTGTTTAAATAAGTTCAGGAAAGATCTGATCTTTAAGTGCAGTTTCTTTTACTTCAAAGAATATGAGTAGACTTCTTAGGTCATTACTGTTTTTGAAGAGTCTTGCAGTTTTTTACAATTAAAAGCAACGATGATTAAAATAGGCACAATTGGTTAATTTCCCTCATAAAATTCGGAACTGTAGGGGAAGTCTTTAATTCCCAAGCAGGTCGTTATCGTCAAAAAATTAGTCTTGAGGACCACTAAAAAAGGGACACATTGCTTACTCGTACGATTTAATTCCTAGGAACGCAGACAGTAATATTGATGATCTCAACTCCAACTTAACTAACCAGACACGTCCGTAAAAAAGTCTTAGAAATATAGTTTAAAAACTAGTCTCAATATAAGAAATATGATTTTGACAGACCGAACGGTGCTATTTGCGTATTCAAATGTGTTAGCATCATTGTATTCTTTACATAAGATGTTAGCGATTCCGACACGACATTAAAAGCTGATGAACGTTTATTGAATAAATCTATCTAATGTAGAAATATTTCTGACATATTAATATTATATTTTATGAAAGACAACTCTGTCTTATGAATTTCAATGTCAACCAACTTTTGTGTTGCCTATAATATTTGTCTCGAAGTGTTTTGGATCAATGTTTTGCCATCTTATTTTGTAGCCAGGTTCTAAACTCCTAATCGATTGTGCTATGGAGTTTGTCAGTTGGCTTGGAATACTGAACAGTGAATTGCACCAATCAGTGAAGGTTTTGTTGTGTAGAGTAATCTGTATTTCCACCTTTGTCTAATTAATTAAAGATGGATCAGATATTTTTATTTTGTTGAAGCTATGTTTGCGATTGTTGGATGTATTATTTTACACTTTTAAACCAGTCTTGTGTATTTTCAATTGTATTTCTATATTCCCTCGCACCTTACTGGTTAAACGAACTTAGTCAAAGCTAAACTAGCCCAGCTAATTCGAAATATTACCTCGATTGGTTCAAAGTTATCTTCAATAATGGATTCCGTATCGATATACATATTATATTTATAATAAAACTCCTATAAATAGTCATATTTTTGTTTAAATTATTTCCACACAAGAACATGAACTATTCGATACAGATTTGTCTTGAAGAATAACTTTTTCAATTCTTTTCTTAGTCTTTATTTTGTGTACAACAGATTGAATTTACATTGAAAATGTACTAGCAATTGTTGTGAAAACATTACTAGATAGGAGAAAGCTATTATACGAAGCCATTCGCGAATACTTTTGCCGAGTAAACATATGTCGCATGCACAAACAGTCACAACGGACAAATATTTGTACACCACACAAACATTGGACCGTGCGGAAATTATCTTTTTTTAAAAACATTTATTTTGTTAGTTGATGTGTCATTTCTCTCGTTTTTTACATACGTACTTTGTATAATACTACAGGTACTCAAAGTCTCTCTTGAATTTGATGAAATTCAACTTTGTCTGTCTGTCTGTTTGTCTGTTACAAAGAGGATTTCGGAGAAGGACATGGAGTATCTTTTACACACATCAAAATGCACTGTTGTTGTGGAATAAAGACAACATTTAAAAGTTTTGTATTTTTAAGATAATTTGAGAATTCTCGGACTCAAATAATATATTTTTGAGGGTAACTGCGCCCTGTTAAAGAATTTATTAATTAAAGAATAGGAATTTTAATACGAAACTTACAATTGCAAATTTTAATTAACTATTTCCAAGATTTTTTTACTGTAAGTATATTATTTCTTATTATTCATACTTATCTGTGTTCTTTCTATTAAGATTATAGATCTTGTAATATCATAAATCCTTTTAAATATAATGGATTAATTAAAAACGTATGTATTATAAATTATTATTCAAAAGAATCAATACTAAAATACAGAAGCTAAAACCGTACAGCGAATGTACAAAATAAACAAACCTTCAAAGTATTCCAAGGTATGTTGTCACAACCGAAACAGAATTAATTTTTACTACAAATAGACGTTGCGAATAGGCGCCATTTTGATGACGTCATACACATCTTTATCTCTCACATATATCCACTAAAAATACCACTAAGAAAGTACAGAACACTGGCACATCACATCCTTTGTAAAGTTTTTTTTTTTATTTTTTGGCGAAGCGAAGGAAACTTCTGTCGGCTTGCCGGCTTCTAAAGTACTGAAGTGTTTCGTCTCAAGTTTTTCTACGCGTCGCTATCCGTTCGCCTATTATCTGCAAGTGATAATGCGAGATAACGTGAAATCACAACATCCTAATTAGGAGGCATTGGCGTACAGTTACATATGTACATATACAACCTTTTTGTTGCGCAAACATTTGGCAATAACACGTTCTCATAACGCTGTTCGTCTGAAAGGAAATTTATGTTTAAATTTTAAGTATATCGGAAATTGTTTTCTCTATTGATCTTCAGCCCATTTGCGTCTCACTGCTGGGCCCGAGCGTCCTCTACAACTAAGAGGGCTTAGAGTTTAGTCCACTACGCTATCCTCTGAAAAGGTGTGGGACCTCTATTCTCCAAAAGGTGGGCAGAGGGGCATTTCTGTATATAGGCCCTGGAAGCTATACTGAGGCGTTCCTTCGCTGGATTCTACTACTTTAGGCTAGTACTAAAAAATAAATTAAATAAACACGTTACAGACTTGAATTCTAGAAAAATATTGAGTAATCGATGACGCGAGAGATATTTATTGAAATGGTAAGAAATACCCAATGTATTAGTTTTAAGGAAATCACTATTTCTCACTAAAAACTTTCACCCGATATAAATCTTTGCATAAAAACGTTACACAACCATAATATAATCTCGTTAGTTTACTCAACAAACATGAAAAGTATGGGATTAAAATGTTTAGATTATCAAACAAATATAGCGACTGCCATTAAATACTAAAACCAGTATTATATTCTATGATAAGTCGTTACAATATATTCAATTTGTATTGAGCTGCAAGTTAAAATCTAGAAGTCACGAATTTGATTCCTTGGTCAGGTCGTTCGGTTTTATCTCTAGACCGTAAAATATTCAATTTTACCGAGAAACCAAGGCGATGCGCTTTCGAAATTATTTTCAACAATGTTGTCTTTAGAAGGACAAAGTTTGGAGTTCCATTTAATGGAAATAGGCTCATCCCACAATTCACTGGACTTAAATATACTATAGGGAAAAGGTTATAACAGCCTCAAAGTCTAACAGGTCAAGTATGTTTCGTGTAACACAAACCTCCTCGGTTAGATTTTCAAGACAGGCAGAAGTATCACCACGATGTCTGAAAATGTGCCCAAAAAACGGTAATAGCTCGCCCAAACGTCGTGCGTTTGATGCCTGCCGAAACGTGGGTTCAGAAATGCACCTCTCCTTACCTCGGAGATTGATGATCTACGATTATAGAAATGTGGAATAACAGAATTCCCAATGATAGAATCACACAAGCTAGATCCGGATGTATAAGGCATTGCGTAAACGGCATAAAATTAGTTTTAGATGTGAAAGTTTACTGGTCAAACACGCATAAATTGAATGGATTTTAAATTTAGAAAATACCTGTCTCAGGTATACAATAGGCGATGCTTTTCTGGTCCTTGATTCTTTACTAGCTCGCCAGAGTGACCACACTGGCAATTCGTTGTAGGAGGCAGTTAGTGCTGTGCTAAAAGTACGTCCTTTTTACAGAAATTGTCCCAGTATACATCGGCTAATGATGTCTGTAGTTCTGCAATCCTGGAAACCATGAGCGACGGAGGTACGCACATAAGTGACTGCAAGCAGTAAAGATTAACAGAGAATTTCGATATTAGGATGTGATAATTGTTCTTTTTATTAATTATGGTATTCCTACTAATAGTGTGAAGTCTGGAATTGTTCCCGAACAGACTAAGTTAACTTTCTGTCCTAGTAATAGATTGTGAAATATGAAATTTACTAAGAGATTTACTTAACCTGTAAAGTACCTTACCTGTACTAGGCGGTACTAGGCACTAGGGTTTAAGCACTTTTTAGTAAAGGATAGGCATATAGCCAGCTCTAGGTTGTGAACTTACTTTTATAGATAAAACTGAATTGACAGAAGTATAATAACAAACTTTCAAACATCGCCCGGGTAATACCCGTTCATTAACACTTCATTTTCACCATTCTCAAATGGCAGTATTTCATACCAAAACATTGATAGCTCAAATTTAATGTTGCTTCCATAAAGTCGTGAGTTTGGTTTTAACAAGTTGATATTAGTTCAACAACAGATCGATTTGAAGTATCCATGGCCACTATTGCAATTGGTTAATACCCGAATGTGAAGACAGTTTAATCGATACACGGAGACAAGTTTATTTATTTCTAATTCATAAATAAATAAATTCGCTGATACTTTAGTTTATTTATGCCGATTCATATGTTTTATTCATTCACGCTATCTTTCATTCACTTACCAAGTCCATTTAGGCTTTCCTCTTTAAATCATTTAGTATATAAGCTATTCCACCACCCACTACTGGAGCTCCTTTACACAAGGATTACAGTTACTCAGCAAGAACTTATAAGTACCTAGCTTTTTTTTAACCTTTAGGAAAATATTTGTAAGAAATCAAATGCTGAAGACATAGTTCCTTAAAAGCATTGTGTAATATTCCGTGAGATAGCCATCTCTTCCTGCTCTACATTTATTTAGAAAAACTTATCTTTATTGTACGGCTTATGTATGTGCTGTGCGATCTATAGGTCTTTGGTTTGATCCCCGGCTCCGTCAAAATGTTAAAGTTTGTTTTCATCAGGGAATTCTCAGTAGAGATACGAAGTCTGGAATTGTGCGAAAAAAATTGTCTATTCCTAAGAGTAATATAGGTGTCAGGGTATGCATATATGCATGTCAATTTTACAGTCTAGGCTATACTGCCGCAAATATTATCTGGACCCTCTAATAAACATAAGTCTTTAGCACAATTAAAGACAGTCCATTCATCCTACGTCTAGCCGCGGAACAAATATTTGTACACCAAAGAAGCGTGGATCTAATCAGAGGGCTCTTGTTTTATATTCAAGACGTAACACAGCATGTAATTGAAAATTTGATAAGAGAGATAAAAAAATATGTGGTTTAGCCGTTTAGAGATTGCTGGTCTAAACTTCAAGCAAACATCTCTGATTTTTTTGAGTTGATGTGTGTATTTACAATAAATATTCACGTACAATTAACTCTAAAAGAGACAGAGAAACAAAAGAAAACCTTCCTACTTAAAAGCCTAGGTTTATTTTAGTGTGTCGTCCGCCAGCCTGCACTAGTAGTGAAGGCGCAGTAGGCCATATACCGTATTATATGGATGTAAAATTTGAATAATTTTTATCCCTATCCTTATCCCACCACACAACCGCCACTGCAACTCCTGCGCTCCAGGATCAACAGCGGCACACACAGCAATAACGCCGAGCAATGAAGCTCAGTGAATTTAAGGGGACTTAGATTGCCATAGTCTCGCAACGATGTTAATCAGAAAGACAATATAAAGGAGGAGTTGGAAAACATAGAGTTGTCCACTTCCCCCCACAGCAAAGCGGATGACAAAACATTGAGCTATGAGGTTTGACCTCATATAAAAAAAGACAATTACAATTAGCAAAATGAGACGCAATTAACGCACCACGGGCAAATATTTTTTTTTTGCATTGCTTCTAAGCATTAAATCCTTCTACATATTACAATGCCAATGCTATTCTTGATTTATTGCAAAGTAAAATATATATAGGAAATTTTCCGCCCACGTTTCGCTAGATATCTCGGCTCATTTTCATTTCTATTTCAGTTCACCCTATAGGACTTGAGTTAAAAATGGCAAAAGAGATAAACTATTTTCAAAGCCATCAATTTCTTTTTGCGGTAAAACAATATGAAGTTTCTGCATGACTAGACTAAAATTTACTGTGTATTACGAACTAGAGTTTAATTTTCCTTTAAGAACTTATCTTATCATCTCAAAACAAAGATTCCATAACAAATTATGATGACGTAAAAACCATAGTTCAAAGACGTGTTTAAAAATGTTAAGATTCTAACAATGCTAGGAGTCAACAATAATTTAAAGTTGGGCGTTTGGACGTTATTATATTTTTAAATTCTTTTTTTAATTGTGATGCGACGAAGTCTTGAGACAAAGAAGTCCAGGATTCGATTCAAGGATCCAGCTTGTTATTATGTTTTATGTAAAAAAAATGTATTTAGCATCTCGGAAACTTGATATTTTGCAAAACGGCAAATTTTTCGTGACACAAAAACTTTATGTGAAGAAATAACAAGCTTCCTATTATTTTGTGTGCATACACTCGTAAGTAAATGATCCCATTTTTTTTTTTATAATTCATTTAAAGTTTTTGGTAAACAATTGCAGACTCAATAGACTCAGACTATGTCCAAACTCCAACAGTGGACGAATAAAGGATGATGATGATGAATTTGTTAATAGAAAAGTCCAATAACACTTGGAAAACCTGGAAATCAAACCCGATCCCTCATCATTGAAAATACTTGAGAATAAAAGACACAAACTAAGTTTTGTTAGGTACTATAAAACTTTGCAGTCCTCATATAAAAATACGTTAATAAGACGAGATAAATTTTGCTATTTTCGACGCAAAACAAAAATTTTTAGACACGGCCTTAAACCGTAATCAGTACAATATCAACATTATGATAACGTTTTATATGCCATAATATGAGTAAACTTGAATTTAAGGAACCTTGATTATCATTTATTACGGCTTCGTTATTATAATATTTGTCAGAACCAAGTTGTAATATAACTGCGGAATAAATGAACCGGCTTGAGAGTGGAGCTGCAAGTTTGAAAGAAAATTGTCTTGAAGGAAGGTTGTGGTGGATAAAATCACTTATAAGGTCATAAAATAAATATTCTTTCCGTAGATTATCCAGCCAGGTTTTCATTCCGACCACAATATACATGAACGAGTCCATTTCATGTATTTATGGATGTCCCACTGCTGGATGCGGGCAATGGGCATCCTCAACAGCTGAGAGCCACCACGCTGGCCTAGTGCGGGTTAGCGGACTACACACCTTGGAAGAGTCACATTCAATATTATCGTAAACCGTAGGGAAGCATTTATGTATATTTATTACAAAACAAAATACTGCAATTTTCATTTCTTTATATTAGTATCGCTGAAAGATATACAGGGCGTAAGAAGGCCGGGGTCGAAAACTTAGATGATCTTCATGCACCTGTAAATTTACATCCAATCCTAGTGTGGTATATTTAACCATGTCGTTCATTATTTATGGCATGGATAAACGAGAATAATGTGCTTTATTTTGTTAAATTTCATTTTAACTTGACGCCAAATCCGCTGTCAAAATGCATCCGAGATTTAATTGCCCATGTGGTTCTTGTTATGAGTTTATAAAGGAAGTCGTCAATAAAACTCAAATTGTCGGCTGCTTTTACCAATATATGTCATTAGCTGATATTTTTATAACGTGTTCTTTAAACATTCACGTTATGTTCCCAAAGCGGTATAATTTATAAAACTTCCTGGCCGTGCCCTCAATAATTAAAAAAGGTCTTGTAAACTAAATGTCATGTTACCTACATAGTTATGAATAATTACTTAAATAAGTTTCCCTGACAAGTGAGAAAAGTAAGTTTTTAATAAATTGTGCAGGATTCAAGAGTCCGTTATGTGTCAGTCATTAGTCATTTTTCTTTTGTGGATTTAAGATTAATATTCGCAATATGCTAACAATGCAATAGAACGTACTTACATATTCAAAGTTTACATCACCGTCTGATAAAGTCAAACCGTAGTTATGCTATATTACAGGTTTTTAACAGTGCGTGTGATTAATAATTTCGCAATTTTAGCCATTCATTCAAAATTTCGAATATGAATGAAAACACTTGGAAAAAAACATCTCGAGCTGTATGTTAAGAACAGCGGATATATACCTACGTACAAGTACAGTTGTCTTACAAGTGAAAGATTTCAACCTGCTTTCACTTGAATATTACAATATGTTATCGGTTTACTCTCGCATCACGCATTCAAAGATAACGGTCCCCATTAACTTCATTACAACAAATATAGTTTAATAAGTGTATTTTACCTCGTAAATCCGATAGTATAGGTGTGCTGTTCCAAATAAATGTACCTACCGAGTTAATTTTATGGTCAAGTAAAGTGTGATTGGGTGCTTCTATTAGAAATTTCTCATTAGTGGCGTTAAGTCTGAAAATACACCTAAATTAGACTCAACACAGTCGTAGACACTCGCTTTAACGGTGAAGGAAAACATCTTGAGGAAACCTGCATTCCGAAAAAGTCCTTAGGAATTTCTTAGGTGTGTAGTCCGCCAACTCACACTAGGCCAGCGTGATGGACTATAGCCTACACCCTCCCAATGGCAGAGGAGGCCCGTGCCCAGCAGTGGGACGTATATGGGTTGATGATAATGATTTTCGTGGACTCGCTTCTATTACGTAAGATTTAAAGGACAGTCGTCGATATGTCTCTGCATTACTATCGGGGATCATACTCGTACATCTCGTTGCTGGGCCAAGGCTTAATCTACATCTAAGAGGATTAGTCCACTACGCTGGCCTAAGGCCGACTTGCGGACTTAGAGGATCCGCCCATTCCATGAGTATATGAGTACGCCCATTTCCATTCAGTCTGTAAAAGAAATAGTACTTTTTATCTGATGCTGATTACAGCATAATACAAAAATTACGTCTAATTAATATTAAAATGCCAAACACCACAGTCAACTAACAAACAATATATTGTCTACAAAGGCGAGGGTAGTGCATTGGACAGCGTGATGATGAGTTCCTCCATCTGCATGAGGTTGATCTTGGCCTGCTTCGCCAGCCGACCTTCAGGCAACTCCTCGGGCTCATGGCGGAGCAGTAAGGCAGACTCCATCAGGATCTTTTTGGATTCCTGGAAAATAATAACCCTATTTGTAATTGACAGTACATTTGGGGTGGGGGGACGAAATATCTCGTTGTTTTAGTGTGCACGACTGACCATTTCATCATATTAATTGTTGAGATGACCCGTGTTTAGCAGTGAAACGTATGTGGGATGATGATGATGATGATTGTTCAATGAATAAAATATGATATGATATGTGTTGTTTCGAGATTGAAAATATAGCTCTAACACTTTTCTAGTGTCTAGTCTAGAACTAGAAGTATTTGTGTCATTGTCCTCTAACAAATATTTCATAATCCTTACATTATTTATATCATCAATGTCAAATTGATTATAACACCTCAAGTCTTCCAGTTTCATGCTAGCTATAAGTAGAATAATTACAAAACTACCGTTACTG
Source organism: Cephonodes hylas (assembly GCA_030295005.1). NCBI lineage: Eukaryota > Metazoa > Arthropoda > Insecta > Lepidoptera > Sphingidae > Cephonodes > Cephonodes hylas. Next base: position 11,558,127 of record AP025376.1, on the reverse strand, counting down.
TATCGGCGACATCACCAGCATAACAATGCAATTTAAATTGTATCGATGTAGATTTTTACATGAAATTAGTGTCAGTGTTTCGGTGCCAGTAACTGGAGCAAGTGCTGGCCCACTTGCCGAGCTAGTAGCTTGTCGGACACGTACTGAACGCTTTTGTCCTGAGATGTCACCTATAAATAACTTGTATGCAAATTGTACGTCGGTAGCGACCGTTTCATGTGACTTCGCGATCGAGACTCCTGATTTATCTTGCATTTGTTCACCTCTTACCATATTAAGATTTAATTCAAGTACATATACTTTTAAGTATAGGAAATATTTGGAACAAAGAAGTACCTACGTTTTTAGTTTTAGCTTATCAAAATGAAATGGTAACAATCAAGATGTAACTGGTTGAGTCTGATAGAATACAAAAATAGAGCCATAAGCCTGATATAGTGTTTTCTTGCCTCTTGATACGACAATTAAGGCTTCATGTCCTCCTTTAAATAAAGCAATAGAAAAAAGTGACAATGAGGAGGGGTAACCCGTTTCACAATTTAATAGCAATAGATTCGAAACGAAAGCTCTCTGGAGGGCGTAATAACTGCAACACAGTTTTTGAACTAACGCAATTATTTTGAAATAAACTTTTTATTTATTTTCTTTCTACACCGCTTTGGGAAAAGAAATTGACTTACAGTGACGTATCCGAGCAAGACCATAGGACCTTCGGTGAGAGATCTTCTTCTGCCGTTCTCTGCGACGGCTGCATGCAGCTCAAACAGGAGGGTTCCACGGAGACGAACCTCGGCTAAAATCATATCAACAGTTTTTAGATTTCCATCGCTGGACTTACGCATCTCTCTTAAGCTACGTGGCCTGCATTGAGTTTTCGATTCTTTATTTGAAAAATAGGGCCCACAAGACTGAAACTAAAATTTAGGAAACTTTGTCGATTTAGGAAAATCTGTCCTTCTTATCCTTACCTTTATTCGCATACTAAATGTGCAATGTGGTATCAAAAATGTTTGCTTGACTTGCCCAAAAATGAAAAGAATGATAGACGAAAAAATCTACTGTCTTAAACTTATAATCTTGTTTTCAATTTACCTGGTGCTAAAACTTCGAGCAGGTCGGCAAGTTTTCTGCACAACTGCGTTTTGAGCAGCAGCCGTTCTTCCGAGACCATGGGGAGGCCATGCTCCTGGTCTTGGCCTATCATCTGGGCTAGCGCGAGACTCACATCAGTCATGTAGAAGTGCGAAGGATGGAGGTAGGTGCCGCAGTGTTCAATGAATCTGGAAAAAATAATTCAACATCACTACATAGTATAAAACAAAGTCGCTTTCTCTCTCCCTATGTCCCTTTGTATGCCTAAATCTTTGAAACTACGCAACGGATTTTGATGCGGTTTTTTTAATAGACAGAGTGATTAAAGAGGAAGGTTTATATGTATGTATGATAACATCCATTAAATATCAGCATTCCACCCATGCGAAGCCGGGGCGGGTCGCTAGTTTATTCATAAAGAATTACAATTTAATCATAGACCTCGAGGTTAAGCGCACGGTCGGGATTATTGGCGATCGGCTTTAGACTTCTCATTAGTAGAGGAGGTCCGTTTTCAGCAGTGGAACGTATGTAGACTGATGATGATGATAATTGTTATAGTTTTACTGAAATATAAGTGACCCTGGTGTGGTTTAGAGACATCATGAGAGATTTTGGTGTTATAAACATCCAAAAACGAGAAAATATTTGAGGAAACCTCAAACAATGTTGTCAATGAAACCTACGGCCCCGGTTTGGCGAGCTGGTGTCTCATAAACTACGCAAAGGAGCTCGTTGTAAGATCCGACAAAATATAAAATCTGTATATAGTTATAGATAAAATATTTTTTATTATTTCTGGTTTATTGTCGCAAGAAGAGATCGTTAGCTGCGATAAGATAGTCAATTTAGATACAAGTACCTACTTTGTACTCTAATTTGATATGAGTACTACAGTTATTATTTGTAACATCTGAATGTGTCTATCTAAAATACTTGATTTTTAAAAGTGACAGCCTCGAGCTTTAAGCGCGCGGTCGAGAATATCGGCGGTCGCGGGTTCGAACCCCAGGCACACACCTTTGACTTTGCGAAGTTATGTATGTATTCACAATGCATTATCACTTGCTTTAACGGTGAAGGAAAATATTGTGATAAAACCTGCACACCATAAAGTTCATAGAATTTCTTATGTGTGTAGTCCACCAACCCGCACTAGGCCAGCGTGGTGAAATAAGGCCATACAGGAGACCCATGCCAGCAGTGGGACAGTATACTTGAAAATTTGCTTTATATAAAGATGATTTTTTCTATTACATCTGCAACGTTTTAGATCCTAAATACGTTTTGTCACATTTGAATTAAAGGCGCCAGGTAACTATTGATATAGTTAATATTTTAAGTCTTCGAATTCACGTGTACACATTGCCACGTGACGGAGGCTGATAATCATGTGCCAACAATATGTTTGGATACGCGAGAATGACGAAAATTACACTAACACATATTACAGATATTTAGTTACGACCTTGGCCGAGAGTGTTGATGGTTGTAGGTTAGATCCGCATTTGATTCAACAAATCTGAATTCTTTTTTTTTCTCATACTGACGGGGTTGCATCAATCAAGAGAAGTGTTTGGGTAGCCTTTTGCCCTTTTTGATGCCATGAAATTGTGTTTGCGTGTCTATTCGAAATATTCTAGATGAGATTAAATACGTCTTATTCATTGGGATTTTCCCCTATAAGATCATCTGTAGACATTGAGATCAATCTAAGCATGGAATGCTCCGAATACAATTGCAATGACGGGATTTATAGCCGTCAAAAGGTTTGTAAGAAAGTACACACCGCCCTCTTGGTAGTCATCACTGCTGAACATAGGCCTCCTCCAAAGGCTCCCAGAGTGTTTCGTTGAAAGGGGCTTTCATTCAGCTTGTGAGTGGACGCCTAACGCTACGCTTGCCGATATGCACTCACACCCGAGATCCTGTCTGCTCTTTATACGGGCTATTTTGTACTCAACCTATTGCCGTCCGCTGTTGAACATAGGCCTCCCCAAAAAAGCGCCAACCATCCCGGTCTTGAGCAGCCCACATCAATCCAACAACCGCAACCGCACCAAGTCGTTGGACCATAACGCTGCAGGACGTCCCACACTACGTCTAACTATGCGCGGGTTCCACTCCAACACTTGTCAGCTCCAGCGGCCGTCCGACCGAAATATGGAAATGTCTACGGGCTATATGATTATCCATTACCTCTCACAGGCATCAGCATCCTCTTTAGGCATGACGCTGAGCTCCCGTCCAATATCCTGCAAGAGTTGCTGTATGATGGCGTCGGAGACAGCGTCCTCACAGCTGTTGCACTTCCAGAACTTGTTGTCCAGGTTCCTGGTCTCCGGGTTTGGGCTCTTCGTCTTATGAAGGATTGGCAGGATAAACGTCTCCGGTAATAAGTACCCTCTGCATCCCCTGAAAAAATGTCGTTATTTTTAAAATGTTTTTTGCATTCAATCAGTAAAATTCAATATCGTTGAAAGAGATTTCATCAAATTTGCCAATAATGTATAATATTGTGAAATAAAATCCACTTGTGCTAATTAATCTAGCACAAATTCAAATTGTTTAACACACCTAATAGATTTTGCATATATTTTTTCATTCCTTAAAGATCTAGTGGTAAAATCATTATTTTACCGCACATCCTTATGTGTTATAGCATGTAGACGGGATTGATAAATATTGGCTGTAATTTAGACGTTTGAAAAAGTATAATTAGCTTTTTATTACAAAAGCCTCAATAGCAAAAATTATTCAAAGATATCTTGACGTTTTTAATTTAAATTTACAGTAAAGCGTTTGTAGAAATTAGCCTTTATCTTTTGCAGACTAAAATATTACTGCAATTCAAGCTAACTACCGTGTAGTCCTCATAATTAACCATAAGTCTATCTTATTTGCCGACTTCAGTACAAGTATATGCCCTACGATCTAAAGGACCTGGGTTCCCGGACCGGGCATTGTTATTAAGTATTTGCATTGTGAAATTTTTAGCGGCAGAACGGAGTGTGGAAATTTGCCCGATGAACGCCAATAAGCTCGCCCCGTATTATAATATGGCACTTGTATATTCTTGCCGAAATGTGGGTGTAGAAATGCACCCCAATAAGGAATACAGGCGTAGATTTTACATAAACTCGAATTCTCTAATGAGGTAGGCGTGGGTTTATGTACAATGTACATATGTATTTTGTATATCTATCTTACTTCTTCTTGCACTTGACAGCGCTGTACATGGTGGACATCTCTGTGACGTCAGAGCATCTCTCGCAGGTGCACTCGAAGAACTTGGAGTCAGCGAGGTGGTGGCGGCGCGCCTCCGTGCCCCACAGCGGGTCGGTGTAGCACACCGTCACGTGGCTACCAGCCGGGATGTCTTCGCCCGCGCACAGGATCTAAGAGAAGAGAATATTTAATGGGGTTAGCTGCGATAAACGCGGTCAAGTAACTTGAAAAAGTTTGCGTTCAACTTGCGTTGAATTTGGGCAGTATGCCGATATGCCAGTCCGGTAGACAAATCTTTCTTGCTTGTACAGAAAATTTGATCTAAGGTGATTTTTTTTTAACGAATACCTATCGTATATATGTAGATAGTAGATATGATGAAGTAAAACATTTCGTTAAGCATTGGCTTTAAAATATAATTCAAATTGACGATTCAAAAGTACTTGTAAAAGCTACTTGAATAAAGATGATTTGACTCACAATTTGTCCGTCCGAGGTGAAGCTCTTATTGCAGTTGGCCCGACAGTTGTGTTCCACCATCGATATGCGATCGAACACCGCCAAGTACTCAGGCTCCATTAGCGGTACTTCATGCCCGTTTATCTGCAAATATATAAACCCGTGATGTAGTATATTCTATGGATTTCCGCTTGCATTGCGGAGTCAAATTATCCTTTCTCGTTTGAATTTATATTTATACAGAAGAAGTTTGCGAATAAAATAAATAATCATAAAATTTCATTTCTTCGATATAATAAATTGTTTCGGGTCTGGGCGTTAGAAGTCTCTCGTAGTTTCTGATACCCGCGACGTAGGACTTGTATATTGCTGTGGAGTCAGAATTATGAATGTGATTGTGTATTTACTATTTATTTATTATGAACTAATTTAGATTATAATCATGTGTCAAATGGATATATGCCAAATTTTATCCAGATTCATTATGCCCTTGTGGACTGTAGCCAGTAGACAATGAAACTTTCACGGCTAATAATACTTAAATGAAAAACTTCTGCATTGCGTAATAATAATACTTTGTTATAACTTATAACTGAATAACCTAATAACTACCTGTAGAATACCACAGCATCTCATGATTTCGTCTTCATTAAAAGTGCCGTCCAGTTTAAAGAAATTCCAGATGAATTCAGCCACCATCTTCCTGTCATTGTTCCATTTGTCCGTGCCCCTCCTGTCTTCGCAGTGAGACTGCAGGCCTTGCAGCTTGGCCCAGAGTTTCTCGTCGTTGTCTCGTTGGTACAAACAACGTAGCACTGTCAGGCACTGGTAATTTGGGTGGGGTACGCCGAATGTTGAAATATGGACCTGTAGAACACGAGTATGAATTTATTTAATTAGTTTGAGTCGTAATCAACGAGGAAAACAATGACTTTAATGATGAACAAAGGGAATTTAAGTTTTAGAGGGTCTTATAGCGCAAAACGATTTTTAAGAGAAAACCGTGGGATGACATAAAGGAGGGGGGTAGTTATGTACATAATTTACTTTTATTTTTTGAAATGTTAATCATTTGTTTGTGTTCATAACAAAGTGAACAAAAATAATATATAAGGTAAATAAATTAGATAGAAATTCATTATCGAGAGACTTAAGAAGTCGTAAAATAATATCATACAATACCTTTTCACCCCTCTTCTCAGTGTAATAACATTCAGGTTTATGCTGCTCCTTATTTGTGCACTCCTTCGAGCAGAAAGGCCAACCGCATTTCTCACAGGTCACTGTCTTCCCTTCTTCTAGCAGAGTGTAGCAGCCCAGGCAGACCGGTGGCGTAACCTGAAAATGGGGACGGATTTTTTAATACTTTAATTTATTCACAGATAAAATTATAACCATTGTAATAGATTAGCGATAAGGAAAAAATGCGTTCAGGATTTTAAGCTGAGACACAAAAGTCTTACGTTCTGTCATAGCATGCTTTCTTAAACCTGATCCAGCAAAAATGATAGATTCAGCATACATCTAAGCTCTAATTCTCTTAAAATGTGATACGTCACACCTAAGTTTAGTATATCAACAAATACTTATTCTATATACCTGTGCAGGTCCAGTAATAAGCGGTTTCTCCTTCATAACCACATCCCCTGATTTAATAAGCCGGGAGGCTTCCAAATACCTCCCGAACTTAACGTCTTCCTTCAGCCTGGCTGGAGTACACTGGAATTTGTGCATCTTCCAGTCCTGCTTCTGGTGGTCTTTGGAGCAGTAGTGGACTGTCTGACATCCAGAACATTTCTGGATGGCTGGAGACAGGCATACTGCGCAGGATCCATCCGGAACCATTCTGGGGGTAGGAGACAATATTTGTTTGATAATGATCGGTTGTTTTAAGTTGAATTGGACCTAATATTTTAAATTTAATTCCTGGACTTACATAATGTAAAACAAACATTTATGATGTTTAAAGTGGTGTATGAAGCCATAAACTTATTTCTAAAATTAGTCAGTCATTAGAAATTAAAAAAATAATGACAAAATTTTGATAGCAATTCTTTGTCAACATCCATAGTTATTCTGATCTTACATATGCTGAGGAAACTGACTTACTGTTTGCTCAATATGTTGATATTGTTGTATAATTTTAATTTCAATTTATGTATCAGTTATCACAATCGATTGTTGCACCTGTCTAAAATATTTGGTCAATAATTGCAAGCTGTAAATTTGCTATTACATTTTACCAGGCGATTAAAGACCCTTTTTTACCAATATTGGCCTGGAGAATATTATTATCTTTTTAATTATTTTATAAAAAATAAATTTTTAACTTATTTATAATTACAAAGATACTTTTATTATTACATTCCATGAATTATTTCTGACAACTGTACTTAGTTAACAACACAATAGGTCTTACCTTGTTATTTGTAAGTTTATGCCTGAATTTTGAAACTGTAATTCACAAGATATTATTCACTAAATTAAGTATTATATTTATAATATATAAATAATGTGCCGCAAACAGTGAGGGCGGCATGCGCCGGGGAGACTGGCGTGTGCGCGTGCGCATAAGTATCGATGTAAAAATAAACCAGCTATTCGACACCACAACACATATTGAATGTCTTCCTATCTTCCTATTCCGACATAAATATATATTAAAACTTTAATAATATTGTAAATAAATGTATTTTTTCTGTCTTGTTATAATTTTTGGAATCTTCTTCTTGGCCAAAACTATTACGAGATTGAATAAATGTCATTTAATTTCGTTTAAAATATCAACTGTGTCCAATAAGGGCAGGTAAGATTTACAAAGTGCAATAACGACATCGTGATGAAACCTGCACACCTAAGAGTTCTTAGGAATTTCTTAGGGGTGTAGTCCGCCAACCCGCACTAGGCCAGCGTGGTGGACTATGGCCTTAACCCTCTCAATGGTAGAGGAGACCCGTGCTCAGCAGTGGGCGTATATGGGTTGATGAAGAAGAAGAAGAAGAATAACGACAACTGATGTTAAGCATTGAATTGAATGCAATGAATGTTTAGAATAGCGAGGGACGATTCCGATTATTTAATTTCTTGAATGTATTTTGTTTTCTTTTTGCTAAATTAAATCAGTATCTTTATTATATGACTTATATATTGTCAATAGTTTAGATATATATTTTCTACCCTATGGCAAGGGGACGTACAACGTCCTGCAACTCCGAGACGGCAGAGACATCTTAATTTCAAAGGCGCAACTAGCGACTGCGGAAATAATGGTAGGCGCTTTTCCCTCTCACAACATGGTCGCCCCACTTGGTGCGAAGGTCACCCCTTCGGTGGCTTTAGTCAGCATGCTTGCATAAATTTTTGCATTACTTTGCGAGGATGTGTATACGCTTCCCGCCCCCTTCCCCAGGAATAGCGGGAATTAGAGACATAGCCAGCTGTCCCCAAAGAAAAAAAATTGTACCTACCGGTTTGGTCTCTCATTTTTTATGTTAATAAGTATAATAATTACAATTTATTTATCTGGGTATTATACACCTATCTTGCTAGTTGATCTGCCCATTATTGTTTTTGTATATTGTTTAAAATTTATGCTGTTTTTGCATCAACTTTATCTCTACATCGCCCAAAGGTTGAATCACCGATGTTTTTCCTACATACAATTCATTCTCTAAAAAAAAGCAACAGAAGAAACAAGCTTTTGTACTGAATTTGAACCTGCTACAGACAAAATGTTTGTTTTATAAATAGGTACGCATTTTAGCTTTTGAGCTATCAGGTATAAAATAAAATAAGAGACAAGTTTTATTTTTATTTTATATTAGTACGCCTTAATATCTATATAAACAAATAGTTTGTCACGCCGTAACAAATGTCTTTTAGCAGAAGGAATGAATACATAGAAGAATTCCAAAAAAAATAAAAATATTTTCCAATTTATAACAAAAATAAATAAATTTATACAAAAGTTAGAGTTTATTGTTAAAGAGAAATAAATAAATTATTCCATAAAAATATGCCAGACACATAAAAAAGAGCATTATAAATTTGAATCTCACAATAACATTTCAATAAACATAACTTATTTAAGAGCGACGATCAAAATAATTGCGTAATTTATAGATTTTTCAATTGTTTTATAATCAGTATTAAAATAAGGCACTCATCTTCGTCTCATAATTATGACCCGTTTCATTAGTTCTATTCTAGCATCATTTAATTCATTAAATAAGTTAAAAACATTACTTTATTACACTTTGGAATTAACAATAATATATTTTATAATAAAACATAAGTCTCAAATAAATTAGAAATAGTTAGATTTGTTAACAACAAAGAGTATTTTATTTTTCACTTCTCCCCTCATTGTTTCAGGTGGGAGATCAGATCAAGATATTTTCCCAATGATTTGTTCCCAAGTTTTGATTTTCTGCAGCGCTTCTCTGGCTGCCGAGGCCATCAATCCTTCCGATGACTGGGCAGGCTCGAAGCCCAGGATCAATGCTGATTCAGTCAGGTATTTCACAATCTGAAATAAAAATCATAATCACCAAGTGTCGCATGAAATGATTGTCCTGTAATCTCGGTTTATGTTTATGTTTTCTAGGTTAAAGTATTGCAAGAATTGATAAAGTAAGCCAGCTTGAAATGAGTTGAGTGACCTTAACTCAATTATGAATGTTTCTTAATAATTGATCTGCTGCTTTATAAAGGAAAATTTAAGTCAAATACATTGAAAATATTTACTGTTTTATCAGATGGAAATGGCTTAATCAACTGTTACTTTGGGGTTCATAGTAGTGCGTCGCATATTTCTAAGTAGATTTACCTCTCTGAGGCGGTTCTTAAGACTTTCTTTAGTGATGGCTTTCTTCTCGAAATCTCTTGTAGTGAGTATCATCAGTGGCGCGTGAAGCTCATATAGAGTGACACCTGGTAATCAAAGAAAAGTTATGGCATTTATGTTAAATCGATTATAGAAAGAATAAAAACACTAAAATACTATACCATAATATTTTACTATAGTCATGATTTTTAGGGGCGTTTTTTAAATCATTATTATAGTGTATTAAAACTTGGCTAGCCCATAATCGCAACTCGCACTAGGCTAGCATGGTGGACTGAGCCCTAAACCCTCTCAGTGATAGAAGAGGCCGATGCCCAGCAGTGTGACATACATACTTTATATATGGGCTGACGATGATAATTGTGGAAAGATATCAATATTTAACTGCTCTCACCCCATAATCATCAACATGGGACGTATATGGGCTGGTGATGATGATAATTGTAGAAAAATATCCCGATTAAACAGCTCTCACCTCGTAACCTCGAGTACCCCGGCTCGATGACATCGAAGACCTTCATGAGATCCCTGCAGATGTCTATCTTCCTGTTGAGCTCGAGGTCTGGCATCTGGTGGATCATGTAGTTGGCCACCTTCCCGTACAGCTGGCTCAGCGAGTGCTTGGCGGAGAGGCTCAGGTAGTGCGTGCTGTGGATCACGTTACGGTACTTGTGCAGGAAGTTCTCGTAGCCGGGGACGTCGTTTGCGTCTATCAGCTCGAACTCATCTGTTAACCTGAAAGTTGGTGATATTTTTAAATTGTTATCCTGGGAAATAATTATTTTTTAAGCGTGATTATCGATTAAATTACACGCACCTAAATTCAAATGCATTGTCAAGAGACTTTGTAGTACTATGTGTCTTCTAAATACTATGAACCTTGCAAATCTACTAAAATTCCACTTATAAAAAGAGTGATGATGGTTATCACAAAACTTAGTAGGTAATTAGAAAGACAAATTATGAACTTATTTTGACTACTTCATTACTTTATTTCATGGATCCTAACACGCTCAAGAGACTTTAAAACAGATTTTCTCACTACGCAAAATGTTTTTAGATTTCGCACTAACTTCCTGAGCAGAAGCTGTACTGCTGCAGCGGGCATGGTGTAGGCGCAGTTGTTGTCGACGCAGCGCCACGCCGCCGCGGGTTCGAGCGGCGCGGCAGACAGCACGCGGCCGCCACACCGCGGGCAACGGAACGCGCTGGCGTAGGTTCCCAGCTCGGTGGGGTCCGAGCACCGCCGGCAGCAGCAGTCGAAGAACTTGCTGTGCTTAATGTGCTCGCGGCGTTTTAGGGTGCCCTGGGAATCAAAATAGAGGAATGTTTCATGGCTTTTGGTAGTTCATCTATTACAATAAGTAGTTATCATCGTATCGTATTAGGTGGTTTAGTACCTAAATTATAGAGATAAGTGTACAGCATTATTGGTTTAGTTTATGTAGCCTAATTTCGAAATTTCGTTATAATTTCTGGGCTAGTCACACCTCGTTTTCGACCACAATGGATATACCTAGTTAACATAAGGTTCGATCATCTTGCATCGAGAGAAAGGTGTAAATAATTTTGATTTACGGAATTAATTGAAGAAAAATGATTATGTCGCGCTAAAAAAGCCCAATATACCGAGTACTTATAAACTAAAAATTACCAATCACCAAGGTATATGAAATATCTACTAACTATTTAAAATTACCTGTAAAGTATACGCATAGCACAAAGATATGAGGTCTCCAGCCTTATGCGGCATGGACGCCCTTATGGTGAGAGGTCTCCCGGGCACTCTCTCGGCGTCCGTGTGGGTAGTAGAGGGAGTGCAGTCGTGTGCTAGAAGGTACGCTCGGTCGTACAACGCACGGGCGTTCGCACCACTACCGCCTACTTCGAAAGCATTCACCTGGAAATTAAGACATTTAGTTAGATTTAGTACAAAATCCCAGTGCTGTCAGACGTCACCTCTTTCTGACCGACAAAATGTGGACCGTTGGTAGTGTTAGTGTGTTCTACCATTGTATGCATACTAGCTAATATGGTCAAACGGCCTATTTCCAGATACCAGGTGATCAGGTAAATTTTACCGCCATCAATCGGGTTTTTAATGAACTGTTGAGCTTTCTTTTTTGAAATATAGATGGCGTTGCTTATCTAGAAATCGTAGACAATTGTGTATTTTTATGTGAAGTATCAAAATATACAATGTTCACTTTCTAAGTTTTTCAGTTTCAAATCTTTACTAACCTCTAGAATACCGCAGACAGTATGTATCTCCTGTGGGTCGTAGTCCAAGCCCCATTTCTTGATCCTCTGCACGACATTTTTATCGTTCATCGGCCAGATGTCGCCACGAGCGCGGCGCATCTCGTTGTGCGCTTCCATTGCTGATAATGCCGTCCATTTTTCAGGATCCGCTTTTTTTAGGAGGAGACATCTGGAATTCGATTTTCGTGCTATTCTTGTCAAATGAAAAAAAAAATTTACATAACTTTAAGAATTAAAAAAATCAACGCAATTAATTTAATAATAAATTATTTCGTTAAAAATGTCACAGATAGATGAAAAAAATCGATACAATATAAAAAAAAAACACATACGATACTTTTAGTACTTAAAATTAAATTTTACGCGACTGAAACCATGGGGACCTTGTCAGTAAAAAATAAAAAATACCTTAAAGGCGTCAACGCTTGGTAGGAATCCTTTAAGTCTTCAAGATTGCTGTAGTCCGGTGGTATGTTCTTCAGCGTGTCACACTCGTAGGTGGCGTGGCCAGTGTACTTGCCTTGCCCGGGACACGAACTGCTACACATCGGCCACTTGCAACCTCTACATCTGAAAGTCAGTAGGACTATGTTAAGTCTCGCTCGTCGTCGAATTTTATTTGAAAATTAGTTAATTCATAGTTTCATAGTTAATTCATTTCTTCATTCATATAGGAAATGTAAGCAAACTGTGTTTTGCCTGCGGAAGATAAAGTAAAACTAATCACCCTAATTTATAGTAAAAAAAATTAAGCATATGGTGTAGGTGATAGGCATAATTAGAGAAGTGGAAGAAAAAGTGGCTAAATAAATATGTAACTACATCGTACGTCTGCGTGTCGTAGGTATCATTCATTATGAGAGATTTTTCAGTCTATTGAACATCCAGATCCGAAACAAACATTTAGGGGTAACACGAATATTTGCCTCGATGCGGGGATCGAACCTGTGGCTTCTCATTTCGCAAACTGGTATCTAAGCAACTGCTCCACGAGGCTGTTATGTTGTACATATTTGTATATTACAGAAAGCTAATATTGTTAAAACTGTATGGTGAAACTGCTTACTTATAAAGATTCGTTTCGTCCAGCTCCCGGTAGCAGCCGAGACAGATGAGCGCGCAGCCGGTGCACGGGCCCACCACCAGCGCCGGCTCCTCGATGATCACCTCGCCAGCTCGGATGTCGCGACTTGCTACCACGTATCTGTATACAAACATTGTAGTTAAGAGCATGAGTAGGTAAATTGTATTTCATTCCAATGTAAACCGCTCCATATTCTTTCATTGCAGTCTATCTAACGGTTATCCGAAAGAAATAGACACATACCGTAATTTACTGCACTCTGATTTTGTTTTATTTAGCCTTTTTAACCATAATTTTATTATTTTTTATATACTCAAACATAAAGAGCGAGAAATAAAATATGTAAAAAAAATACCGATCGTGCAAAAATCTTTTTGACTAGGAAATCGTAAGTTCTTTAGTACACCTGTACAGAAACTCTATAAGAGTTTATAAGTGTTTATTCCGAAAATCAATAGAGAATTTCTTGCTTACATTACACACAATCGTACCTCGAGACCATCTAGAAAGTAAAATTTTGAAGGTATACGTAATTTAAAAAAAATGCGACCTCACGACCACGATTCAGCTGAGATTCTAATTATCTTAAGAATATAATATATGTAAGTGTCGTTTAGATGTCCATGTTACAGTTAAAACCGGTTTTTAGATAGAACGCGTTTTTCCTAGTTAGAACTAGTTTTTACTTGATGCCTTCGTTAATACTAGAAATACCCAGTTAAAACTAGAATTTACCACTGATATATTTGATTTTCAGATAAAACTAGTTGTCACATCGAGCTGTAGTTAAAACTAGCACTAGATAAACTAATTTGAAAATGAAAACAATATGTTTTTAAAAATTGTTACTTTAATATTAAAAACACAAAAGGAACATTTTAGAGAACATCGACTTAAATTATTTGCAAAGATGACAATATTAATTATAAGTACGTAAATAAAATAATCGAATAAATCAACAGAACACAACCATAAAATTTCAAAAAGAAACATTGTTAAAGGACCTTGATTAACACACAATAAAATCTAATCAGTCAAACTTGAATTTAAAAAAGGATCAGGATCTACTTGTTATTGCAAGAAAAACTATCGTGGCATTTTGAATTACATAGATAACCACTTTTCTTGCAGAGACACCTTTTTGACATACATCCTTTCTTGCAAACGCAGCGCATAAATCCTTGGCCTGTTCCTATGGCTGTTTCCTTAGCAACAGTTCTCAAAGGTAAATTTGTATTCGGTACATATTCTTCACGCAAAAATTTTTCTTTGCAGTTGTCAAATTCTGACCTGAAAAGGACATTTAACAACAAGGTATGATGAATTGTAACCTCGCTCGGAACACTTTTAACTGACTCGCTGCGGAAAAACGCGTTTTGTCTAGTACGAACTAGTTTTAACTGATATTCGATTTGGACATTAGTTAATTCTAGTATTAACAAAGGCATTAAGTAAAAACTAGTTCTTACTAGGAAAAACGCGTTCTATCTAAAAACCTGTTTTAACTGTAACATCCATAAATGAAATACACTATTGATAAATACTTCTCAAGCTTTAGCACAATAATATTGATGAACTTAAATTGGCGCTATCTGAATATTTATTTCACCCCTCATTTCGCACGTAATAAAAATCATGGCCTTTCCGACATACGCCATTAAGATCAGCGTAATCTGAAGCAAAATGCTTTTGATTTCTACTCAAGCATATTCACATAAACACAATTGATTTACTACTCAAAAATACTCAGCAAATTAATAATCCTGTTAGATTCATTCACGACTTTTCTGCGTAAATTGGGATTTGGATTTATTTTTATTTACGTAATAGTTGGTCGTAGGTATATCAATGAGTTGTGTCTTACACTGCAGATTGTTTCCGTCTTAACGTAGTAATCTTTTGGCTTCTCTTAATTTTATTGTGGGTTAAGTGAAACAGAGAATATCAATATTTGTTAGTTACCGTCCACAGTAAATGATAGTATCTAGTAGGCTTCGCTAAGGAAATGCTCTATTTGAATTGCATTGGCTAAAATCTCATGTAAATCATTTTCTACCCTCGAATAAAAGTAATGTAAAGCAACCTTCATAAGTCTCACAGCGAAATTTCCTAAACAAGATATTAATAACAATTAATGCAAATAATTCTTACTGACATATTATGAGGAAGAACAAAAAATTTACAAACTAGGATGTTTTATAAACACTATCATAAATAAACATCAATGCTCGCTTGAGTCACATAATGTCGTAAATTATGGATACCGAAGAAGATATTATAAAACATTACCTGCCCATCACATCCGAATGTCTGATTTCATAGCACAGCTTCTTCTCCGTCGGCTGGATGTCTTCCACTTCATCCTTAACTTCTGTTTCAATGATGTTCTCCTTGTTGCGCCCGCCATCGCCCTTCCCTCTCTTCTTTTGCTTGAAAAACAAATGAATGATGAGCACCGATAGTTGAACCGCACAGACTTACACCCGAAGACTTACACAGAATATGCAGCGAAGCATAAGAGGCAGATGAATGAATTCGACTGGAGCTAGCGTTCATGAATGGTGGGCTAGTAGGCGTTGTCTATTCGTATTTTTGTTCACCACTTGACTTGACCGCGCGGATGGACGTTAAAAACACCATTTCATAACTATGCCAATCGTGTGCGACCGTGAAATCGTACGGGTTAAGGTCGGTGCACACTACACATCTCGATTATTTGCAATTAATCTTATTAGTAATAGAAATTAGATAAATATCAAGATATACTTCGATGGCTCTTCTATGATGAGGGATTATTGTAGGCCGCAAGGGGTAGAGAAATGTAGCTATTTTATAGTTCAATTCAAAAGACTTGCTTAGACCTGGTAAAAGCAATTTTCTGCTAGCATTATGAAGTTAGTCAACAGTATTTCTTTTCATATATTTGAAGGAGTGAAAATTTTACAAATTTCATTTTTAGACTTATCTTTATCTGTACAATTGATATATCGATCACATCACCAAAAAAACAGTAGTTTTAAGCCTCAGGAATGCATTTAATCTCGTATAGAAGCTATAAGCTAATATATTGTATATTTACACAAATACACAAAATATATCCTCATTTTAGAACGAAATAACACCAGGATCAGTGCCGCTTGCAAATTTCATAAATATCAATAAACTCTACAGTTTATTCCAGAAAATATTAACTATAATCCGTTCAAATATCAAGATTGTATACAAGATTGTGATCTCACTCCTTGAGCGATTTAGTATGAACTAAGCTCATTACTGGCTAGTATAACTTCAAATATTAGATATTTTCGTACGTTGCGTGATTGCTAATAATTTTGGATAACACTTCAACCATACACATAATTTAATTTAATACAATCCAGTGTCAGTACTTCCATTGAAGTCTGAATGTCTTGTTTATTTCGAAGTTAGATTATTCTCATTAATACGTCAAAATGTGCTTGTTAAAAAAAGTTTTAGAACATAAAGATTATTACTAGGAATTTTGTAAACTGAACTTTTGGGTTTGCACGAAAGTACCGTCACTTATACAAAATGCCTGCTTTCCTAGAACGGTAAGTACTACAATTACTGATTTCTACAATTACTGACTGCAGGCAGTATTTTAATTTCCTTGACAATAGACTGGCAGATTTTTTGTTCCTCAAACATGTTTCTAGATTTCATGCTGTTATAGAAGAAATAGCAATAATGATATAGTTCTTTAACGTTATTACTTCTGCATATCATAGTAAATAGATTTATCTTTAATTATTAATTATATTCAAGTGTCCAGCAGTGGACTTCCTTTTGGCTGATGATAATTATGATCATTATTGATTATTAATGCATGCCCGTATGCACTGATTGAAATTGTAAATCATAAAAAGTTTAAACCTTCTTAATTTAAGCCCATCTTAGTGCAGAGGTCATACGAATATGGTGCTAATACCCAGGAGGCTGGTAAGATTAGGCAATAAAATATAATAAGTAGAATTACATACTCTAAAGTCTAAGTAATTCTTAATGTGTACTGTCACAAGTAGCTCCAGCGTGGTGGATTAAGGCCCAACCTCTTTCAATGGTAGAGGAGGTCCGTGCTCAGAAGTAGGACGTAGATGGGCTGATGATGTTAATGATGACAAGTGGATACAAGTTTGAAAATGTATTCCGTCATACAAAATTATAGTTTAATCTGATTTCATCATCTCGATAGGATCTGGTTTGAAATCTTGGCATTACATCGGAGTAACTACGCATGTTTATTACATCAAAGAGTATATCGCGCATTCAATAAAATTTCATACATCAACTCGTCAAATTTTATGATGATCTGCTCATTTTATTTCTAGGAATATAGGTTAGTAGTTTGCTCGCTCGTCGTGTTCGTGCACTGTTGTATATACAAGCGCTAAGTGTTTTTTTCTCAGAACCTGCACACAATTACGTTTGTATTCCCAAAGGGTTAAACAGAAGTATATTTAGGCATGCATTTTTGCTCGTTTGCTTCTCATATCTCTCGTAATAAGAGGCGAGTCTATAGACGTTTTTCGGTTATATTTTCACATTATATGCTCCTATAAATCAATAATCATTTATTGGACAGCCCCGTGGCGCAGTTGGCTAGACACCAGCTTGCGAAACGAGCGGCCGCGGGTTCGATCCCCGCACCGAGACAAATGTTTGTGTGAACCACAAATATTTGTTTCGGGTCTGGGTGTTTGTGAGACCGAAAAGTCTCTCGTAGTTTCTGATACCCACGACACAAGACTCGTATCTTAGTGTGGGGTCAGGACTATGTTTGTGACTGTAGGGTGTATTTATTTATTCGACTAGGGAATCGAAAGCTCGTGCCGCGATTACACCAGACGGTGCTCTTTTAGTACGAATTACCAAGACTATCTTATAGACCCTAATAATTTCGAATGTTTACGTAAGTACTAAGTAAATTCTGTACATTTTATATATTTTCTAGTTCCTCACCAGTAAAATGAAAGGTCCATGTGATGATTATTGATTACCTATCCGACTGGAAATTGATTGGCTGTTATTAAATGTAACAGAAGTTTCCGATTCTAAAGTCCGAAAGGCTTTACGTAAGTCATTATGGTTGATTGAGTGCATTGTTTACTAAAAGTATTCAGGCAGCATAAATACTCTATCTCTAAGCACCTCAATGGAAATCATTATCATTATTTTGTACTAATTCCTCCTCTGCTTCAAAAGAATTTAAAGGCATTAGGCCACCAAATTAGTCTTATAAATAACAGTCAAATTGCTCTGATTATTATCTATTTACCCTTAACCTAATTTAAACAGATCGTACCTTAAATATTTCCCATAGTTCCAAACATAAATCGTTCAGTCTCCGTGTAAAGTCGAGGGCGATTACTAGCCACAACTTGTGCAATATCCTTATCGTAAACAGTTTGTGTGTAATCATACGCGTACACGAAACGAGATGTGCGCTGCTCTACAGTGATGTGATGTTTATCGAACAATACATTTGATGTAGATTCTCGCTCAAACGGTAATGTAGAATCTCAAATTTTACATGTTTTGGGGAATAGGGTAGATTGGCGTAGATTGGAGTAGATTGGGAAAGTTACTTGTTTGTTAGCTTCACTACAAAAAGGTAATTAGTGCTCCTAAGTCCTAACGTAATAAAATATTTTTAAGGAAATAGGGTGCCCGAGAAACGGGTATAACTAGGTCCCTTTTTCTACTAAAAAATGAGGAGTAGGTAAAGTCACTTGAGTGTAGACTAAATATCTTTTCACTATTTGCCAATAATCGCCGTAATATCCGCTTAATCGGTCTCCAATCGTAAGCTACACAAAATGGACTAAAAGTAGTACAAAAAGTAACCTAATGGCCGAATACTGAAACGCAACTTAAAAATTAAGGTGAACTTAAACCTCTAATCCCGTCATATTTTAGTCGCTTAAAATCGACTTAAAATTAAGTAGCGTTTCAGTATTCGGCCGTAAGAGTTTTATCGATATGAAGTGGCAGTAATCAGATTTTTCGACGTCACTAATATTAACTCCAGGTGTGTGTTTAAAAGGCATTATTTCTGTCAAATATAGTAACCTGGCAACTCTCAGGAGCGACGCCCGAACTGAATCGGGTTAATAGTGGTACTGCAACCGTACTTACCGATACGGATTGAAAGGAGTACTTTGGAGGCAATGGGACCCACACATTTCCGAGATTAACCAATGTCTTTCGAAACATCATAAATAATGTTAAAAGGTTTTTAAAAACATTAAGAATATCGATTGTTTTCCGAAATTAATAGTCGTTTATAATGGTCACTGGTTCATAACCAAGTGTAGTATCAATAGATATGGACATAGTAAGTACAAAAATTACCCACATAACTGGCTGTGTAGTTAAACAACAGCAATAAGTTAAAATAAATAGTTAATAGTTTAAAGACGACTTGAGAAAGGTGGCGGGTAACGGATGGATGAGGGCTGCTCAAGACCGGGATGGTTGGCGCTTTCTTGGGGAGGCCTACGTTCAGCAGTGGACGGCGATAGGCTGATTGATTGATTGAATAAGTTAAAAAAGAAAAACATGTGCCTTTCTCTCCTTCAACCATATTTTTATTAGTCGTATTTGTATATTTATCAGTTGTATTTCTGTATAATACGCTAAATGTGGGTTTGTGTCCGGGCATTTTTTTGTTATATCATTTCGTAAGACAGCAACGTTTGGGAATGGTCAATTTGACCTATCATTCAAAAAAAGTTTATAATATAAGAAGTTCTCGCCGTATTCTCAGGTGCTGAGTACGCCCCACACATATCCGAACCAATTGTTTACATATCAATCATGAAATCATTTCACAATGAGCTCGCGAGTATTTACGCGTGTTTTGGTTCTTTACCAAATGATATTGGTTTGTTTATATTTGACCAAGCGTAAGATCATTTGCCTATCAAACGGTACGCACATACAGAAATAAGTTGGTTTGTTAATAAATTACAAATGCGAGTGTATGTTGAAATTGTTGGAGCTGTGCGCTTTAGAAAAATGAGAAGTAATTTTCAAAGTTTTGGGTATTATTGTAGGAAATATTTACGGACATAAGAAATGGTGTCTACAATTAGCGTCAAGTGACGAGTTGCTGCTAAATTTCGTAATATAAGTGACATATCCGGATGCCTAATTCTCAGACTAACTAGTCGAGGCATATGTTAGCTAGTTTTAATTATTAAAATCACGTTTTTTGTAGGATGTCATTGTTTAATCAGCTAAGCCCTACTATGTCCGCGCGGAAGACTAAAGTCTTAAAATCTAAACCATCTCAATTGCACAGGGGACCCACACGCAGCAGTAAAATGTATGATGTAGTGATGATAAAGATGAATGTATACAAAGATATGCATTTTAATTTTACGTGATGGCTAATAATTTATAAGTTCTTAATTTCAAAGTCGGTGCCACATTAACTCTTGCATTAAAGCTTAGTAATCGCTGTCTTAAACTTAAATTATTGCTACCCGGATAACGGATAACGCACCATATTTTATCAGTATTCTTATTACTATGACTATTTTTGATATACTACAGCGATGATTTATACCAAGAGATACTGTTTCCAACCGCATTATTATGCGGCAGCTGTTGATGCACCGCTTTTAGAGTCGAAACTCTGTTATTAATATGAAGCTGTCAATCACACGGGAAACTTGGTGAAACCGGTTGAGATTTACAGCGAGCCGTTGACCGATTTAACGTTGAAAATCTATTCGGCTGGTATTATTGTTGGCAAATAACTTGGTTTAAATATTTTAAAATAACCCGTAAACCCGTGGTATTGTTCTAGCGGCTGTTGGAACGCATTCAAACCGAGCGAGCGGGACGCAAGTGCCCGATGCTATTGTTTATTTTGAATGGCAGTTTTCTTTGCAAGCGGCCTTGATTTCTATTTTAATTACTCGTCTAGTTGTTCACTTTCATTTGATATTTGATTGCGAATTGATCTTTATTAATTTTGTTTCGCGGGATTTTAAGTTACAACAGCTATCACACTACTGCCCTCCTCTATCACTGAGAGGGTTTAGGACCTAGTCTTTAGTCAGCCAAATAGCCAGGATTGACTACATTACTGCCTCACTAAGTAACAAAATGCTATCAGCTTAATGCTGTGTATAGATAAGTTGACCGAAACGCGACATTATTGGTAATATAAATTTATCTCATGGGGAAACATTTAACCCACATT
Source organism: Cephonodes hylas (assembly GCA_030295005.1). NCBI lineage: Eukaryota > Metazoa > Arthropoda > Insecta > Lepidoptera > Sphingidae > Cephonodes > Cephonodes hylas. Next base: position 11,536,923 of record AP025376.1, on the reverse strand, counting down.
TGTAATAAGATAGAACACTTTAGCGAAAGCTTCACACTTTTAAGTATATATAGTAAATAACCACTTATATTTCTAGATATACTACTAAAGATTTAATGATATAACTTTTTACTGAAATATTTGTAACTGTATGCATAGCATTGCACTTACGACCGAATGCAGTGTCTTATTCAGTCCCAGGATAACAAAAAATGGAGGCGCAGTAGGTTTATGGATCAGGCTTTTGCGTAAAGAAAACCGATAGAGAACTGATTGGAAATGATCATATGAATTCCTTATAAGGATCCAGATTAGATGATAAGTCCGTAGATACTGCATAAATAGGGTATATATTGAAATAAATGTCATAACTTATGGGAACATTTAGATCTAGCAACAAGAGGCGCGATACAAAGAGGTCGGTCCCGCGACAGGAGCTAACTGGCGTGGGTTATGTAAATGAACCGAGGATTTACGAGCCAATAACGTGATTATGGAATGTTCAAGCGATGTATTTTGGTGTAAGTCGTAAAGTTGTTAGCACTATGTACATCATACGACGGGCTGGACGCAGTTGGACCGAAGTGATTCATTCACCTTGTATTGTTTTGAATTATTATGCCCACATAATGATTATTGATAGTTTATGATAGTTTTGAAGAAAATATCCTAAATATAAGGATAGCTTAGAAATTTGCTCCCGACGTTAAAGAAGTCGGTCAACATGTCTGCTACACTTCTCCTCGTATTAAATAGCTGAAGAGTTTTACTTGTTGAATGCGTTAGGAACTAGTGATCAAAATTGAAAAAATCGTTCTATGTTAGATAACCCATTTTATGCTTAATAGTCTAAAAGCTATCATTACACCAAGACCAATAAGCAAGCAGCAGTGGATCATGTAGTAAAAAAGAGGAAAGAATATTCCTCTCGCTGTCTAATGTAGGTATCGCATACGTAACTGTGGGCAATAACTAATATATTGTTAAAGTTAGTCGCAAAAAACATCCATGTTTAAGGTCATCCCTGTGAACTATTCTAGTAGACCAATAATTAAAAAATACTCTATCAGGTACCTCCAAGAAGAACTGAAATAAGAGCTTACAGCTCTTTTTCAATTTCACAGTTTTTCCTAGTGTCTTTTAGTAAACATGTTTCTTAAACATTCATGTATAGAGATTTCAAATATGCTATATATGTCAAATTCCGTACAATGGCGTGCTTTGGTATTAAGTCTTCAAATTGATTTATTATGTTGAAAATGCGATGACGTTTTTCCGTTATGAAAGATCTTAAATCTTTTGTGATGTGTAAATTACTCAACTATAAAACTTCAGGCGGACGTAACACCCGTATCGTAACCACGTTCAAATAGGTTTTTCATGTGAGATTTTAATATATAATAAAAAAAATTTAATTCTTTGAGGAATATTAAATTTCAGTAATATTAAAAGTTTATGACGTGTGTTAAAATTATTTAATTTTATTCTTCACTAACTCTCGGATTAGTCACATAAGATAAAAGATTATATAAAAGCAGATAGTCTTGAATTCAGATTTAATGCTATTGGGTTTTAAGTCAATAATTTCTCTTTGGAGCAAGGGGGACTAATCAAGCTATAGGATGTTTTGGCACTCTTAATACTGTTATGAAACTTCGTCACAATTTTGGATTGGGGGTAAAAAAATAAGTCAAGGTTGACCCACAAGTCTTTTGCCCTCAGACAAAATCAAATATAGATGCTATTGAAAACATTTAGTTCTCAAACCATCCGCCAAGTATTCAAACCATGTTATAATTAATTGCTGTGCCTTAGATGCGGGTTTGGCCGGCGATAGTACGCATCTATGAAGAAGTTTGACGATTGGCGCTCGATTGACGTGTCGCGTCAACGGTTGATCCAATTACGAGACATGACGCCACGAGACGCCTAAATAGATTCGTGTATTAACGGGATCACTGACATACTTCTGGGCCAATTGACAATGTGCATACAAAGTTGCATGTATCGAGGTCCTATAAACTAGAATTAGAAGAAATATATAATGTATCAAAGCAAAAAGATAACGAAAGTTTCAAAAACGTAAGATAAGATTTTTAACTAAAAATAAATAGAGTATTTAAAATTCATAATAGATCTAAGTATACAGAATATTAATGCCTATGTAGCAGCGTTGTAACAAAATGAAGTAGGAACCTTTAAACATTAGATAGTCTATAGCGATGTGATTTAGTAAATGAGTAGTGAGTAAGTTTAAAATAAATGGTCCTTTTCATAATACGAGTACATTTTTCAATTTCGTAAGCATTAAAATTTACGAGACTCCTTGATACCGAAATCCAAACAGTAAAAAATTTATAACAAATTATATTTGTCTAGTTTTACTCTCGTTTTTAAACTACGCCAAATGGGCTGCCATTGCTAGACTGGCATTTACGATACTTAACTCCAGTGGCATCTCAAACAATTACATTAAGTTGTACAGGAATAAACGGTAATAAAATGTACCGCACAATAAATCTAAGAGACGGCAGGCAGACGGCATATCGTGTTATTGTACAATACGACATGATATTGGCACATGTCCCGCGCGACATGTCCTACATGACGACGCGTCGATACCACGTCGCCTTGCCGCCGTGTCGCCGTGTCGCCACGGAACACAGCAACACGACACACATCAACACATAACAATATTGACGCTTTATTTGTCCGACATCATATGCAAGATTTGTATAAAAGCAATAGATGATCCTTATCCTCGACCACGTTCTAAGATCACATGTGTTGATGATAAATAAAATTTAAATAAAATGAATTATTTTTTTCTATTCGTGGTTCAAATTAAATTTAATTAACACCGCTCGTTCACTATTATGATTAAACTGATAGTAAGTACTATAACATATAGAGAATGCACCTCTGTCTAGTGTCTACCCTTTGGGGAACATTTACGTGAGATAATGAATCTATACAGATTTTCTAACTTCTTGAATGTTTACCTCTGGGAACTCATCACGTCGTTATCACTTTGGCGTGATCATACAGCCCCGTGACGCAGTTGGTCAGACACCAGCTTGCGAAACGAGAGGCCGCGGGTTCGATCCCCGCACCGAGACAAATGTTTGTGTGATCCACAAATATTTGTTTCGGGTCTGGGTGTTTGTGAGACCGAAAAGTCTCTCGTAGTTTCTGATACCCACGACACAAGACTCGTATCTTAGTGTGGGGTCAGGACTATGTATGTGACTGTTGGGTGTATTTATTTATTTATTATCATATAACCAACCACTACAAGAAGTTAAGGCAATAAATTTTATAAACCACTATTAATATTTCGCCACGATAATAAACAAGGAAGTATCGCAGTTTAAAAACAATCCGTAGGTTTAATTGCTTCGGCGAAAAATCGGTGGAAAACAGAGAATTTTCTAAGAAACTCATAATTTAAATCTAACAAGGTTTAACGTATATTTATGGACGCTTATTAGCTAAATCAGCAAATAATTTCGCATCCGGGCAGCTTTTGAAGTTCCTAATAATATTAGTTTGCCAATATTTTAACTATTGGCTTAAAGACTGAGAGACTCGCCGGGGTCGGAAATTATAATATGCTCATTCGTCTTTACTATTTATCATCAGTTCATATATCCGTTTCACTGCTGGGCTCGGGCCTTCTCTACCGTTTAGGTAGCAGAGGAGGGTTTAGCTTTAGGCCTTAGTTGACCACGTTGGTCTTGTGGGGGTTAGCGGATTACAGATCCAAGAAATTACTCAGAATTTTAGTGTGTGCAGGGTTTCTCGCGATGTTTTTTTTTTCACCGTTAAAGTACGCCATATATCATTATGAATACACACTGACTCCGAAAACTTAAAGGTATGCCGAAATGCTCCACGTGCGCCTAAACCTCGAGGCCATCACTGTTACACTATGTGGTATGTGGTATATAGTGATACCATCCTAAATAAACTCCTATCAAGGTCTACGATAAGAAATTCACGGAGGTTCTATAAGTCCATGTACATTCGTGCATTTTCTTTTGTCACATTTGTGTTTAGATGATAGAAGCAAGCTCTTGATGAACAGAACTTTGAACACATATTCGTGAATTATGAAACCATTTTTCTGGCGCAAGGTTCTAAACTGTGGCCTGTATTCTATAGGCCAGGAAGGCACAGAGACTCAAAAATCAGCAGACCAAAACACATTATGAAATTCGAAATAATGTGGACGAGTAATTATTATTAATTGTACGTGAAGTAAATACGGTATCCCAGGTATAATTGCAGACGTTACGTAAATAGCAATTCTGATGGAAATATGTAATGTTCGCGAGCCGGTTGCATTGCCAAATAGCGCTGCCAACTAGAAATAGATGCTCTTGTTATCTTAAAATCTCAAGGGCTAATTGTGCATGAGCTTCGGGATACAACGCCGTACATTGTACACTAGGCGAACGTTTTAAAAGGAATTTATTTGTGGTTTTATAGGTCAATGGATGCGTTGTACTCAAATATATTTATATTTTGTCTACTATTTAGTGGCGCGGAGTGTACAGCTAATAAGGATATAGGATGAATAATGATCGCCAGCCCCCATTAAGCAGTTGTAGAGGAAGCCCGTCCTCAGCAATGGGTTATGGGACGTATACATATGGGCTGATGATAAAGCTTAGCTTTAATACATATCAACTCAATCAATTAATTTTATCCTTATGTCCCTAAAGCAGCAATTCAGACTTAAGACCCTATGCTACTACTAAGACTTCCTTAATGAAATCAACCACTTTTGTGAAATATTACACCTAAGTTTTGATTCTCGCATAGATACAAACGTTAGTGTGTGTGTCTATCGTTTCGTTTCTTAGTATTTGGGAGATCCTAAAGCCTCTTGATATGATACCAGTCAGACACAAGTTTGTCAGTGTAAGACCAGTAGAAATATGTGACGTAGCTATTTTTATTTAACGCAAGTCACTGGTTGTGTACCTACTACATCTGTGTTGGTCCAAAGTATAGCATATAAATCTCGTGAAGACGGTTAGACTTTTACGCCACTTATCCACACCAAGCTTTACTTACACGAAACGGTTTTAATATTTTACGATTTCTGTGAACATTCCAGTTTTGACGAACTTCAAAAGAACAGTTTGGAACTGCTAATAGAATCGCTCGTAATTTTCATAATTTGATGTTTGAAAACGTATTTTCTTTGTTGTACGCGGCACAGCTGTTCCTCACATTTGAATATTTCACGATTTCAATAACTTTGAAGTGGGTTTTGTAATTTAGCATGTATTTTACTGTTGTTAGGTGGTGTTTGAGGAAACTCATACAATCTTTATTACTGGAATTCCAATAATTTATCGTCTTGCGCCCACTGGTTTCATAGTAACGGCCGAGAAACCATATTGGTTAATGAGTTTGTTTCAATACAATAGTTCACTTTTTTTTTTCTCTGTGTATGATCTTCATCAATTACTAACTTATTATTAAATATAAGACCTCTTTTATGGCCATAACGAGTATTATTAAATGCTTAACTCAGTCTGCTGATAAAAAAATGGCTACTTTATGTAGAATGGATTTTAATTCGGTTATAGGCTACTTTTACGCTATAAAAATATCAGGATTCAAAATAAAATAATAATCATCATAGTCATATGTGGGTCCTAATCTATTTTTCTCCACATAATGGACCCAAGGTCTCATGTTTGTTTGCGCTAAACATACTGAAATAGAGGGCAACGGACAATTCTACTCGCGATCTATTTGCATTTTGTGCTAGAAAATTTAACTGTTCCCGCCAATGAACAAAAATATTGATTGTTGTTAGTTTGACAAGCTAATGAGCTCAGAAAAGGCAGCTGTAAACATAGTATCTACGCTATGAATGAACTCAGAGCGAGGAGCCTCTACAAATATGCTACAAAATTGCTTTTTCAACACTCACCCACACCACTACGTGTACCTCTAACAATATTTGATCTGATTTGAAAATTTTGGGTGTTAAGTTCAACTTACCGCGCCTTAATTATAAAAAATAAGCAGCAAATTCGTAGTTACGGAAAAAAGTATAATACATTATACATGGTGTATTCAGAAAGTGATCGAAAATAAAGCAGGCAGCAATTACAAAACTATTGACGTAAAAAATCCCGACAAAAAATAACAATTTTGAGGATTCCCTAATAACCACATAAAAGTAATACCTATAATTGCAAATATAATAAATATAATATAATACATACACGCGAAAGTTGTCTCGCTGCAAGGATCGAACCCGTTTCTTTTCGCAAGTTGGTGTCTAGCCAACTGCGCCACGGGGCTGTCAGTATATTTCTAACAATGAGTATCATTAGTAAAATATTACAACAGGATTTTTTACTTAGCGCCCGGATTATTGTGTCAACGTAATGTCGTGTTGAAATGACAGATTGCGAAAAAAACTTAAACAAATACTGAGTTCATTCATGTTGCACGTGCCGGGAAATCTTCCAAGCTTGCTTACTTTTACGTTAAAGTATATAATATATATGTAAATATCGGGGAGACTCTCGATCAGGTTAAATTCGTCCCATTGACAAGACTTTAAGGTCCCACAAATTTGATGACAGTAGGTTTCTTTATAATATTTCTTGCACTGCCAAACCATTTTTTACTTAATTTAAAAATTCAGAAGCTCATTGCACTTTTAAAGCAGTCTTTTCAGGTGCTATTAATTCTTTTGAATCTTGTGTTAACAATTTGACTACATTTCGACCATGATCCGTATACGTCTCAAGATTACGAAGTACATGTCAAAGTCAAAGTCAAATCTTCTTTATTCATATAGACTTTGACAAGTTCTTTTGAATCGTCATTTTTAATACTTTTTATACTATTTTTTTTTGAACTAGTGAATATTTCCTTTATCATAAATAAATATTACCCAACCGAAGATGTCCCATCTATCTATAATTAGAAGACCCCTTGGGAAATACGAGAATTTGGCAAAGCTATTCACTCGTTGATATAATGGTTAGTTATAGTTGCGAAGGTCGAAGATATCCGATTGACGAGCACATACGACACACGACAAAACAAACGTGTTCTACATATCTTAGAGAATCAATGTGAAGACATTATAGATATAGATGTAATGCTATGAGGGATACATCACAATAAACGTAAAACAAATAGTCTTTTACTCTACACATGTCAAGGCACCATTGCTGATTGTTATCCCTTACAAGCTTGATCAACAAGGCGAGGCCCATACCAACCATTAGGACGTACATACTATATATGTATGTATATGGGATAAAAAAGATAGATATTTAATCTTTGATATGAGTCTGCCTTTTGAAATGGGTTTTTCGGTTTTTCCATTAGGAAATTCTCTGTATCAGCAAAGAGTGCTGGGAAAGCGGCCATAGGCTGCTAAAATGCTCCTCTGCCTTTAGAAAGGCCTTTTCGTATGGCTTCTCACCAGTTGTATGCACTTTTGTTATTCAATTAAAAGAATACTCACAACGTCAACTACATATGAGGCAATATTAACGTTACTTGTCATCACAACATTGAAACAGACCAACAGAGCTTGCCAAATTAATTAGAATTAAACCTTTTCATTGATTTTGAAACCACAAACCTAATTAATACTGTGAATGCAACGAAACTATCTTGGGTGTTGGGATTCCCATCTAAACAGACTGTGTTGAATTTTTATGCTGATAACATATTGGATTCAGGACATAAATAGAGCTACAATTTTTTTAAATCTTTGCCAAATAGCTGGTAGGACAATAAACAAATGGTGTACAAGTTAAACGGTTGTTAAATTTACCAGCGCTGTGTAATGGCGAGTTATCAATCAGTGCACGTGGTGGCCAGGCGATAGTGCCAAGTGGCAGTATTTCACGCCAGCCGGTGCCAACATGCCAGCGGGTACTGGCGTGCCATTCCCGGCTCCAACGCGTACCTACTACGCATGGAGGACAAATTGTTTTAGACTCTAACTCGACAACTACCACATACGTTTAATACCTATGATTGTTAGGACAACGTTAATTTTTTTTATTTTGGTTGGGATTTTTTTTATAGTCAATGGGTTGATATGACTCTAGTTATTACCTGGCTTAGTTTTCGATCACAGTCTGGATACAGCCTGTATGTAAAGGGTTAACCCGCCATCACTCGCGCGAGGTGCGGTTACCTAAGAAAGGAAAGGTACTCAGACGAGCGAATGAATAACCACAGAAATTATTATTCATTTTTCGGTCAAAAATGCGTGGGGTGCCGACAGCACCCCGTGGGAGTGATGGCGGGTTAAGGAAATCTATGGGAAAAAGTGGATATGCGGAAAATTCCTGAGTTCATGTTGATGTCGCCGATTTAATCAATTATTTATTAGATTAGGAATCATATTATCAATATCATCATCATCATTATCACCATAATCAGCCCGTATACGTCCCACAGACCTTCACTATATCTGAGAGAGTTTAGACTTAATTCCACCACGCAGGCCAAAAAGTAAAGCTTTAAAAATATAGATTGGATCAGTACCAATGGGTTACTATAAGCCATTGTATTAGCATACCTTCTTCTTATGAGATTTTTTGTTCATGACTTTCGCTCAGCGGATTCTGAAACAAGAAAACATTTGTAAATAGTGAGATCAAAGCGTCTGTGCGCAGCTGTCCACCACTAATCCCAATCTTTTGTGTAGATGTTTAGAACGAGTGTAACGCGGTCACTTGAAGTGTAATACTTCGTCGTTCAATATTTATTTTTAAGGTACAGAATGATCTTCAGAACTACAGATGGGGTGACGAAGACATGAAGAATAAAAGAGGTGGTTTAAATAATGTGAAAGGGTATGACAATTGCGAAAGTTATTCCACTGTTTTCAATATAATCTTGAATTATACAAATTATAAAGTTCTCTTTGTCACATTTTTTTGTTTAATTTTGTATGTCTTTGCAACTATTTCTGATTAGAACCTAAATCACACAGAAATAATCACACTAAAACAAAATAATGCCTTCAAAATAAGAGTAAATATTACAGATCGAAGTTGGCACTGAAAGTTAAAACTTTGATAAAAAATGCCCAATTCTAAATGATGAATTCATCAGCATGTTTGATAGTAAGTAGTAAACTAACAGCATTTAAAATGCCACGTTGTTGGAATTTAGTAAGCGTCAAGTAATCGTCTTCAGATTCCGTCGAGCGAGGATTTAATTGTTCCCGCCGGCTGTTCCTCGGTGTAACTGACAGCGATCTGTATTGTGAAATATGCGAGAATGCAGCGCGTGGGCGGACGCGGAAATTTTATTAATTACCACTGAATTTATAGTTAATGGAATGGAAATTCCGATGGGTTTTATTTGGCAAATGTTGTGAAATGAATGGTCGTTATATTAGTGAATATTACATTTGAATGTCAACAATATATTTTTTTTAATATTTTACACACTTATCCCAAATAGCTTGTCTTGTTTCAATCGAGCACAAAACAGTCTATAGTCTGCACGGAAATGAATCAAAAAATTAATTTAAATTATGGTTTAATAGTCTAACAATATATCTTAGAGTTAGGGCCAGGTCAAAAACGGATCCAACATTGTTTGACCCTGTTTTGACTCGATAGGGTACCATCCTCTCAGACCATCCAGTAACACATTATACCACACTACGTAAACCTTCCCGAGTTCAATCATGACTAACTTAAAGTCTACCAGAAAACAAACTTTGTAGTCTTCTACAGCCTTTGACAGCCCCGTGGCGCAGTTGGCTAGACACCAGCTTGTGAAACGAGCGGCCGCGGGTTCGATCCCCGCACCGAGACAAATGTTTGTGTGATCCACAAATATCCACCCATACCCACGACACAAGACTCGTATCTTAGTGTGGGGTTAGGACTATGTATGTGACTGTTGGGTGTATTTATTTATTATTATTTATTCTTAAAACATAGAAAAATATGTCTATCAAACATCCTCAATTTCCTGAATCGAACTCATAGCTATACGTTGTATGGGCTCGTCTTTTACTTATTGCGGCACTAAGGTTGTTTAAATATCACATGTGTTTTCGGAATAACATTTAAACGGGAATGAGGCGCACAATATGTTTTGTGATTGTATGAGGCGCGCCGCGTGCCAAATGTCATACAAATAGTATGGTTTCCGAGAGAACTAACCTCCTTGGCGCTTGCTAACACGTATGTTTCATATAGGTACAAGCAACTGAGCAGTACACAAGGCAACCGTTCCTTTTGATTCGATTTAACTAAAATTGTCTATATTTCGCTGTTTTGTCTTAGTGTTTTCATTGTATCCGTTTTATTATAAGAATTAAAACAACATTATTTCAAAAACTTAGAAAATAAATACAATTGAAAAGTAAATCGAATAGAACAAATGACAAATAAATAATTAAGATTCAGTCTCTTCGTAAAAATAAAAAATAAGACTTTCTGTTTCATTGTTCTAATTTGCAGAAGTTAATTGTGGTAATGCTGTTACACGTGCAATTTCCGCTAACGTAAATCACATATATCATGATAATAAATTATGTTTGATAAACGATGTAAATAATCTTCAATCAGTATTTAAAATATTACAGGAAGACGCAACAACCGTTTGTATTACTTATTTGAATTGTTATTAAGTCCAGAACATGTAATGTTTTATAGCATTATACATACCTCTTTAAAATCAGATCAATTAATAATATCTATATTTGGTCTGTATGTACTATCATGGTTACTGAAGAAAAACAAAATAAACGATCAAAATAGATATTTCCGATATAGAAAAATCTAAAACTTTATAAGGTGTTAGGACCTATAAGTAAATACCTAAACCCATAACCCGTGGGACGCGGTTGCTAGAAATTAAGACTTTTCAACTAACAAGAAAGTAGGAAAGAGCGAAACTCAAATGAGACATGGATGCAAATTGATGGGTAAATCGTATTAGTAAATGTAAGAGTAATTAATGTTTTAAGGTGTCTCAGTAAGCCCAGCCATGCAAGAATAGACTTACAGCGCCCATTACATCCAAATAAAGGTATCCTTTACCAAGCTGTGTCGAATCTTCATCAGGTATATAAAAAACAAAAAGAAAGTTTTAATTGTCAACTATTTCCCGACGTTCCACTAGATTGTTTATATGAAAATAATATTTATAAACGATATTTTTCATCGATTAGTTCTTTCCATTGATGGTCATTCTAAGACAAATTCATTTATCTAGGGGGTCAATAGTTCTGTCAGATTTATACTCTAAGTTATGCAAAAATCAAACGAATGGCTCCAGTGTTCCACATTTCGCGAGACACACGCCAGCTGCAGTACATCAGGCTGTTCCGAGAAAGCATGTGTGTCTGTTTTGACATAATGCGATGCGTATACATAAACAATTTTCTTTCGCGGAAACATTATAAGGGTTACTGTCGGCTCCACTAATAAAACGTTGAATTTATTAGTTTCCAGCTTTTTCGCTACACAAATTCATCGTCCGAGATGTATCGTGTGTTATATTTAGCTTTCTATTTTTGTCTATGACTGGAATAATGAGATGACAATGTTGAGACATCGTGGACTTTTCATTCAGTTTTCTGGTGAAGCGTAACAAAATTTGATTAACTTTATAAGAATTTTAGAGGCTCTGTTTAATAAAATTTACGTATTTAACAGCACCATTACCATTGTCATCATCATCGCCCCATATACAGCCACTGCATAACACAGACCACCTCTGCTGCTGACAGGAGTTTTAGTCCGCCCATTAAGTCCGGCACACTGGCCTAGTGCGGGTTGACAGACATATTTAATTACGTCAAACTGTAATTAAAGATTTAACACTTTATCCTTAACATTACATTGATTTTAATTTTGGCCAAACTCAAGCAAATCTCGAGATCCTCTTTCTAATCAATGTTTAAAGCTGAACTTCATAAAAAGTGTGTTTGGCTTATCATAAAAAGTGTCTCAAAATTGACATTGGTGTTTGAATTTAAAAATAGACGACATCAAAGACTTGGTATTTTGTGATGTCCACAGTTTTCGAGTGCATCTCATAGTTAATTAATCATATTTCATATCAAAGCCGCTTTGAAGTTGGGCCCAATTAAAATAAAACTCTGATAATTTAGAATTAATATTGTTATTTATGAGTGTCATTAATATTTCGATGTTTTATGCCAAAACTCTCAGACATGACACAAATTATTTTGAGTTAGTGTTATGTAGCGGGTTCGTGCATTACGAAAACGAGTGTATCAGATGTTACATCAAGTATTTAAATGCACATTTTACAAAAAAATTGAGATCATTATAGTACGAGTATGACATACATACTCACATATGAATGTAAATTAATACAAGTATTCATACGGATACTCGTAGATAACGTGTAATCGGTAGTAGTATCCTTACACAACATATACTAAACACTTAACTTAAATTGCAATCTTTAGCAGTACTAGGTACTAAACCCGAGTTACTACTGCTAAAAGCCTAATTCTCCCAACTTACCAACAAATCGTCGATTGAAGCACAGGGATTGACAAAAAATTACATTTTTTTTTAGGAAACATTAAAATGTTCTAAATACGTCGAATGTCGAGTTTAATTATATATTTCTTCGCACTGTTGCTTTTAGTTTATGATATAATATGAAAGACTTGAAAATTAAAGGAATCTCATCAATCTAAACAACCAGATTAATCGCGCTTCCCGCCTGTTTTGCTAAGAGTGTTATTCCTAGGCCTAACCCATCCATTCCTAACCGGAGCAGTTCCCATAACACGCAAACATCGGCAAGTTTGATCGATTCATGGAAATCAGTATCCGAACCTTCATTCCTCGAGTACTCAATATGCGTCATGCAGACATCGACAGATTTACAGCCGTTTGATGTATGTCTCTAACGACGAAGGCCTACAGATCGTCTGGCCCGCCGGTGTTTACAAATACAATGTATTTTCAGGCCTTTTTCATACAAAACTATTCAACCATGTAATATGCTTTGCTGCTCACTTCAAACAAACATCGTATTAATCAATGGTGGTCGATTGTCGGAATCGAGTGTGTGGCCGGCCGCCGGAACACTAACGGTTGTTTGTTGACTTAGCTTTCTGCCACATTAACAATATCCTGTGTATCAAATAAAAAATGGATTTATATGTCTTTCATATGCATATGTACATAAATTGAAACATATGTTTTGCGTATTGTGAGGGTGGAAAAGCCGTAAACTTTTCATATAATAATTCCATAGTAAATTTTTCAATAATTGGCCAAATAGACAAATAGAGAACTATTTGTGATTGTTAACGTAGACTTTTGTGATGGCAAATCACTTATTTCATAGCTTCTTTGGATGCCCACGTTTTCATACGCGTTTACAACGAAATCATAAAACAACAGCGAACAGTGCTTTCTAATAACAGTCTAGGTCTCACATAGCTCCAATTTAACGTACAAACGGTTTAAGCGAAGAGAATAATATTGAAATGATAGCATATTGGTGGAAATATTTAGACTATTCTAAATAAACATGCCGAACATCTGCCAGCCGAATCTCAGTTCATCGGAATCTTTCAATATATTTTACTTGCATTTAACAAAATTGGATGGTGTTTAATGCTTTGTTTGTTGGCGTAATCATGTTTGCTGCATCTACTTTATCTTCAATGTATTTTACTTGCAGTATTAGTTCTATATGTGAAGATAAAAACTAAAGCATCTAGCAGTAAGTGCTAACTGGCAAAAATCGACTTAGATCATTCATCACCAGTCTACACTCTTTTGTCGGGCTGATTAACTGGACATACCCTGATTAATCCTGGCACTTGCGTATGTCATATTTGGAAAGCTTCAAACCTTATTGAATGATTGCTATTTAAGCAAACAAATTCATTCTGCCAGCATCAAATGAGACTGTTGGCAATTACTGTTAAATTTTATTTGAAGCACTGGTAGCAGTCTAGTCCGATTGGTCTACAGCCCAAGCTGATGTTACTGTAACAGTTACTTCTTAGAGACTTGCCAAGTTTCTGCGCTTGATTTTGTTTATATTATGACTTATATTTCGGTGGTAGTAGTGTAGGATATTAGGAAAAAATTAGCCTAGCAACAATGTATATGAATATAATTTTTGCTAAATATCAACAATTCTGAATTATTCGTAACATTCAGATCTTACGCTATTTAAATAAAATACACGGCTATTTAACTTTCAGAAACATATTTCATTCGTAAATCACTTTAATATCGTCTTTAATTGTACAGGCGACAGACATATCTATACGGAACGCGTAGTTTTATAACCTCAATGAATTATTGTATGTTCGTAATACGGAAGCGAGGGTAAAACGGCGTCGAAGTTAAATTATCATGCAATAAAACTTCGCCGAATCCTGGCAGTACAAACAAACTGTGCTTCTCAATACGTCGGCGTGGACGGCGGAGCTGAAGCGTTGCTTATGATTTATTTTACACATTTTTACAGATTATCAGCAACAGCAGATGATAGATTTTCGACGAAATCAATCTCAGTATTACGAATAGGAATGCTTGGATGTTTTCAGATATTTTAGACTCAGATAGATAATTTACTACGGGCATGAGTAGGTACCGACTAAGTAAAGCGAAAATATTTGCATATTTCTAAGTACTTTACTTAAACGATTTTTATTTATTTAATAAACTCTTTATTGCACACAAAGAAATAATATACAAAACAAACAAAGAGAAAGAAGTACGATTGGCGATTTTTTAGAGACAACCATTAGATGGACGGTTTTTCTACGCTGACGCAGCGAAGTCATATCATGAGGCTGAATAGGCTTGATTTGTCAAGGCTGAATAGGCTTGATTTTGAACATGTAAAACTTTAATGGGATCCGTTTATGAAATTTAAGTTGATAAAAGTTGTCAGTTGAACTTGTCGATCGAAGCCTTGGTTTAAATGTATGAATAATTAAAAAATAAAGACCCAATATTGTTCTGCTTTTTGATTCCGGGGTAAAATCTCATCACACGAAACAACAATTCATTGTTTATTTTAACTTTATTATTAATTCATAATAAAGTTAATCACTTGCTTCAGCACACATTAGGTATTATTTACTTTCTTGCTTAATCTCATATTGACTAATTAATTCATTATATGCCTCCAAATATATTTATTAAAAAATATATTTTGAAACTAATTTTGAGTTTCTTTTTTAAAGTTAAGTAATTGTATTTTTGTTTCTACAGTTTTGTCGTGAAAAAAGGTTTTTGTATGTAAATTTTAGTATTGAAAAGTTTATCAATTCCATTGGTTTATTCTTATGATATATAGGTACAGAATTTGACATCACTAAATATTAGTTAGCTTGAGCGTAGCTAATATCCACTTAAGCTTTTGTATATTTACTACTTATATACTTACTAATTACTTTTCTAGATTTTTTAATTATTTTATATTTTTCAACAATAATAACTTTAAATACATCCCTTAATAAAACGTATAAACTCACCTAAGATTCAATATTTTTATTAATTGTTATAGTAAGTTTAATTGATTTAAATAAATTTTATTATACTATTAATATCACAAAATAATATTATTAACAATACAAACCTCAACTTAAAACATACAACAAAACTTCACACAATAACCGAACTTCACAACCGGCCGAAGTTTCGTAGCGACAAGACAGCGCGCGAACGCGTGACCACTTCCAACCGCTGTGCGCCTAGTACTACGGGACTCGGGAGATACCATCCGACAGATAACAGTTCCCTGTTCCCACCCTACGGGGATGGACCAGAGCTGCAATCAGATCTAGTTTAGCATTAAAACCTCCTTGCAATTTTTGTTACAACGACTCTTTTCTAAGAAAAGTTCTTACTAAAAAGGTTTTTATATTTATTTTGGCGCCAAAGTAATTTCATTAACAGATTTTTCGATTAAGAATAAGATAATAATATCTTATATGCTTGTTGTATATAATAGTACTGTAGATATGAAATATATACCTACAAGCTTAGCAAGTTAAAGATCGTTTGTTTCACCAGGGCAAGTAGCGTGTAGTGTTGTGGTGGCTCCTTTGCTACACGCTAGTAGATTCCAGATAGCAGGTTCTAAAAACGCGGTGGTGGTTTACATAAATAAATCGAGCTAAAAAAATTGATGACTACAGGACTACTGCTTTCGAGTATATAGTAAAATAATAATTATCGAAAATGAGATATAAAATCTTTTACAAGAAATGAAAAGTCAGAACCCAAATGTGTAAGTTTTCATTCTTTACCGTAGCATCGGAAAGAGGAACCTAACTGAAAAATACAAGTGTGAAGTCATATTGGTACAAGTGTTTATGTTACATGATGACGTTAATTGAATTATAATGCTGAGGGCAACCTACGGTAAGCCGTAAAAAAATTAAATTATCTATGTCGTGGACAAAAGAATTGAAAATATTCTAGTAAAGGGACCTTTTTGCTTCTAAAGCGCAAGGATATCGTATTTTTGAAGTAAACTACTATCTTATAACATCAATCAGCCCATGTATGTCTCAGGGCTGGGCACGGGCTTCTTTTACAACTTGAGAGGGTTTAGGGCATAGTCCACGGCTCCGATCTTACGATTAATAAATTTACTTTTAAACACTTGATAGTAATAATCATTTCCAAATTTCTACCATGTGTATATGAATAAGTCTATCAATTTTATTTTACTTATAATTCACAAGTCGGTATGCAGGCGGAAATTTAATGGACTGATATAAATGGAAGAGCAATTCATTTCTCCAGTTTGATCTCTGTCAATTAATTAATAATGAAGCTACGCCCCTTCCAGCTCACACCGTCCCATATGACACACCCAGACAGCGAACGCAAGTCCGTTACGTTCCAGGATCAGCCTATCCGTATCATAGAACAGCAAGGATCAGTATCATAGAACAGCTGAATAAGATTAAAAGTAAAGGGAAATAGACAATATTTTGTATCGGGACGATTATCTCCACTTGTCTATACCTACACATTGTACGTCAATCACTCGACCAATCATCAAAACAATAAAAAAAACAAAGGACTTCTATAATTGGTCACGCATTTATTAAAGTCTTGATATTACACGCAACCTGAATTACTAAGCAGCGGCGGTGTCAAAGATATGGCATTTCTTTTCTAGCATTTTTCAACTGTGCGGTGGTATATCTGTACCAAACTTTTTTTTATTATAGCAATTATTTCTTGCTAGTCATATTACATTTGGACCAAAATGCAAATATAGAACGACACGAATGTCATAATTGTCCTCTGCTTACCCTTTTGCGTGGGCATGAACATATAATTGTACCCACCACGCAGGAAATACTTGGCTTATGACTTTACAAAACGATTTTGCCTGACGCAAACCTTTCTGCGAAACGGACAAATGGTGTAAATATATTTACGCTAATAACACTAAAACAATGTCCGAATTTACGCTAAAGTTTTGAGTTATGAAAAAGAAACATACGCTATCACACTTGGTGTTGTTTTTGAAGCATAGACGGAAATATATTTCGATACATATGTCTTTATAATTTCTTCGTAATAGGCTATTACCATTTTTCGGAACACATAATAGCTCGCCGCACATAAGTACCAATGAAGCAGCCTATAAATACATTTAAAAAATCTCAAAAATACAGGAGCATTAATTAGTAGACGCTGATTAATGATAGTTGTGTGCAAGAGGCGCGCGATGGCGGGGCCTTGTGGGCCGTCGGCTCAGACGGGAGGCGGGCCGGCGGCTGGACAACTGTTGATATTAATTTGGCTAGAGCCGGCAGCCAACAGTTAACGAAGCGACAGATTACAGCGGCAATCAATAACCGACGGATCTACACATGCTTACATCGGTATTAGCTGGCCAGTGGGCAGGTACCATTAAATTGTTTGAGTTATTGTTTATTATTAAGACGATTACTATACGAAAGGTAGTCAAAGAAGTATGTCTACAATAACGTTTTGTCAGGTTTGTTTTGGGATGCAATAGAGTTAGAGCATATTGTCATTTAAGCGGCGTATTCCCACATTATGTTGTTGTTACTAAGAATTCTTTGATAAAAAAACAATAATTTGTATGACCTCTCCAATCCAGGAATGAACAATCCAGGAAAATCTATGTTAATGGGCTAGCTTTGGCTATAAAATGGCTAGTTTTTAATACAGCCTGATTATTAGAGATCCGCCAGAAATGAGAAGCTAGTCTATTCTTGTCTAATATATGGTAATTATAATAAAATGTTAAATGAAAGCGCATCCAAGATTAAAAATAAAACTAAACTAATTAAAATCCGTTTCGAAAGGGATTCTCTGGAGGAGTAGAGTTTAAAAATAAATACACTTTTGTAATTTATTTTTAGCCCAATGCTGCTTAATGCGATCACTTGTATCAACCATTTTGTACTTTCAACTGCGAAAGTTGGACACATAAGAAATAATGCCTGTACTCACTAGTTCGTAACAATTTAGTGTTCAGATCAACACCTTATTTTCGAATTTTTATCTGTAATAAGGATTAAGGATGTGTATGCATGGTTTTAGGACGCGATAGCCTGGTTCAAAACACAAGCATTATTATTATTATTTGTAATAAAGATGATGTTACGGCAATACAGAGCTTAAGGATAAACTGAAGCTTAAGGCTATACTTGACCCAGAGTTTTACATTCTTTTTTTACTATCTCCTTTTGTTTTTTCCTAAGTAAAGCACTCTTAACTAATTCCTATCACTTTTCCATCTTAAATATTACAATTATAGGTGACAAGTTTAAGGTCTTACTCGTAATATATAGTATCTACCAATATTTACAGGAAAAACTCGTAACTCCTTATAAACAACATTTTACGCATCAGTATATTTGATAGACTAACTCCTACAATAGGTAATATATCAAGAGAATTGTGAATTATGTTCTAAATCTTATCTCTAAAGTAGCTGGCATGTTTTGGTGGAAATATGTCAGATTTTGTAGAAAACAAAATTTGATTTATATAATATTTATTTGGTACAAATCTGCGTATCTTCACAGTGGCGGGTATACAAACAAATCATTTATGAAACTGGATGATGCTCTTTGGAAATAAATCGTTTTGATTTTCGACCGCGATGTTTTGCCATTGACATTGACTTGTGTGTATTTGTAAGTATTTAAGGATAGGATAAATCCGTTTAGAGTCATTGTCCGGTTGACATTCAAGAATTTAATGATATTGGAAATCCTGGATCCCATTTTCTGTAGGGTTATTTTTAAAAGCATCGTTATTTAGATATTTAATTCTATTTTATTTAATTATGTTGTAGTGAAAGATGTCTTAAACGTAGAGTCAATTAACAGAATTGAATACAATTAGACGATGTTGGTTATGTGATCTACAAAAGTTTGTTTGGATAAGTACTTTTTTACACAGACTATAAATAATGAGCGACATCTAAAGATTCTTCAGTCTTCTTCAGACAACGTAAACGGTTATAAATTTCCCGCAAACAAGACTATTTAGATTATTACTAAAACATATTTACAATTAAAATGGTTTATTGAGTAACTTTATACGTGCAAAATGTTAAACTTGCGATGCCCACGCGCGTCCGCAGTTCGCGTCACGCTCACCATTTTAAATATTCCGCGAAACAATTTTTATAACAGGAAACCATGAATTGGTCCGTTAAGTGTTCATCAATATATCACCGATTTGGTCCAGCGTTCATTCATTAATTGCGTTGGTATTTCTTTATACATAATAATTTATGTGTAAGCAAACAAAGTAGGTACTTAAGTATCAATGGAAAACTTTTTAGAAGCTGAAAATGAATTAATTTAGTTAAATCAAATTGTTATCATCAAGGAACCTTATTTTTATTTATTGTATTAATTTTTCATTTATCAAAACTTTTACAATTTAATCTTAACTCAATGAAACGAGTTCGCTTTCTCTAAGGAGTGTCAACTTAATATTTTATAAAAAAAAATCGCTTAGTTTAATTGCAATTTGCAATTCTGTATCTTGATCGACTTTACAAATGTTATTTACACCATTGCGAATCCAAAAGTTACTAAGTTATATAAATATTCGTCGATCGGGATTTGAACCGCAATCTTTCTCTCCTCGAAACTCACTATAGTAACACTGCACTTTTCTTACTTATGTTTAAATTTTATTTTTTATGATATCATAATTTTCTTCAGATTTGGGTAACTACATGGCTGGCTCTGTGATCAACGATGGCCATGATTATCAATTAAAAACCAAATTCGTCAATGTATCCTATATTTTGCTCTCCACGGTCCAATTATATTTATAACGCGGTCGCCTTCTCATGGCAACGCGTATTCTGTAATAATAGAGCGAGTTAATGTTAATAACGATGTCTCAAGCGGGGTGTGCGCGGATAATAAACAAAAGAGTCATTAAAACTGCTATTTCGGAACGTCTGGTGCGCACGTCCAACCCGGTATTGCCGCCTCTATCATGTGCCGTTTGTAGTAGGAGACCGGCGAAAATACTAGCGGGTTAATAAAAACACATACTTCCACTCTAGTTGTAGTATTATTTGCAATTTGGCATGAGCGATGGTCCATAGAGGTACCGTCTTCTTGGGTCCGGTATGAAGCTTATACACTTCTTAGTTATTTATTTATTTATTTATAAAGCTTCATATACACAACAGTATATAGGCGGACTTAATGCCATGCGGCATTCTCTGCCAATCTATTATAAGCCAATTAAGTAGTAAAAAAAAATATACAAACATTAACATTTTCGCATTGTTTAACAATTTCGTTATACATACCTACATATATATACCAAATGAGAAGTGTAGGAAGAAAAATAATTTTCAAGTTATCTTTAATGTCGGCACAAAAGGAAGTAAGTAGGTTCATCGCCGAAAAATTCTGCAGTTTTATACCAAACTTTTAAGAAGTGAGAATATAATTTTTCACATTTCTTAATTTCTTAGGTACTGAATACAGGCTAAGGCTCTTATTTGCATTACCTATGCCAAGTCAAGGTTTAATAAATAGCAATTAAAATTATCGCTGCAACCTCTTGTCTTGTACCAAAACATTTCTGGCACGACAATGAGATCAATGTATTTATATGTACATAGATATCAAAACGACAATGCATGTCTTGTAATAAAATATCCTGTAATGTTCACTAAAAGTATTAAACATTGTAGGTACAATGTATAGAGTCCTCGAAACCGACGTGCATGCATGAAAGGATAATGGCAAATTGGGAAGTGAAAGAAGTTTGTTATGACCGTACTCTGTAGTAATTGGCGCTCTATAGTCTCTGCCTACACTCACGGGAGACAGTCGTCTGCTTATGTACATATGTATGAAATTGTATGTAATAAGTGAATAAACTGTTATAATATTATAATAATATTTTTGCATTTGGTACTAAGTATGTGTATTTATTTTGTGTAGTTATTTGATTAACTATATTGAAAGCTTTATAAAATTATAACTCTTGAGCATCAACTAATCGATCGCTAAACGTGTCTTTCAAACATAAGATGATGGATCTTAATAAAACAAGAAGAACATACAAAATATTTTCATTATTATACATAATTATTCGCGTTTCAATGACAACAATATATAATTTATGTACAATATCTCTACACACAAAGTAATATTTATTATTCATCCATTAACTTTACATAGCAGTTTCATTAAACATTACATTCTACTGTGAATAAATAGTTTCCATTTGTTGGACGATTGCTTTTCACTTGGACATGATCTGGTAAAACCTCGTTGGATCGTCCATAAACCACGCGCACTTTATGCACTTTTCTATGAATTTATTCGTTGAATATTAAAGTACCTCATTATTAAAAGACAAAATCCTGAAAATGCATAAAAACTTCATGCTAAAACACGAGTTTTGGGCTTAGGTAACATCAATATTTTCAACACAACGAAAAAGTATTTTATTGCTGATACCATGTAATTAATGGGTGATTCGTGTGCGCTTAATTTTGCTTTATTCTTATTCGTGACCATTTCTTTAGGTCTGTTATCGCCAGTGTTAACATTAAATGCACAGGAATATCTGATATTAATGACACAATAACATATTAAATTGTCTTATTCTTAATGGATAGCAAAGCAAAGACAATCTTATTGACCTACTTAGTAAAATAAACATTGAGGCAGTAAACGACATTACCTTTTTCAAAACTCTTTACAATTTTCTTTTCAGCATAGACAATATGCAAATCAATGAATAAATACCATACATTATCAATAAATACCAGTGTTTATATTTCTAGGCAAAAAATCATACTTTGTAACAAGATATTGAGAAAAGCTCCAGACTGTTATGAAAATAAATGTTGCGCTGAACTAATTGGATACCATCATTTATTATTTTGATAAAATTTACAATATTTCAGACAACTTAATGTTTAAAATAGGAGTATAAAAATATAATATAGCTTACATACGCATATATAATTTCTTTCATAATTTCATAATTTCAATATACAAACTGTAAAGAACCTAAATAAATGGATATAATTTAACTTTTTACTGATAATTTTAGTAATTCGATAATCTGTAATATAAACTGTACAAAACAAGTCGACCCATGTTCATAATCTTTAGAGTCAGCTGATTTTGCTATACATTTAATTATTTTGAAAGTGAAAATATTACTGGTAATAGTAATAGGCATTCATTCTATGTTCACATCTTAACACAATACTGCAAGAAAATGTGGTTTTTATTTATTATTTTTCTATTAAAAAACATTTACGACAAGCAATTTCAACTATTTTTATATTTGGGAGATATCTAAAGACAACCTCCATAGAAAATATTATTTAAAAATGCAAGTTGAGCAAATTAATCGACATTTATTTTATTTATTAACATCATAGTCCTAATTTGGCTATTTTTCTCTACACAACTATAATTATCATAAATTTTTTTGTAATATTTGATTGTGCTAGATAATAAAATACTGTTTATGCAAGTATGAATCTGGGATAGTCACTCATACTGTAATATACAGCATTTTACGATATGCGCATTCTATGCTATAGAGCGATAGGATCTCTGTCGGCGAAATATAGGTGTTACACTTCAAATACGTAAGAACTTCCTTGTTAAGTCTCAAAAATTCACATTAACAATGTTGTATTTTTCGATAATTCATTATAAATCTAGCTGCTTTACTTCTAAAAATCAGAGGTTTGTGCTTCAAGACATATTGAGTAATCTTGTGTCTAAATTCTTGCCACCATCACACGCTCAATCATTCAATTGGATAGATCTATGTTTGTTCATCTTCTCTTTTCGTGCGACAAATTATGATGATAGACTTTTTTGTCTACTTGTGCAGAGATATGTGTAAGTGTGAAGAGTACGTCTTCATATTCGGGAACCGGAAAATATGCTGTATATTAAAATATGGCTCAACATTGGATTACATAAGTTTCAACCAACAAATTATTGAAATCACCAGTATTTTATTCAATTAAGCTTCTTAGCGCCTAAGAATTGTTTGAAAACGGTAAATTTATAACATTTGGTAAAGAATGTTTAATCATTACTTCTCACTAATAGTTTGAGTTTCCTGTAACATCGATTAAATAACATAGATCTATATAACATGACCACATTTTATAAGATTTTCAGTTATTGTCACCTATCCAAAACGTCAAATATTCGGAATATACCCAATAAGGCACGGTATAGCCCAACAATAACACTGCACTTCAAGTAAATATAGTTGCTCAAATACTTTAGCATGGGGAAACGGTGTCTTTCTACGGTCACAACACTGGTTGCACTGAAAGCATCTTCATCCCTGTGTCACAAGTCATAATTGAAGTAATTGTGCCTCCTCTCCAAGTCCCTGATCTCAACTATGTCAGCTTTGAGTCGCAGCTTGAGAATTTCTCTCCAGATAGCATCTCTATGCTCCCTGTTTGTGATGCCCATCCTGAGCAGTGTGTTATCATTTATTCGTACAAGTGCTCGGCCAGTTATATCATGCTGAAAAATAAGCAAAAATATTTATTTTTAGTAAATAGTCTTACAGTACTGTGCGCAAAGATGATCTAGGAGTTCTGGATTTGATTCCCAGGTTGAGAAATGTCTTATTACATATTCCATTAAAAAATTCTCAGTAGCGGTCTGTACAGCGGATACTGTAGAATTAAAACACAATTGGGGGCATTACAAATGTAACCATATTGACAGTATGATACTGGTTTTGCAATACAGTCTTAATGCAGTATTTTTGTAAACATTACCATGTAGATCTTTTATTAACTCAGACTAAGTACATCAGGTGATTCTAGAATGTGAATTGACTGGGTTTAACATGAACAAGTTGAATTTAATTCTTATAAAATTTGATTTAGATATATTGCTATGTTCACAGTGTATTTTTTAACAATAGACGTTTAGAATTTGAGTAAATTAGGTATTCATATTTAACGGGAAGGGAACAAGACATTTCCAGATTTAGTTCCACTGTAATCCAAACATTTAAAAAATAACCCAAATTCTTCATTAGGCTTAGGCTTAATTTTTGATTTTAATTAAATATATGTTGTAAAAGCAAATTTCTGCAATTTGAAATGGTAGTAATATCCATAATTTCATAAACTTATAAACTAGTATAGGTATAGTATGGATGTGATAGATAAGGTTTTTATGCGAATGAGTAACTTGAATTAACATGTTAAGAGCATTATTACTCACACCAGACATCACTGTATGATGACTAATGCTAACATAATTTGTAAAGATGGGTTCTGACTTTTCTAATGAAAATGCACTAAGAAAATCTGTATCCAGTTTCGTGCTGGAGTAAAAAAAAGTGTATTTTAAAGATTACATACTTCGTGAAATCTTTCCCAGTAGAGGCTATAGTAATCGCTGCAGTGCCTTCGGAGCCATTTTTGGACATCAGCTTCTGTCCATAAATAAACAGCTTTGGGACGAGTTGTTTTCGTCTGCAATAACATTATAGCAATTAAAATAGCTCTTAGTGATACAGTAAATAACTTAGCTTTGTACGAGCTGTAGTTGAAACAAATCCAGAATAAGTGTGAATGATTACCGAACCTTAGCTTTATTGGAATTCATATTAGATTCTTCAACCATTTTTGTAAGTGTTTATATATGAGAAACACAATAAATATACGTATCACCGTAATAAAATGTAACTGAGATAATGAAACATTCCGTTTTTACTTGTCAAAAACTAACGTCTTCCTTTTTGTCACTTTTGTTTTGATATTTTTTCGTTCCCATTTTCATACATAGACTATATAACTTTATTGTTTTACCTACTTCAAACTACCTAAACGGATAGGTAAACATGATAACATTATTTGAAAATTAAGGTATATTATTATACCTAAATGTAAACGCAATTTCATTCAAAATCCAGAAAAATTAAGCATTTATGTTCAATATGTTTAGGTAACCAATATGTTTAACCAACAGGGAAACGCTTAAGGCGAATTTATGAATCATGACGTCAAAATATAGTTTATATTTTTGGCCTTTGAGTGGAACTGGTTTTCTAAGACTTAGCTTATTTAGATAACTTATAAAGATTAATCAATTCATTAAATTCCTAACATTCATGGGAATTTTTGCAATGCAAATATTTTATTTGTATCAACACTAACTGTCGGCTGTCGTCTGTCAAATTTTGGTAGAATTTGTTCGACTGTCATCCGGTGGAAAAAATAAAATAGAACCCAATTTTGTCGGAATTCCTATACATAATATATAAAATGCCGCTTTGAATAAAATACAATGGCACAGAATTTACAAAAGAAGCCCTCGAAGGGCATATTGAAAACATCACGAAGCATTGACGGGTCCGATGGAAACCCATCAACGAGCAAGCGGCCGAAAGAACAGAGGTTTGATGAAATGAATATTATGGAGACTTTTCATCCGCCTAACAAGGATTACGGGCATATGAAAGTTGAAGAGCCTAAAACACCATACTCGGAAGCAGTGGACGGGGAATTAGAGCCGAACGATGAGTTGGACGCAAATTTACTAGCGGCGAAACTAGCAGCAAGTATGAACAAACCGCCGAAGTGTGTTGACCCTTGTGAGAGTGACGAGGAGATGGAGGAGCCGGAGGAGGTGCGTAGGCGGCGGATTGAGTTTGAAAAGAAACGAAAAATGCACTACAATGAATTTCAGGTGAGTAAGAAATGCGTGTGTGGTTAGGTCACCGCTTTCGCGAATCGGTCGTATGTAACCGCAATTACAGCCCACATAAGTTGTGCCAAAGGTAATATTGTTCATGTTGGTGTGTTTATGCCTCAATTACTGTGAGAAAATATAATGTAATTGAAGGGAGCATATTGAAACACAAATTTCTCATATTAAACTTGGTTGACACATCATATATAGTTCATTTTACACAAGCAAATACTATTATTTAAATAACTACTATTGTTGCTAACAAGGAAATAAGGAGTACATAGCTGTAGTGCTGTGCTAGGGCTGTAACAATTATTGTCATTAATATTCAATGTAATACAAGACATGTCATGTGATGATGCTGATGCTAATTAGTTTATTTATGGATGCAGTATCATGAATCATATTCCCACAAGAAGGTGTGCAAATTTGATGGCTTGTGTGTTTGCAATTAAAGTAATGATGTTGGGTAAAGCAAAATTTTCCTTGTTATTGTTGAGGCAAATATTTATCTCAAGATTTTTTTTGAACTATTACTATTGAAAATATAGTTTATTGCTATTATTACTCACACTTTATGAAAACACAGTAGGAAAGGATTTGATTGAAGATGCCAACTTCTAAAGATATTGACTTACTTTTTAAGGAGTTCAGTTTACAGTCACTGAACTTTTTTATATTAAGATGAGGTATGACATTAGTATGTTGTGATTAACTTAAGGTTATTTTATTTACATTGTGCTTTAGCTTTCATATTTAATTTTATGTCAAAGTTTTAGTTTCTTTTCATCAAAATATAATGAAACTGTTAAGAATGTAAACCATAGAGTCGTTTTAATAATTTTGTAAACAAACACAGTATTGCTGTACAGTTTGTATAGCTAACTGTTTTTTACTTCCAACAGTAAAATTGTTACTATCTTAATAGCCAGTCATTAAATGACACAATGCCTCAACAGTGATTATTTTTAAATAAACCTTATCATCAGTAATTAATCAATCTGCACTAAGCCATTGATAGTGGTTTGATTCAATGTCTTCAAATAGGAACATAATATATTGTAACAACATAAGTCTACAAGATTTTGCTTACATCAGCAAGGTTGCTCATTGAAGTACCATAATCACTTTAAATTATAGTAGGTTCAAAACAGAAGTAAGTTCCCTAATGGGTTGCAATAAATAATACTATATGTACTGTATTAAATTCCCAACATTAAATTATTGCAAAAATTCTCCAGCTTCTTTGATATGTGAATGAGCAATTGCTTTCAAAATAAGCTTTCTCAAATAGATACATACAAATTATATGAGGTTCCGAATTGAATTCGAACATCATAATTTCATTTCTTAATGGGTCTTTTTCAAAATTTGTTAGTTTATTAATTGTAATGAATACTCACTTTGTGGTTCAAAAAACAATTCTTCTTATCTAACAAGTTTGTTATATTCATGTCCTATTTTTTATTTACTATTTATATTGATCCTAAATAACAGTAAATTTTTAAAATAAAATACCACTACAATTGTGTCATTCCACAGACTATAGATATCATTAAGATTTCATCACCTTATCGAATTATACTCCCTATCAAATTAAAAAATAAACCTGCTCTCAACTCTGGTGTACAGAAAAACTTTCTTTTTTTACTTTCACAATTCAACATGTTGGTTGTTCATACACAATTATTGATACTGCATTTATTAAAAAGTCCACACTAAACATTTATGTTTGCACCCTTGAATTAATATGCAATGGTATAGTTCTGGACCTTATTAAATAGTTATTTTGTGTTCTTTACATTTTAAGGGCATACTACTATGTACTGCCCATCCCGCTGAATTTTTATGGTCTTCACCATAAATGACACTCTTGATAAAAGTTATGAATTAAGATTTAAAGAACTCCAAAATATAAATCATCTTTACACATGTTCCAACACCATTAATCTGCGTCTTAAGATTGACTGTTTTCAAGATTGTTCCCAAGGGTGATAATAAATTGTTTCCTGTTTACGTTTCCAGGCATTGCAACTGGCACGACAGCTGATGGCTCAGGAAGAGGACGAGGATGACGACGATGATGACAAACAATCGAAATCGGCCACCTGACTGCCAGATCCTCCCTTACATGTAAATAACGTTCGCTACGGCTTCAAGCTGATTCGGAACGCTTAGTGCCAGCTGATCGGATCAAATTATTATTAGTTACATTGTCAATATTCAGGAAGATATTACTTTTATATATAATCCCTAATTTAGTAATTTGACTTAAGAAAACAGAAAGCACGAGAACTTTCGCCGTACATGAATGCCTGCATATTTCAATTCATTTATCATGACATTTCACAACAAGGCACTTTATTAAACTTTATGTATACATCCATATATTTGTATTACTTATTTACAAATATGAAATATATATAATTATATAAATTGATAGATAATTATTTTTTGGATATATTAAATTCTATAAATATACTCTTTACACTGTCAATGCACAATTGGTAATTTCATATTATGTTAAATGTATTGAATATTTATACATCTAATATTTTCTATTGAGGATTAAAGGTTTCTTTACAAAAGCAAATGTTAAACTTTAAATCAGTTAACAGCATATAATTTTTTTTTTACATAAATCATATTTTATCCACCCATAACATCCTTTTGGTGGGCACGAGCCATCTCTACAGCTGAGAGGTTAATCCACTATGTTGGCCTAATGCGGGTTGGCAAACTACACACGTAACGTGATAATTCATTGTGAATACCCAAGTAATTCTGTAAAGTCGGAGGTGTGAGCCTGAGGTATAAACCCGCGACCAACGAGATTTCATTCGTGCGCTTTAACCTCGAGGCCTATATAATATCCTGAGTATTGACAATTTATAAACACGCAGTGCGTAACACAGATATACAGAGCATCGATTTAATTTCACTGAACATTGGTGACTGAATTCTGAAGTGTCGTATGTGTCGCTGGTGTAGAGTTCCTCAATATGGCTGTTTTATTTACGAGGCTGGTGAAGTGTTAATTAACATGAGATTTACTAAGGTTGTTGTACCAAAGTGTTCCAATTAAATTTACTAAAATGTGTCTGGTTATGCAGAATGTTGTGATATAAATTAATATTGCTGATGCGAAAAGATTCAGAATGATTTGTGAAGAAGGTTCGGTATTCGGCTTGGAGCCTAAATTGACTGTATTTACCCAACGCTTGAGGTTTTCCGATATCTTTATGGCTAATATGTATTTTAAATATTTTTTAGGTTAGGAGAGTTAAGAATTTTTCTTCTTTGTGTTTAAATTGTAAGGAAGCCATCTTAATCTCGAGTTTCAAAGTTCACACATGCAATTATCATAACTGTTATGTTGTCACATAAAAATTATTCTTTTCTCTTAATAAATTTACTAGGTGCCTTTTTTAGATAATTTTTGGCACCACATTTATGTTCAAAATTCCATTTATTTTGAAATGAAGAGCAATTTTAGTCAAGTTTTCACCATTTTTTTGTGTAAATCAACCAAAAATAAAATAGTTATACCTATACATTTAATCAGATCGTGGAAAAGCTGATCTCATTTTAGTCTAGTTTTTTATTAATGGTTGGTTTACATAATATGAAATGCATCTTGTCACATAAAACAATAAGTTTAGCTTTTGTTTTTTTTTTGTAATAACCATACAATATTATTGTAAATTATTATTAACAGTGTATCGATGTATTTATATTTTTACAACGTTGAGTTAGATAACTGGCATGACAAGCAATTTATGTATTGCCGTACAGAAAAGTACGTAAGATTATAATAATTTGCATAGTGAAGAAGTGGATGGTTGTCCACATAATCCAATTGTTCTAATCTCTGTTACGGTTTCATGGTAATATTACTATTGACAGATCCAGATTGATATATATATTTATGCGATGTTAATATACTTACGTAAATTGTATTGAATATACAAATTTGTACGATTATCACAATTTAGCTGAAAACTTCGTTTTTATTTTCAGTACACTATTTGCTAGCCCTCTTCTATCTACCACAATTGTCTATTAAAACTGCAATCGCACAATTTACGGTAGTCGCAGTGAAACGTGATTTATAGCCCTCTATTAAATAAGTCATTATGTCTCAATAATTACTTTAAGCTTTGTGGAATCATTGAATTAACGTGTGATATAAAATAGTTTGCTTCCGATATTGCAATACTGTGAATATCTAACTGCCGATTTTGATACAGAAATATGGAGCTGCAGAGGTAAAAAAAGAGTTACTTTTACAGCAACGCCGAATTTACATTTCATATATAAATTAAGGCATGTAATATTTGACTTTACGTGTCATAATTTGAAGGATTTAACAAATCCAGTTTTTTTTTACGTAAGTACATAATATATATTTATGGGGTCACTTTAAAATGCCTGTTATATGTATAATATTAACACATCATGTGCCAAGAAGAGTTTATATATTTTGCAAGATGAAAAGGATTATATTCATTGATACATAAAAATCCAAGATAAAAAAACAGTGTAGCCCAAGTAAGGGGCACACGTGCGCTCTTATCAGCAAGTATTATGTTGCTCGTGTGACGCGTCATCGAACGCAGAATTTTAACACCTCTTTAATGTGCGTATCACGCGCATAAGTGACCTTATGGGTTTTTATGTATCAATTGGTATACCATAGATATTTTATTTTAAACAAAAATTTAGCTAGTCACATTTGACTAATACGATATAATACTAATTTGATATATTTTATGAGAATAAATTAATACGTGTTGATGGTATGAAAAAGTTAAGAATAAAATTTACAAGTGTTCGCATAGGGCGTATTCGGACGTTAGTAACAAGACTTGATTTTTGTTATGATATGACAGTATTTTGTAATATTATTGGCCAATTAAAAATGGCACTTTAATTTTAACTTTCAAAGAAACAAAATCATTTTGGAATATATTTATTATAAATGTTGTATGAAAAAGACTATTTTAACACGTAAATATTTAAAGAGCATAAAAACTGTATCGGTCAATTGTTCCAAAATCGATTGCAAGTTGTGTTGCATACTATGTTACATGTCTTGTTACACGTGCGCACCTTACAACGGTGCACGATCTAAATTCCAATTAATAGAAGCATCCCGAGCGAACTGTATTTTACAGGGCTTACATATAAATGTATGGTAGCAAGTTTTAACGTAAGATTTGAATATTTTTCACTATTGTAGCAGTTAGAGAGAGATTATATGATTCAATTTCATGTGATAAAACGCCAGCACAGGTGAGTAAATACAAGCGGTTAAAATTATTGTGTCACTACAGACATATGATAAGCTTGAAGCGCAGAGCCTTTTCGCAGCTAAATTGTTGGATACCATAAATCATTTAATGCTTAAGTACAATTGCGATTTTTCAAACGTCGGATACCAAGGAGAAATTTCTTAAAGACTAAATGCCGTCAAAAAAGTTTTTATATACATATATACAACAGGGTAAACTACAGGTGAATTATTTGAATGGATGAATACAAAACTAAATACACTTTTGGCTATGACAAAAATCTTTAAATGTTACGATTTTTTTTCTATGCGGTTCTTGTAAAGTGTGCTTACTTGGTATGGTGTTTATGTGCCCGCGGGAAAAAGGCAAATTCGTTATTTGATACAATTTTTTCCTGTTAGCATGCGATAAGGCTCACAATGTGCATTAGATTATAAATCCAGGATATGTTTACTCTAGGTCTGGGTCAGTTTAGAAATAATAATGGCGAATGTTAATGTCGATTAGATATTTAGAATTACAAAGTTCGTAGTTTGGGCATAGAAACATGTATCGTATTTAATGATAGTAAAATGGCGCCTGGTAACTTGAGCGTAGTTTAAAGTTTTTCTCGGAGTGTCTAAAAACTTTAGAATATCATAAGATATATCTATTTTTATAACAGCACGCCTTATACATTTTGTTATATTTGAAATTTGACCGATGTAATCAATGTTTTGTAATTTTTACGCAAGGAACAATGTAACGTTTTGCGTTGCATGCTACACGTTTCAACAGGTTTACTTGTTTTATATTTCTGAACTGATATGCAGAAGAAATAAAATAGTTAAGGTCATTTAAAATACTTTAGATTAATATTTCTCCATTATAATTAATTTGGCTAGCTGTTTAGAAATTTTACTAATGCTTCCATTAACAATTATAAGCTTATTTGATAATTATTTCTGATCTTGCGTGGTATTTATTCTATGCTTGCAAATAATCAAAAGGCATCGTGTATATGAATGTCTGAAGTCTCTTTGCGTTTTTATGTGTAAATGAATAATTTTATGAATTTTCATATTACTTGCTTTTAAAATTGATATTGTATGGTCAATTTATAGTTTGCTTAATAATTTTCATTATAATAATACTTTCTTTACTTCTTTTATATTCTACCGAGTTAAATATGTATAATAAAGTTAATATAAAAATGAACAATAATGTGCAAAGCAATACATAAAGTGTATTTTTCGTGTGGTACATTGGCCTTATTCGAAATTAAGTTGTTGCAATTTTTTTAATATAAAATGTACAGATAAAGCAGCTTTTCCTAAAATGAATGTGTAAATAGTAATAAAGAATATAATATCAAGGATTATCAGTTGTTTTATTTTTGAGTTATATTTCCCGATGTAGATAACGTTTTATAAAGCATCAAACGTGTGTAAAGCTTTTATTCTTGGATAAAATTCCACGTTGCTTACACATGTTTTTTTTAATAAAGCCTAAGTCCTAAAATCGATGCTAAGTTCCGTTATTATCCGAAATTTCCAATTATTCTAAAAAAAAATATTTCTTTCATACACGTTACCTGGATTTGTCGCCATTTAATAAATATCTAATTGCCAAACGATATTTTTTCATCAACCCATATACGCCCACTGCTGAGCACGGGTCTCCTCTACCATTTAGAGGGTGTTAGTTATTGTATTAAAAAAAATATAGTTGTCAATGCTATGATTGCTTCAGTAATATTGAGCTTGATCATATTAGCTACTAGGGTGAATTCTCATAAAAAATGGCAGGACAATAAAGATTTGTTTTTTGGATTATTGCTCGGTATTGTTTTGAAGTGTCGAAATAAATAGTCACAATGATTTACAAATGATTAAAAAAATAAAAAATATACTTTAATTTAGTGATCACATTATTTACGTTTGCGCGCCAAAATTTCTATTTGATAATTTAAAAAAAAACTTGAGTGTGTTACGTTACTTTTCATGCATAAATTTAAGTACTGTGTACTGTGTAACTGTAATTAAAAACTAATATTTTAGTTGTTGTTCCAACATTGTTAAAATTTATATTTTGAAATTATAGTACAACATTGAAAATCTGGTTTTATTTTAATAACATAAAAATTTAATCAAGAACGTCCAGTAAGAGTAACGGAACGTTACAAATGAATGGCGTTTGTATTTTGTTTGAATGTCGAAACGTCGTCTTGACAACGAATTTGGTGGTTTTCTAATGGAATATTCAAGTGATTTCGTTTTGATAATGTTGAATTATGGATGATCCTGACAATTATACATCGCATGCGACAGATATAAAGGTAAAGTTTCATAGAGTATATTACTAATTTAACGAATATAATCCGCGGGATGAAGGTATTTTTAATCGTGGCTACGTTAAAAATAGGATTCAAATGCAACGCTGCAATCGCTCAGCTGTATTAGGTACACGAACATGTGCTGTTATTGTCAATTACATTGCAATAGAAGGAAACTTTCATTCAGAAATTCTGTGCGCTTACATGGTCGCGCGCCCGCCGTAGACCGACAAAATTTTATATAGTTTATTTATAATTTTTATTTATTTTTAGAACGTTCTTCCGGATGTCGTGCATTCTCAACAGATACCCGTTGTAGCAGTCGTCGAAACAGATGAAAATATTGATACAGGACAAGATGTATCGAATACCCACACTGATGACAGCCAAACTGAGTCTATATCAGAGCATGTACCTTCTGAATGTGAATATTCTACTGAATCAGAGGCTGGCAGAGTGCAGGGATTACTCACAGTTGATAATGAGCCTGAGAGAGTATCCAAAAATAGTTCTTTAAATTTACAATATCCCCATTCGCTAAGTGACAATCCAAGCACACAAAATCCTAGTAAATTAAGCACATCTTGGCCATTAGACATGAATGCTGATGTACATTTATTAAGGGAGGAAAGTCCTGTTAATTTGGCTTTATCATCAGACAAAGAAATGACACATGACAATACACCAGAAAAACCGAACATAACTAAGTTAGAACAATCACCAAGAAGTGATAGATATCTTGACTCTCTAAACCAGTCTGATAATAATTCTGAATCTCACTCTGAAAAAGAGGAATTAAAGATATCTGACAGTGAAAAATCTCCACAGAAAAGTTCAGGATCTGAAGAAATGATAAAATTAGATGTAAGAGGTCAAGCAGCACCTAAGTTTCCATTCCCTGCAGCAAAGATAATTTTTGGACCTCCACCCGAAGGCAGTGAAGTTATTAATGTAAATGTGGATCCTTTACCAGTGTTTCCCAATTTGTTATCACCATTTCTTGTTGGGGCTGGTGATAATGTTAAGGTAGAAGAAATATTTGACATGAACACTATTAAAGAGCCATCTCCTGACAAATCATTAGATGTTACTCCTGAAAAGAGTATGTCTAGTGATAAGATTGAGCAAAGTGACTTATTAATAGAAGAAATAACTGTAGATGATGAAGTGAAAGAGAAAGAGAGTGAAGGAAAAGAAGGGTCAATACCACCAAAATCCATTCCTGCAGAGGAAACAACATCATTTAGCACATTGACTACAGATTATAAAACAATATGTGAAGATTATCATGTGAAGGTACCTTTATTGGCAATGCACTAAGATTGTGTTTTTACTGCATGCTTTGTCTGTTTTGTATTATTGCATGTTGTGTCATTTTAAAACAATAATCTTGTATTACTTTTCAAGGCAATTTTTATATAAATAAAATAAATTGCTTTATATTGTATTTGCACTGATTTTACTAATGTTATTTTAACTCTATTTATCATTCTTTTTGTCTATTAACCAAGTGGTTTGAGTGGAAATTAATAACACAATGAAGATATTTGTGATTTTTTAAATTCATTTTCTTACAGCATATTAGTTGTCTTAGAGAAGCTGTTTCTTGATTAAGTGGTTGTGGGTTTATTTAAGATGTATATTTGGACTCTGCCAAATTACAACTACAAAATACTTTAAAGACTGCATGCATACATAGTCTTAAATAATTGATAAGAAACATTCATACTTAAATAGCCACACTAGGCTTATGGGGTGACTAAGACCCTTTTTTCTCTATGGGTATCATCAACAACAAAAACATTTTACTTATAAAAAGTTCTTAACTTAGTGGTGCATGACAATGCTATCAATATACTACTTTTTTTGTAGTAAACAAGATTTATAAATACAGATTCTTGGAGTGAAGTTAGATAATAGTGTTTTGTTTTCACACAAGGCACCTAGTTTACAAATTGGCAAACTTTCACCACTTGCACTATTTTATATTCAGAACTTGTATTTGGTTTTTAAAATGCAGTGTGTGTACAGTTTGTTTCACTTGTACTTTATTACTGAGCTAGAAATGGCTCAATTTATGATACTGCAATGTAGATTGCTTTTTAATTTATATGCTACGTTTGCGATATACTACACTTTACGATTTATGTCCTAATTTTTTCCAATGGAGGTCCCAAAATGTTTATATAAAAAAAAATCGAAAAACTAATATTTTTTTAATAACTGTTATGACCTCATATGCTAGACAGGATTAAGACAAGATTTTCTAAATTAATCAATTCGATAGATGTAAATTGATGTATAAGTAAAAAAATGCTTTACCCCTTTAAAAATACGCATTTTGCTGCATGTATAAATACATGTCTGTTAATGTTGGTATGTTAAATGTGCTTGGCGGCTTCCGTTCATGTCTATACGCTTCTCTTTCAGCTTGTGCACTTGGAAGACGCTATCACGCAACGCGACCAACTAATAGAGGAACTCACCGTCTCCTTACAGCGCTCTGTCCGTGAGAGGGACGACCTCAGAGATGAAAACTCACACCTCACTAACGAAGTACAACACCTTCAGCATGTGGTTGGAGAGATGTCCAGCGCAGAACATGATACCCTCAAAGCCCAGCTATCTGACTTTGTCAAGTACCAGAGCATGGTGAAAGAGGATACCAAGTTCTACTCAGCCCTCATGAGCGGGGAGTCCTCAGTACAGAGCTCCAATAGCGAGAAATACATGGACAGGGAAGAGATAACTGTCAACTATTCGAAATCTGACTTGAAATCTTCAGACGCGTCTGAAGAGTTCCACACGGGATTTGAGAGTAAAATAACGAAGATAATTGACACGTTTGAAGAGTGTATAGAAGAGAATTTACGGAATAAGCTAAGAGACAGTCTGATACAAGTGTTGTGTGATGAGATAACCAAGATGAGAATCGAATCTGACACTGATATCAAAGAGTTGGAAACGCAGATCCAGCAAGACAAGCAGTCGTATACAGTCGAGACTAGGAGGTTGCGGGAGCTACTAGCCTCGGTGAAGTCTGGCAATGCCGACATAGAAGCGCTGCGGGAGGAACTGGGCATCAAACATGAGAAAGAAATGGAAAATTTGAGGACATATTTTGAGAAGAAATGTTCCGATATGGAGCGGAGGTGAGTAAAAGTTCAATGAATACTTTGTCTATATCGTATATTTCAATCTTTTTGCTAATATATTGATATTTTAATGATTTCTCCTTTATTCTCACATGCTTCTAAGGCCCAAAAGAAGGTAAGCTTTAGAATTTGTTCTGTAATACAATACATAGTTAGGCGAATCATCTGGTTCATTAGAATCATTTAACATAGGCTCAATGTAAACAAAGTCGATGTGTTTGTTTACGAATGTAATTAGTGGAAGTCGTAATTACTTATCGTTGAGAAATCACAATTCTTAGTCACAACGACACAATTATTATAGAAATGTCTTGATTTATTTCTCACTACTTCTCAGTGAATTGTACGTTTGCGTTGACTTTTCTTTGTGTGTTAAATTGTGTCTAAAGAAGATCAAATATACAATTAAGGTGGTTGCAACGTTAACTTAAATAGTCATTTAAGTTTTGGTTGCCTCAATACCAAATATAGTCCAGGATTTTGCGTGTTTGGGGAACAAATATCGAATCATTCATATATTTAAAGTGTGGTCGTGTCATTAGTGTGTATATACTCAGCCTATCGCCGTCCACTGCTGAACGTAGGCCTCCAAGAAAGCGCCAACCATCCCGGTGTTGAGCAAGTCGCATCCAGCCGATTTTCGTAGTCATTGCTGTGTGTATTACAGTTATTCTGAGGAGGTGTGGCGCGGTAAGTGCCAGTCGCCGCTGGGATCTGCATCGTCTCTGGACGCCGCCGTCGATGCTGCGGGAGACTTCTTCAGGCGCAGGACCAGGAGTGCTGAACTGCCTTCACTGTCTCTTGAGGTACGGCTACATCGTATATTAAATACCAGAAGCCTGCCAGAAGGTTGCTTGGAAGAAATCGCCTATAGCGATAAGGTCGCCCTTTATGTCACTACATTATTAAGTTCTGACCTGAAAAAATGCTGTTTCTGTCTTTATATTGTACAATAAAGCTTAAATAAAAAAATAAAATAAACATGTTTTAAAGTACCTACAAAATTCATTTGGCATTAAAAACTATGTAACGGTTTCGTGATCTAGGATAAATCTACGAATCTCTATATCACAGTATGTTCTGTACAAATTTGTTCAGATCAAACACTTTTATAGGAATCTAATGTTCTAACTTGTTAATATACCAATAAGGTTAATGTTATTTCTACAATTCGAAAGTCATAAATGCGATTTAATTTCTTCAAGTATAAACTCTTAGACCTGTTCAAGTAACACTAAAATTTCTAAAAGTAGACAATTTTAAAAGAAATACGGTTCTTTAAAATGTGGTGTAGTAATAAGCAATGATTTTATTTTACAGTCCACGCCAATGGAGCAAGCAATGAGACAGATTAGCAAGAAGTATGAGCAGCAGATAGATGAGATGAAGGCAGAGCATGTGGCCTATGTGAGCGAGTTACAGGCCCGACAGCGAGAGGCCATCGCCTCACTGGAAGACCAGGTAACGATGCTTCAATCATCATCAGCCCATATACGTCCCACTGCTGGACACGAGCGTCATTTATTAATAGGGATCTAGACCGTAATCAATCACGCTGGCCTGGTGCAGGTTGACGGACTGCACATCTAAGAATTTTTTTTCTGTAATTTTTCTTCACGATGACTTATTTATCGCCGCTGTATTAAGTTTCACTTGATGGCAAAGACGCAAAATGGTGCTAGAAAAAATTAATAGAATAACTCCAAAAAATGTTGCTCGACCTGTGTATCCGGTATATAGATATCTTGATCACAAAGAACACATTTGCAGAGCGTAAATTTATTAAACTTCTATCTAATTTCGGTCATCGATATATTTTGCGATATGGTCTTTTGGCCTGCAAATAGTTCCTGAAACAGCGAGGCAGTTGTTTGACTTTAGCCAGAAGTTAAGGCCGATTGACTATGACAAAAAAATCTTGTTCTAGATAACCCAACTAAAAGCCGAATTGAACGTGTCGTTGTACCAACAAGACATAGACTTGGAGTTGGAAAAGGTCAGTCCATGTTTTAAATGCGATGTTGCCACAATCAACTTGCTTTCCTTTTTGATAAAATCAATAAGGTTATACTCTCCTTTATGTGACCTTTTTAGGATACTATAAAATGTTCTATGACTGTAAGGAGGTTTGAGGTGGTTAAAGGTGAAGCTTCAATTCATTTTCATTTCATTTGGTACACTTTTGTAATACAATACCACGTTCCTTTTATTTAGTTGTAATTAAAATACGAGTATGTCCTAAAAGAAAATAAGTTTGTTGTGAGCAATAAATATGTATATATTTCAAATTCGCATTAAACCTTTAGTGTTCTTAAAACATTAAACTGTGTTGTGTATTAAGTTTTGTTTATCCCTGTTACTTTTAACAATGTCCTCAATTTGAAAATAAGTCATAAGTGTAATTATTTAAGGATATTTAAGCTACGTTTATGTGATTCTGTGCTTGATGTGAACCCAACTATTACTGTTAATTCCATATTAAAATGCGAGCTTTTTTATGTGAATCGTTATCCTGAATGCTGAATTTATCCATTAAATTTGTAATGTCGCTGAGCCTAAATCCGTATCATGAAAATGATTATACAGAAATCGATTAGGCAGTCTTTTGATTTCCAACGTGGACACATTCGATTTTCATGACACCAACGTCTTTCAGTTCTGCTATTTAACATATTCGTATACGGAATTAGACTAGACATGCTATTTTTGTCGTGTTTATTAATCGCATGCAGGGGATAGAGAACTACAAGGAATTATTTTATCATCACAAGCTTATGGCGGCTTGAGGTACTTCCCTTCTCTTGTCACTGGTGTAGGTGAAAACATTGTAAATATTATATCATATTCATTATTCTCATGGATTGAAAAAAACGTCCGATATAATTTCATATGTATTTATGTATTTATTAAAAATCGTTGAAATGTTAAATTAGTTCAATACTATAATGTAAATTGTAAGGAATTTTATAAGCATTTTTGTTGTTGGTATTAATTTTATGATATTATAGAAATAAATAAATTAATACACCCAACATTCACATACTATTACATTCTGCCCTATCACAAAAATATAAGTCTTGTGTATTCAAGGTCTGAAACAACTTTATATTGAAATCCCTCGACCTCTCGTCTCACGAACTGGTGTATAGCCAACTGCACCAACACTAATAAATTACTACAAAAACACACCCTTTTTTCAACCCCACAAACCTTTACAAAACCTACACACAGGTGTATCTATCTGTAACATGTTTCTATCTCCTGCTTGCATGGTATGCGACTAACCCGTGTGGTACTAACGTGGCGTAGAAGATGGAGGCGCAGCTGCACCAGCGCCTGGAGGAAGTGCGCGAGCAGGCGCGGGCCGATGTCGTCGCGCAGCTAGAGCAACAACTGCAGGTAACTACATTAGCAGACCATGTGTCCCACTGGCCACGGGTCTCTGCAACTGAAAAGGTTTGGCTTTAAGGGACATCCATAAATTACGTCACAATTCATGACATTTGACCCCTCCCCCGTCCTGGTGATACCTG
Organism: Cephonodes hylas; assembly: GCA_030295005.1. NCBI lineage: Eukaryota > Metazoa > Arthropoda > Insecta > Lepidoptera > Sphingidae > Cephonodes > Cephonodes hylas. Next base: position 11,496,403 of record AP025376.1, on the reverse strand, counting down.
GTCACATTTGTAGGACTCCCCCCTCCCTAGGGTGACGTTACATATTTTGCAGTTTTACATCTAGAAATTATTGAATTAAACCAGCAGTACCGAATTAGTTTATATTTCAAAGGGACTTGGGTCGTCGGGGCTTGCTACGTAACACTAGTAGAGCGAGTAGCCGACTGAACAATATGAATCTTATGTTTATTTAATTAGAGTGGCAAAATTACGAATTTTTCGGTAACAGTGCAAAGTCCGTGGTTTAATAAGAAGATTTTGAAATGCGACGGCACGATATTTAGGTCCCCTCTCACGCCCTTGACACACAATGTCACATTCAGTCGACCCCCTGCCTCCCCCTTAAGGTGTGACGTTATTTATGGGTGATCACGCTGGGCTCTTACTAAGATTAATAGAGCCGAATAATCGCACGGTCAATGCAGATGAATGAATGCTTTGGTTAGTTCTTATCTGAGTCGACCTTAGTCTTCCTGTCTTACATCAGAAGCTTTTTAAACTTAATATGTACTCCATAAGTTAATAACTTTTTAAAGCATAGTATTTTCCACAAACCGATAGATGGCGTTATTTGACACTATCTGAAATTCCTTATGAAATGTTAAGAAGTAAATTTGAAATTTAATGTTTCATACGTGTACTCAAAAGATACCGTATTGGCATATTACGATAAATGATTAACATCACTACATAGTACAAAACAAAGTCGCTTTCTCTGTCCCTATGTCCCTTTGTATGCCTAAATCTTTGAAACTAACTTTTTTTTTAATAGATAGAGTGATTGAAGAGGAAGGAGGTTTATACAGGGTGGTCAAAAAGTCGTGGATCAAACGAAACAGAGAGATAAAGGAGGTAATTTCCAACAAAAAATCTTTCTACAGCATGGCCATAACTTCATTGCGCGAAAATTTATGCATACTTTTGTGTTTTTCAAGGAAAGTACCGAGTTTTTTTACAATTTAATCAATAAAAAAAACAAATTGATTAAAACAATAAAACAAAAGGTTTTGTATTATGACTTGATAATGTATCAACACAAAAAAAAAAGTATTGCAGCTCGTGGTACCAAATTTAACGAGCAATTAATTTTTTCCCGTAAATTTTGAAGCAATACAAAAAATTACTTCTCACTTTAAGAGCATCCTGTGAAAAAAAAATGTATTACGGATAAGTGACCCTGTATTAAAAAAACTTGCTGATTTAATGTTGTTTCAAATGAGGTACAACACTTTACTAAATGACCTTTACTTTTGGTTTTATGGTCGATTTTTCATATCAAGATGCAAATTCATTAAATTTGCCTTATTCAAAATAATTCATTATTCTATCATAAACGGCCAGTTTTTTGTACTTTGGAATGCTAGAACTGTTCTGTTCTTGTTACACTTAGGGTTTATGAAAAGGACAGAAACTCTTTCACACTAACCATTTAATCCATTGTCGAAAAAGTGTCTTAGTTCATGTAACTAATCATTTTTAAGAAACAACAGGTTCATCACAACTCTGTGTAAATAAACTGGAGCCATTATGAAATAAAAAGAACAATTATGACTTAGTGGTTTAATGAATTATTTTTTTACATTAAATGTTCAACCGAACAAGAACTACGACAGAAGCTCGAGTTTGCTAGGTTATGAATTATGAATAACACAGGTACATTCCGCCGATTACGTGCGAATTTTATTAGGCAGTGCAGATTGTGCATTACGGTTAGAGGTAGGCACTTTGAACATTTAATGTAAAAAAAAAATCATTAAACCTCTAAGTCATAATTGTTCTTTTTATTTCATGATGGCTCCAGTTTATTTTCACAGAGTTGTGATGAACCTGTTGTTTCCTAAAAATGATTAGTTACCTGAACTAAGACACTTTTTCGACAATGGATTAAATGGTTAGTGTGAAAGAGTTTCTGTCCTTTTCATAAACCCTAAGTGTAACAAGAACAGAACAGTTCTAGCATTCCAAAGTACAAAAAACTGGCCGTTTATGATAGAATAATGAATTATTTTGAATAAGGCAAATTTAATGAATTTGCATCTTGATATGAAAAATCGACCATAAAACCAAAAGTAAAGGTCATTCAGTAAAGTGTTGTACCTCATTTGAAACAACATTAAATCAGCAAGTTTTTTTGATACAGGGTCACTTTTCCGTAATACATTTTTTTTTCACAGGATGCTCTTAAAGTGAGAAGTAATTTTTTGTATTGCTTCAAAATTTACGGGAAAAAATTAATTGCTCGTTAAATTTGGTACCACGAGCTGCAATACTTTTTTTTTGTGTTGATACATTATCGAGTCATAATACAAAACCTTTTGTTTTATTGTTTTAATCAATTTGTTTTTTTTATTGATTAAATTGTAAAAAAACTCGGTACTTTCCTTGAAAAACACAAAAGTATGCATAAATTTTCGTGCAATGAAGTTATGGCCATGCTGTAGAAAGATTTTTTGTTGGAAATTACCTCCTTCATCTCTCTGTTTCGTTTGATCCACGACTTTTTGGCCACCCTGTATGTATGATAACATCCATTAAATATCAGCATTGCATCCGTGCGAAGCCGGGGCGGGTCGCTATAATGTATATAGCAGGGGTTCCCAAACTTATTTACACTATGACGCCCTACAGAATTATTGTTTTTCTTGCGACGCACCCCCCCCCCCCCCCCAACATCAAAACTACCTACTTTACTGGAAATAAAAATAGCAGTAGTTAGCGTAATATGAGGTTATCAGAAAAATACGGACAGCGAATGTTTGCCGATCGCCTCGCGACGCCCCTTGGATGTTGCCGCGACGCCCCAGGGCGTCGCGACGCACAGTTTGGGAAGCCCTGGTATATAGTATTGATTAACGAAAATTGTTTTTTCCGTCTGAAAAGCTGCTATTATTATTATGTTGAATTCAACTGCACTAGGGTTGTTATGGTAGATTTTATGTCTTATTCGTCTTATCTTGCTCAATACGAATATTCTATCTATACTATTAATATTCTAAAGCTGAAGAGTTTGTTTGTTTGTTTTAACGCTAGGATCTCGGGAACTACTGGTCCGATTTGAAAAATTCACGCTTAGATAGCACATTTATCGAGGAAGGCTATAGGCTATATAACATCACGCTACGACGAATAGGAGCGGAGCAGCAATAAAGAATGTTTCAAAATCGGGGACATTTATTTCTTTTTGTGAGCTTCCGCTGCATGCGCTGCGGAAACGGTTAAAGTTTCGCTAAAATAATGTTTGAGGGAAATGTTCCTCTTTAAAAGTTCTAAAAAAAAGTCCGCGATAGCATATGTCTATTCTTTAAGGTTGGCTCACTATAACGTTTTTTATCCTTACCAAATTTATTTTAAAATAAAGTTTTATTTGTGGGGATGTTTTTATAAATATGATATTAAAACTTATCCAAATAAATACGTTATTCTTTACAAGTATTTAATTTTAAATAAAATTGCCCTTTACATCATTTGATTTCACTGAGTATTTTAGAAGTTAGAAGATATTGCAATTTTAAAATATTGATCAAGCGCGCAATAATAATGCACAAGGCGCCGATCGACGCGTTACGGTTTCACGTTTGAACAATTTGACCGAATTGTATGATTTTTGGTATGGAGATAAATAGGACTCAGAGACGTAAAATAGACTACAACTTATTTTCCTTCTGATGATATGCCTTTCAAAAGAAAAAAATATAACATTTTTTGCGTAAGAAAAGACACATAATGTACTATTATTGTTAATATTTTTATAGTGGTACGAAAGATATAGTTAACGTCTATTTTTAACGTAAGATTGTGCGCCATCAGTGTAACAATAAATAGGCAATGAATCGGCTATAAAGATTTAACGAGCCCGTAAAGTAACACGAAAGCGTTCATTTAGCCGCATCAGTCAGTGAGCATTCTATTAACGTTATAGCATAGATATTATAACGATTGGATGGACATTAATTGGACAGTATCTAAAAATATTGTGACACTTAATCTTTTGATGACATGTACCATCTGAAAATGAGCCTTAAAAAATCTGTATTCTTGTTCAAATAACTTATAATATTAATTCTTGTCTCAATAAAAAATATTCTACAGTAACATACGTAGTTTTGGCGTCTTAATAAGATTTTGCATCTTTGACATCGGAACTGCCGAGAGCTGTTTCAGTCCCACAAACTAGCAGACCCAAAAGAAACATAAATTTGTGTCACCGAGAAATTGGTGCGGATCGATCTCCAGATCTCCGGATAGATAATAATTCGTCGCTGCTCGTTTTACAAAATGGAGTCTAGCCAAATATGCCACGCAGGCTTTTTGAACCCCCATTAAAAGGACAAGAACCATCTTTAACAAGTCCCCTCTAATCTACGCTATTCATTCACACCAATGAATGCAACATTAGAAAACCCTTTCTAACCATCATTTCAACAATTTCTAATGTTGCATTTGCTATGTAGTATTTTGGGAAAATCTACAAATCGTTCAGCAAAACAGTGAGATGTTTAAAACCATACACTCTTCTCTACTGGTTGTTTTTGTAATGATTACCTTTATGACCCGATTATAAACAAAGAAACGAAAGAAGATAATTGAGTTATTAAAATGTAGTTTACCCACAAGCCTGATAATAGGCATTTACTTGACCAGCTCAACGTCCAAGCCTTTGAACTAGGCAAAATAAACAACGACAGACATTCTCAAATTTCTCTAACACACAATTTTGCTTATAAATCACCCCGATCCCCCATTGACCGCGGCACTGATCTCTCATCCGACCACTGTCCATTGATCGTTGGCGGCGCGCCATACCCACTACGTACATCTGCGTCTGACGCACTACACCCAATGCTTAGCTCTACACTTCAGGGAATTTCCACAGTTTCACACGCCTTGTCACGGTGACAACAGGTTTCTAAAACCACGTGCTTTTCTTTACCGTCTTTTTTCTGAACCAATTCTATCAATATCAAGTGCTTTATTTCGTGAATCTATAACGTTTGGTTTTACATCATTAAGATCACGGTCATTATTGTTGTTTATAAAGTTATTAATAGATTATTCGTGTTTTGTTTTGGTTGTAAGGTTATGTTGACGCTAATCGTATGCATTGGCAGTTTTAAAAACTAAAGCTGTGATTATCACTAACTTTACAATGATGACACTTCAGTGTTGTTACGCCGTTATTGAGCTTTTCATCTGATCTGTTTATTTCGAAATCAACAGGATCATCTTTATGTTCAATGTTTTTTATGAAATCTTTGATTTCATCAAAGCGACTATTTATAAAATGTGCGTGTACAGTTTTGATAAACAATAGAATCAAATTGTTGTGATGTGTTGATTTATTTTTGGATGCTAGTGCAACGTAATGTGCAATGCCGGATCGGAATCAACCTGTATGTTGCAAACGACGTGTGAGTTCATTTGTTTTTGTATAGTTTTATTATTAACATTATTACTGCCAATAAAAAATCATTGCTTTGACGCAAATCTTGATTTACGATACCTAGTTGAGTGATGTGCGCATGTTATCAATGAGAGCTATTTTGATTAATTACCTTCATCGCACAAAATATCTGTTCGAAAAAGCTTTGCTTCGCATTATACGTATGCAATGAATTTGCCATAAACCAATAATCGGAACTTGTTTTTCATTTTATTCATCGTAACCATCAAGTGTTGTGTTCCATTGACTATTTTGATCGGTTCCATACATAAATCTATGAATACTACACTTATAGACGAAATTAAATCACACAATATTTATACTTCACTCTTCGTACCATGGAAATAAAAACAAAACACTAACCTTATATTTAGAAATCAGCTGAAATGTGATGATCAGCGTTTCTTAGCATGTAAATGCCAAAGTCAAGGTACAATTTTCTTTATTCAAATAGACTTTTACAAGTACTTTTGAATCGTCATTTTTAACACTTTTTTTATACAATTTTTAAACTTAGTGCCGCTTCGAAACGTGTTATCGCTGTGGAGAAGAAACACGAAATGTCATTTTTGCCTTTGTTGATACTCATGTATCATCATGTTTTCCATTTTCTGTTTACAAAATATTACAGCTTGTCCATTGCATGTGGGTCCAGTTTTGTATCTGTAGTTACGTTTTCGTACCAGGTGGAAAGCCTATTGCATATTTCGGCCACAACTCCCTGGAGACAAACGACAACCTGAAGACACAACAAAACTTGTTCCGTGCTGCTGCTAATAATTTCCTAATGGAAAATCAATTTACACTTGTCCTCTGTTAGGAATTAAACCGGGTCCTCTAAATAGGACGGGATAAACTTATGACTATTTCCCGCACCTATTTCGTTTAAATGTTTACTAAAACTATAAATGGTCTTTTTAACGGTTGAGAAATATTATATTCTTTTCGGTGCGTGAATTTAACCATTGTCATTACGCATTAAAAAGGCATAATCTGAGTAATCATTACCGAACACCAAATAATAATGAGCTAAACGTCAGCTGTAAATACATCAAAACAAATTGTATGTAAAAAAATAGTCAGTTGCTCTAATTTTATGCGACGCTGTACAGTCACCGTCTGCGGTAGATATATCTTCGATGTCGCGCATATGTGTCGCCTGCGACAAATGTTTCCGTTATGTTGTCAAACGGTAAAGGTGAGTGAATATTTGGCAGAAAATTTTAACATATAATAAGTGCTAATTGCAAGGGAATTTTATAAGAAGTATGTGTTAAGTAAGAAACAGAATAGGTCTTAACAAATAGGCAACTAAATATATGTGAAGTTAGTAAAAGCTTAATGTAAGTTAGCAGGAGATAAGCAAGATCCAACTAGGCTCAATGGAGCTGCAAATACTTTTCTCTTTTTATTCAAATTTACGAGTATAGTGGAAAAAATAAAGCATTACATTATATGAACTTTTACAATGATGATTTAGAAGTTTTACAAGAGTTTAAGGCCAACATCCATCATTTAACAGTGCAGTAGACTAAGGCCATTGACCAGCAAAATGCTACACACAAAACACATGTCTATGAGGATACTCGTTTAAAATCAACCACAAACATGTGTTACGTGTCATTCCCGTTTATATTATTCCTTAGCGATACAAAAATAGTTACATCTATACCCACTCATGACATTAATGTCGAGGACGGAAAGTCACAGTCCCAGAGGTAGAAGAATTCTTTAATTTAAAACAATGTGTGATCGATTTATGTGTGTGTTATAGCGGAGATTGTATTTTTTTTTATCGTAGCAAAACAATACAATATCTAGGAAGCTTAACGTTATGCAGAGAGATTATTGATAAACTAAAAACGACTGAATCTCGTCCTTTGATCTAATAAGAGAGTTTCGTGTCTATCCTCACACTTTTCATATTCTAAATACTATCTTTACTAACCGTCAGGATATTCCCTATTGCTCATATAACCCGCATAGACTCGGTATAAACTTTGCTATCAATGGTAAAGGACCATACCACAATCATAATGATATTTTCCGTCTCCTTGTCCTTAATCTTTTTAATCATCACGAGCCTTTCACGTCCACTTCTGGATGTAGCACTTTCCTATGGCACGTTAAAGAGCATAATCTCTTCAACAAAGCTCATTATATTCAGGAAGTGCTAGAGGGTTTGTTCTGTCGCCACGTGGGCTGGTGGCGCGAGTTCACCTCGTGTGCCGGATAGCGTCGGCCGGTCAGCGCCATTTACTAACTGTCAAACCACACGCTGGACTGCTGCCAATACTCGGGGGACATTTTTCGCGCGGTTGACCCAATTTACGTTTGTCTAGCTTTTTTCTCGTTTAGGTCGTCTGTTATCTGTTTTTGTATTGGGTGTATGTAGAGTAGTGGAATGGTTTGTTGACATTTGTTTTTTCTTGTTCCAAAGTTTTTTTTAATGTATAGTAAAATTTAGGAGCAGTCTGATACGGAATCAATTTGGTTATTCTGTCAACTTCTAGCTCTACGGTACCGTTAAATGAATTAATATTAACTTAGAAGAAATAATCTCATTGCTAGAATTCATAAACTAATAAAACCATACTAGCGTCATAGCCGCTACCGTCACTGTGGACGTTTACCCATAGGGTGATATCAGGACCAAAAAATTGTTAAAAACAACTTGATGCAAATCCATTAAGTGTCACTTAAAACTTCGGATGACCCCTAAATGTCTAAAAATGAGCAAAAATATGCACACCCCAATTCCTTATGTTCCGAACTATTCTCTTTTACTTAATCGTCATAGTTTGTTCACCACATTTGAAAAATCATTGTTAATATATTCAGGTTTCCTAATTATGTTTTCCTAAACACTTAATAAAAAAGCAAAATAGCGTGATGTTTTTACGTCATTAACAAACCTCATTAACAAATCCCTAATTAATTTGAAATCCAAAAAAAAGTATTCTAAATCCCTATCCCTCTACAGCTTAATCACTTTGTTTACAATGTAAATTGTGTTGTACCCTATCAATCGCTGCTCATTATCGCTCGGGGTCAAATGTGCCCGTTTTCTCGATCAGTTTCTCTGTGACCGTGGTTAAGTGGAGTATTCAGTGATTTGTGTATTGTGCAATGTATTACGAACAGGATTATAGGATGGCCAATGTTATTGTAAGTCTGTTATGACGCTTCACACCTTTGTCAGGTGTCGTGATCCGGTTTCGAAAGGCTTGTGTCTAGAAGTCTTAGAAGCGTTCACAGTTCGTTAGTGAATGTAGTTTAAGAGCCGCCGATTCGATTCCCCTAACATAAATATACGATTTTTAGTCTAGGATTTGTGTGATCAAATATTCTGAGTTTCTATTATTACATGAAGTAATATAAGTTGGTTATGTGAGTGACTTTAGGTTTATTCTGAAGATGTCATTATTTTTTTTTACTTCTAAGAAAAAGCAAAACATAATAGGTATTATATTACACGTAGAAGTTTGATTGTTGATTTCACAATATGTAATTTTTTTGTATTGAATATTATAGTATTTTTTACGTATGGCATTCAGAATTACTTTTCAAGTGTGCTTACATATCGTTAATTAATGAGATACAATTAATATACACGCCATCATTTACTAAATGTAGTTGCAGATATATAGTTTAGTATTAGCATTTTCCTCATTCATAACAACATACTGCATTAGCAATTCCTCTAAATAATTTAGTCCAAATATGCAGTGTCTTATATTAAATCACTGTTGTAATATGTTTTTTTATTATGGCTGAAAGTGTGTTGGTCTGTAAATATAACGAAGGATGCCCTCGATGGGTTAGTAGATTTCTTGCACACTCTTACGTTTATACCCACGATAAGGGTAGGTTTAAAAAAAAATAAGAATTTTTAAAGACTAACGTAAAAGGAGCGGATTTCATCCGTGCTTCTGTTGAAGAATTCTTAAATTCCTATTTTAAAGACTTACATTCACTCGTCACGAAGTATGCAGAGGTGGAGTAAGCACCCACACAGAGGAACAGCCGTTTTTCAGGCAATTTCCAATCACCATTACTTTCGAGAATTTCCTATTAAAATTCCTTTAAAACTTGTCATAAATTCCGACCGAGAATTGGAGAAAACAAATAAGACGTATCTTCCCTAGTAATGGTTATGATGCGGAAGACGCTACATATAGCTCATCAATTTCAATATCGGCCAGTAATAATTTCTAGCGCCAATGACCCTTGACTTTGAAATAGAGATAGTGCAGTCACTTACACAACGACGAGAATACACCGTGATTTATAATTTTTGATATACTTGCATGTATAGTATGTATAATAGTCTTTATCTTTGAATGCATTACTGAGGGAGACCTTTGTCGATGGAAAGTCCTGGTACTGACTATAAATATTGAGTACACATTCTGTTAGACTAAGTTTTAACTTTAATATTTTAAGGGCCCCATAGTCTCGCGACAATTAATTGGCTTGTGCTTTGACACTTACTGGATTTGTTTGCCATTCGGGCACAACCAGCCTTCAAGCTGCTATTGAGTATTTCCTAATACAATACAATCCCCCAATAATACTTTTCCCGATCCGGAAATCCCCGCCAGACCACTAAGATCTCGAAAGTAGTATTAGTCAATCACTCAAATATTTCTATCGCTGCGGGAATAGAATCCATGGCCTTTCGTTTCGCACTCCGAATACTAGTCAACTGCGCCACGGAGCTTTTAATATGTACTAACAAACTGATGACGCAATCATCCTTGTAGTACCTATTTCAACCCTTGAATTTTTTAACTTAAAGTTGTAATTTCTATGGCAGTAATGGCCAAATATAATCTATTAACCCTTTGACCCCTATCATCTGTAACTTAAGGTTGTTATTTCAATAACAGTAATGACATTGTTCCCAGGTGTTGCTGTCGGACCCCGACGCGGAGGTGTCGAGCTGGCCTCTGGAGCTGGTGGCTCTGCGGGACCGCATACAGGGGGACTTCAAGTCGAGGGAGGAACGGGAGGTAAGTCAAATTTAGTGGGGTAAACATTAGTAGACGTAGGCGCAGGAATGGTGAATTGGTTTGAAATAAGCACATACAGAGTGTATTCAGGCCGTGATTGGAATCTAAGACAGGTAAAGGGTATGGTGATAAATTGTAAAAACCAAAATTTTTTTCGTCAATTAATAGCACGTTGACAAAAAATACGTGTTCCTAATCAGCATATTAGTCTCAATTTTCGATGACTATCGTCTATTTTCTCCTTGTGTTTAACCCAAAGTGTTAGCAGGAATATATTTAAGAATATTCATGAAGATTATTGTACATGCTTTTGTCACTATCGTCTTTTCTACAGTCGTTGAATTTTCGTTTATTTTCTTTACACAGTAACCTTGACGTGAAATAATTTAGGGACTTTACTAGTCACATTCGTACCAGTGATCGTCTTTGAAACCATGATTAGTTTCGAAGTTGTCTCATCTTCTACCTTTAATCCAATAAATAACCTATTGAAGCTTTATTTTGTAAAAAGTAAAGATATTTTTAGATAAACTTCTAAAGAAGGTACAAAATTTGGCCGTAAACGTACCTATTCAATGGCTGTTTCTCCAACGCGCGCCAACTGAGCTCTATATTAATCCCACGTACGAGAATATCTTTAATGAAGACACAATACTTCCGCATGACCCTTGCAACAATAGCGCGAGTGATGCAAGAGCCCTTCAAAACGCGAGTATCGTCGCATATAAACAAACTGATATAGAAAAACATCAATTTTTGGATATAACTCTACTCGATTAGTAGATGTTTCTACAAAATTGACAAACTAGTGTTGATTAATATTAATAACATTTAGTCCTGTCCTACCACACACCTGCCTTTGTAACTCCTGTGCTCCAAGATCAACAACGGCACGCACATTATTGACGCCGGGCACTGAAGTTCAGGGAATCTTAGGGAACTTCTTTTGTCATAATCACGCAACGTAGTAAATCCGAAAAAAATATAATAAAGGAGGAGTTGGAATTACGTTTAAGAATAACTTTGTTGACCGTTTGGTTCGGGTTTATGCTTTTTTTCCCATTACTCCATCTATGTTCAAACCAAAAATCATCTAAATTTGTAGTAGATTTGAACGACTTCCAAAATAAAATCACTGCCATTACTCTTTATCGGGATTAAAAAGCAGCTTGTGTCTTCATCAAGGGTGTTATATTTCCCATTCAAAATTCTACCATACTTATAAGCACAAAATTTCGTCCTTATTATATTGTCTGCGATTGAGACGCAATTCAACGGGTGACGCAAGAGCCCTTCGGTACGCAAGTACGAGAATCTATTAGCGTTCGCCGGATGTGTCTCCTTTGACCCACTAACATTCTCCCCTCGCCGCTCGCCAAAATGCTACTGCATTTATTAATATCGATTATGTTAGGCGTGTTAATGAGTGCTGGATAGTTGCTTCCGCGGTATAAATTAGTGCGGGTGATCCAGAGACATTGGGTTTGAAGTTCCTTGGAAAATGTTTAAGGTCTTGGTGGTAGAAAATTGTTAGTATAAGCGCGAGATTGGAAGTGATATTTAAGGTATCTGGCGGACTGTATCTACGTAAAGAAATATACTTTTTCATTCTTCTTTTATAAAGGTTCGAAACAATAGATGTTATATGCTGATTTCATTGGTTGAATTAATAACGGTTTTCATATAAGCAGCTGGCTATGCTTTGCTATGCTCGAATAGGTTGCCACTAAATACAAAAACTCCAATAATACACTCTCAGATAATGTAGCTCTCCTAACAACGTCTTTCTTCACAGTTAAAATGCCATTGCAGATAATCTCGAAAGACATAAACCTAGTGCTGGATTTATAAATGTCGCCGCCTGGCTATTGTTCAACACATAATTTAACGAGTGGGCGTAAATTAAGCAGAAGTAATAAATCAATACAGTTGGGATGATAGACGCCGTTTCAGCGTAAGAATGTGGAACGCGCGAGCTTACACAATATGTCCAAAAACAACAGATTATATCGGATTTCTTCGGAATGCGTACGATGGTGATTTATTTACAGTCTTGTTGCTGGATGTGTTGTATTAACTGTACGTTTTATTCATATAAAGGAAAACAAGAATGACAGAAGTTTTTTGCGTTGTATAAGCCCATAGGTCACTGACTGTGTTTATTCAAATAAAATCACCATCACTGTCAAAAGAGGACTATTTATTTATTTATTTAATATACTTTATTGTACACTATATAAATACTTAATTTAACACAACATAACCTTAATAACTATGTCTTCTTGAGGAATTTTCCGCCCTATCAACTTTATCAGGTTTATCATTTGCGATATTACATGCCCGGGCTTTCTACTAGCTAATAGTTCAAAACCTTTGTTATTAAATTCTCCATCCCATGCATTTTCACCATAATTCCAATAACATGATTCACAACAACTCAAATAAACCGTTCGCGCGGAATCCTCGCGTTAGTCAGTACATTGTAATGAAAGTAGTGGATATTTGACTCGCCGACATATCCGTAGACGATAAAAAGTGAAAAGGCCAAAAAGACGGTGGCGTAAAGAATTGGACGCCGTCGCCGGTCGCGCCCGCCGCTGTATAAATACACCACCACCCTCGGATGCCCATCGGGTGAGCTGTTGGCTTACTTCACCTCGTTTTGCAAGGGATGTGGGTGTTTTTATCCATTTGTAGCTAATTAAATGTCCAAAACGGTCATGTCATACTGGTAGTTCCACTTTTCTTGGTACATTGGACTAAATGTGTTTTAACTTTTATAGATTCTTTTTCTGCTGTTCAGTGTTGTGGTGATTTGTTTGTCGATTAAAAGATGTTTTACTAGAAGCTGCTGATAAAAAAATCTCATCATTCAGAACCTTTACTTATTGAACTGGCATTATTCCCTGATTTTGATGTTAAATATTGTATACCAAGAAAAACAGAAGCAAAAGCTTATCTACCTCTCCAGTTGTCAGCTTATCATTTTAAAACTTTAAATTACTAAGAGACAATACGTACGGGACAAGCTGAATTTGATGTAAAATGTAATTAGCCGGCGCTCGGAGCGGCCAGTGCAGCGCACCGAATAAATGTGAACCATTAAAATTAGACGCGCAGGTTCACTCACCCGCCGGCGAGCTCTCAATTGATGCATAGATGCACTCCCCTCGGCGTTACACACTCTTCTAGGAAGTGCTGCGAAATAAAACAATACAACGTAAACAACTGCCGGGCACTTTGTAAGTCTGTTCTTACCCGTTTTTGTTACGTCGTCCATTCATGTCTTTGTGGTTGTCCGAAAATGAGATGGAATGAATCTGTCCCTTAACCAGTCTTGTGTAATGTTTGTACCGTATTTTATATTTGTTCCTAACCTCATTATTGTAATTATAATGTGTTATTATTCTGTTATATGAATTTTCTGAAATAGATCTAAAAGAAAGTACATCGTCGTTCCTCCTACGTTCGATACTTTTGAACCGATCCCTACGAATGTTCTTGGTACTTATCAAGAACTTGATGGCCTACAAATGATTCCACAATTTGATGCTTCGGGCAGAAAGATCATACGGCTTTAGAAAGGTAATATTTAGATAGGTTAACCCATGAATTCAAGGTGATACCGGTAATTCTAACTAAAGTTATATGTCAAATCTTTTCTTCGTGTGAATGTAGTATTCTATAACCTTCTGGGTCTGCGCTTGATGTAAAATAACGTTTCATAATTTTGGCGTAGAAATTTCTGGATTCTTCTATATGTATCTAGAATCAGTGACTCTTCAAGAATGTCCAGTTATTTATAATATACTAATGTATGGCATACTTATCAGACGCTAGGAACGTAACCGCATTACTGCGTAGACGCATAAACTGCACTGCGAACGAGTGCCGGTCTTTACGATGTGTTTCAGGAGTAGGCGGGTTATTTATGCCAATTTAGACCTTATTTTTCATGTCATAAGAGCTATAAAATGGCTTGAAAATGCTATATCTTGAGTGCTTTGGCACTACTGGTGTAGACAAAACATAAGCTCTTCGTGGAGATAATGTGCTTTCCTTCAACATTTACATATGATACCAAGCACTTGAAAGTTCATCACTCGCAGTTTTATGGTATCTTAGCTACCACTTCTTCATGTGAGAGAGGGCTTTAGTTCACCACGCTAGCCTATTGCTAATTGCCGGGTATGTAAAAAATTGCTAATGACTTGTTATCGTGAAGGCTTAAGATGTTTTCCTTCACCGTTTTCGATTGCACACCTAAACCAGCCCATCACTTATATCAATTAATGTAATTGAAAAATTGCAGATGAATGATCTACGCAAGATATTATTGCGCAAAATAAGTATTGGGTTACTTATTGAATAGAAAATAAACAGACCTCTTCTACGTAAGTGTACGTGTGTCTGTTATCAGAGACGGACAAAAACTTCATTCGTCGACCTCAATGCGCGTTGCTCTTGCATAAATACAAACAATATGCTCGTATAATAATATGGTTTTACTGATTGGCGTCACTATTTCATTAAAGTATTGGGGGGGGGGGGGGGTGATGCCTCAAGCAGTGATGGCCTCGAGGTTTAGCCGCGCAGTCGAGAATCTCGGCGGTCGCGGGTTCGAACCCCAGGCACACACCTCTGTCTTTTCGAAGTTATGTGTGTATTCAAATTGAATTATCACTTGCTTTAACGGTGAAGGAAAACATCGTGAAAAAACCTGCACACCTAAAAGTTCTTAGGAATTTCTTAGGTGTGTAGTCCGCCAACCCGCACTAGGCCAGCGTGGTGGACTATGGCCTAAACCCTCTCAATGGTAGAGGAGACCCATGCTCAGCAGTGGGCGTATATGGGTTGATGAAGAAGAAGAAGAAGAAGATTGGGGGGGGGGGGGTCGGGGAATATGAACACATTATAATCGTCAGCCAAAATTAATTCTATATATTTTATGGGAGTGTCGGAAGCGTATACATATGTATATTGATTGATACCAACTTGTTATAATTCTCATTCATTGATATTATTAAAAGCTACTAACTTGTAAACAATTTTAATCACGATACAAAAGTGGATAATACCCATTTATGTTAAAAAAAGGATGTTCCACAGAGCTTATGTACACCAGCTGACATATTCTTGTTGACGTTAATCATGTGGTCGAAAGTATATCAAGACAAATGTCCTACACTTGTGATAGCGGAAGCAGTTCGGATGTGAAGCGAATCTAACTCGACGCCCACGCTTCTAACGGACTTGGCTACTGGCACTTTCGTTTAAATATGTGCTATACAGTTGTATAGGAATGTATGAATACGTAAACATTTATTGCAAACCCGTAGTTTTAGTCTATACCTACACTTGCTTTTGGTGGCAAGAAACGTCACTAGGTCCGTAGAACTTAAAATTTTTAATTCATAAGGTAGCCTATAAAAATATATTTATGGGCTCAATCGCTTCACTGCCTTTATAATAAAGGAAATATGAATTGAAAAAATAACACCTAAATGACCCCAAACGAAATTGACTGTTTCATGGCCGCGTTGACGAACTTACTTGTAGGCGTAACTGTTACGGACCTTATTCTACAGCTACTCAGTGTCGCTTTTTCAAGCGAAATCTAATATTTGAGTACACCAATATAAGTAAAGAAGGCATGTGATATAGAGGTTTTCTTATGACACAATAATGTTCGAATGCGATATAGTATTTCTTTGCTATCTATTCGGAAGCAGTGCGTAATACAATCATCCACATATACTTTAGTAGCCGCTTTAAAACAACCACAGCTACTAACACTCTATGCCCACTCGCACACTCCTCTAATGCAATATTTAAAAGCATTAAACACTACATACTAGTTTTATATATAAACTCTCAAATATTATCGAGAGCTTGAGAAGTGTTCGCGACCTATATCATATTTTGTACCGATGAAGCATCAACCGTGTTTGCTAAACTAACAATTTATATCTGTTTGAATCTTGTATGTTTCTTGTTATGTGAGATAGATCTCAGATTGTCATTTGCGGTTGATTTAATACATAGTATTTAAACATCGTTTAGCAGAACTTATGCATTTTCGTGAACCATTTTACACACCACATGAGTGTATTAATTGTTTAAGTTTCTCCTTTGTTATATTATGAGAAAGTCATAAGCCGGGAATTTTATTGATTTTAAGATTGGCTTACGATCTTCATTTAAATAACTCTGTGTAAACGACGCTGAACATAAAAGGGAGGAACGGACAAGTCCTAGTATGTATAAAATATGTTACAATTATAACATTTATGGATCATAAAGTTTCAGTTTACTGTGTTTACGCATTCCCTACGTTCAGACCGGCTGCATATTGCATTGCTTCTAGACGATTCTTCCGCGTTTTGGAAACATGTGTTATTAGGGTCACTGATCGTTCACGTAAAATAATGCTAATGAGAAATTTACTGAACTGACTTGTTAGCGGGAAATTGCAGGCTCGGATACGTGCTGGAACAAGCAAACATAATTAGACGGCTGGTGTATACAAATGGACGTATAATCTTTCATTGCTTGCGTTTGTTAATTTAGAAAATATCTTTATTCGATAAATGTTTACCAATGGTGTTTTTCAAGCTGTTATTAAAGAAACTAGTTAATCTCGCGTACCCGAGTAGAAATTTTTTCGTGTTCCTGATCTGGACCCGATCAGGAATGCCTGATCGGGTCCAGATAAGGCATGTAACGCAGAACATTGGTCTGGACCCGATCAGGCATGCCTGATCGGGTCCAGATCGGGCATGCCTGATCGGGTCCAGATCGGGCATGCCTGATCGGGTCCAGATCGGGCATGCCTGATCGGGTCCAGATCGGGCAAGCCTGATCGGGTCCAGATCGGGCATGCCTGATCGGGTCCAGATCGGGCAAGCCTGATCGGGTCCAGATCGGGCATGCCTGATCGGGTCCAGATCGGGCATGTAACGCAGAACATTGGTCTGGACCCGATCAGGAATGCCTGATCGGGTCCAGATCGGGCATGCCTGATCGGGTCCAGACTAGGAATGGCTGATCGGGTCCAGACTAGGAATGCCTGATCGGGTCCAAACTAGGAATGCCTGATCGGGTCCCAATCAATCATCTGTATCATGTAATACCTTGCCTGATCCAAATTGAGTATGCCCAGTCCGGTCCTTTTAAAAAACATGAATATAATATTATAGTCATGAAAAAATTGTTTGTTAAAAAAATATGAATTGTTATTATAAATATGTTACTTAACATTTTATTATTTATTTTTTATCAATTCGTTATTTATTTAATTATCAATGATTTTATAAATATTGAATATTATAATAAATAATAATAATTAACAACTCAATATTAATGAATTTATTTATTTTTTGTATGGTAAAACATATTTAAACAATAAAAAAAAATACAAGGAATTTAAATAAAAGCTGTTAGTGTCTTTTATTGACCTTCTTAAAAAGGCTTTTTAAGCAGTAACCATCCCAATCGTTAGCTTTATTTAATATTGACGACAATGCTTGCTGTAATTTACTGTCAGGAATATCTTGCTTATTTAGAAATTTCTGTCTCATTGCAGCTGAAATACAAAATTTGATTCAATTATGTTGTAATTTAATAAGTAATAATAATAAAAAATGTTAATATTTATAAAGTAATAACATACAATTAAGAAATAATTAATTTGGTATCAATGAAAGTATCCTGCACTATATAATGATTAACATACTTTTTACCAAAGTGAAAAAAGTTGTATCTTTTAAAACTTTTTTTGGAGTTGCAGCTACATATGACATGGCCATATCTCTTGAAATGTAAAAAACGAATAATATTGCCCATATTATGGGTAATAGTGTTTTCCATCAATGGAAAAGTATATAAGTTTATTCTGGAAAAGCAAATTTATTACTATTTATAATGAGGAGCATTTTTTTAAATATGACAATTTCAATAATATGGTCAGATAGAGCAAATATTAGTTCTTTCATATATTTATATATAAGAGTATAGTTTTTTAGAAACTCACATTTTTT
Source organism: Cephonodes hylas (assembly GCA_030295005.1). Classification (NCBI taxonomy): domain Eukaryota; kingdom Metazoa; phylum Arthropoda; class Insecta; order Lepidoptera; family Sphingidae; genus Cephonodes; species Cephonodes hylas. Next base: position 11,477,909 of record AP025376.1, on the reverse strand, counting down.
TATTGTCTTTCAACTTTTCATTGAATTTATCAAAGTTTTCCATTGTTGATAGTGGAAATTCTAATTTTTGAGCCACATCTGTTGATCCTTCAGTATCTATTCGACTGGAATCTAACAGTTGAGTACTGTTATTCTTTTTAATTTCAGACAGGATTTGGGCAACAACAGCAGATATGCTTACAATTTGACCTCTTAAATTCCCTAATTGTTTTGATAGACTGTTATAATTATGCCTGAAACATTCAAGCAAAGAATCTGTTAAAAATAAAATATATATTAATACAAATTTTTACACTGATTATACATTTATTAAAATATCAAAATTCCAACACTGATGTAAATATAAATATTATAACAATTACCAACACTCCACAATTTCAGAATAGAATCCATATTATGACCTTAGTTACTAATAATTATTAGATAGGTATTGTAATGATTAATTTGTTTTTTACCATTGGATACAGTATTTTTTGTTGATGATCTAGCTGCTAATATAGTCATTTCAGTTTCTGTTTTGGATTTCTTACTATAAAGATGCTAAATAGATTATCAGCAATTATTGATAATGTACTATTATTATTAGAAGTAAAACAACAGTAGTATAACTTAATTATTTGTATCAAAATTAACAATAATAAAAATATGTCAGTTAATATGCTTTGTTAAAAAAAAATCATTAGTAAAAAAATATTAGAAATTAATCAACAATATTTACATTTTAAATAAGAGATATTACCTCAAATTTCAGTGGGTTTATCGGTTAACTCCAAAGCTGTTTGGCTGAATATTTTATCTATTTTTAATTGATATTTTGATAATGCTTTTATTTTGAAAGTTTTTTCAACAGCAGCTGCTTTTGCTTTAGTGGACTGCTCATTATCAGTAGAGAAAGCATAGGGTTATTTTTCCAATCTTATTAATTTTTCCTCTGCCTCTTTCATAGTTTCTGATAACATTAATTGTATAAATTAATTACTGTTTCATTGTTTTGACAATAAGATATCAATTCTCATAAATCTATAATTCAAATAACAATAAATTACCTGCTGTGCCACATATTTGAACATGAAATGTTGGTCTTGTCGGATCAGGCTCTTCACAATGTTTCACTATTGTTTGTAATAATTTACAATACTTAGTACTTTTTAACAATGATGCAGGCATATAATATTTACATCCAGTACCACTTTGTTCTATGTAATGATCTAACCAAGAACTTGATACTATATCAATTACTTCATTGGATAAATCATTTACAAATAAAACTATAATGTCATCTGAAAAAAAATACGGATTATTGAAATATAAATTTATAATGAAAAATAGCAAAGAATTGTAATGTATTTTTAAATACTTTTTTACTATCCTTGAATGTTTTAGGTAATTCAATTTAATAACGAAACTTTACACACAACATGTAAATTTTTATCTACTTAAGTAGTTTACTCCACAATTTAGTATTTTATACACAATACACACTTAGTAAATGTCTAGATATAAGTTTATAGTCCTTGATACACTTTGTTTTGGTAAACACACAATATATTAATTATTCTGTAACTACTGTTAAGGCGATTTAGTTTTTGTAATGAACTTATTTAATCTTTTCATTAATATACCAATCGGCATATTCAATCAATTCAATCCACTGATACCGTCTTCTTGACATAAAATAAAAATTAACTCCCGTGTTCTATAGACTGTATGTAGAATTGCCGTTTGTAGTAAAAGGCGGGAAATGCCCAAAAGCGGTATTGCATTATTTTAAGTTGCGCACCAAGTTAGTAACATCCGCAATACTTGTTTTTAATTATAATGGTTTTATTACGTATTATTTTACGTAACATTTTCTGGAAAAAAATAAATACGATAATAAGTAACTTTCTATTTATGCACCTAATTCCTACACTTCCTGTTGTCGCCTGTCGGTTTATCAAGTACCTAATGTTGCCATAACAAATAAAATACTTTTCATGCGTTATCAAATCTATACTAATATTATAAAGAGATAATGTTTGTGACTTTGTAAAGTTGTAGAAATTCGTTATTGACAAACAAAATTTATGGTAAAAGATTTTTGTAAAATAAATTACCAGTATAACCTGATCTGATGCAAATAAAATTTACACCGTGACATAAATATGGCAATCATGATATGATACACGTCATGAGTTGAGTTTCACCGTTCACGTCCAAAACAATAATAAGTTTTGAATTGTATTTCTGGAATATATGTGTAAAAGCATCTTTTCTTGCTTTGACAAATAGGATAACGGTATCTGGGCTTGATACTACATGTCTTATCATACTGAATATTTTTTAATACCAGGCTAGCCCTATTTGATCCAGACCTTGGCCTAATGCAGTATGCCTTACAATACTTGAAAACATTTAACATAAGGCTATCCTGATCTGGTCCCGATCTGGTCCTGATCCAATATACCTTACAATACTTGATAACATTTAACATAAGGCTATCCTTATCTGGTCCCGATCTGGTCCTGATCCAATATACCTTACAATATTTGATAACATTTAACATAAGGCTATCCTGATCAGGTCCCGATCTGGTCCTGATCGGGCTTGCCTTACAATACTTGAAAACATTTAACATAAGGCTATCCTGATCAGGTCCCGATCTGGTCCTGATCGGGCTTGCCTTACAATATTTGATAACATTTAACATAAGGCTATCCTGATCAGGTCCCGATCTGGTCCTGATCGGGCTTGCCTTACAATATTTGATAACATTTAACATAAGGCTATCCTGATCAGATCCTGATCGGGCTTGCCTTACAATACTTGAAAACATTTAACATAAGGCTATCCTGATCAGGTCCCGATCTGGTCCTGATCGGGCTGGCCGTACAATACTTGAAAACATTTAACATAAGGCTATCCTGATCTGGTCCCGATCTGATCCTGATCGGGCTGGCCGTACAATACTTGAAAACATTTAACATAAGGCTATCCTGATCAGGTCCCGATCAGGTCCTGATCGGGCTTGTCGTACAATACTTGACAACATTTAACATAAGGCTATCCTGATCAGGTCCCGATCTGGTCCTGATCGGGCTTGCCTTACAATATTTGATAACATTTAACATAAGGCTATCCTGATCAGGTCCCGATCTGGTCCTGATCGGGCTTGCCTTACAATACTTGAAAACATTTTAAATAAGGCTATCCTGATCTGGTCCCGATCTGGTCCTGATCCAATATGCTTTACAATATTTGATAACATTTAACATAAGGCTATCCTGATCAGGTCCCGATCTGGTCCTGATCGGGCTTGCCGTACAATACTTGAAAACATTTAAAATAAGGCTATCCTGATCAGGTCCCGATCTGGTCCTGATCGGGCTTGCCTTACAATACTTGAAAACATTTAAAATAAGGCTATCCTGATCAGGTCCCGATCTGGTCCTGATCGGGCTTGCCGGATCGGGCATGCCTTATTCTATCCTGATCAGGACCCGATACATGATCTGGTTGTGCCTTATTTGATTTCTACTCGGGTATGTGATGCGATAGTAACATAGAGTAGTAAAAAAGGATATTTTCTACGCACTAAAACACGATAAGTATATTAAAATGAATAATAAGATCTACTAATCAAACGAAGCGCTTTTTAAACAATTGTTAGCTTTTTCTTCAAGGTTACTATTACGAAAGATGTCGTTTATTTGTGTACTACTACTCACAGCAAGTCTCGTAAATAGCTCAATGACACTACAAATACAACAAAAATAGCCAACATTAATTCATTTCGTCGCGAACATTGTGTGGGTGACATTATTTTTGATTCCCATCTCATCAGAATGAAGGGTGTCCGAATATAGCGTGGTGACATCCTGTCTTGTAAGATTGGAGATTGTGACTTTTTACTTGGCTTGTATGTTCCGGGAGATGTAGTTGATGTGTGTGACGTTGGTTGCCGAGACGCCGCTAGTCTGTGCAGAAGGAAATGTGCGGTTATACAGCATAGGATGCAGTTTCGAATCCGAAAGACTTGGGAATGTGTCGGTGAAATGTTAACATTGCTTTCGCTAAAAGCAAATGATACTGAACGTAGTTATTTCGATGAATTAGACTTTCTATGAAAATATAATTTTGATTTAAAAATAAAATTATTATAATAAATCCAGAAAACGATGCTAAAAATTAATGTCTTTCTTTTGTCTTGCATTTTTTATTTTCTTCTACTTCTTCATCAACCCATATATGCCCACTGCTGAGCACGGGTCTCCTCTACCATTGAGAGGGTTTAGGCCATAGTCCACCCCGCTGGCCTAGTGCGGGTTGGCGGACTACACACCTAAGAAATTCCTAAGAACTCTTAGATGTGCAGGTTTTATCACGATGTTTTCCTTCACCGTTAAAGCAAGTGATAATTAAATGTGAATACACACATAACTTCGAAAAGTCAGAGGTGTGTGCCTGGGGTTCGAACCCGCGACCGCCGAGATTCTCGACCGCGCGCCCATACCTCGAGGCCATCACTGCTAAATTTTTTATTTTCATATAGGTACAACGTAGTATTTTTGTATTTTAGAGTGCGCTTTTGTGTTATGTTCTAGTTGTATTTGTTAGTATTTCTTTAAGATCCTCGTTTGATTTTTACCGAAACATGTTTGAATGTTAAGTCTTACGTCACGTCGTGTGGTGAATCTTAGACCAAGACGTGTCGTGTTCAGGTTATACACAAATACGACATTGTTTGTGGTTAATACCATGCTGCCATTTTGTTTCGATTGGTAAGATATAATTTATACTCGTAGACACAAACAGTGGTTCAAATACAATATACAACAATGGTTGAGAGGAGTGCCTCTCAACAGCTTCTTTACTGTAAAGGTAAAAGTCAACCAAAGAACGAAACTGTTTCGGTTGCCAATACGATCGTTTTGCCGGGCAATATAAATAACGCAAATTAAACTTTTCAAACGAATCTTAGGGGAATCTCCTGTAACGTTAAAAATCCTTTGTCTGGTGATTGATTGCTGTTAAAGTCATTTATTCATGACAGTACAATTACACTAACAAATTGTTTGTATTACTTTGGGCCACATACGGTACATCTATCGTCTGGTCCTATTTATCATGTATTCTCGCAAAAAATGACTAGATAAGATTCCTTATCAGTCGTGTTGCCGATGATTTGGGTGATCTTAAAAGTCCCGTGTGACCCTTAGGGAGTGTCTGTTTCTTATCTGAGCTGTTTGGGTTTTTTCGATCGTATTTATTCAAACATGCAATGACTTCACCACTGACTAGATTTGTAGTATTTTTTATGAATAAGTAAAATATACAAGAGATTGTGAAAATGTGCAATAGTCGAGTAAATAATAGATCTACAAATACAAAAGGAATAATTTATATTAGGTATTCTCATTCTTATTTTAAAACTGTCATAATTTCATTTTCTAAAGTGGGGAAATTAAGTGCGTTTCGTTAAAATGATGTAAACATACAATTGGATCTCATCCGATCTTGAATAATAACAGATTTAGATAGAGATAATAGAAAAGCGATAACAGCAGAACCTCTCTACTCAAGAGGCTATTATGAGTTGTGTGGCTTCACTACCTTCTATTGAATGTCACGGACATTCGACATGGAATCACGTCGCAGCACGGACTTCGTGTAAAGCATTTATTGATTTTTTAATGCACGTTGTGATATTAGATAGATTTAGTTATTTTTTACGTTTCTATCTTTCATTATGGTAAACTCGGCCGAATAACCTTACCAAAAATCATTGAGGCAAAATCGTTTCCAATGTGCTAGGATTGATCAAGTCTTATGAGGGACTATAGCTGATCATCAGATTAAGAAAATAGTTAACATAAATACATACTATGGATTTTTTATTTTCAAAAATGAGTAATAGTAGCTACTTCAGGATATTGCACGATAAAATTCATCTGTAAAAACATCATAAACCTTAACGACAAGGTACATTTACACTCAGGCACAAAACACACGCTGCATAAACATAAAAGTGCGTCAAACATGCTGTAAAACATGCGCTTTTCTCCTGAAGCGAGCATAAAAGTCCTACAGGGAGAGTACCATCGAGATGGCCCGTGAATGTTTTAAATCCATCTTGGAACAAAACAAAGTGCGATCGTAAACACTCGCCGGTCAGTGCAACAGCGGAGAGCGCGCGCGACGGACGCGTGCGCACGATCTCGTGACGTCATCACAAGGATTCCGAGCGAAGAAAACCGTTACAAGTTATTTAAAAAGTGACCGTTTCTAGTTGTTACAATTAGTGTCGTGTAATTGTGCGATGAGTGTTGCCAGTTATAATGTGTTTTATTAAATTAAGCCCCATTTCCTTCTAGGCAAACAAGATTAGATGAGAAATGGTAATATTTAAACTGTGAATGCCAATAGGATTGCCTTTATTTTAATCTTATTTTATCTGTTCATTCGGAATTGTGTTTATTTTCTAATACCGTGAGCCACAGGGATTCTAAGTAATCCATCTATGTTTAAATAATACTGAAACAAAATAAGTTTATATTTAAATACTACTGAAACCTTATTATTTTTATTTAGCTAACGTTCATGACTTCTGCGTGATTTATCTTATTACTAAAACATTTGGCTAAATGTAGATTGTATTACTGTCCGATAGTCCAATTATACTCGATAAATTTTCTTTTAAAAAAATAATCAATAATCCTATCATCTATGATAGATCCTATGATATAATTGACTTTTAATATAATACTATTTTAGTTTGTACCTTTATGGACAATGGTAGAAAAAGTCTCGTTTGGTAAAGTCCTTTGTTCCAGCACTTATTTGACTATCGCGAATAACTTAACAGCGTTGATGGCCTCGTTCAAATGTAAATATTTAATCATCCATGAAATAGGAGTTATTTATTCAGGAAATGATTTTTATGACCGAGGTTTAGAATGGAACCCTTTGTTGTCTTGGAAAAACCTATAGTTTCAAGTTTTTGTACGTCGACTTGGCTATTATAATTGTTACGACGACGAATCCATTCAAATTAAAACAATAAATGAAACTGAGTAGAAATTAAATTTTTAAATTATGATACTTCTTTATTATCAAACAGCATTAATTCATAACTCAATGACATGAAACAATGACAAAAAGTATCCTAAGAACCTAAACTTTTGGCGGGTTGAAAAGTACCGGCTCCACGAACAGTTGTTAAAAATAAAACTAATTTCAATCGCTGTACCAGCTTAGCCGCAAAAGATTTACAAATAAACAAATATCACATGTTGATCATTCTATATGATAATTATACCATTATGATCCTCTTGATATTCAAACATTTGACGTGATCACAATAGAATTTTTAATTTTTAGACATTTTTATTCTGCGACTCAGGTTTTTATTATATCCAATTCTCGTGCCTATGATGACAAATATTCATGTATAGGTAATGTCACTGGTCCCTAACTAGGGTACAGCGTACAACCGATGATATCACACCAACCCGATTCATTCAAATGTGGGTCACACACATGCCGCCAATAGTGTTTCCAAACTCATCAAACGACAGTTCCTAGACAACTCCATGGTTGAGGGTAATATTTGTCAATATAGCATAAGAAATATTAGGATTTAAGTATACAATGCAGTGATAGCCTTGAGGTTTATGAACGCGGTCGAGAGTCTCAGCGGTCGCGGGTTCAAACCCCAGGCACAGTTCTGACTTTTCAAATATGTATTCACATTTCGACCTATGCATAGAATAAGGTTACTTATGACTATAACACCAAAGTACTTTTTATGTCTATAATAGAGTTAAAATTATAAAATATTATATATTGCACTAATGAAGTAATAATGATCATAAATTTTGTTGTTGTTTGAAGAACATAAAAATTTACTGGTAATGTTGTGCCCAATTAAGTTTAAATCGCTGAAAAATAGAAGTTGTGCAAAGGCACATATAACTTTATTCTGCGCATAGGGCGATTTCACAATGAATTAATAGTGAAGGAAAATACCGAGAGGAAAGCACACCTTACATTTTTTTAAAGAATTTCTCCGTTGTGTAGTCTGCCAACCCACTATATAATGATTTTTTGTTATAAAGATGATAATTTTATTCTTTATTTTGAATATAATAGTTTATAAATATCGGACGTTAATTACGTCAGACTCTCTTTAAAGTTCTCGTTCCCTCGAACTCGAAACTTTTACTGTGATGGTTTCGTCTTGGAAGATACTGAATAACTTCTGTAGAGAGTAAATTGAATCTTGCTTACTCACTCATCATTAATAATGTTTTTGAAGTAATCTGCGTTGTTAATTTATTCTTGAACGAGATATGTGATACTAAATCTATCATCTAAAGAAAGTTCGAGATATCGAGCGACATTGAAAGTGACTTGAGTGATTTTAAATTAATTTTGCATAATTTATTGTATAAAATTGGGTTCGTGTGTGGTCATTGAGTAATGATCAATAGGGTGGGTGTCTATCGCTTGTATTAACTTTCGTATCCATCGTAGGTTATAAATTAAAATTACATAGGTTTTTTTTTGTAACAATGTTTGAATGATAATTGCAATGGAATATCGAAGAATGTCAGGATTAGTGCTTCTATGAAAATGATCTACTTCAGTAAATTCCATATTAATATGACTCATTGTATTGGAAACGAAGGTTAAAATATTGTGCTTTGTGACTTTGCAACTAATAGACAGACTTAGAGTTTTTAACGTGTCAATATTTTAAGCAGTGGGGGTAATTTGGAGCCATTGTTGGCTTTACGAATAGATCCACTCGACCGGGATAGTAAAGTCAATGCTTGACTTTTTCTTTTCCTCTCGTGAGTGAGTATGCCGGAGGCTCATTAAGCCCTACTTCCTTCGCACTTGCTATAACTTTTTCACATAAGTTATGAAAGGCTGACCTATACCTATCGCATTTTTGGCTTTTATATGCAGTGTAGATACTTCTTTCAGAGACAGGTGTTTGCGCATATATTAATGATATTTAAATGCTATAGTTTCGTCGATTCTAATGAGTTCGATAGGAAGACGATTTTATCCAATTATTATCATCATTCAAGTGAATAGACATCCGCGATGAGTACAACGATGCAATTGTACGAACTAAACAATAATATAACAATTATTTCCTGCGCAGCTGCGATATCATTAGATGCCATTCGCAATGTTCTCAAACTTATTGGTACTACGTTGCAGAACAGTTTAGCAATGCATTTGTACATGCATTAGGACCGTTTCTTAAACACTAATAAAATTGGGAAGTATGAATTTGTTCTCAGGGTATCAGTGTGCAGCTTGTAACCAAAATGCCCGTTGCTTTCAAGGAACATGTAGTGTTCTAGGGTTTTCCATTAAGAACTTTTTCGTAGCAGCACAGACTATAAATATATCCGATAATGGAAATTCCTATTATGTGAAAGTTACTATACAGTTGACGAAAGTGTTTGTATAGAATTAAAGGTCTTTTCTTTATTTAAGATTAAATCAACAAACATATTTCATTCAAATTTGGCAGTCCATAGCTTAAAATTACAGCCAGGGAATTAATTATGTCACTAATTACAATTAGGAGAGCTTTTGGTTAGGAAACTGATTTAGCTACATTTTTCATACATCCCAGCTCTGAAACCGGGCAATTGAAGCGACGTGCTTGCTAGCAAAGAATATGAACAAGTTGTGGCTTCTAAATATATTCCCAGCGTTGTGACCTATTTGTGCGTAAAGCTTTCACAGTTATTAAAGTAAGTGTGCCGTGTTGGTACACTTGCGGACGTTTTGGAAATATAATAAATACGAGCAGACGGAATGGATTTTGCACACGATGCCGTTTCCTAGTATTATTGGTTTGGTAGCTGTTGCTTTTTGTCGATCGTCAGCTGGTAAGGATGATTTAAGTAAAAAGAAAGCTGTTGTGGTTATAAGATAGTGTTATGCTTTTAAGACGAAAGAGTTGAAACATCGGCTTTTTAATTTAAAAAGTGAACTTTTTGGTCTTGAGCAAAATTAAAAATAAATTTTTAGAAACTAAAGACTCTTTTTTGTCGTAATAAGATGTTCATAAAGATATATGGCTACATGCTGAATCGTCGCGACCTCATCTCGTCTCATCGTCTAATTAAAACAATCAATTCTTTTATATCATAGTAAATCTTAATCTTGTAGTCTTTATATGAAATAAACATCGTATTAATGTTACGTCCTTGTCCTACTTTACAAATTCATTCGGATGTCTAACGGGATAAAAATATTTGGCGCGTCAATATTGTCCCCTGCTGGGTCTATTTACGTTTTGGTAGCAGATGTTTGATGACTCTTATTGTTTTGGTTCAGATATATCTATGTATGATTGCTCGTCAGAAAATATTTAAGTGAGCATTACTTTTACGATTGCATTGGAAATATACCACCGCCAAATCCCCCGGGGTTTCAGGCTTGTGTATATTCATGCATGACATTAGTTTGGGAAACAGGCTCTACATTGAATTTCATTACGAGATCAGTCTCAAAGCTGATTAAAAATAGTGCCTATTGAATATTGATTTTTAATCTAAGTATAAAAAATCTCATACCCATCTAATATTCCCTTGGGTGACGTGTCGATGGTTCATTGTTTGTCTAACAGACTGCCCCGATGGGTTGCGCGCTCCCCCTCGCCTGACTTCACAATAGTGCTCGTTTATGTGCCATTTCATACGTCATGCGGCACTAGTAGTAAATCAATGGAGATTAGTGGTAGACACACTCGGGAGTCGTGACCCTACGTCTCATTCGCTACACGAGGTCTGAATTGTAGTCATAAGTAAGTCACTGCCCGCGTCTGTCTGTTCCTCGTCATAATTATCTAGTCTTTGCCCTACTACAGGGTTGGGATCACAAATAAAATTAGTTGTAGTCTATTTTACTCCACAGTATTCCGTTTATACATATTTATGTATATCTAAAATCTTTCAATTAGGCAAAATGGTTTAGGCGTGCATGAGGAACTTGCGCATAAAGTTATTATCACAATTGTAACATAAAAAAGGTTTCCTATGGTACTTCGGTGGGTCTCATGTATCCCCATACAAAAAGTCTTTGAAATCGGTTCAGTAGTTTCGGAACCAATTTAATTCGAACACAACGGATGTTGATGTCTCGTGGTCCCATGGTACAAGTGTGGTGATTCCTAGTTAGGGCGAAGATTATGTTTTTGCGTTACGAAATCGTCAGCAGCTGCACCGAGTATTTATTACAGCAGGATATTAGAGACAGGCTTGATATAGCATAAAAAGCAATATTTTATGCACGTAACAATCATTGTGGTTAGAACATGTGTATTTGATATTTGAGAACTTCCAGTGTTTAATAATGTTGTAGTCTCTTCGTCTGACTAAAGTTTATTGATAAGGATTATGTGAATAAGTTTGAATGATTCTCTTAATCGAAGTCTAAATATTTTATCAAATTATTGTTAATCATAGTATTATTTTAAAATGTTAATTGTCCTTATCAGTTAAGTCAAGAGTGATGTCATTTATATCTTGTAATTAGGAATTGATTGTTTGTGTTCACCCAACGCCAGATAAAAAGTCATATGTAAAGTTGATCTCGCACCATGATTCAAGCTTAGTGTCTAACAAACAGCCAGACCGAAGCATATATTTTTGGGTCTTACCAACATTTGTCTCGCTGTGGAGATCGAACCCGAGGGCACACGTTTTTAATAACTGGTGTCAAACTAACTGCGACACGGGGTTGTATTTGTATTCTGTGAATTCTTGCCTCTTCCACGAATCATAAGGACGATGGATGCGTTTAATTATTTGAATAAAATTAAATGTTTATAAAATACATCTGTTCAACATTTGCACGCCTGTCGCGGTCCCACATACATCTTTCTAGACGTTACAGAATTGAGAGCTGTATATAAATATTTTTTTTGCATATAGGCTGGTTAACGTTCCAAACGGCCTATTGACCTAAAATGAAATGGAAGTTTCTGCGAATTGTTATTTCTCTTCACACGTGTTTTAAGTTACGGAGTTTCTGTTTCAAGATTTAATTGTGTTTGTTTTTATAAGTGCAGTGTTTTTGTAAAATTATTGTTGGCATATGTTGTACTAAGAATTAAACATGTATTAACGAAGTTATGTTAGTATGCAAGCATATTTCTGCTCAAATCAGGAAAATCATTCCAATACGCCCAGTGGTTAACGCCTGAAAGCGTGACAGACAAGATAATAACTTTTGCATTCGTAGCCTTAATATATCCATATTAATTAATCGTACTTAAAAATGCCAATAATTTGCCACCAAGTGTAATTTGATAGGTAAAAAATATTCTTTTGAATGAAACTTTTCTTAGTCATAAGTCAATAGGAAATTTTAATGTGGGAAACATTCCATTGAAAGCCTAACACAATCCGACAAACATTGTGGACCGAACTATTGAAAGTATAACTCGGTGAAACCTCGACCAAAAATTATTTACATCACAAAACATACCATCCAAAGCTGAGTAATAAAATTCTATTCAATATTTAAAATTCAACAGCCATCAATAATGAGACTTCAAAACGTTCCCTTTCATCCAGCGGGACCCTCCGCGTTCCCATTGATTGGTCTGGGCCGTGGACCATTGGACGGCGGCCACTTGATGTTGTGTTGTTTACGTTCGGTTTTTATTATGATTATTAATGAGACATTGAACTTGATGCCCAGCGACGCCAGATGTGCCTCTTGCTCTTGTTATGTTGCCAATTGTGTTAATTCTGGCTGGTAGTTGGAGAACATTTGCATTTGTGCATCAATTGCACGGGAATTGTCGAACGTGAAGAAAGAGTTAGTTGGTGGTTGACGCAATCAATCAGCTAAATATTCAGGCGTTGCTGCATTTATTTGAGTTGAGAATTTCATTATGATGTCTTCGTAATACTTCTCTTAAGTCGGAAATTGAAGCTCAGTATATTTTTTTAAAGAGAGGAAAGTTTTCTAAGCTCCTTTTTCTGTACTACTGTACTGACAAAACTTAGGATGTATGGTAATCATAGAACTACTTAATAGATCTAAAAATAAAATCATCTCCACTATTACTCCTAAATAATAAAGACCAATAGATATTGGTAGATACTCGGCAACAAGATGTACCATAAAATCAAACAATAGTTATTTCAACCTAACCACTGAACTCGAAACAAAGCTTGAACGAAACAAAAGCAATTAACTACAAGTAAATGAGTTACACATAAACATCCGAGTGCATCGTCCTTTATCAGTGCGAGGCGGACGCTGGGCTGTACCACCCTTGCGTAGTTACTGTGGCCGTGTGGGGCGCACGTATGCATAGGGGCCCTGTAAATTTAATTATAGCTTGGGTAAAGCTTTTAATGTTTAGTCTTCAAATAACTGGGGTAACTACAGGATCGTGCGCTTTGATCGGGAGGGAAGGTAAGGCTACGGTACGCGTAAACAGTACTTACTTCACGAAAATACTAAAATGAGGAATCTATTATTTTATCCACGGTAACTTCGATGAATCTGTTTATTTAATTTTTTTTATGAAGGTACCTCTATTTTTTTTTATACTGAACGATAAATTATGTTTTACTAAAACGTAAAAAATAAACTCCATGAAGTTAACAATTGCAAAAATATGGGAAACGTATGCTAAAAATTAGATATTCGCATATTTGTCATATATTGCCCAAAAAAATATTAATTCGTAAGGTCAGTCAAAGCAGCATCTCATTATGAGCTATATTCATTATCTCCGCTGCAGTCCAACAAAAAATACTCTGGCGAGCCATATCTCACACCGCGTCCGCTGGTTACCCACATTTTTCTATATTTGTGTACAACTGCAGCTGGGTTTGTTTTTGTTAAGCACGAGGGTAGTCGCGCACACGAATGCGATGCTTTATACAGTGTGGTGTACTTTCCTCTTTGTAAATTATTGTTGTCAGTGATCGTTTGTGAAGGGATGTCTTAAAAAGTTCAGTTCAATAAATAGGTAATGACAATTGTTTAGAGAATAAGGTCATAGTCCTTCATGTAAGTAGGGAGAACTCTCGTGTGTTGTAGCATGTTTCCAATATGTGTGTTGCGTTGTTGATGAAATGGGATTCGGTTCGGTGTCAGGATTGTTATATCGACGGTGATTTGGTGTCTGTGTGCTGTGATTTTTAAAGTAATAGTGATTAAAGATATCAGTGCGTTATTAACGCAGGGGGGTTTTGTTTGTGTGGCTGCGTATGTTCCTATTGCCAAGAGATGGTTTACAATTTTTCTTAATAATGATTACGCATTTAGGCTCAAAACCAGTGAACGGTTTACTTAGGACTTATTTAAAATACCACAACTGGTCCAGTGGTGTGTCGAAACATCGCAATTTTTACGCAAAAACTATCAAGCATCATAAAACGTGAACGCTTAATTAAGATTACTCCCTAAACTTGTACGCAAATTTATAACAGATAAGTTGATTGAAACACTAAAGACCCTTAAAAATGTGCCTTCCTCTTCTAATTAGTTGTTATACATCACAGGAAGCGGCATAGTTTCCGGGATACAAAAAATCATTCAGGGAACATTTTATGCATATTTCTTCTACTTCAATAGAATAGATCAAAAGAATTTGTACTAAATGAATACCTTTATATGACACAATAGTGTAATAAATAATTTAACTGATTTATCAAATGTTATGATTTTGTTATTACACCGGCAGTGTAGAGGTGCATTGAATGTCACCATAACTTGATTGTTAGTCAATGTAATCCACTTTGTATGAATGTTTTTTCCTGTTCCCTACATCATTAATCATAATACAAGTAACCTTCAGGTACAAAGTGGTTCAAACTGAATCCACTCGTATTTTGCAAAATATCCTAATATTTTTTGTTATTTGCATATCTGCTCACGCAGAAATTGACGAATGGGTTTAGATATTGTTATTTTTATTGACTAGCTATTAACACATTGGTCATTACTCTTTTAAAATTCAGAATATCAAGTAGACGAAGTCTTGGACAAAAGTTAGTTTATTATAAGCATGTAATTTAAAAAAGCAGATAGAACAATTATGAACATGAAGTGTCAATATGATAGTTATAAGTGAAAACAATGACTCGATCCGTACAAACTATAGATTGAAGTGTCGTGAGTGAAATATATGTGTTATAATGTGACGTCATAATGGTGGTGTTAAGGAAGTTTATGGTATGATTTGTGTATTTATTACATGTGTATTGCTCTCCTATTTTCCAATTATTATGAAGGTTCAAGGTTTTCTGGCGAGGCATGGACAGCATTTCTCAACTAGATTGGGCAGAAATTATTTAAATATACATTCGAAAAGCAGACAAAATGTCCGAGAAAAGTTACCGACTGAAAAACCAGAGCAGGCAAGCGTTAGACATCAATTCAAGAAGCGGACTGCTTAGTTGATTCGGTGGAACCAATCGTGCTCCATGATAAGTGCGATTGTTCTTGTAACAATTTTGATAAAGACCATTACTGCAAGGTTCCATTAGTAATGGAATTCTATTGCGTTGTAAAAAAAAAACATACCAACGGTTATGATAATATTGTGCATCTACGAGAAACGAAAGTTGTGTCAATATACGAAGCCTTTATAACTATTTAAGTTAATTACATGCATTTGTAAATATCAATTTACTTCTATTTGTTTCAGGTGTCGAGTCTTCGAGACGAGGTGTCCGCATGCGAGGACAAGTGGAAGCAGCGACGGAATCTCAGTTTCGATCAGAACAGACACCTGGAAGAGGTCACCAAGGAGAGGTGAGCAACTGACAATTTGAAGCAAAACAACATAGGAAGGAATCAACTAGTTCTCCTATGATGGTTTTTGAGAGTTATAATATTGTACCGAAAGTCAACATCAGCGGGCTTTGATGTACAAGAAGGCTATGTTTATTCTTGCCACATAAACTGACTCTATCTTCGGGAGTTTTATAACAGGATCTAGCAAATAGATTAAATTTGATAGCAATGAATTACTTACATTTCGATCATTTACTTTGTTTAACAAATTATGGTTCTAAGGTCGTATTTTGACTGCTTTTATGCAGTATGGTTCTTTTAAATACTTCTTCTTCTTCTTTCTTCATCAACCCATATACGCCCACTGCTGAGCACGGGTCTCCTCTACCATTGAGAGGGTTTTTAGGCCATAGTCCGCCACGCTGGCCTAGTGCGGGTTGGCGGACTACACACCTAAGAAATTCCTAAGAACTTTTAGGTGTGCAGGTTTCATCACGATGTTTTCCTTCACCGTTAAAGCAAGTGATAATTCAATTTGAATACACACATAACTTCGAAAAGTCAGAGGTGTGTGCCTGGGGTTCGAACCCGCGACCGTCGAGATTCTCAACCGCGCGCCTAAACCTCGAGGCCATCACTGCTTACATACGCATGGTGTTATTTCCAGGGACGACTTGAAGCGAGTGGCGGTGAGTCTGCACCGCGTGGTGGGCCAGCTGGTGGCGTACTGCGCGTGCGCGGAGGACGAGCTCAACCGCACCGTGCTCGCACACCTGCTCGGGAGACTACTGCCCGCTGACGCCGATGAGTGAGTTGCTTAGTATATTGTTGTACTTCAAGAAACTGGCATTTTACACAGTACTGAGTAGTAGCTTATAACACTTAAACAGCAAGAAACTGATCTGGTATTGGGACTAAGTTTTATTGGTACAGCAATGCAACGATGGTGGAATACTTGAGTTATTCTGTGGATATCGCAAAGAAATACTCTAAAACCTAGCAAAGGACAATTTATTGCCTCTTTTAGAAATATAGCTGTTTCTGTAGATGAGAGTTGCAACAAGCATCGCTACTTGTCTCTTCTGTTGAATTAATTAGTGGTTGGGTGGTAAATCGTCCGTTCTCAACACGCAGTATATACATCGTTGGCTTTGCATTGGCTCGGGGCCAGCACCTCTGCCCTTTTCATTTTTGATTATTTTCTCACGACCACTCGCTCTTGATCTAAATTTGTCGCTTTGCTATGATATGATGTACGGAGGTTTAGCTTTCAGTGCTTTGTTTAAGAGACACGTAGTTTTAAAGTATAGGATTTTCCATGCTGATATTTAGGGATTTTATAAAGTTATTCAGAGTTGGTTTTTTAACATTTCAACTCATCATCTGTTCATCTTTTATCAATGTATTGCTAAATTGTTTAAAATCCAGATTTATCTAACTAAAGCAACCTAGAAAATATTCTACCACCAACGACTATATTGATTTTTTTAATGTAATAAAGCATAAGTAAATCCTTCTATTTCTTTTCTTTTTTTTTCAGCAAGACAGTTTTTTGAGTCCAAATATGTGTTAATTTGCAGGTCGATATTAGAGGAGGAATCGAGACCGTCAACACCAAACCTCTCCGGCGACCTGAATGCCAGCGTCGTGTCCCGGACAGGGAAACATGTACACTTCGCGCCTGATTTGAATGCCATACTATCGGATCTTGATGAAGTGAGTGACTTTTTAATAGATTCTTTCCTTATTGGCTACAATTTATTAGGTCTGTTTTTTTTTGGTATTAGCATGAAAGGGTTGTTTCAACAAAGGCTTCTGTACTATTCTTGTTTTTAAAGCCAATGTTTTTCAATACCTGCATCCTTTCTTCTACTTTTCTTTACATTTTGAAAAGACATTAAAGCGCCTTTCACCTTTAAATGTGCTGAGTTTTAGTGGCAGACAACCTTTCTAACACCTACCTTCCTACTTGTAATTTGATAAAGTGATTTCGTCTAGCCACCTTAGTTCATTCTCTTCAGTTTCCTGACAGATAGTAGGACTGGTCTGGTTCAGGTAGTAATATATATTTGTGCGCTGTGCAGGAATGCGTGGTGGGGTTCCTGCAGCAGCAGCGCGACCTGAGCGCCGACATCAAGCGCGAGCTGGAGCACTCGCTGCGCCGCCTGCGACTCGAGGCGCACTCGCTGCTGGACCTCTCCGCCAAGCTCGCCGCCAGTCAGTACACACACACTAGTCATTGTAGCCTAGCACTCGCTGCGCCGCCTGCGACTCGAGGCGCACTCGCTGCTGGACCTCTCCGCCAAGCTCGCCGCCAGTCAGTACACACACACTAGTCATTGTAGCCTAGCACTCGCTGCGCCGCCTGCGACTCGAGGCGCACTCGCTGCTGGACCTCTCCGCCAAGCTCGCCGCCAGTCAGTACACACACACTAGTCATTGTAGCCTAGCACTCGCTGCGCCGCCTGCGACTCGAGGCGCACTCGCTGCTGGACCTCTCCGCCAAGCTCGCCGCCAGTCAGTACACACACACTAGTCATTGTAGCCTAGCACTCGCTGCGCCGCCTGCGACTCGAGGCGCACTCGCTGCTGGACCTCTCCGCCAAGCTCGCCGCCAGTCAGTACACACACACTAGTCATTGTAGCCTAGCACTCGCTGCGCCGCCTGCGACTCGAGGCGCACTCGCTGCTGGACCTCTCCGCCAAGCTCGCCGCCAGTCAGTACACACACACTAGTCATTGTAGCCTAGCACTCGCTGCGCCGCCTGCGACTCGAGGCGCACTCGCTGCTGGACCTCTCCGCCAAGCTCGCCGCCAGTCAGTACACACACACTAGTCATTGTAGCCTAGCACTCGCTGCGCCGCCTGCGACTCGAGGCGCACTCGCTGCTGGACCTCTCCGCCAAGCTCGCCGCCAGTCAGTACACACACACTAGTCATTGTAGCCTAGCACTCGCTGCGCCGCCTGCGACTCGAGGCGCACTCGCTGCTGGACCTCTCCGCCAAGCTCGCCGCCAGTCAGTACACACACACTAGTCATTGTAGCCTAGCACTCGCTGCGCCGCCTGCGACTCGAGGCGCACTCGCTGCTGGACCTCTCCGCCAAGCTCGCCGCCAGTCAGTACACACACACTAGTCATTGTAGCCTAGCACTCGCTGCGCCGCCTGCGACTCGAGGCGCACTCGCTGCTGGACCTCTCCGCCAAGCTCGCCGCCAGTCAGTACACACACACTAGTCATTGTAGCCTAGCACTCGCTGCGCCGCCTGCGACTCGAGGCGCACTCGCTGCTGGACCTCTCCGCCAAGCTCGCCGCCAGTCAGTACACACACTAGTTATTGTAGCCTGGTACTATAGCTCTCGGTAGGGATAGCAGCTTATCTATCCTAAATTTATTTTAGTTTAATAGAGTTTAGGCTTTAGTCTACGACGCTGGCTTAGTGGTTGGCGGACTACTTGCTTTGAAAAGTCCAAAGACCTGTTAAGGTGTGCATGCTTTCTTCACGATGTTTTCCTTCGCCGTTAAAATAAATAATAATTCAGTGTGAATACATAAATAACTACGAAAAACCAGAGGTGTGTGAATTGGGTTTGAGCTTGGCTTTAACCTCGAGGCTGTCGTTACTTTTACTACCATTACAACTAATCAATATAAAACACATTCTACAGAAAAACCTGAACAGAAGATGCTGGAGTCAAGTGTTTGCGTCACAGAGTTGGAGCAAGATGACGATGCCAAAGACAAATCTTGTGACAATTGCGAACTGCATAAGAAGGTACGAACAAACTAATCATGTTAAATATGTTTTTAATCGTAAAAACTTGTTTAATTTCGTTGATAACTGCAGAATGTTTGCTCTAGTATCAATATATCGTATAGCCTAGATATCATGCTGTGGTAATAAAGGTATCTTGTAGTTTAAATTAGGTAACATCTATACTAGTTACTAATGTTCATATTATTATTTACAGACTATGGAAGAAGCGATGTCGGAATGTCTGCAACGCGAGAATCTCTTACGCGCTGACCTGGAGGCTGCTATGATCAAGATCGCTCAGCTGATGACCAGTGCCGATGTCATAGCCGAAGGGTAAGTCCAGTTTTGTTTGTGTCGTTATGAACTGTTGATTGTTGACATAGACCTTACAGTCTTCGTTGTAAGTATTAGTACTGAGCTTCGTTAATTAAATGATCAAGAAAGCTTACGCATATTAATTTGGTCTCATAAAAATATTGAAAACAAAGTCTCAAGTTTTTTCTACTTTCATGAAAATACAGGATTTGTGCATATCACAATACTATGAAATAACCCCAATGTAATTATTATCATAATTTCTCCAACTTTCATATTGACATGTAACACCAAACTCAATATCCTTGGTAATAACGATTGATGGCCTTACAAAAGATCATGAATCCACAATGTATGTATGTGTTTGTTGTAGTTACGGCACGGTGGGCGAGGTGCAGTCCCTCCCGAGCGGGGTGCGCGGGTCGCGGGCGCGGGCGGCGGAGTCCCCGCGCGGTGACGTCACGCGCCCGCACTCGCCGCACTCGCCGCACGCGCCGCTCGCCGCGGAGCTCGACGCGCTGCAGCGGGAACGGGACGACTTGCAACAGCAGGTAATGAGTTAGCAATGCTTTAGTGAGAGCTAGATGGAAAGAGTTGTAAGATCTTATGGTCGTTAAATGGTGCAAAAGGCACTTACAATATGACATCTTGTACCGGGGCTTTAGCTCGAGTAAAGCTCTCGATCTTACTAATACAAAAGTATTAGCTAGGAAGCTTAGGAGAGGACAGAACGTTATCAACGTAATTGTCTTAAAATTAGAGATGAGAAGTTTCCAAGAGGTGGGGTATGGTTTTGTCTTTTTTATTCGTTAAAGAGAAGGAATTAAAAGCAAACTATATGCTTGTGTTTTTAACATAGTATTTTGTGGCTAGTTCTATAAAAGCCAACATATATCAGTATAAATCAATGTGTGTGAAGCAAAACTGATTTAATATAATTTTGTGTAATATATAAAACTATGTATACCTACATAATATATATGTATTGTTGGCACACGCACACGCACTCGCACGCGCACGCAGGTCGCACGGATGACGCTCTCGCCCGTGCATAAGATTTGCTGCGACAAGGTAAACATTGCGACACCACTCGCTTAAAGTGCTGCCATCTATATGTCGTATGCGGAAACCACGCCTGGCTTTTTATATATCATTTGTCATGTTACTTTGGGAATACATTTTCACTAGCATTTATTATACACATTTTAATTTTTATATCTGTTGCGTCATGAGCACTAAGTAGATTATTTTTCACCGTGTAGAAAAAAAAGGCACCAGAAAATGACTTTTGTTTATGTGTTAATGTTATTTAAGTAATATACACTTACAACTAAGTAAGAATACTAGTAATTACTCTGTCCCATATATATTTCTATTTTTATGAAATAAATTAAATTGAAATAACTAGGGATAAATAAAGTAATTTCTTTTTTGTGTAGTGTTACAGTCGGTACAGTATATCTAATTTGCATTAAGTTTTTTCCATAGTAGATAATTTATAATGTGGCATGTGTAAATTTTGTCTCATTCACAATAATTGAATTTATCATCGTTCAATATACATAAGTCATCGGCGAATATGGAGTTATCTACAACAAATCATTTGTAAATATAAATAAAAAAAAATTATTATCTTACACATAAATCTTAGTAATTTGCGATCAACTAAACATGAAATTAATCAGTTTATAAATTTCATAGATTCGAAAATAAAAATTGCCATAATTCCGTTCCGTATATCGATAGTATACTTTTTTTTAATGGGTTTCAAAAAAGTATTTCCCTCTCCATATACGCCAATACACTCCATACTAACGCCCACACTGACACCAGCTCGAAGCCGCGAACCGCCAGCTGCGCTCGACCCGGCAGTTCGTGGAGGAGCAGGCGGGCGAGCGCGAGGCCGAGCGCGACGAGTTCGCGCGCACGCTCGCGGACCTGCGCGCCGAGAACGCACGCCTCGCCGCCAGGCTGCACGGGAACGCACGGATACTTAACGAGGTCATACAATAATTACATGTCACTGCATGGAATAACTGCATTTCATATTTGCACAGTATTAACTATCAGTATTTTATAATATGAACTCAGTCATGTTACATGCTACAGTGGCGGTAGTACCATAGAAGTAAAGCTAACGCTTTACGCGATGGTTGTGTATGTGTGTTTAGTTTATATTTGTTTATTGCAGGGTCATGTATATCGCTGGCTACAATTTAAGCACTTATTTAGTTATGAATACTATGGAATTCTTTGGAAGTACCGCCACTGACAGCATGTACTACTCCATGCAAACGTATTTACAACGGTTTAAACGAAAAAATTATAAATTTATTAAAAGACTTTTCGATAAATAGTTTCGATAATATCACAAATTAGCAATTGTTTATCTGAGGATACAGATTAATAAGTTTGCAAATGTATTTAGTTCGCATTTATTGCAAGTAAAATATTTGTCTCGCGACTTTAATATGGCTTTATACCAATTTTTCAAATTTTTGTCAACTATCACAGTTAAAAAATGTTTACAATGATATTCACCAACCTTGTAAATACGGAGCAGCCCCATCAATTTTTTCACCTTATTTATTCTAACCCTACATCAACTTTGAAAGCATCATAACGTCCAATATTAAAGTTTTGTCCAAAGAAATAATTTTATCACAATCCAACACCTTAAACGCAATTTTTATAGATAAATAAATCATGGATATCTATAAATTCCTTGAACCTCTTGACAGTAAATACAAATCTTATGCTTTCAAAATAGATGTATTTCCTCCTGCACTAATGGTGTACTAACAGTGTGTCGGGTGTGTGTAGATGCACAGTCTCCGGCTTGCCAAATGCAACTGCCGCAAGCACAATGCACATGTAAGTCTTGCGCACTAATACTATACGCTAATGCTAATTTCTTACCCTTTTGATACTTGGAATTTTTTTTAG
Source organism: Cephonodes hylas (assembly GCA_030295005.1). Lineage (NCBI taxonomy): Eukaryota > Metazoa > Arthropoda > Insecta > Lepidoptera > Sphingidae > Cephonodes > Cephonodes hylas. The sequence goes on along the minus strand of AP025376.1, from coordinate 11,455,114 downwards.
AGACAATTTGTTGCAACACATAAAAAAGTATAAAACATAGTATTTGTATTGACTTCGATAAATTACGATAATATATGATTGGGTTCTAAATCGTCTACAACTAATATTGTTTTACAATTGTGTACTTAAACATCGTTTTTTTTTATGGTATATTTGAAATTTCATATGATGTGGTCTACAGGCAGGGTTGGGCAGTATTTTAATTACAAGTAATTAAATAATAATGTAATACGTATTTTGTATTTGTATTTCAATTACTTCCTTAAAATGTAATTTGTAATTCGTATTTTAAATACCTGACGCCAAAGTATTTTGTAATTAGTATTTTAAATACTTGAGGCTTTAAAATACATTAATATTAAAATACAATTAACCACCATGAGTGCAATAGTGGTAAGTGGCGAGAAACGGCATAATCCTCTCAATGAGTGAAACTAGGACCAGGCCTCCAGTCCCCGGCAGCCCCACTATTCCTGGTTACGGTAGCGGCCATGGTAACGGCGGGGCAGGGGGTGCTAAGAATCCCCGGGTTGGCCCCGGCTACCACACCCAACGACGACTGGCCATGGTTACACACAACATACGCACTTTGAGGACAAACGAGAAGATTGTTGATTGAATTGAGTGGATAACACTGGGACATACTGGGGTTGTCGGAAGTCTGAAAAATCGGGGAGGACATGACAACCCTGAAGTCCGGTGTCCCGAGGAGGAGTCGGATTTCTCATCCACAGGTCTCTCATTAACAACATCGTATCCAATGAAAGTGTGTCGAACAAGGCAGTGTACCTCATACTCAGAATATTCAAAAGATATTCGTTGAAGGTCATACAGGTATACGCGCCGACCTCGACACACCCAGATGAAGAAGTAGAAGAGATCTATGAGAACATACGTCGAGCCATACATACTTCCAAAACCTACTTCAATGTTGCTATGGGAGACTTTAACGCAAAGTTCGGCATGAGAAGCGATGCGCAGTTGAAAGTGGGGCAATTTGGATATGGGCAACGCAACCAAACCCGGTGGAAGTCATTGGGAGAGACCTATGTCCAGCAGTGAACTTCGATAAGCTGATGATGATGATGATGAAACTTTTTTTCCCTCATCTTTCCAGACCATGCAGATTACTTATTAAGTATTTTGTAATTTGTATTTGGTATTTTAATTACAAATAGCTAAAATACTGTATTTTGTATTTTATATTTTAAATACCTTACTTAAAAGTATTTTGTATTTCGTATTTTAATTACTTGTGATAAAGTATTTTGTATTTCAATTAAAGTAAAGCATGTATTTTGCCCAGCCCTGTCTACAGGTAACTGTTTTATTTCGATTTTTACTTTTACTTTAAACTACAGCTTTAGTTCATCACAAACACATTTGTAATACTTGCGTATTCTAGCATTAGCTACAATCTTATTTACTTCCTGATCACTTTCCTTGGCTAGTAGAATAGACTAGTAGAAGTTGGTCTATTACCATAGAATTATAAATGTTAGATAGAAATATAAAAAAGCAGTGATGGCCTCGAGGTTTAGGCGCGCGGTCGAGAATCTCGGCGGTCGCGGGTTCAAACCCCAGGCACACACCTCTGACTTTTCGAAAGTTATGTGTGTATTCAAATTGAATTATCACTTGCTTTAACGGTGAAGGAAAACATCGTGATAAAACCTGCACACCTAAAAGTTCTTAGGAATTTCTTAGGTGTGTAGTCCGCCAACCCGCACTAGGCCAGCGTGGTGGACTATGGCCTAAACCCTCTCAATGGTAGAGGAGACCCGTGCTCAGCAGTGGGCGAATATGGGTTGATGAAGTATAAATGTTAGTAAATACTTAGTATTCCGTGTTACTGGTTTTGGTTATGTATAATGTTTTCCTTTAACATCGACTAATTCGGTGGTTGAATTAACGAAACTGAGTGTAAGGTGTCGTGTAAGGTGGCGGGATGCCTATTGCCTATGCCTGAAATAAAAAAAAATCGTTTAATCCAACTTTGAACAATAAAATAATAATTAAAAACCTTTCCTTTAATAATTAGTCAATTTCTTTCGATGATTTAATTTTTTGAAGCTTTAAGACTGAATTTGTCATTCAAACAAAGTATCTACGAAACAGGTGGAACAGCTTGAAGCGCAAACACGTGAAATGAACCAAATCATCAACGAACTGGAGACGAGGAAGGCACAAGCCGACGACGAACTCAAAGCTGGCGAAGAAAAAGTTACTCTTCTAAGAGACATCATTTCCAACCTCGAAGGACAATTGGAACAGAAAGCTTCGAAAGAGACGGAGATTCTCCAAGAATTGGAGGAGATGAAGAGGACTATCGACGAGAGAGATAGTAGGATGAGGGGCTTGCTGGCTGAACTCGAGGCTTTGAGGAGTGAGAAGGCGGACCAAAGTGAAGTTGTCTGCACCAAGTGTGGGCAGGAAGAAGAGAGATATAGTGATCTCCTACAAAGAGTAAAGGATCAGGTTGGTAATTATTTTTATTTTGAACTGTTATTAGTCACTTTATTTATGGTATTTTGTTTTAGATTGACATTGCATATGTTGTGTAGGACTAATTCTTTTGAAAATTGATATAGTCTAAGTTTCTTTTTAAAGGATTGGCTACCCGTAGTGAAAGTCACAAACTTGTCTTGAACAAATATAATATTTTTTTAAAAGCTGATAGTACATTTAACCATTATATTTGTGTAGTGTCGTTGGCTGGAAGATTCTCTTCACCGTCGCACGCGCAAGTTGGAAAGAATGCACGAAGTTTGCTCCACGAGCTGCAGCGAACCGAGCGAGGATGTATCGCTCCGGGACCAGAAGAATATGCATCTAGAGGTATTACGGAAAAATTTCTTTGCTTACACGTATTTTGTGTGCTGGTCTTAAGGTTTAGAAGCAAATAATAACGTAATTTAACGTTGAGAAGAATCTCGTGAGAAAGACTGTAAGTTTGAGAGGTCCCATTGAGATTTTAATCACGCAAGTAGGCGGCAGCATCTTTTTTAGGACTGATATCTTTTGATAATACTGGAGGCCCAAGTCCAGCTTGATATTGGCTTATAATAACTAAATATTGAATTTGTCCATAGTACTTGTCATTTTCAACTGTAGCGAAGTAACGAATTTACCGTCACTGTCAAATATAAATCGAAGATGAAAGCTTTGCTCTAAAAGTCTAGCGATCAGTTACATTGGATTTATTTTTTAATGGAAAAAGGAGGCATACGAGCAAGTGCCACCTGATGTTAAGTGGTCTGCACCGCCCATTTTTTTGCTTTGCCGTTCGTCACTGCTTCTACAAATGACAGCACAAACCTCCATCCCATACTAACCAGTGCATCATTCCCAGTGTGTATCGGAGGAGAGCGAGTGCGCCCTGGAGTCCGAGCAGTGGGTGGCGGCGGGCGAGCTGGGCGGCGTGTGGGAGGCGCTGCGCGGGCTGCGGCGCGGGGAGGACGCGCTGCTCAAGAGACTGGCCGACCTGGAGATGCAGCGCGCGGGGCTCAAGGACTTGGCGCAGGTCGGTGCTTGTAGCTATAGGAGCTGCTGGGGATATGGTGCAGGTCTTTGTAGTCCTGATGGCCTGGTGGTTTTATATTGGAACCTTATGGCAATCAGACATCCAAAAATATAACTTACCTTACAAAGTTTCGAACAATAACCTGTTGGTTTTAAGTTAAAAAGTAATTGAATTGATGGTGATCATGCAGAGTTTAGAGTATGAAAAGGGTAAGCATTCGTATTAGCATCAGGACAGCACAGCTACATAGAAGAATTTCACGAAAATATTTGATTTCAATTTTTATTTATGCTTATGTTTAATAGTTGGAAAAAATGATTTTATTGGAAAAAATTGTTAATGTCGATGAACGGTACTAAAATATTTCTCAATTTTTGTGATGGTACGAATTTGTTAAAAAAATCTACAATTAACAAAATTCTAGAAATGTGTCGATCTCTAGTTACGGGACTAGGTAGACGATTTCCATACAAAAAGCTTATAAAACACTTAATGTTATGAGGGTCATGTAACATAACGTGAATTTAGTAAACATTTTTTTGATACAGTAACTAAAACTGCTTCTCTTTTCACAATCAATGTCTAACCAACTTTCATCATCGCTAACAGTATTTTACATTTAGGAAAAAACTTTACCCTAAAACCATATCTTACTTCAAAATAAATATCTTCTTCTTCATCAACCCATAGACGCCCACTGCTGAGCACGGGTCTCCTCTACCATTGAGAGGGTTTAGGCCATAGTCCACCACGCTGGCCTAGTGCGGGTTGGTGGACTACACACCTAAGAAATTTCTAAGAACACTTAGGTGTGCAGCTTTTATCACGATGTTTTCCTTCACCGTTAAAGCAAGTGATAATTCAATGTGAATACACGCATAACTTCGAAAAGTCAGAGGTGTGTGTCTGGGTTTCGAACCCGCGACCGTCGAGATTCTCGAACGCGCGCCTAAACCTCGAGGCCATCACTGCTTTTTTAAAATAAATATGATTACTAAAAATAGAATTCGACCTAGTTGTCCAAATTCATTCATAACTTTAAATTTCTTAGGTGTGTAGTCCGCCAGCCCGCACCAGGCCAGCGTGGTGGACTATGGCCTAAACCCTCTCAATGGTAGAGGAGACCCGTGCTCAGCAGTGGGCGTATATGGGTTGATAAAGAAAAATTGTACCTATTACTCGGTATCACTACCAATTCCACGTTTCCAGATCTTTCCAACATTCTTCTCTCAATTACCAAACAGCCATGATTACATATAAACTCTGGTATAATTTCGCGCAGTGTCAGTATATGATATTTCCGCGGGCCTACGGACCTTGGCGCCCGTTCATTGATGGCTGGCGTCGGTCCAGCCGCTCTATTTCCACGCCGGTAACAACCCGCGCTTCTTGCACAATCACTCACCGATATACTAGAACTTTGCTCTCTTGAATGTCGTGAAGAAAATATTTATAACAATTGAGATTTGTAAAAAAACTGGGGATTCCGACTTTGAAATTTATTAAATATTAGCGACCCGCCCCGGCTTCGCACGGGTGCAATGCTGATATTTAATGGATGTTATCATACATATAAACCTTCCTCTTCAATCACTCTATCTATTAAAAAAAAACCGCATCAAAATCCGTTGCGTAGTTTCAAAGATTTAAGCATACAAAGGGACATAGGGACAGAGAAAGCGACTTTGTTTTATACTATGTAGTGAAGGAAAATATTAGTGATGGCTTAAGCGATACTTTTGATGGTATCGGTATCAAATTTTACAGAGTGATAACAGTCAGGTTATAGACTTCCATTAACATTGAAATCTAAGCCAAGAACAAAAAGCAAATAGAAATTTCTGAAGTTATATCAACTATGATTTTTTTTTCTTTTCTGCTTCTGATAGTTGCCTGTAGTAGACTACTCATCCATTTCATTAGATATATTAAAGTCTATGGAGTGACAGAAGATAAATCCCTTAGCCGCCAGTCCATTGATCCTAGCCATGACTGCTAACGATTTACAGAACGCACAGACTCATAGGCTTAACTTGTTTTCCAATGCGTTCTAAGAATCGGTCGGAATTAGCAGTGATTTCATACATCTCATATCTTTTACGTAACCCGCGATCAATCAAATCTAACCAAAATAAACAGTATAGAGAAGATCATGGTATATAAATTTGGTAAATGTGTGATTATTCATTGTGTATTTGTAGAAAGAGTGCGCCGCCCACACTGCTCGCGCGAAAGTTTCATTGTCACGGAGCTCGGGTTCGCCGCGCAAATAGACGTGATATCGTCTGTGTGTCGATAATTTATGGCGGAACGTAGACTGCACATGATGTCATACCATGTTGTGCATTGCGTGAATATACAAATCTGCTTCGAATATTTTGAACCTGTTTCTTCTTTTTATTGGCGATCGTTGCGACTACGTTTTCTTTGATTGTATGCTTTTCCTAAATCTTGTAATGAATGAGAATATAATTTTCTTTTATGCTTAAATTCGTGAATCTCCTGGTTGATGATGATGAATTTAATAGCTTTCTTGTCATGGAATATTTTTAGTATAAAAAAAGAATAAGTTGATCTCCTATTTTCTTGCTTCTCCATGAAGCTAATCCTGAAAGAAACATCATATGTTAATCAGTCACCACTGGACGAAATGTAATCTGTTTATCTTATTATCCATGTTTTAGGTTCCTGAAGTATTTAACTTTGACGATAGCTGTGTAGATACATTTTTTAGGTTATTTTTATTTATTAGGATCTTTAATGAAGAATACACTTTACAAGCTTCGTTATTGTACTGTTGCAGTTTAAACATTGTGTTTCCTCAGTTAGAGGAGATCACAACATGCAATAGTATACTTACATATTGGCAGATAAAATTGACAATGTGCTCGTATCCCAATCTAATATAACTAATAAAGGTTTACTGTGACGTCAGTATAATATCTCAGTAGATGCAGTGAACGAACTTGCATCGACGTAGAATCTATTATAAAGTCTTCGGAGCGGGACAACGGTTACGAAATCTAGATGAGGTGGGATCGCGACTCCATTTAAACCTGACTCATCAGGTGCGTAGTGGTATTAAATCCAATATGAATAACGATGTCCTTACTTTCAATTAAAATTCAAGTACAGTCTCTTAGACCGAACTAGGCCAGGTACTTTTTCTTAATGCGATGATTTGCGTAGGCTGGCCGTTGGCGGATGAATATTAATGGTTTTTTTAACTATTTGAAGATTTTATTTCAATATTAGTTGTAGCTCAAAGGAAAACTGTTCTGAAGTAAATTTGCCTGTAGTTCAACAAGTAGGTTTTCTCAGGCTGATGATTTTTGAGCATGGAGAAATACATTAAAGCAAAAGAAGATCATTAACACAATTAAATGATACATTTTATTAAAATTTCTGCACCAATCGGTGCCTAGTTAAAGTAAATACTCGAAGTTTATGTAAGTTGTTTATGAAATATCGTCGAAATAATATAAACTTTGCGGCCGGATGGTGATGTTAAACGGGAATTTATTAAAACTTATTACGAGTTTATAGTTTACGTTCCCTTTAGATCGGATGTGTTCCGCTATTGCTAAACGTTACGTAAACATTGCGGTTTCGGGGGTACTAAGAAACATTTACATCTGAAAATACTGCTTCGATAGGTAGCGACTAGCCTCTGATCGCGTTTTCGTTTGCTTTGAAGATTGGGCCTGACTATAAAATTGAGTTTAGCAAAAAAAAAAGAGGGTGGATAATATTAAATTAAATCATATTTTATTTTCTATCTGATTAACAGCTGCATAAAATATTCTTTTTGGTTCATCACAACTCGCTCATAATTCGTGCATGAGTCTATGATAAAAAATCATTGATATCGTTGCATATAATAAGTCAATTATGTATACTTCGCAAATATGTATACTTCGGTGCAACTATCATGTCATTTCTTTATTTTTAACCAAAGAATAATTTTTATCGAGAATTTTACTTAAAGTACCAAATGTTTACAAGGAACCTAGTAAAATACAGCTCACATTTGGATCATCTCGAAGCGTTTTCAATTTAGAGCGTGCGTTAACATCCACAACTTGTTTATGTATGTGCGTTAATGTTCTCGTCACATTGTCTTCGTACATCAACACATGGCCTCTCATTCTAATCCGTACGTAGCAAATTCTGACGTAGACTCCCAAAGAAATTAGGATTTGAACGAGTTTTTGGAATGTAAGCATCTTGTTTGGAGTAGTGTTTGGTCAGCGTTACCGACATAGCGAGATGAATCAGTGGACGTGTTGCCGATGTAAAATAGGTTGTGGAAATTTTTTAGCAGTTAATGAACCCCTCGTTTGGTGTAGCGGAGAATGTGAGAGGGAAAATCTATGTTCTAGTTTTCCAAACTGAGCAATGATATCATGCGTAAGAGATTCAGGTAAAGTTATGACTGTGTAATTGTCAAGTCAAACCAGCGTCCAACCAACTTCGCCTTATAGACTGTCAATAAGTAAAAAATATTCAGCGAACGATGATGTACCTCATTTGTCACATTAAATAAGCAATTTCTATCTCTGAAGTTGTCAAGTGAATTATGCTTCACGGACGCGAAAACAATTGCAAAATTAAGTTTCAAGTAGTTTTGCCATTTTGTTGGTGAGCGTCGCGGATGTCAGGAGCGAGGCGACCTCCCGCCCACAATGACCATTAGTGCAGTAATTCGCTGTGACCCCAAAACCCCACGTGAACTCTCTCTGCTCTCCAATTTGTATCATGAGCTCTTATTTAAATTAAACGCAGGGCTGCCTCTGCTTACAGATTGTTTTTTAGCTGTTAAAAGTCTATTGTTAGAAAAGCAAAAGGCTGCGAGCTTAAGATTGGTTTTATTTTAAGAAATATGAACAAGATTAAAATTAGGATTATTGATCTAAATTTAGGGATGTGCTTTTAGTTTTAGTCGGATATTAGTCGGAGTTAGGTAACGAAAATTTTAAATTATAGTGTCTTTACTGAATCATGTGTACGGTGTCATGACTTTGTTTAGAAATTATTACTCAAAATCACTATATAATTCTTATAATCTACAAGACTAAAAGATAAGATATAATTCAATTATACTTATTATACTTTAACACTTCTCAATAATAAAGAAGGCCGATGCCCTGCAATTTGAAACACATAATCGTAAACACAGCTTGGTGTTCTCCCATAGACCAAACAAAATCCCATAAAATCACACTTGTAAATCAACGTGCAATCAATCAGTGGGCCGTAGTGTAGGGCTGGTAGTCACAATAGCATTGTAACCCACTTGTCGACGATTAACCGCGGGTTACACAAGCAGGAAGATAAACAGTGCGGCGTGCGCGCACGAATAGACGCCAACCCTGCGTGTCGCATGCGCCGCGGGACCGTCCGCGCTGAGTATATTTAGATACAGCCGTACTACGATATACTAGGATTCGGATGCGGCATTTGATTACTAACATCATCTGTTCGTACACATACACGGGCCTCCTCTACAGCTGAGAAGATTTTTTTTCATAGATTGAAAAAATATTGTAAGAAATGTATCTCAAAAATACAACATGTTTTGCACCACATAAACATTCTGTGAATCATGCATTAGTAGTTTTTTTCCTATTTATGAGTTTCAACAATAACATATCGCTATCATAGTAGGTAAGGAAAACAAGATATTTGGTACTAAAATCTGTTGTACATGTAATTCCCATATGATGTTTGTACAAGTCAATAGGTTTATCTTTAGCCAGTTACATCGTGAGCTAAGAGATCTTTTATCTCTAAGCTTCTTTAGTGATGTGGTACATCTATATGGTTATATTAAATTCAAAGGCGATCCGGGGCTTTTGTTGAAATTACTAATAACTCCTCAATCAAAAGTAATCCGCTTCAAGCCAAATCCGAATTCGTATGCTCATTCCGTGGGCGTGATGTATGGAAATTACAATATGACGTTTACGATACTCGTTGGCGTCCAAATACATTCCAATATGAGATTTCACAGGAATTTGTTTACGGTTTGCTGAAGAATTTCTACAACCGTGTGTTCAAGGTTATTAGTGATTTATGATTACTTCTCCCAGTCCTTTATCATCCGGCATAACAGATTAACATCATTGTAAATGCATGATTGGATCGTCGTCCAAAAACTGACACATAGATTTGTTACAGATGTATACTGAGTCTTGTATAAAATGAACATTTTATTGAATGAAATTATAACTTTTTGTTTAATAAAATTACTATATTCATTCCCTATTTTGAATGTTTTCCATGTGTTTTACTGCTTCATAAATGAGAGCATCTTCAATAATTAAATTTTATTCCGTAAACATTTTTTCATTTTATGTTAGTCATGAAGCAGTAACAGGTTTTACAGACGTTTTGATTCTATTCAAACCTCTATTCCGTTGAACTTATCTGAAACATTTATTTTTAATGATCAACTGTATAATTTACCTTCCCTATTCTTGTTTCGTTTAAGTTTCTAAACTCATATATACCTAGTAAAATTTATGTAGAGTAAATGTTTAATAAATATAGAACAGCCGCCTTCGCGTTTCATTCATCCACGTTTCTCGAACAACACACAGCTGTCGCTGCGTTACTCTTCAGTCGGTCCCGATGCTCCAAAGCGTGTTCTGCTGCCGCAAGGTCTTTGCCCGCGTATCTACTATCGTATCGTCACATCACCACCACATCTTCCTCATCACTATCATCATCACGCCATGTAGCCGCCAGAGTGATAGTGAACATGTAGCGTGCCCCCAGTGTCCCAGTGTGTCCCAGTGTGATGTGTGATGTTTTTGTTGAATTATATTAGGAAGTACGTTGGTATGGGGCTGCCAGATTTGACGGTGAGTTTCATCTATATTTGTTTTATGACTAGTTTGTTCGAGTGTGGGGTACTTATTTTTATGTTAGGAGTGGTTGAAGTGATTTCTTTTATGGATTTACAAATAGTTATATTGAAGGGTCGTAATGAAAATAGAAATTTGAAACGGTTCATGAGATATAGGATGAAATCTTCGTCAAGCCCAAAACACATAGTTTATGATTTACTTCATATGAAACGTGATATCAAAGTTCACACTCAAGACAAGAAACATTAAAACAAATTCAACCGAATTAAAATGTATATTTGCCAGAACGTTAAAGTTTTGAATGTTGCTGAAAACAATGTGTATTTAAAGACAAACGACCTTTTCGTAAATGAAGTCATCATTGTCACTGCTACTCGAACTGAGGTTGTTTATTTCGTCTTCTACGCGGCAATGTATTTCTATGAATCTTTACGCGTCTAAGAGATCGATGTATTTATTGCTATTGACAAAACAACACAATCAGAAGGAGATCAAACAATAAGCTTGTTTGAAAGCGACGATGAAAACAAAACAAATGCAATTGGTGTCCATTAGCTGAGTGTCGCCGACGCGTGCCAACTGCGCCAGACGGGCACAATGTAGTCTTTTGTCATGAGATTTGTACGTGTTATCTTCAACACACAAAGCACCACTTTGGGTATAACCAATTTCGTATAACTTCTGGAACAACCAATATTCATACATCTTTAGTTAGATTCCAGACTTGATTCGAATTTGTACTTAGCGTATTTTTATCAATTTCATCAAAGAAATATTTATGAGCACCTCTTGAAATTGTATACAAAAACTCGCGTTATTCCAGTGTCAGAGAATTTGACCATTAACTACTTTAGATGATTTGTAGTGTGTGCACATTGGACAAATAATAATTGACATCATATTGTTGATATCGCCGAATAAAGTAACTTATGGAAAGTGTTGATACAACAATGAATCGTACCTTCCAATCATTTTACCTGCGTCAATAATAATAGTGATGTGAAAACCTGTTGCCTAGATTCGACGATAGCTAAACAGGAGAGAAAAAATTCACGTATTAACCACATGCTCAACAAATGGTTGGGATAGTTTAGGTCTTAGTTCATACGCTGATTCAATGCGGTTCGGCAAACTGATTATAATCTTAAAATCTTTGAAAGAACTCCTACGCATGTCGGTTTTAATATTTTTTTCACCGCTGTTGATTTACAAGTTCCAACTTAACTGCAAGAAACTGATTGTCACCAAATTTAGAATTTCTAAACCACAAATTCAAGATTAGTGTTTGGGATCATTTGGTTCTGTGGTTGTAGCAAACTCAGATCCATGTTATCACTACATAGTATAAAACAAAGTCGCTTTCTCTGTCCCTATGTCCCTTTGTATGCTTAAATCTTTGAAACTACGCAACGGATTTTGATGCGGTTTTTTTAAATAGATAGAGTGATTGAAGAGGAAGGTTTATATGTATGATAACATCCATTAAATATCAGCATTGCACCCGTGCGAAGCCGGGGCGGGTCGCTAGTTAACTATATTGTCACAACACAAGAGTTCCTACTGTGGGTTATAGATTGTTTACATCCTCCCATTAATGTACCCTTCGCACAAAATGCCTCATATTACCATTTGTTTTTTTTTTACATTAAGCATTATTACTACTTATTGTTATTGATGAATGTGTGGATGGTTATTTTATTGACAATGATTTTTTTCTTATTCAACAACATCGCCAACAATTGAACGCGTTTGACACAATTGACATTATCAATATATGATGTCAATTGTTATTGAAAATCTTATGTGTTCAACGAGCTGTGTTATTCGTTAAATAAAATTTTGTTTACCACACGCAGTCTACTCTTATCAAATGGAAATGGCTTTTTATGCCCGTTGCAAATTCTGTTGAATTTAAGAATATTATTTTTATTAAACTACGAAGTAGGTATTTTTAATAGTTCCGGAAACAAACCAAGTAACAAATGAGGTTTAGAAATGATTTGATACAATGCGTGAATCGATTCCACGACCTCTAGTTTCTAAACGGAAACTCGGAACTTTATACGCTATGTTTGTACTACTAAAAATGTATTACGATATTTTTGTCGTTCATGAAGTTTTGAGAATAGGATTTTATTACGTAAATGTACAGCTGTTATCAGTTGGACGGTAATAAATCCCTCCCCAGAAATATAGCCAAAACGTGTAATACGTTTTTTGCAGGGAGGTCTTGGCAAAAGTTTCGTGTTTCGTAAATTATAATGTAAACAAGACTTAAGAATGATCCGTTTACAAACTTATCGCTGGTAATATACAAGTTCGCGTTTTGGCAAGCGTAGGAGAACAATCTTAGGTCACTCAGTGCGATGACCTGAAACTTTTGTAAGTAGACCGATGAAGCGGCTTTTAGGCTAATCTAGACTAGTCCCTAGGGACGGATTACTGTCAATAAACGTATTGAGACTTCAAACAATAAAAACGGACAAAACATTATTTCATGAAATATAATCTCTATTCCTTTATAGCATCTAGGCAACGTAAACAGGACTGGCATATGGCAAACACTTAACTGGGCAACAGTAAATTCTATATATGCTGATGATAATGATGTCATAGCATGACTCCTTTGTTAAGCTCATTACCTCGGTGTCACTTTACATGTATCATATTTTTTATGCTAATGAATTTCGATTGGAAATCCCCTATTTCAATTTGTTCACTCGGATCATTCTTTCTTGTAACAACTCTTTTGATATCTCAGTGCGCCCTTCTTTTTTAAAAAATAGAGGTTTAATTCATTTCTCTGTATTCTGATGTTATGGTATAAAATATAAAAAAAATACCAAATTAAGGGTCAAAAATATCAACAACTTCAATTTTATATCTTTCAATAGTACCAAAAAACATGTTAAATAATTATTGACTATAACCCGCCAACTTGATTGTGCTAATAACAATTTTATTTCCAAGAGGTTGGTCCAAATATTGGCCTTGTTAATAAACGGAAAATTAGAAGGAAACTTTGTTTTACATGTTATCTTTTGGATGTGAATAGAAGCTATTAATTAGCACGCCAGTTAGAAAAGTAGAACGGGACGGAAATAGCTACCGGTTTCTCAACTCTAAGGTGTAAAGTTTGTCGATAAAAAAATGACGTTTGAGCCGTCACTGTCTTTTCTTCTCTTTTATTTGTTTCATTAATTTAATCCTTTTGTTATTTTTTGTTCGAGTTCGATGATAACATTGGGCGGTTGATATCAGCGTAACGGTACCACGAGCGCACTCAACGAGGTCGCTTCAATATTATTAGTACTGGTGACTAACCGGCTTGAACTTTGCCGCCATCTAGTTTTGAACTGGTGTGATGGACGCTTGTTACGTCTGGTATGCTGGAGTGATAAAACTTATATACTTCTTCCGCCGGCATCCCTGAGATATATTGAACTACCGCTCTTGAGTGCCATGTCATTGAGGGTGAATCTATTGCTGTACTGTCGTTAATTGGACTCATCTTCAGATTCCATGCTACCAAGAATTTCCTCATGAAAAGCCAGATAATACTCATGGATCTTGAACACAATTTACTCGACTACTAAGTAATTAATATATTACAACGTTGAGTTTCAAATAACCACTTCTTTTAGCCGCTTTCTGTTATCGACGTTAACGTATCTTTTTAATTTTGTTTTTTGGTTTCGAATCTTTAACTTAGCACGACAAAGCTAAACATACCTACCCATAACTTCATTGTAAAGATGACATCAAATCTTTGTATCATTGAACACATTATGCATTGATCAAAGGTCTGCATCAGCTTAACGAACTTGATCTCTGGACCGTATTGTGTATCGTAGTTGACCACAACAATAACTGGTTTGTATTTTGACAGCCCCGTGGCACAGTTGGCTAGACACCAGCTTGCGAAACGAGCGGTAGCGGGTTCGATTCTCGCACCAAGACAAATGTTTGCGTGATCCACAAATATTTGTTTCGGGTCTGGGTGTTTGTGAGACCGAAAAGTCTGTCGTAGTTTCTGATAGCCACGACACAAGACTCGTATCTTAATGTGGGGTCAGGACTATGTGTGTTACCATTAGGTGTATTTATGATTGTGGCAGGAGGTGCGCGCGGAACGCGATGTGCTCCAGGCGCGCATGTCTGAGCAGGCGCTGAAGATCTCCTCGTTGTCAGCGCGTCTTCAGCAGCAGCGGAATGACGCAGAGGCGCTGTCGCATCAGGCCACCAGTCACCTCAGCGTGCAGCTCCATGATGCTCTTGCTGAGGTTGGTAGCATTGTTTCTTGATTTTTGTAGCAAAATTTTTAGTATGATGGTAGATGCTATTTTTGATATTTGCTTGATTTACGCAAGTATTTGCTCCGCATATGGTTGTTATTAATTTCTCGATATGTTCCTAATGGCCAGCAGAATAAGATAATTGAATTGTGTATAAAAAATATTGCTATATTTTACTAAGAAATGGAAAATGAATTATGAGAATTTAATTTGATGGTATATGAAAATGTTTTAGGTGCAAAGGTTGAAAGAAGAACTGGAATCTAAGGACAAACAATTGATCCGATTGAGACAAAATGCTGAAGAAAAAGATCGGTTGCAGGAACAACATCATACGTTGTATGGAAATACATGTATGTATATTTTATGTAAATTGATTATATTTTTCAGAAATTGCTACTTCAATTTTATATAAACAAAACAAAAAATTGCTACTTCAATTTTATATGAATAAAATTAATTATTTCGCCTAAGGTAGAAAAATCACCGCTCCGTTTGCAAAACTTAAGTGTCTATTACATGCCCAGATATTGCAACTTTATATTTTGTCTTTCTACTCGTGATGAAATTGCTATAAAGTTGAATTTCTCTGAGATATTCACGTCATTTTGTATCGAAAGTTACTATTCTCATATTATAATTTTCTTGCCAGGCAACCCAAAAGACAAAGTAATGATCTTAGAACGGGAGCTATCGTCTGCTCAGACCAGGATTGCCCAACTAGAGACGCTCGCTAGAAGCCTAGAGAAGGACAAAGAAGAGATGCAAACGAGCATCAGGGATCACCAACGTGCGCTGGCTGAGAAGGAGGAACAGCTCCAAGAGCTGTTAGGTAAGTTTAAATCGCATATACTCTGTAGACTTTGCACGTATTACGGTTCGTAATATTGGGAAACTAGTAGTAAATAGGTCAAGAATTAGATTCGGAATCTTAACGAAAGCATTAGCACAAATCGATGGTATTTGTTTTAGTTACGATGTTATTGAACCGAGTTTTGCTCTATGTTTATATTATTTCATATGCGTAAACCTAAATCTAATTTTCTTAATATAACTACTGATTACATTGTACGCAATCTCAGCATTTACGCAATAATAACAATTTTTTATTTCATACACGATATGATTCTCGTTTCCGCTTGTCTAAGCGTCGTGTTTATTTTTACTTATTGGTGTTTTCTCCGATTTGACTTACGAGACCGGTCTAGACGTTGCTAACTAAACAAACGTTTTGGATTTAATCCAACTTCCTTGCACATATTTAGGTTAACGTCGGCAGAACGTCTTCGTGTTGCAATATGATTCATAACTGTCTCAATTACAGCATTAAAACTGGACGAAGACAACCATAAAGACGAAAACGACGTCGTGGAAGGCAAAACATCTGCTCGCACACTTAGCGATATTGTTTCCATATCGGAATTCGACGAGCAAGATTTACAAATGAGGAGAGCAGAAATGAAAGCTCAAAACATTAGTTTAACAGACGCGCCTTATCCTACTGAGGCCAGAGATAAAGCATTTAATAAGATTTTGCTCCCAGAAACAGAAAGACCTAATATGAGTTCATTGAACATCGAATGTACCGACCATTTCGACTTGCCGAATTACACTCCAAGAGCGGATTCTTTGCCGGCTCATCTTACATCCACCCAAAACAAAGATATTGACAAAATGTACAAAAGAAATGTAAACGAGGTTACCATATTCGGTGCTCCAGCTGGAATCAGTGAGGTACTCGCAACTGCTCAAAAAATAACCGATAATTGCTCAATGTATCCAAACAGGGATGTAGACGAAAGTAAAAATGTTAGTGTGGAACCTAAAAAAATTAACTTCTCATTGGAAGCGACTTGTGATAAGGATGAATTTACTTCATTAAAGGAGCTGGGAATAACGTTGGATATAAAACAAGAAAACTTCCCAGATATATTGTCGCAATTGAAACATGAAATTAAAAAATCAAGAAGTGAGTTAGAGAATTGCAAAACTGAACTTAAAAACGCTGAAGAGCAGTTGTGTGAGTTTCCAGCGCTCAAAGAGGAGGTGGAAGAATTGAAAGGGCTTTTGGAGAACACAATGGCAACAATGGAGAATGACAAAAAGTTCTACGAAAATCAACTTGAAAATTTTGTGTCAAACAAAAAACTACTCGAACAACGTGTCTCTGAACTTACGCAGGAAGTTAGCGAAGGCACTAACAACCTACATTTGCTCAAAGAGGATATTTTAAGGAGAGAGAATATGATCTTAGAATTAGCTAAAGAGAAGCGGAGCTTAACAAACAAAATTGCTGAACTTGAAGTAAGAATAGATGAACTGCAAAGCAGGAATACTGCATTGGAGAAATTTGAAACTGAAAGTCACCAAATGAGAGAGAAAATGATTGAGCTGCAAAAATTGGAGAATCTTGTATCAGAAAAGAACCAACAGATTGACAGCTTAAACCAACATCTGGATAGGCTAGATGATCTCCAGCGTTGTCTACATGACAAAACTGAGGAACTGAACAATTTAAATCAGACATTACATGAAAAATCAAATGAAGTGTTCCACTTGCAAAATACGGTGGAATCACTTAAAAGTGACGTAGCAAAACTTAATGAAGAAAATGAAAAACTAAATATGAACAATAAGGAATTGAAACAACATTTGACAAAGCTAGAAAAAGAGCAAGAGAATGCCTCGATAAAACTGCAAAACAGTGAAAGCGAATTAGAAAGAGTAAATTCGCTGAACGAAGAGATGAATGTAAAAATACAAGAGCTTAAACTTCTGACTGATCAGCTGAAAGATAAAGAGACGGAAATAGAAATACTAAATGAAGACATAAACGCCTTCCATGAAGAGATAGCAACTCTAAAAGAACAGTTGAAAATGGCGTCTAGAAGTCCTTCGCCGAGGAAAAATGAGGATGACAAGAAATTAGATAGGCAAGCGAGCAGCGACAAGAAACAACTAGTCAAGATTAGAAAACAGATTTCGCTTCTCCAACATGAACTTGACTTTAACAAAAAAGAATTAAACGATAAGGTACGTCCTCTTAGATGCGAACTCAAATAGATTTCCCAATTTATAATTTTATGTTAATATCTCTATTTCATATTTCAGGCATTCGAATTAGCTAAAGCGAAACTGGACGTGACTGAATTGAAGAACTCATTAAACCAAGCGACGAAACAGTCGGTGGACAAGGACACAGCGAATGTAGAACTTAGACAACAAATCGAGAGCTTACAAAGGGAAATTACTGAATTAACGGATGAGAAACAGAGATTGGGACAGCAACTAGAAATCGTGTCAGCAAGGTATGTTATCAAATACGATGTTGTACTCTTTGTTAGTAGCTCGGTCAGGCTTTGTTCTTTTGCAGCTATAGGCTTACATAGTATATATTCATTTATCTTGCGAGCACTACAATATACCCACTGTTTTGATATGTTAAAATTTCTGTGAAATCCTTATTTGAACATTGACACAGATACAATATCCGAAAATAAGCTAATTTACCAATGGATCATAAAAGTTGCGGTTATACTTATAACAGAAATATCATTGCCACATATTTTTATTTGCATTACTTCACGTCAATTCACGATCACAGTTTGCAAACCACTTAATAGTCAAAAGTTTTAGTTTCATTGAAGTTTCTGTAAGTGCCTGTCACTCGCGGCCGCCTATAAAACACGCACACTATCACAATAAGCACTGTTCCCGTAGGTTACGGGAGGAGTGCAATGTATCGGAACTCAGGGCCAAGTTGAGGCAGAAGACCGAGAGGTGTGAGGACTTGGAGAATGAGCTGCAAGACATGAAGGAGCTTGTCGAGAGGTGAGTATTTTCTGCTGTTGGGACTAGCCCATGCTTTGGACAATCGCCAATTATGTTATTACGACTGAAGCTCTTCAATTCCTGAACACGAATGTTTTTTTTATATTATATGTATTTTCATCATTCCCGACCCATTCACTGTGTTTATTTATTAATCAAATATATTCTTCTCGGAAGTTTTCCTCTTGTTTTTATATAGCTTAGCCTAACATTAAGCTTATATTTGAGCTCAATGAACAGACTGAAACATCTACAATATTATACTCACCCAAATACTACGATTTTCAGATATCAGTGTTTAAATTAATATATCCAAACTCCAAATCAAGATCATTCCTAAAATGATATAATTATTTTCCAATCGATCTCAAATTTGTACGAATGCAAGAGTCCCTGATCTGGTACTCCGACGGCCCTGTAGTATATGTGTGATAGTAACGCACGCGGCACCCCCTGCAGACTGCAGGTGTGCTCGCCGGCGGGCGCGCTGCCCCGCTGCGGCGCGCGCTCGCCCACGGCCGAGCTGGAGCGCGCAGTCAGAGACCAGCTGCACTACTCGCACCAGCTCGACGACACGCTCGTCGACCAGGTACCTATTTACTGTTGTAGTACACTTTATTGTCGACATAAACGTCATCATTATTATCATTATCAAATTCACCCTTATCATGATGATTATCAATATTATCACCACCACCATCATCATCAATATCCTCATCATCTCGATCATCATCATCTCGATCATCATCATCATCATCATCCCCCTGCTTGGCTTGGGCGTCTAGTTCTAAAATGGTTTACAAAGTCCGCTGGCCTGGCTGCGCTGTTTTGGCGTCACATCTTTGAAGTGATTATCAACGTCATGTCAAATTGTGGCTCGAGAAAGTATCGTTAATATATTTACTCCCCGAAATGTGTTTTAGTTAGTAAGGTGTTGATTAAATAGATTTTTATAATCATCGTCAACAGGCATCAGTCTATATACGTCCCTATGCTGGGCATATGCCTCATCAATAACTAAATCTTTTGTATAACTTTGAAAAATACAAACGTTTCAAATATTCAAATGTTCTTACAGATATTATCAGCAAGTAGTGATGAACATGAAGATATACCACCACTAGCGCTAAATACTTCTAAGTAAGTGTTTATTATTTTTATTCCGCCCACAAAATATGCTACTTATTTTTTATTAGTCAGAAAACAATTGATAATTTCATTGATTTGTGTTATTACTTTGACCCAGGTCCTCAAGTTCCATACATTCGACATCTTCAGACCGAATCAACAGGCTTAAGATTGAAAACGACAAACTGCAAATGCAAGTGGAAAATTTGGAGTCAAGACTCAAAGATAAGGACGCACTCATCACGGAATTAAACAGGTCAGTTTAACCATGTATTGAAATTTATGTATTTTTTTAAATTCTCTTATATTTATAAAGGGAATTTATTTTCAAAACTTTATATTGTTGTGAGGATATAAAATACTAATGATATGTACAAAAACATTAGTTCTCAGTAAAACTTTGATTCATATGCATCATACATACATACACAACATTAAGCCTGTATTCCCTAAAGAGGTAGTTAGAGGTGCAATTCTGTACCTATGTTTGGCTGAGCATGTATTAGTCCCATAAAATAGGGGGAAGTCCTACTTTTCGAGCACATTTCCAGTCTTTGTGGTGTAACTAAAAATTTCAAAGTGGAAAAACCCAAAAACACTGTCAGATCTGGGAATCGAACCCAGGATCTCTAGATCGCACGCCACATACCCCAAGACCACGAGGCTGTCCATATAAATCCTTCCATTGAAACTCGTAAGCAAGATTTACGATATACAAAAAAGAATTCGCAATAACAATTATGTGTTGATTTATATCACACATTAATAATCTCTGGCAGTGTTTGCTTTTGTTACTAAAAGCCTCGGGATAAAGAAACGCGTGCATAAAATGTTTATATCCGAGTTTGTTATAAATAGGATTTGTGTGCTGAATGCAAAGCTTTCAATTCTTTATTGTTTCTGCGGGATAATGACCTGGAAAAACTGACTGTTCCTGTTGTCATACATTACACTCTTAGAAAAATGAATGACAAGAGGTGACAAATTAAACTTTGTAGACTAATAGCAAATATTCGGTGATAATACTAATCGCTGTCGGTAAAAGATGACTAAAAAATATTTAAAAGGGACAACTCAATTCATAACACTTTTTCTGCTATAACGTTGACACAAAATTACTAATTATATTATTATAATGTTATTACAAAATAACCGATGAAAACCTTGGTAAGTAACAACTTGGCTTAATCTAGTCATCACGATCCCCAATAATATATTTACCACTCGACATTATTCCGTGTGCAGGATCCGCGAGAAGCTATCCACGGAGAGCCAGTCGAACCGGCTGCGCTACGAGGCGGAGCGCGACAGCGCGGGCAGACTGCGCCTGTTGCTGCACGCGCACAAGGAAACCGCAGACACGCTGCAGGTAACGAGCTATCAATGGTCTCTTTAGTGACTCATTATGAATGTTATCATCGGCTTATACACGTTCCGCTGCTAGACACGGGCCTTCTAATATTTAAAGGGTTTTGAATAGGCCATCACGCTGATCTAGTGCGCGTTGACGGACTATATTCCTAAGAATTTTCTAACCTTTTAGGTTTACAGGTTTTATCAAGTTGTTTCCTTCACTGTTTAACCTTCAAAATCAACCTTGATTTAATATTACTTTTTATTTTAGTAAGTTGAATTGTCTAAGTTAAGTCATTTGATCTTTGTTTCACCAAGGAAATCAATAATCTGCGATGAGAATAGTAATGTGTGTTGTGTTGATGCAGAACCAGGACTCGAACATGATCCAGATCCTGAAGCGGCGGCTGGAGAGCGCCATGCAGTCGGAGGTGGAGCTGCAGCAGCAGGCGCAGGCGCAGCGCGCGCGCCTCGCAGCGCTCGAGCGGCAGCTGGCCGCCGCGCCCGCCGCGCCCGCCGCGCCCGCCGCCACACACGCCGCCACACTCGCCGCGCAACACGCACAGGTACTACATACTTATTATTTTTTTAAAGGAAAAATCCTACTGATAATAGGGGTTCATTAAGAGATGTTATGGTTTTCAGGCTTTTGCATTTTGTGGACAAAACAAATATTATGAGTTGTTGGTTCACAAATTTATTATGTGACGTCGCAAAGAAATAATCTCTTAAATTTTGGTTAAGCATGTAGAAGGTTAATTGAAGAGAAAACACTATATAGGTTAGGGGCCATCCATAAATTACGTCACATGTTAGGGGAAGGGAGTGGGTCGACTGAGTGTGACATTGTGTGATAAGAGGTTGGGAAGGGACTTAAATATGTATTGTTTAAGATTTTTCTGCAAAAGTTAGCGGGCAAAAGCCATTGTTTGCGTTGTGTGTACCCGTAGCTGGACAGCGCGGAGCGGCTGCGCGGCGAGGCGTGCGTGCTGAAGTCCCGGCTGGAGGGCGAGCGCGCGCGCGCCGCCGAGCTGCACGCCGCGCTGCAGGCCGCGCGCCTGCACGCGCAGCGGGACCAAGACGCGCGCGCCGACGCCGCCAACGCGCTGCGGAACGAACTCGCCGAGATCAAGAGGTATAGCTGTAGGCTTTCATGACAAATGTATAGGACATTTTCGCCGGCAATAAGGTGGAATAAAAAATATCAGAAAATAAATATTTTGTTTGGTGATATTTTAAGGCTTTGTTATCTTGAACACAAGAACAACTATATCATACTAAAATAAATTAAAGCAAGGGTCTAGAGATAAATAATTTTTATTTGGAGCTACATAGTTGATAAAATATAAATAAAAAAATTGACGCTTCTTGCGCATTACGCTGATGCTGACTAATATGTATGTGATTTGTTGTCAATTTTTTTCGTCTTTCGTCTGTGTATGTGTGTTTAAATTTTCTTTATCGCCAAGGGGTTCGTAATCACATTATATATTACCTGATTCAGTTTCCGGTCACGGTCTGAATAAAACATGTATTGATGTACTTTTTTTATTATCCACGCCAACAACATTATCTCATAGCCCGAGGTTCCTTACTTTTGTTTATAAAATAAAATTGTATTTGTAGACAAAAACACGACATAAGCGTGGAGCTGCTCCATGCGAAGGAACTGCTGAGCACACAGAGCGGCACCATCGCCGAACTGGAGAAGAAACTCACAACGGCTAACGTACGGCAGAAACCCATCAATGATGCACTGGTAAGAATACAAAACGTCCATCTTCCTACTATATCGCTTTATACCGGCTTACCTTAAACATGCATGATGGTATTATGTTTTTCTTCCTAGACTTTCGTGTGAGGGGCCATCCATAAATTACGTCATACGAAATTCATGATGTTTTTGATCCTTGTCTCGTCCTTATCACAGCTGGTCACATTTATAGGACTTCCTTATTTATAGGTCTAAAATAATCGGATTAAAACAGCAGTTCCGAAATTTTATTTTGTTCAAAGGGGCTTAGGTCGTCGGCGCTTGCCACGTAACACTAGTAGAGCTAGTAGCCGACTAAATAATTTGATTGTTATGTTTATGTAAGTAGAAGTGCAAAGATTTTTTCTTTTACAGTGCAAAGTTCGTGTTGTAAAAGGATTTTGAAATGGGATGTCACGATATTTATGTCCCCTCTCGTCCTCTTGTCACACAATGTCACACTCAGTCGATTCTCCCTCCCCCTTAACATGTGACGTAAATTATGGATTGCTCTAATGAGGATTTGTAGACTTCATTCTTAGGATGAAATAACAGATGTTTTAATTTAAGTGTAAATACATTCGCGCCGACGTACAATTTCACCGGTAACATTCTCCCCACAGACAGAAATCCAGAGCCACAAGAGTGAGCTAGCGCGAGAGATCGCGACGCTAAAGCGCTGCCTGTCGGACACGCACAGTCCCGAGCTGCAAGCACTGCGCAGCGACAAGCAGCAGCTGCAGGCCAAGGTGGACAAACTGGAGGCCGAACTGCAGGCCAAGAACCCGGACGAGAAGGAGCACGCTGTGAGTGTTCGTTTGTAGTAATTGGTTCTAAATTGATTGAACATACGAGTATACTATGAAGTATTAGTAAATGATCTGCGTTATTTACAGAAACATTTAATATAAATCGCCTGTCGCAACCTTCTGAGCAATATTTTCATCTGTTCCTAACTAAACACAAACACAATTTTTTTTAGAATTATTTGAGGACTAGTTTCGATGGAATCTTATATGGGGGCGAAAATGAGATGTTAAGTTTTCCTCGGCTTTTATAATTTGAAAATATAGATTAATCATGATGTATCTTTTACACATTTTAGGATTTATAATTAAAAAAGGTCAAGGACAAAAAAGTTTAAATGTTTCAAAAATGTAATATCGTTTATTTGTGTATGACATAAATTTCTCATTCAATATTATTTTGTACTAAACAATAGCCAGATGTTCCAACATAGACGTCCCCTCATTCACGTTACTGTTTTACGCTCGAATTTGATTTACTGTTCACTTCGTCGACGTAGTTAGTGACTTTGGTTTCGCCAATGACGTTGGAGCTCGGTTTGGGTTCGACCTCACAGCACAGCGGCTCTATGGACCACACGGCGACAGAGTACACGGCGTAGAGCCCGAAGTAGAGCGCGTAGAGTATCCCGGTGAGACATGCTAGAGCCATGGGGTAGATGCGGTGGTTCAGGTCCGTTTCAGCTCTCCACGACTCCTCCACCCATGTGCGGAAGTAGAGGCAGAATTTTCTGCAACAATTGTTTGAAGTTTTAGGATCGTATGTGATTCGAATTGTACCATTGCTAATTTGTTGTTGATGAGGAGACAATCTAAGGAATCTTTGAATCTTGGGGTAGCACAAAAGACTGTTGTTTGCCTTTACCCCACATAGTATGTAATTTTAAATGAAACAAATATGAGATGCTACTTTCTATTTGGACCGATCGAGTTCCAGTGTAAATATTGGACAATGACGCTAACCTTGACATTGAAATTGACCTTGACCTTGACATTGATATCTACTATGAATTTGACTTTGCCCTTGAGTTTAACTTTAACCATGAATTAGTCTCACCTGAGGCTGGGCAGTCCCCGCTCGAGCAGCCCCACGAGGCAGTGCAGCACGTGCGTGAGCACCAGCACCAGCACCCACACGGCCAGCAGGTACGGCGGCCAGCGGAACGAGCCCAGCGCCGCTGAGCATAACATTATTATGTAGTAGTGATTTGTTATGAGCTCGGGATGTTTTAAATTATCTTCTGTGTTCATTTGTGTAGGTCGTAGGGTATTTTCTTCGGTAATTATGTAACTCAGTATTGGATTTGTTTGACATCAATACATTCTTGGGCTCTCATAAACACGTCTTGCCTGATAACAGTGAGAGAATGATTCCACCGTCGATTAAAAAAAGTACTGGTGGCTCTAACCCTCCTAGTGGTAAAAGAGCCTCGTGGCAAGTAATATATCTACAGGTATATGATCTGATGTCGCGGCCCGTGTTGCGTACCTTGCAAGAGCGTCTTGTTGTTGGGCGCGGCGACATCAGCCCCAGGCCGCTGCAGCAGGTGCAGCGAGCGAGCGCGGCGCCGCGCGTCCAGCAGCCGCAGCGCGTGCTCCGACGGGCCGCGGAACTCCGCCGCCTCCGTGCCCGACGGCTGCATACATACACCCCCCACTCAGATACTGCTTTATTGTCCGATACTTGCTTGCATTATAATCATAGGTATCCCCCCTCCAAAATATACTACATTGTAATCATAGGCTTTTCCAGATGTAGGCTTATTATAAACACGTATAAAGACCCTTAGAAATTCCTGCTCGAAGTCGTTTTTGTGGTGTCTATCCTGTAATGTTGTGTTATCAGGTTGGTGGTTGGATGGACTCACCAATCCGATGTCCCAACTCAAACCACTTCTGACTTTACAAAACTTCATGCATCAATGAACTTGCATATTAAGTCTCTCCATTCATATCCATTTTTTTTATATAAAACTAAATGAACTACATTTCGACCGATGCGCAGAATAAAGTTATATGTGCTTTTCCGCAACTTCTCTTTCTCAGCGATTTAAACATAATTGGGCACAAAATTATCAGTAACATTTTTTGTGCTTCAAACAACAACAAAATTTATGATTATTATTACTTCACTAGTGCAATATATAAACAAGATTAACTCTATAAAGACACAAAAAGTACTTTGGTGATATGGTCATAAGTAACCTTATTCTATGCATAGGTCGATTTAACCATGTTATAAGTAAATTATTCGTAAGGCTAATCTATTTCATCATCATCGGCCCATATATAGTCCACCACGCTGGCCTAGTTCGGGTTGGTTAATATACTTACCGTAGGCGTAATTCTGGTTCGGGATGAGATTATCTTTTCCTTCTCCTTGCCTTTCCCGTCCATCGCACCCTCCTTTACATTGAGCTCTGTCTTTATGAACGACGGGTGGTCACCGCACATGCTGACAAGGAAATATCATTATGGTGATTTGCTGCATCAATAGTTTTTTTTGCTATTTATAAAGACGGAAACAAAATAGAGTTGAAAGACAATAGTATATGGGTCAATCAACTTTTAACTGTCCTGTCAGTACTATGTAAATTTGTCCCTCAGTAGGTTAGTACACTGAAACATTAATTTTTCCAAAAAAATTATATATGGCAATCCATTACAATGAAACATAATTATTAATTACAATATCTACTATGATGCTAGTAAATAGATTTTGTTTGCTTTAAAACCTTAGCGACCTTTTTGCATGTTTATTTTAGTCCCTATTATATTTTATTATTCTGACTTCCACCGGACAACGGTAAAAAAGTTCCAAAATCCAAACATTTATGACGTGACTACTGCTTGGAACTCAAGTCGATTTATTTCGTGACAACCTTCATCCAGCCCCGATTTTGATTTCATTTTTTCCGCGGCGCCAGTCGACCGAGTGTATTTTGAAAAAAAGCGTGGCTTTATTGTGTGTCCACTGGACAACCAGCACAAAAACTTTTGTATTTTATATATTGTAGTAAATTAAAGTGGAATATATTCAATTTAATGTATATTGTTTACTGTGCGTAAGACCTAATTCAAAATATTTTTATTTATTACCAGGGAGCGGAAAGACTAATAAATATCACCACCAGTCCCTTGGACATCCAAGATCGTTGTCTGAATTATTCAATATTTTCTCTTCTAATACTGATAATTATTTTCAAATAGTTGTTTTTTTATTACATAAAAGAAGAAATACAGGCGATTTTCATCATAGACTCCCCTTTGGACACCCGAGTATTTCCTATGAACAAACGTCTATGTCCACTGGACAACCACTTTTTTCTTATCTCCTAAAGACACATTATCGTCATTTTCACTTTAAAAGAACAGTAAGGTTTTTCAAATATTATTCTAATATTTAAAAGTAAATTAACAATTTGACTGAATTTTTAAATGTCCAAGGGACTATCTTAACTACAGTCATGTGAATTTTTGAGTAAAATTTACCATAAATTGTTCTGCTCTATTTGAATTCCTTAAATATAAATAATTATCAACAACAAATACGTATAAAATATACAAATTTAAGAAAAAAAAATTGATATATAAAATCTATCATTGATGGTACATTTAAAAGTTGATTGACCCATATACAAATAAAAATAAGGCTCTTTATCTATTCATATAAAACTGTTAAGCTCAATATGTGAGTCGTATTGCATTAAATCGGCTGAAATATAAACTTAAAATTTTGTTATTATAATTTTTGTAGATCGCATATGCCGTATCAGGATGAAATAGAGCCATAACTCCCCTCTCCCAGACAGCAATGATTTAATGTAGATGTTAAAGATATTGTAGGCATACGACCCGGTCAATTTCCGAAGAATGTCTTCAGTATCAAAATACTTACATCATATTTGGTAGTTTCACCGCGTCGTTCTTAAACGTCTCCATAATTCCCCTATCCTCGCTGCTAAACTCTCATCATATGTCAGATTTGTTGATTATTTGTAGGTATAAAATTACGCGGATTGGTATTGCGATGTGATGTAGACTTGACGTGACATCTATTTGACATACGTATTCCAATTTTGATAAATGTCTTTATTTTTTATTTTGACGTCTTCTTTAAGAAGATCTATTACCGAAAAGGTTTGTTTCTTTCTTTTAAATGTTTATAGTTTATTTTTTCTCCGTTGTATGTAATTAAAATTGAAGTATATTTACTGTTGTTAATTGCTTTAACATATAGCTATCTCCCTTTTTTCAAAGAAACATAGTTTTTATGTATGTTTGATTTTCTTAAGTTAGAGTTTTCAAGCAGTTTTTTCCTCGTAGATCCGCTACCTGCACGGGCGGTGCCTGCGGCTGGAGAGCTACCGCAAGGCGCTGGTGTGGCAGAAGCGCTACCTGCAGCGCGTGGTGGACGGGTACGCGCAGCTGGAGAGGAACCTGGGCCTGCCACCCGCCGCGCCCGCCAGGAGCACCGGCAAGAACCGATTCAGGTCACTATATTTATATGTTTCATTATATTAATTTATTCGAAAATTACAATGCTGTATATTAATTTGTCATATATTTTTACGAGTAGTTCCATATTTTTTTACAAAAATAGAAAAAACAATGGTCTTCAATGATCAAATCATCCGTTAAGTTTTCTAGTAATGTGCTAATTGAAAGTTGTTTGTTATAATGTATTTGTTATACAAGTGGTTTGACAACATTTATTACGTGTACAGATGCGTGGCCCGCGCGGTGATGGCGGCGCTGCGTGCCCGCTTCCTGGTGCGGCGCCGCCTGCACGTGCGCGCGCTCTCCGCCGCCGCGCTGCTGCGGGACACGCCCGCGTGCGTACTCACCCACATACACACTCACTCACTTACTTACTTACTCATACACTCATTCACCCACCCAGACCCACTCACTTATTCATTCAAACTCACTCATTCACTCGTTCACTTCCCCATCCACTCACTTTCACATTCAATTGATTACTTACACCTTTATAGAACCCTTTTATATTTAAATGGTAATTTCCATCTCTAGGAGCAGACAGACCCAGGGCCTGCAAACCCCGACGGCGATGAACCTGAGCAGTGCGGCGCGACACTCGTTGAGGAGAGACCTCGCAATGGGCGTGCCAGCATCGCCGCACTGTTAGTATTCTGTCTAACATTATTATTGACTGCCGTTAGTTTGCTTGTAAATCAACTCGTTAATGAAAACTTTCTTTTAAAATTTACAGTGGAGTTCATCCGTCGATCGCCTTATCCCAGTTCGCCACGAGATGAACCATTTATACTAAGGTTAGTGATATTTTCTTAATCAAATGTATTTTTTTAAACTATTTGAAAATTTTTGACCATTGATTTCCATGAATATCGTTTTTGTTACTAATAAGCGTAAAAACCTTGACAGTATCCGTGGAATTAATAATAATATAATAATAAATAAATACACCCAACAGTCACATACATAGCTCTGACCCCACACTAGGTTCAAAGACCTGTGTCGTGGGTATCAGACACTACGAGAGACTTTATCGGTCTCACAAACACCCAGACCCGAAACAAATATTTGTGGTTCACACAAACATTTGTCTCGGTGCGGGGATCGAACCCGCGGCCTCTCGTTTCGCAAGCTGGTGTCTAGCCAACTGCGCCACGGGGGCTGTCATTGCAATTGTTTTAATCATATCATGAGAGACCCCTCCAACACCTTAAAGCCTTACGTATAGCCTTAGATAAGGAATATTAATAAAAGTACTATGTATGTGTGCAGCCACAGTGCCCCGGGCGCGTACTTGAGCAAGCTGGAGCTGGTGGGGCGCTGCCTGCACCCCGACGTGCCGTGACAGCGCCGGGAGACAAAGCACTAGCCCGCGCCGCGCACTCACCAGCACGCGCTGCGTTTACGTACTCAATCACTTTGATCCGACAAGTGTGGGAAGAAAAAATATCATAAATTACATACCAAACTATGGACACATCGACTTATATTATGATAAATCCAGTATTTTATAAATAAGTCATGACATTACATCCCTTAAAAGTTGGTATATTTCCACAATTAGACCTTGCACATTTCTAAATTAAGAAATCACTGTTAAAAAAAATTCGAGGTTATTTCGTATGAAAACTAGACTCGATGCATTTTAAGTTTATCTCGATGCATTTCCGTAGCAGAAGTGACCGCAAGTATTAGAATAGTGCCAAACTGAACATTGTTTGTATTCTGGTGTTACTTAATTTATTTGTTAGAAGTTTTATTAAGAGATTTTTACTTCATTTAAGTCGGAGATGTACAATTCCATGTTTGTATTCGTTTTTATAACTCCGCCTAATTGTTTTGATAATTGTTAATTTTAGTATTAAGGGTTTGTTCTAAATGCCATAGTTATTTCAATCAGCAATATTTTGTTTAAAGTGAATCTAGTAAAACGTCATTGGGTTATAAAATTTCGGGACTATGTTTATGGATTTAGAATTAACGCTTTCATATGTATGAAATATTCGGTCACAACCAATGACATATCCGATGATTTCGAGTCTTATAACACCCTACAGTAATAGGTATATATTTATTTTTAGTTCTCCCATTCTGAGACGAAAATATTGTGACCGAATGTACAATATTGAACAGAACAATGTGTCATAAATTATGTACGATTTATGTGTTGTTCGCAAATGCGTGGACATTCATATTGTAAATATTTAGACTTTATTTGAGTTATTCTGACGAAAGCATTCGAACGATTAGTTTTAGGTCTATAGATAGTTTCACAATTGAGAAATTGCTTTAAAACATACCACCTCATGAAAATACAGTTGTTGCCGTTTTAAAATTTGGATTTATAATAGTTTATATTAGATTATTTAATGTATTTTTCTATCACGCAGGAAATATGTTTGTAAAATTAATGGATGTATGTGAAAATAGTTGTAAATAAGTTAGGTTATCGTAGGCGAATCTCACGCCAGCACAAATTCATGCCATGTTTAGCATAATATTAGTTTATAGTTTAGATATACTTTTTTTAATGTTAATTGACGAAAGTACAAGTTAGTGTAAGTCTGAGTTGCGTGAAACGGAACGAACTCTAACGCATTGAATGGTTTTTATAACATTTTTCTTAGGAACACATTTTTATTTAATGTTTTTTTTTGCAAAGCTTCTCGATTATGATCTGATTATGTATTTTTATTATTCATACAAAGATGTGGAACTAAAATTTTGCCTTGCAGTTGACTTTTAAAAGGGCGTTGGAGCTCGTTTCGTTTCACGCATAAAGTTATTGAGTACGCGACATTACGACTAGTCTCGACCGATTCATTCGAACGTTCCCTAAATTGCAGAGAGTTTTGTCGAATTGTTTCAGACGTTCATTTATAATTACTTGACATACTTTAAAATAAAATTGATAGTTTTATTAATTTTACACCTGAAATTTGAACAGTAAAATTATATTTGTACAAATGTGTTAAGTGTTATGTGTTGACTCGATTCGACGGGACTCGTACCGTTTGTGTCTTGTTAAAATGTAAGAGTTGATATTTTTGTATAAGTTTGCCAACTTTTGTAAAGCAACGCGCTGTTGTCGACGAATTTTTGTTTGTTCGTATCTATTGTGATACTAGGTAATATGAAGTCTTTTCACTTGCTTCAAAATAATTAGACCAATTCATTAGTAATACAAAATTTGTGTCATATTCTAACAAGCTTTAAAAAACTATTTAACGTCATGATAATCTTAATAAACAATGTAAGAAGTGCCTTTAACAAATTTTTCGTCAACAGCGTTTGTCTATTCCAATAAACCATAGACAATATGTAAAGCCAAAATAAACAGAAAGTATTACGTACTCTGTGTTAAGACGGATTCCAGTCGCTACGTAGGGAGTAAGGGCACAAACAACGCACAATAATAAAAATCACTTTGCAATAAGTTTATCATGAAAATTCGATGTATATTTTGTTGATTATAAATTTAAAATTTAATATGTCCCATATTGCGGGAACTGTACGTATCTACACTCACGATGACCAAAGAAACGTAGTTAAGTGCTAGATATAAATTGAAAAGTATTTTTAAGTTGAATATCCGTAATGAGCTTTATTGTTACACGAAAATTTTTGACATAAAAACCACCATTTTCTAGTCACACACAACACGCGTAGGTGCCATGTAAACGCTCTCTGTAATGTAATAGACAAAATTTCTAAAGTTGACTATGAATAAATGATTTAAAGAAGCAATATTTTCTAAATGTGTCGTTTCATTTGTTGAGTTTGAGTTCGCAGCGACACTGCTCCGTCTTGCACGGGACCGTCACGATTGGGGGCAACGTTAGATCCATCTGGAAACATTTAAAAATAACTTATCAGAATCAAAGTTAAAATAATTCTTTGCCAAATAGACTTTTACAAGTACTTTCAAATCGACAAATTTAAGCTAAAACCCCTAAGCAACACGAAATGTCATGTTTGTTTTTTTTTAAAAATACCAATTAATTTATTTACAAACAATATTTGTTGTCATAATATATCAACAAAAAGCCACACATATCTCGACCCCTATAAACATATTAATATAGTCTGGTGAGCTATACATCTTGACCCGAAACAAATATTTGTGGGTCAAAGGAACACCAAAACCCTCAAAGGCCTAAACCCTCAACTGTAGAGGAGAGCTGTGCCCAGCAATGGGACTTATACGGGCTAATGATGATGACACCATTCAACCAATACGGGTACTACATAATCTTTTTTAAGGCCAAATACTACCAAATCTTTCCTGAGTAAAAAGACACTGATATTCTTGTTAGCTATCACAGTGTGTACCTCTGCGTTGCGCCGCTGCAGTCCGTTGGCGCGACCGACCCTCTTGTAGTCGCTCACACTCTCTTCTAGCTTCACATCTTCCTTGGACTGCTTCTTCGGAGACGACTTCGATGTTGATGGCTACATTATAAATTCACATTACCACAAATATAATGCTAAAAGTGGTCGAGTTTATTATTGAAGTGTAAACAAATTCCTACATAATCAATTTTGTGGCCCTTTTTCTCTTGGTTATCATTACTTAACTAATTCTATACTACCCAAATTTTAAAAGTGAGAGGAAGCCTTAACTTAAGCCTTAGGAACTTCTTTTGTGCCTGTTCTAAGAAAATATTTTTTAATACCTTGAATTGACTTTAGAGCAGAATATAAATACATAGGTATATGGTATACAAATTACAATCTATACTTACATACTTAGTTCTGCCCCACACTAGGGTACAAGTCCTGTGTCGTGGGTATCAGAAACTACAACACACTTTACCGTCTAACAAACACCCAGACCCGAAAGAACTATTTGTACATCACACAAACATTAACCTCTCAAGCTGAATGATGGTGATGTTTAGCCAACAGTGCCCGAGGACTTTCAAAGACGATGCATTCAGTATATCGATATAAAAGCATATGCTGATATTGTACCAAATTTTATTACATTATAAACACTAAGGACCTTAATCTCCTGCATGCCGTCTCTCTTGGACTCCACCTCCTCCTCCTCATCAGGCGCGTCGGGCCCGTGGTCCGGCGGCGGGGGCGGCGGCTCCCGGTACCAGGGGTCGGGGGCGGAGCCGTCGCACGGGGCGTAGTCCCCGTAGTGCTCCTGCAGCGAGGCCGGCAGCGGAGGCATCGGGTACAGGCGGTACATCTTGCAGTAGCGCTGGGGAAATACGAGGTCTTTTGTAAACATTTTTGAAGTTACCAGTTTTTTTGTATTAGCTCGGTAAAGCTTTTGCAATCAATAAGGTATAGGTATGGTATGCAATAGTGAGAAATGGCTCTCTTTCCTCAATTAATCTAACTAGATCGGCCTGTAAAAACGACCCCCTAAGAGTAAACTTTGCGAATTCCATGATAACTTCATGTTTCATATTTGCTCTTTTTGGATAGGAAACCATTCATTTGTAACTTTTGATAATCCCAAATAAAAAATATATATACGAGTACATAAACATTATATACACACACACACCTTTATGAGGTATTCATTCAAAAATAGCTAGGAGTTAGAAATTAGAAAATAACTGGATATCGACGAAGGGCTCGCGACACGACTCTCGACAAATGCCTTCCTGCACGTCTCCCACGATACAGGCATGAGTGCATGTCCTACACTTACATCGATGGCCTTCTTGATGGCGAAGTCCGGCCTGCCATTCCTCTCGGCCTCGAGCAGCAGCGCGTTGGCGTGCGTGAGCAGCTTGTTGTGCGCGGCGCGCAGTTCCTGCTCGGCTTGCGGCCCGTAGAAGTGCCGCGTGTCGGCGCGCTGTTGAGCCTCGCGGTCCGAGCGCTCCTTCTGCAATACCACAACACCTACATGGGTATATGCTTCCCTTGATGGTGTTTAGAAACGGATAGGACTTAGGGACCTTCAAGAAAAGGGACTGTAATTTTCTTGAAGTCCGGCAATGTACGGATGCTTCCTTTGGTAGTTTGGGCACCCATATCGAAATCATCATCATCATCATCATCATCAACAGCCCTTAATTGGTCCACTGCTGGACATAGGCCTCTCTTATGGTACGCCACTGGGCTCGATCTTCGGCTCTCCTCATCCAACCGCTGCCAGCCACCTTGCGGATATCGTCACCCCACCTAGCCAGAGGGCGTCCTACACTACGTTTGCCGAGCCGCGGTCTCCACTCCAGAACACGTTTACCCCAACGGTTATCGGTTCTGCGACAGATGTGACCCGCCAATCCAACATATCGAAATGCCAAACTAAATTGTTTCAACCGTACCCAGTCTCACCCTACTTAATATTAGTTGGTCCAGACGCTCGTTTGCCTTCTTTCCCATAAACAAAAAGTAAAACGTACATTAGCTGAGCTTAGCTGCTGAGTTTAGGCCTTCTCTACTACTAAAAGGGTTTAGGAATTATCCACAACTCTAGCCAAAAACGGGTTGGCGGACTACTCACCTAAGAAATTCCTAAGAATTTGTCTAAGTGAGATTTCCACGCAATCTTTGTTTTCATCGTTAAATATGTGATTCGTTACGGTGAATAAACATTAGTATATAATACGAACTGGTTTATGAGCCTCATAATTTCAGATAATGCTATTGATCGTACTCACCCACAGTCTAAGTATCTCTGCTCTATACTCTTGGACCTTGCGTTCCTTGTCCTGGCGCAGCTTCTCCTTGAACGCGTCGTGAATCTCACCGTTCTTAAATCTAGGATACAAAAAAATTATCATGACACAAAAGTTTGTGACAAAATTCCACTAATACATAAATGAAGCAGTTTTCTTACTACCTATGCCACAGTGGTTTATTTCTTATTGGTACTCTAGTGGAGTCAGTCGTATAAAACTTAGATATAATTATGTATATGCCAGCTACAAATCAAATTTAACTGCCTAGTGGTATCGTGGCTCAAGTATGTACCGTGGGGTTTAGAGGTAAGAGGTCTGATTCCCGGACCGGGCAGTCTTATTGGAGTTAGGTAATGGCTAAAAAACGGTTATAGGCTGACCCCTTATTTAGTGGGACTGATACATACCTGACGAAATGTGGGTGCAGAAATACCCCTTTGCCAACTTCTTCAAAGAACACATGCGAGAAGTTATGTACTTGTTTGTACGTACAAACTTCACATTATTGAAAAGTACAAACATTTACTAATTCAGCAAGATCTCAAATTCCCCAAACGCCTCAGTTCTTTCAACCATCACCGTCAACAACCCAATAAATAGGCTTCTCGTGTGCTTCCTACCTGTTCATGACCTCCCACTGGCGCATGGTGTTGAAGTCCCGCAGCCGCTGCTCCTCATCCCGCAAGAACTTCTGTCTACTCGCGACGCGCTGCTGCCGGAACTCCTCCTTCTTGCGGATGTCGGCCTGGCGACGCGCCTCGTTACTGTACGGAATTATAAATGTCTTAATAGTGTGAGACAACGTTCGTGGCGTTAGGCGTAGTTGTTTGGACGGCTTCATCATCGTCATCAGCCTTAGTATCTACGTCACACTACTGGTCACAGGCCTCCTTCGTTTCAAAAATTTTGCCAAGGTTATTCGTTCGTAGATTATTAGTAGTGTTCGTAATTTCATTTGCTAGGTAACTTTATTATTTAGGACAAATATTTAGAAATTACCCATTTTTTCTCAATCAACGTTGTTTTGATAATTGTATTTAAAGTGGGTTTTATGGGCTGAAAATTGAGCCTAATCAAAACAAGTTGTAAATACGGATGACACTGTCAGTTTGATTCTTTGGACGGTAGAAAGGTTCGGAATTAGAAATCCCACCAAAAACATAAATATAAAAAAGGAGAGCCAAGTTCAATACAAAAATTATTCTCGGCTATGGGCTTCGCCGCAAAAAGAATGGAGATCTAATTGAGTGCCAAGTTCTATGCAAAATCCAAATATGTATTTATAGGAAAATATATAATTATGAACAAGTATTAAAGTCTACTTCTGTGCTTTATTGGATAGCTGTAGCAATTGATGTTATTAAAAAAATGTGACAAAAGAAGTGAGATCCCAAGTTCAATGGTCAGTCTTGGATTTTATTTATGACAACATAAAATACCATTTCTTCTTATTAGGTACTTAGTATAATATATTGTAGCCAAGTCGGCTGACTTGACTTGTTGTATTGAACTTGGCTCTCCTTTTTTACATTTATATTTTTGGTGGGATATCATTACTTTTTGTAAAGAAAATTAGGCAAGTATTGAGATTTAATGTTTTTTCTTGCGTTTCCGCTGCATGGTTTTCTGTTTTATGCTATTGTCTACATTCTCTTGAATGTTAGAGATAATAGTGCGCATTGCCCATTCATTATCTGCTACTTTTTTAATACGCTTCCTGTTTATGCTTAAATTAGCCAAATCTGGGCGATACAACGACCTCAGGCGGTTGTATTCTACTATACAACTCTCTTGTGCCTTAATTTGACTAGGGTCTAGATTAATAAGGTGTCGTAGTACACCTTATTGCTTTAATTTTTGAGAGCGCGAAGTAGACCTGTCCTCTGCTATACTTTTATACTGTTACTGGTTTAGGCATGAAGAACCTATTTGTGGTTATAGTTATTTAATTAATCTTTGAGAAAGAAGCAGGATGAAAATAAATGTAATAAATCAATAAATAACTAAATCGGTATTCGTAACATAGGCACTGGCCTATGTTTATGTGTCGTTTGGGAGCGCTTCTATGTATGTAGATTTACTTGTGTTCTGTGTATATGTAGTTATGTGGTGCCGCGCGCCGCGGAAGTCACAACGTTGCGTTCGCCGGTTATTTAGCGCGTATTACAAGTGTTTTGTATGTGGACACCACTTATTTTTTGACTTAACTTTTTTTTTATATTTCTGATATATAGCAAGTAAGTATACTAATACATATATTGGGATAGTTTTTTCAAATATCTGCTTGTAATGGTTCCAACGCTACAATTATTAAAAAAATGTATGGGGACCCCCCGATTTTTTTTTACTTTTTTATATTTTTCGATTTTTTCCTACGTTTACACATAATTACCGGGCTAGATTCCAAATTTTATCCTTCTAGGTCATCTGGAAGTAAGTTAGGTTTAGGTACTATCAGTCAGTCAGTCAGTGCTAAAATTCACGATTTTTTGACCTTCATATCTTTATAACCGTTTGAGCTAGCTTCATGAAATTTGGGCTTCTAGATGTCCTTATAGATATGATTAAACTCACGTAGTTTCACGTGTTTACGTCAAATAGATTTTAAGTTATAGAAGGGTCAAAAGCGGCGCAAAATGGTTCGTGTGATAATACACTCGGCGCTGGCTAGCCAGTTTTACTTGAACTTGGCTTGACACGCTGCCGCATATCCAGATAGTGACAAAAAATATACTTATAACTGCTAAACGGAATAATATTCCAATGTTTATGCTTAAAATATATCTTATTATGTCAAAGTTTCCGACTCACATAGCGTCCTTCTCATTGATCGCCTTCTGCAGTATGGCCTGTTCCTTCTCATTGCGCGCTGCGTCGCCAGATTCCAGCTTCTGACTTATCTTTTCCAATACGCGTAGTTTCTCGTTCTTCACCTAAGGCGATTAAGAATCGAAGGACAAGCCAATTATAAAAACTGGCTTAGGGATCTTTATGATCGACTTTAAACTGTTTTTTTTATGTACATCTAACTGTTACAAACATAGGTTTGACCCCATACGAGTTTTGCAATTTGGTTTCTAGCCAAATGTGTCACCGGGACTTTAATTGGGTATTGTGGAATTCTGTCTAGAAATTGTATCTGTTTTAGCATATAGAGATGGTTGCCGTCTTCTTGGCTAGGTCGTATCAGCTGGCAATACGTTACGTATATATTAATTATGAATTACCATTTAAAAAAGAAATAGAATTACATTTTACAGTTAAACCAAATAAAATATTCCATGTAAATCGTCCATTATTAGTGACTACAAGTACTCACGTCAAGCTCGGTCTGTTTCCTGCGCCGGTCGATCCTGGCCTTGGACCGGAGCAGCACGTCGAGCAGGCGGTCGTCCATCTTGTCCCGCGCCTGCTGCTCCGCGCGCCGCTGCTCGTTCTCTTGCCGGGAACGCTCCATGTCCGACCAAATGCGCGCCTTCTCCGCTGCTTTCTGTTAATGTATCAATTATTATTTAACCTCCCACTAAAGATACGGCAGGTTCATAGGAATCATTATCATCATCACCATCGTCGTCGTCTTCTTCATCAGCCCGTTTATGTACGTATACTTTGAATACGGGCCTCTTCTACAGCTGAGAAGGTTTAGGCACTATTCCACCACGTCGACCTAGTGCGGCTTGGTGGACTACACACCTAAGAAATCCCTAAGAACTTTAAGGTGTGCAGGTCTCCTCACGATATTTTCCTTCTCCGTTAAAGTACGAGTCGCCCCTTACTTTTATCCTTTAGTACCTTAGTTATGACTTTAGAAATACTAGATCGCGCGAAACATAGTTTTGCAATAATTTTTATTTTTATTTCACCCGGAATGCATTAATCTATACTAATATTATAAAGCTGAAGAGTTTGTTTGTTTGTTTGTTTGTTTGTTTGTTTAAACGCTAGGATCTCAGGAACTACTGGTCCGATTTGAAAAATTCTTACACTGTTAGATAGCACATTTATCGAGGAAGGCTATAGGCTATATAACATCACGCTACGACGAATAGGAGCAGAGCAGCAATTAAGAATGTTTCAAAATCGGGGACATTTTTTCCTTTTTGTGAGCTTCCGCTGCGTGCGCTGCGAAAACGGTTAAAGTTACGCTAAAATAATGTTTGAGAGAAATGTTCCTCTTTAAAAGTTCTAAAAAAAAGTCTGCGACGGCATATGTCTATTTTTTAAGATTGGCTCACTATAACGTTTTTTAACCTATCCAAATTTATTTTAAAATAAAGTTTTAAAATATTGATCAAGTGCGCAGTAATGATGCACAAGGCGCCGATCGACGCGTTACGGTTTCACGTTTGAACAATTTGACCGAATTGTATGATTTTTGGTATGGACATAGATAGGACTCTGAGAAGTAAAATAGACTACAACTTATTTTCCTTCTGAACTCAACCCTGTAGTCTACGCGGACGGAGTCGCGAGCAAATGTTCAATAAAATTCATTCATGTAACTACACCGAACATAAAATTTCTATTATCTTTTATCATTGCTATTCTTAGCCACCTTATTATACAACTTACATATCATACTACAACTTCTTCTTCATCAACCCATTTTCGCCCACTGCTGAGCACGGGTCTCCTCTACCATTGAGAGGGTTTAGGCCATAGTCCATCTTAGTCTTAGGTGTGTAGTCCGCCAACCCGCATACTACAACTACATAGTAATAAATAGATTACTTGCAAATTCAAACTAAACACATCGAAATAACTTACAAAATTAGTTTCAAACTCTTTGATGGCATCCATTTGTTCGTTGGCCTTGATGTTATCCAACTTCTGCAAGTTGAGTTCCGTTTCGTACTCCATCCTGTTACGTTCTGCTATTTCGTTGGCTCTGTTGAAAAAGTATGGGATATAAAAGATTTATTTTAACACCAAATGTTGGATTGTGTTTGTGACAGTGGAAAGGACAAACGTGTATTCACATTACAGTAATCCACTCCAGACGTACATGCCAATGTTATGAAAAAAATTAAGCTTAAGGGACTTATATAAATGTAGTGGGATTAGGACGTTCTTATCCATTCGAATGGTTATTACAATGTTTCCGGATCCGCCTTAGTCTGTCCTAGGGATGTTGCGGATTCAATTTTTTTCACATCCGTGGATGCGGATGCGGATGCGAATTTTAAGAGGCTCACATCCGCGAATGCGGATGCGGATGCGGATCTGTATAAAATTGATCGACTGGTTGATTTATATAAAATGTTATTGCTTTCCTATTGGTCAATCAGCACGTGCGGTCAACCACTCGACACTCGAGACCGACACGCGCACCTCGCCGCCCCTCACCCCTTTCTTTCTTTTCGCGATCTGCTACACAACCGCAACCGCATCAGCTCCGCCGCGATTTATGCGGATGCGGATGCCGATGCGGATGTCTAAATCGATGCGAATGTTCCGCATATGCGGATGCGGATGCGAATATTCGCAACATCCCTAGTCTGTCCCACAGAAGGTTCGCTTACTGCGTTTTGTTTAGCGAATATAAACAAAAATTGACTAGGAATTTCTTAGCTGTGTTATCCGCCAACCCACAGTAGGCCAGCGTGGTTGACTGAGGCCTACACCCTATTAGTTGCAGAAGATAAGAGAGACATATATGAGCTGATGATGACGATAAAAACATTACTCACTGGTCCACAATATCCTTCTGATGTTCTTTGTTAGCGAGAAACCGTTTGTGCTTGCGGTCCGCCATCATGTCATTCCACTCCTTCGCCTTCCTAATGATCTCGTCATCGTCTTTCCTTTTCTGTTCCGCTTGCAAGTGCCTCTGATGATCCATGAACTTTCGCTGTTCCATACGCTCCTTTTGGATCACTGTTTCTATGACGGCACTGTATAATAAATAGATTATACAATTATTTATTATATTTGGGCCGTAGCATTTTGTCATCTATAGTGTCTGCCTGCGCCTATAGGAAACAGCCATGACCTTATGTACCGTATTAATACACAGGTACATACAGGTATAGATATACTTAGTTACTTCATCAACAGTCAACAATTATATAAACCTTTTAACGCAGAAGACGTCGTGTTTCGACGTTGTAATACTATACTAAGATATCTGATTTAGTGAAGCTCCAAATTTTAATGCTGTCAGCTTTTTTTGGGTAAAGCAACCAAATTGGCAAACATATCCATGTATGATGTGGGTAAAAAAACAACTGACTGCCTTATTGGCAATGCAGAACTCTAGAAACACCCCAATCACTTCCAATACTACATATGTATAAATCTAGGTGTAGAAATTCCCCTTTACGTTCCCTTTAAAGATAGGTGCGTGAGTGTATACCTGAGCAGCATCTTAGGCGCGTCTTTGTTCTGGAAGACGATGTCCCTGGCGCTGTGCATGAGGCGCTGCTGCTGCTCCCGCTGCCGCTTCACGTAGCGCTTGTAGAACTTCGTGTTGGCCTGCTCGGCCGCGGCAATTCGCTCGCGACGTATCTCTTCGTTGCGTTTGTTTACGTTCTATAACACAATACATATTTCAAAATGGGGTTGCCATTGAACTGTGATCGGGTGTTCCATTAGGATACCCGTATATTTGACCTTGAGCAGGTATTTCAAAAGGGAAAAGCCATTGGGAGGTCATGTATTTTCTGTCAGTGTTGACAATTTCCTCGGACTCTACCACGCCGATTTTGTTGAAAAGCATTTTTAAACTACTTAGCTTGACAACGGACATGGTTAAATATGGTTAAAATATGGTAATGGTTAAAAAATCGTGTGTTAGTGTTAATTATAATCCCACATTGGTAACAATAGATATACATGTAGGTAGGTAAGAAAAAGAACAGAGAGTCACATTTAGATGAAATATTTTTACTCCATAAGACACATGAAGAGAATGAAAGAAAAAGGACTAACGATGGGATTATACTGAGTGTATGCATGTTACGCGACTAGCTTTTGTACATTAGTTAAGAACTATTCGAGTGACGGTCGGGTGAGCGATGTATCTAGTCGTATTGCATAAAAATATTTACCTCCACTGAATTTGGCCAATGTTTCGTCATCTCCTTGCTGGTGACATCAAGGTATTTCACATATTCTCGCCTGCGTTCAACCTCAGGGTCCACTCTGTTTTGGTCCGCCCATCTTGTGATGCGCGCCCATTCATCCTTGCTCATTACAATTGGCATATTTTCCAATTAGTTGAACCCCATCATTGAAGTTTATCAATTCAGTCTTTATTTATTGGTCTTATTGATTAGGACAGAACAGTGACAGAGTTTTTTTGAAAATTTACTTTTAAATTTAGCAGAAGACCAGTTAGAAGAATAGCCAGGTTTTTTGGACAAGGAAATTCTATTGATAATGTATTTTTTACATTTTAAATTTTGATTATGTGAATAGTAAAATGAAAAAGAAAACAAATAGAACATTTACGGATAAATTAAGTAAAAGTATTGATTATGTTGTCATGGGGACTAAAATTTGTATGTATAATATTATGCTAATTAAAATTTGGTGCTTATTGATCTTAATCATGTGATTGTTTAAGAAACTACAATATGGAACGGAAAGATAGTTTTTTATTAATTGATACATCTTATTTACATGACATACAAAAACTCCAATGCCTTGAAATTAAAATATTAGTAAATTAATGATCAATTAATCGCAAACTACATATAAATAATTTAAAAGAGTAAATTGTTTGTTTTTATTACATGACGTGTCACTCATTTGTGCAGGTTTCGAACGCACTCACAGTTGTCAAATCGGTATATTTACGTCAGCCACGTTGGAAGTGCCAAGTTGGTGTTTTTATGGTAAATGTAATAATCTTTTATTGAAATACCAATATTTCGTGCATAAAATACAATTCGAAATCTTCCTTAATATTTTCCAAGCATTCTTGAGTTTTAGAAAATTGAAAATCATTAGTGGGAAGCGTTCCAAAACTGTGACATAATTTTGCCACTAGTTACAGTTTTGAAGGAAATTTGTGTATTGTTTTAGTGAAACAGTGTTGTGAAGATGATAATAAAAGAGTTGAAGAGGACGGTGAACGTGTGCTGGTCGCCGGCGGAGCATTATCCCATAACGTTGGCGACCGGCTCCGCGGCACAGCAAGTCGACGCATCCTTTAGCTCAAGTTCCCATTTGGAGCTTTACGGTTTGAATTTAGAAGATCCCGGTTTAGATTTGGAACTCAAATCGTCACTGCAGACACAGCACAAGTGAGTACTTAACCAGCTGTTTATTTAATTGTAGTGTTTTTTTCTACAGTAATTTTGGTGGGGAGTGTTTGCAATGACATAAC
The DNA here is from genome assembly GCA_030295005.1 of Cephonodes hylas. Classification (NCBI taxonomy): domain Eukaryota; kingdom Metazoa; phylum Arthropoda; class Insecta; order Lepidoptera; family Sphingidae; genus Cephonodes; species Cephonodes hylas. The sequence continues at coordinate 11,412,074 of AP025376.1, read as the reverse complement.
TATAAGCCAATCAAAAAAATTGACAATGCATGCTGTAAATTGTGCAATATTATGATGATGATGATTGTAAGATGCAGAGCAAATATGTAATAATTAAGATGTACTGTTGGCATTACAGCAGTAAATTGTACAATTTGAAACCTTATAAACAAAATCATTTTGAGCCAAAACACTATTAATTATGTATTTCATAGCATATTGGGTCTTTAATACCATGAAGTAACTAATGAGCAGTAAAATATGTCATAAAATCCTTACTAACTATTAATTAGTAAATCTACTATAAGTTACAACAAAAAGTCTAAAAGGTAATCCTGTTGTGAAAAATACTAAGCAGTAATTCAAAATAGGATTAATGTTGTTTGACACTGTGAGTGTTATAAATGTTCTAGCAAATTGGGGGAATGTATATTTATATATTTTAAAGATGTTTTGAAATCTTTATATGGTAACAGTCTCATGTGTAAAAAATAAGCCAATCGATAGTTTCAATGTTGACAAAACAGTAGATCAATGTCTTGATGATACTTGTAAAAGTAATTTTTTGTTAAAAAAGTGGTTTCAATCTCCTATACCAACTTAAACATATTTTATATGAGACCATGTTATTGAATAAATTAAAAATATGAACTGTTTTTTATGATGATAAGAGCTTTGGGATGTGCAATACTATGTTGATAGAAATATTAATATGTATGCAGTGGCGGTACTTCCATAGAAGTCCGAAAGCCCAACTTGCCTTACATAGTTCCGAATAACGAACTTAACGATTGTTTATTTATAAATAAATAAGCGTGAATGTGAGTACTAACCGGTAGGTATTTATTAGTCCTATGTTCCAAAAAAAATATGCTGCTACTAAATAAACATTTGGGCTTGCCTTAGTTTGACACCCTAGGCACGCCACTGTATGTATGATATAATTCTTTTGCCAGATTCCAAAAGCTTGTATGGTCTGGAGCTGGCGTCATTGTCGGTGGATGCGATGGGGGACTTCTAGAGTTCTACAGCGTGGACAAACTGCTCAATAGTGCCAGTGATGCATTACTTGGCAGCAGTACAAAACATAATGGTAACATTTTTTTGAATTTTTTTAATGTATTAAATTATTTTGGAGCCGTGAAGCCCGTGCTCAGCAGTGGGCGTATATGGGTTGATGATGATGATGATGATTTTGGAGCAACTTTATACAAATTAGTATGTTATTAAATGTATTTTCGGTATGCCAAGTTGTATCAAATATTTGTAACAATGCATATCTATCAAATATTTGTAACAGTGACCCAAAATTCTTCTTCTTCATCAACCCATATTCGCCCACTGCTGAGCTCGGGTCTCCTCTACCATTGAGAGGGTTTAGGCCATAGTCCACCACGCTGGCCTAGTGCGGGTTGGCGGACTACACACCTAAGAAATTCCTGAGAACTCTTAGGTGTGCAGGTTTCATCACGATGTTTTCCTTCACCGTTAAAGCAAGTGAGTATTCAAAGTGAATACACACATAACTTCGAAAAGTCAGAGGTGTGTGCCTGGGGTTCGAACCCGCGACCGTCGAGATTCTCGACCGCGCGCCCAAACCTCGAGGCCATCACTGCTTCCTTCATTTAAGGAAATAACAGAAACTAAGAGATACTATGCTCCCGCAAACATCTTGTTTTAAAACAAGTTATCATGTCAAGAAATCTTGTTGCTTTTTACTTAATTGATGTTTTCATTCCCTCAGGCCATGTGTCATCCCTTGATATTAATCCGTATCAGAAGAATTTACTCGCCTCGGGTGCGTCAGAGAGTGAGATTTTCATATGGGACCTGAACAACACAAGCCAGCCAATGGCCCCAGGAACTAGAAACCAGCCATATGACCATGTCCAGGGTCTCGCCTGGAACCAACAGGTTGGTCTTTGAGACTTGAAAAGAGAAAAATTGAAGCATTATTATTTATGATTGGAGTGAATGAAAATTCATTTTAGTTGTAGCATAAACTGAAGTATTATTATATTTACATATTTTACCTTTACATATTAAATCGATTTCATGTTACAGGTACAACACATTCTCGGCTCCACATTTGCGACAAGATGTGTGGTCTGGGATTTGAGAAAGAACGAACCTATTATGAAATTAAGGTATTTGGAACTGTTCAAGTTATATCAAACATTTTAAATTGTTTCTTGGTCCAAATACAAAGTCAAAATACTTTTTAATTAAATAGACTTTTGTAAGTTCTTTTGAATTTTTGACTATTGCTACTTCGAAACGTGTTATTACTGTGGAGAAGCAACGGCAAAAAACTTACTCAGTAACACAAAATGTCATGATGTTTTTATTTAATAAACTGGAGAGAATAATTATATTGATAATATTACTGTGCAGTGATTCACAATCAAGAACGAAGTGGCGGTCGCTGGCGTGGCACCCGTCGGTGGCGACTCAGCTGTGCATCGCGTCTGAAGACGACCAGATGCCCGTCATACAGCTGTGGGACTTGAGGTTAGACATATCATTAGTATTTACGTCCTCAAGTAAAGTAGTCATTACACGTGACTAGTAAAATTGTAAGAACACAAATGTTTTGATGAGTAGAAACATTTCCTATAAAATTAGGAAAGCACCATACTACTAATAAATCCATTTGTCGCATTTAAAAAGATGTAACTGTATTTTGTGAGAAATCATACAGAAGTCCTTTCATCGGATAAGATAGACGATATTCAGTCTCCACGCTGGCCTAGTTCGGGTTGGCGATACATAACACACAAAAATTTAATCTGAGTAAATTTTTAACAGATTCAGAAATATTTTTTTGAAAGATGTACAGATAAAAGACATCTATTGTGAATATGAAAAATAAATTAATTTATAAATAATTTTCAGACTGGCAGCCTCTCCCCTGGCCACTTTGGAGGGCCATCAGAAGGGAGTGATGTCCATATCATGGTGCAAACAGGACCCCAACATGATGCTCTCGGGCGGTAAAGACGGTAAAGTGCTGTGCTGGAATCCTAATAATACTAAGCCGGTGAGTCTTTTGTATTATCAAGTGATCTTTTTTAGTAAAAAAAGTCGACTATATGACTTTACCAAAATTTATGCCTTGTCACCTGGTGTATTAATTTGATTCGGATAAAGTGTTCTTATAATATTATTTTATAAGGTAATACTTAGTATTAGAACAGATTTAGAAAATATGCTAGGAGAATTGTTTGCTCTTTATTAATTAGGCCAAAAAATACATTTACCGACATTTAAGATAGTGATCAAAAACTGATATTTACGGTAGTTTTTTTTTTTCTATGGCTATGACTATTACCTATGTCAGTTGGAGTTTATGATCTGTTTACTTATATATATGTTGTGTTATTTCCAGGGCGGCGAGATCGTGTGTGAAGTGAGCGAGCAGTCGCAGTGGGTGCTGGACGCGGGCTGGTGCGCGCGCGACCCCGGCCTGCTGGCGGCGGCCGCGCACCAACACGTCGCGCTGCACTGCCTGCTCGGCGGCGCGCGCCCGGACGTCGTCAGTACACTACTTTATACCCGTAGGTGTAGGGACCCAGGGTAGGGGATAGTTCACAGGGGACTGGAAGTAAAGGAGAAGTAAAGGCGTATTGGACATGGAGACTGGTAAATAGTTATTGTCCCCCCCCCTCTCAGGGGAGAGGTAAGGTAATCCTAGGTCTACGTTGAAATGTCACTGTGTGATCCTTTCGTACGATAAGTTGAAAATGCAGTGACTAGTAGCAATAGGCTCTTTTCATGCAATCAAAGTTTTCGAGTAGGGGATAAATAAAGCCTCAAATGTACTATATTAATTAAAAGAAGTGACAATCATAGGTGTTAAAATAATGTAGTTTTTTGTCGGTATGTTTCTTATCCCCAATAGGTCCGTTATCACCGTGGCTATTACCTGCCTCAGTTTCCGATCTCGGCCTGAATCCTCCCTGTGTGTACAGAGCCCCAGCGCAGCGAGCAGCATCGTGGACTCGTTCGGCGGCGCGGCGTCGTTCAGCGCGCTGCCGGCCGTGAGCCGCGCGCCCGCGCCGCCGCCGCCCGCGCGCTCGCAGCCCGCCGCGCCGCCCGCCTGGCTGCGCCGCCCCGCCAGCGCCAAGTTCGCCGTGCGTACCCTATAACGCTCAATACTGCTCTAAAATCACTTTGTGCTTAACTATACGTAGTATGGAATACCAGTGCTGGCAAACTATTTAACAGCTTTAACTTACGACCTAGATAAAAGACTAAATACACCCAACAGTCACATACATAGTCCTGACCCCACACTAAGATACGAGTCTTGTGTCGCGGGTATCAGAAACTACGAGAGACTTTTCGATCTCACAAACACCCAGACCCGAAACAAATATTTGTGAATCACACAAACATTTGTCTCGGTACGGGGATCGAACCCGCGGCCGCTTGTTTCACAAGCTGGTGTTTAGCCAACTGCGCCTATACAAACATAATTGAATAAATTTTCTCTTACGCATAATTTCTCACTCCTTCTACTTGAATTCACCCTAAAACCATTCCTTGTGAACCTTCGCGACTTTAAGACTTAGTCCAAAAACCGTAAAAATATTTAAAATTTGTCGATAGGCTCCTCACACACACTTCGCATAAAAACCTATAATTCCTCATGTTTAATTTTACAAAAAACATTTTTTATTTCAATCGACAGTTCGGCGGCAAATTGGTGACCTTTGAGAACTGCCCTCAAGAGGCTGGACCACAGAAACTCGTCTACGTCAGCCAGGTAAATGGATTTAAGATTCCTACTACATATTTGTACCGTCCTATCTAGAGGGTTTGATATTTGTGTAAGCAAAAGCGTCATTAGTGTTTTCATGGAGTCTTAAAATGTGCCCGAAAAGTGGCTGCAATCTTGTCTCCATTACATAGATCTTAACACACAATTAATGAGAATAGAAATTCATCTCCACTTTCCTCTTAGAGGACTCCAGTGTTATGTGTGTAGTTATCATAGTAAAACCATTGGTGTATATTTTCAGGTGGTAAGTGAACCGGAGATAGTCGAGCAGGCCGCCGAACTCGACGCAGTGTTGGGTTCGAGTATCGGCCAGGAAGCCGGATCCACAGAGAAACTTGCAGAGTAAGTTATTTTTGTGTTAAGATACTTTTACATTTCTAAAGCAATCGAATAATTTGCAATATTAATGGTGCGCGAGTGTGTGTGTGTGTGTGTGTGTGTGTGTGCGCGTGCGTGCGTGCGTGCGTGCGTGCGTGCGTGCGTGCGTGCGTGCGCGCGCGCGCATGTGTGTCTGTGTGTGTGTTTCAACAATTTCTTTTTCTGGTGTTACTAAATTATGACGTGTTGATATTTCATCTATGGCCTAAACATTTGGGAGTACGGTCGAGAACCAGCCCTCAGTAGACTAGCGTGGTGGACTAAGGCCTTAACCCTCTGAGTTGTAGAAAAAGCCTGTTCTCCACAGCGGGACGGATATATGTGCTGATGATAATAATTATTTGTCGACATCTCCAGGTACTGTCGACAGAAAGGTGACGCTGCCATGGACCAAAACGAGCGCTACTTGTGGTTCTTCTTGAGAGCCAACTTCTTGCCCACATTCCGTACTGAGGTGCTCAATCTCCTGGGTGAGTTAGGCTAGATTTACATTATATGTATATTAGCCTGACCCTTAAGTAGTAAGAATTAGAATCTTTAATATAGATTACATCTATCAGCCTGTAGGCTTTGTTCTAGAAGGAATGGGCAGATAGATTTCCTCTTTAGTCTTTGTCCTGGTACGTTTAAAACCAGGAATATGCAGTGTAACAAAATCCATGACATCAAAAAAAGGGGGAAAATGTTGCAGGTTTCAAACAGATGATGATGATAATGAAGACGACGATGACGATGATGATGGTAGTGACGATTATGATGACGCCGATAATGATGACTATGTTGATGATGACTATGTTGATGATGATTGTGATGACTATGACACCAATTATTATGACTATGATGACGATAATGATGATTAAAATAAATATGTCGCAGGTTTCAAACAAGACGAGATCCCGTCCAAGTTCAAGAGTGCGGCCGCGGCAGCAGAGGGCGCGCAGAATGACACTGCGGGTCTCAGTAGAGTGAGTCAAATCTACACACTAGCATAATGTTCCTCCTCTCTTCTACTGCTGTACTGATACTAGTATTCTCATAGAAGCTATTTATACTAAGTCATGTCTACTATGAATCATGGTAGCACTCTTTTAACATACCAGCTCACGCCCATACGTAAAAAATACGCCGAGATTATCGAGTGCTACAAACTAGTCTAATGAAATGCAAGTAACTATTACCTTTCTGCTAATTAAGTGCACTAAATTTTATCTTCAAGAGGTTCATTATCTTTCCGACACACTTCTAAGCCTGCTATGTTCGTGTTAGTATCTTATTACCATTCTTGTTGACTTTTACCTCTAAACCTCTTGTTTCTAATCTACCCTCACTTGTAATATACTAAATGGTCATCAATAAGCTATGCGTGTAACTTGGTTTGTTGTGACTAACCCTCGCTTGGACTCGGGCCGCAGGGAGAGTCCACGGAGACCGAGGCCGAGCTGTCCACAGACACCAGCACTGACTTATCGGTGAGTTTGACACCTGTCAACTGTCAACTGTCACAGTGACAGCTGTCAGTGGCACGACAACTGCGTCGGAACTTTTTGAAACGGACTGCATGCGCAAATATAGTGAAACTGTTGTATGGTGCTTATTTGAGATTAAATGTTTAATTATGTTTATGGTATAAAATACTTGGTTACCATTATGCCAACATAGTTCGGTAAAGTGATCATTTTTTGAAATTTGATATTTTATTTGGCTATTTTGTACTTGTCATCGTTTTAGGCGTAATCATAATATCTTATTTGAATGCCAATTGCTTCGAAGTACCTCATTTCAATTTGAAACATGGAACCGCTTTTTTTATACCTCATGTCAAATTGGTATTAGGAACCGCTTTTTTATGTTATTTTTTTGTATTTTCCAGGACGCCCATACGTTGATTGAGAGAAAGCTTGCGAACATAGAAATCACATCAACACCCAATAATGTGATCATACCAAATGGAGAAGGTGAGATAGTAATTATCGAATATTTAGTTTAATAATACTATGCTACGTTAGTCCTAACCTTCATATTATCAGATTTTTGATAGCCCTTAGGCTAGACACCAGCTCGCGAAATGAGAACTCGAGGGCTCGATCCCGAGGCAAAATGTTTACTATAATTACAAATATCGAGACCAAATACCAAAGTATTAGAAAATATGATACTCACGACACAAAACTCAGATCTTTGTTTGCAGATTTATGTATGTTATCGCAATCTATGGCGTGACTTTTTTACACTTATCACATTTCATTCTATACGAATGAGTTCAGATGTTATGCTTTGAGAAATCCTATATATTTAATCTATGGTGTGATTCTTTCCATATGTGCCTCACTTCCTCCCATTCCATTCCTATACAGATGTGTTATGGTATTATCTATAACTCCAGTACATGCATCCTCCTGTTGCAGACGCGACGAGCCTGATCTGCCGCGCGCTGGCGTGCGGCAACCTGGAGGAGGCGGTGGAGCTGTGCCTCGACGCGGGCCGCGTGCCCGACGCCATGCTCGTCGCCGCGCTCGGTGAGGCCGCTACTCGTCACCAGGCTGTGACATCAGCGTATCATTCTCGTTGCATGAGCCTTCTCTAGCTATTGAGTGCTATAACTTATGACAGGTCTTAATTCTCTGTTTTCGTGCGTAAGTGATTTCTTGGAAGAGTAACAGTAGGGGGTGAAATATTGTATGGCTAAATGAATTTTGTTGGATGTAAAATCGAGAGTTGAATGTTACTCCAATATAACAATTTTTTCTATTATATTGCTCATTTTGAAAATCTACATCGTGAAGTTAGTTAAACAAGCTGTCTAATGAAGGTCTGTAGATAGTGACACAATGTTTTCGCCCAACTTTCGCTGATATTTCAAAAGTGAAGAAAATAATGAATAATTTGGATCGTAACAGGCAGCCAGGAGCTGGTGTACAAGGTGCAGAAGTTCCACGTGCAGTCCCGCGCGGGCGACGCGGTGGCCCTGGTGGCGGGCTGCCTGCTGCAGTCGCAGTGGGAGCGCCTGGTGGCGGCGGCCGCGCCGGACAGCTGGAAGAACACGCTGGCCACGCTCCTCACGCATGCCGACACTGAACTACTGCAGCACTACTGCGGTCAGTATCATCATCATCATCCAGTGCCGTAACTAGCCTTTTATCCACTCGGTGCGAGCCTTCTAAACTGCGTCCTTGAAAAATGCTCCAAACAGGCTTAGCTACCTTTTATGAGATAAAACTGGATACTAGTCTGGTCATTTCTGCGCCCTGTGCCTGGGCACTGCTGGCACCGCCCTAGTTACGGCACTGTTATCATCAGCCTTTATCGCGTCCACTGCTGGACATAGGCCTCTCCTATGGCACGCCACTGAGCTCGTTCTTCGACTCTCCTCGTCCAACCGCTGCCAACCACCTTGACACACATATATATATACAACAGTTGAATAAGATAACAAAGGAAGTGTGAGCTTGCCGAGTCTGTTGTATGATTAGACTGTCATATGTTGGTTGTGTACTGTGTAAACATTTACAATACTGTGACAATTTAACGTGTCGAGTCGAAACTGTAATTAGAATGTCATATATTTGATACAGCTGCTTCTTAGTAATATACGTGATAATTTAAATACACAATAAATTCGTAAGTTTTGTTAGGATAATTTCTATCGCTGTTGAAATGTGTAATAAATTAATAATATTACATGTTACTCACACTAGTCCAACGTGGTAGCCTAAGGTCTAAATCCTGTCAATTGCATAGGAGGCTCGCGCCTAGTAGCGAATTGCTGTTGTACATCTGACAGGTCTGATAGAGACTAATATGTATCAGTATGGACTGTATACATGGGAATATATATTTATATAAACAGTAGAGTATTATTATGATGAAGTTTGTGTACAATTCCAGACATGTTGGGCGACAAGTTGTCCCGCGAGTCGGACCCGGCGCTGCGCAGTGCGGCGGCGCTGTGCTACGTGTGTGGGGGCGGGGCCGGCGCCGCGAGGGCGGGGCTACCGCAAGCTCCGCCCGCCACCCGGGCCGCATTAGCACTGCTGCTGCGACGGGCCGCCGCACTACGGGGACGGCCGCTACCCGTGCGTATTGCATTGTATACATTTCTATCTCTTAATTTGAATATTTTGAATAATTAATTATGAAAAATGCTCATGTAACAGGAAGGCTATGGATGAGAATTGCAAAATTACTTTCAGTAGTACATATGGGCTTGGAATGATGATGATTTTAAATATGTACTAATCTATACTAATATTATAAAGCTGAAGAGTTTGTTTGTTTGTTTGTTTGTTTGTTTGTTTGTTTGTTTGTTTGAACGCTAGGATCTTAGGAACTACTGGTCCGATTTGAAAAATTCTTTCACTGTTAGATAGAACATTTATCGAGGAAGGCTTTAGGCTATATAACATCACGCTACGACGAATAGGAGCGGAGCAGCAATAAAGAATGTTTCAAAATCGGGGACATTTTTTCCTTTTTGTGGGCTTCCGCTGCGTGCGCTGCGAAAACGGTTAAAGTTTCGCTAAAATAATGTATGAGAGAAACGTTCCTCTTTAAAAGTTCTAAAAAAAAGTCCGCGACAGCATATGTCTATTTTTTAAGGTTGGCTCACTATAACGTTTTTTATCCTAACCAAATTTATTTTAAAATAATGTTTTATTTGTGGAGGTGTTTTTATAAATATGATATTAATCCTTATCAAAATAAATACGTTATTCATTACAAGTATTTAATTTTAAATAAAATTGCCCTTTACATCATTTAATTTCACTGAGTATCTTAAAAGATATTGCAGTTTTAAAATATTGATCAAGCGCGCAATAATGATGCACAAGGCGCGATCGACGCGTTACGGTTTCACGTTTGAACAATTTGACCGAATTGTATGATTTTTGGTATGGACATAAATAGTAAAATAGACTACAACTTATTTTCCTTCTGAACTCAACCCTGTAGTCTACGCGGACGGAGTCGCGAGCAAAAGCTAGTAGTGTATATTAGGAAATTCTCAACGGCAGCTCGGAATCAGAAATTGTGTCCGAGAAACAACATTAGGGTTGCCCCTACGTATGTATGTGCAGTCGGACGGCGCGGAGCCGGCGCTGAGCGAGTACGCGTGGCGGCTGGCGGCGCAGGGCTGCCTGCACAGCGCGCTGCTGGCGCTGGGCGACGTGCCGCGCGCGCCGCTGCGGGAGCGCCTGCTCGCCGCGCTGGGACTGCGCGCACAGGTGCACAATACTACAGACATTATATAAACGGTGCATTCAAACCGTGGTCGAAAACTAAGGCAGGTAATAGCCACGGTCATTACGAACCCATTGGCGTTAAAAAAAAACCGACAAATAATGTTTTTGATCACGGTCTGAATGCATCTTATATAAACACACCCTTGTCACATATTTTTGACCCTCATTAGGATTCAAGTGCTGTGTCGAACGTAGTAGAGAAAATGAGACACGTTTCGCTCTCATAACACCATGACCCGTAACAAATATTTATGGATAAAACAAACATAAGGCTTGATACCGAAAATCAAAATCGCGGCCAATTCAATCGCAAGCTAATATCTAGTCAACTGCGCCAAGGGACTATCTATCTCAACTGTAAAAAACCCACCAAGGTCATACAAAAATACTCTTGTGCAATCTCTCCACTTGTAAGATTGTAATTTCATCTAATATACACAATACAAGTCTATCTTATTGTAGATACAGAACTGATGACTGATGTATATATTTATGTCACTACTAAAATATTTGACTGTTTCCAGCAACAACAACAACAACAACAGGAACAGCCGTTCCAGTCTCGAACCCGCACTGTGAGCAGTCACTCACAAAAGCGAGGACACTTCACCAACAACGACGCCAACGCGTACAAACAACCAGGTTAGTGCATATGTCATGATCATTAGCCAATAGACATCCACTGCTGGATATAGGCCTCCCACAATGACTTCCACCGGTATCGGTTGGAAACCGCGTGCAGCCAGCGACGCCCCGCAACCTTGACAATACAAACCTTGACAAAGTATTCGTGTGTTAAAAAAATTTTTATGATTTTTTGGACCTTCGTTTATTGTAAACGTCAACAACAGTCAAGAGGCCACGCCTACTGTTGCTCATCCCGAGGTTGCTTTCAATCATGGTACCCTTGTAAATGGCATCTTACGACAGCCAAGGGATGCTGTAACGGATTTCTTGAAATGAAATGTAATCTTATACCCCTAATTCACAAGAGGGAATAAACTTTACCCCACCCTGATATTACCCCACCCCGTAATAATATTTCGACCATTCACTGTGGGGTTCACCATACAACGTATATAATGATTATAAATTCCAGGACAAGCGCCATTCGAGCAGTCTCCATGGCAGAGCGCGTCAGTCCCGCAGCCATTCCCGCAGCGGTCATACCAACCGCCGCAGCCGATGCAACCGCAGATCCCGCAGCCGCCGCAGCCGCTGCAACCGCCGCAGCCACAGCAACCGTCGAGACCGGGCAGCGTCGGACCTCACGCCGGTAATTATGAAGTTTTTTTGTAATCTATACTAATATTATAAAGCTGAAGAGTTTGTTTGTTTGAACCCTAGGATCTCAGGAACTACTGGTCCGATTTGAAAAATTCTTTCACTGTTACATAGCACATTTATCGAGGAAGGCTATAAGCTATATAACATCACGCTACGACGAATAGGAGCGGAGCAGCAATAAAGAATGTTTCGAAATCGGGGACATTTTTTCCTTTTTGTGAGCTTCCGCGGCGTGCGCTGCGAAAACGGTTAAAGTTTCGCTAAAATAATGTTTGAGAGAAATGTTCCTCTTTAAAAGTTCTAAAAAAAGTCCGCGACAGCATATGTCTATTTTTTAAGGTTGGCTCACTATAACGTTTTTTATCCTAACCAAATTTATTTTAAAATAAAGTTTTATTTGTGAAGGTGTATTTATAAATATGATATTAATCCTTATCCAAATAAATACGTTATTCATTACAAGTATTTAATTTTAAATAAAATTGCCCTTTACATCATTTGATTTCACTGAGTATCTTAGAAGATATTGCAGTTTTAAAATATTGATCAAGCGCGCAGTAATGATGCACAAGGCGCCGATCGACGCGTTACGGTTTCACGTTTGAACAATTTGACCGAATTGTATGAATTTTGGTATGGACATAAATAGGACTCTGAGAAGTAAAATAGACTACAACTTATTTTCCTTCTGATCTCAACCCTGTAGTCCACGCAGACGGAGTTGCGGGCAAAAGCTAGTGGTATATGTAATATGTTTTGTTTATGGGATTTTAAAAGTGGAATAAAGCAATACAAACTACTTAACATTCAATGAGTTTTATAAATTTTTTTTATCTTAATTAATTTTTTTGTTTTCCCTACACTATATACATTTTACAACTAGCTAAATTTAATACTAGTACTATGGTATGAGATCATTTTTTATCATCTATTTTAAAAAAAATCTAAAACGGCAAGAATTGAATGAGGCACAAACATGTCCGTAAATGTTGTCTTCATCAACCCATATACGCCCACTGCTGAGCACGGGTCTCCTCTACCATTGAGAGGGTTTAGGCCATAGTCCACCACGCTGGCCTAGTGCGGGTTGGCGGACTACACACCTAAGAAATTCCTAAGAACTTTTAGGTGTGCAGGTTTCTTCACGATGTTTTCCTTCACCGTTGAAGCAAGTGATAATTCAATTTGAATACACACATAACTTCGAAAAGTCAGAGGTGTGTGCCTGGGGTTCGAACCCGCGCCCGCCGAGATTCTCGACCGCGCACCTAAACTTCGAAGCCATCACTGTTTCCGTAAATATTGAAAAAATAAATTTTATTAGCAAATATAAACGTATATTTCAGGTGGTCTACCCAGCCGGTCGAAGTACAAAGTGGACCCGTCAGTGCAGGCGGCGCCGCTCTACAACCAGTACAGCTTCGCCAACCCCGCGCCCTACGGCGGGTTCAACAGCCCGCTGCCCGACCAGTACGGCGCCACGGTGCCCAACACTTTCACCCCCATCAACCCACACAACCCCATCAATCCCACCAACGCACCTTTAAACACTATCAATCCCACCCCGATGAATCCCACGCAAGCCCCGTTAAACCCACTGAATCCCACACAAGCCCCCTTAAATCCAATGAATCCTACACAAGTGCCGTTAAACCCGTTAAATCCCACACAAGCGCCGCTGAATCCCACGGTGAACGGGAGCTACTACGGCGCCCCGCAGGTTGAACCACCACCGGCGTCCAAACCCGCGCCCGCTGGATGGAACGACCCGCCCATGGTCACATCGAAACCTAAGGTAAGATGATCTAGTAATTTATATAACAAAAAAGTATGGACGTGTCCCATAAAGCAGGAAGGAGAAGAGAAAAAAATATTTGAAAATAGATTATGAGAGTGGGTCAAAACTTTTTTGGACTACAAAACGTTTTTCTTTAAAAAGGCCGTGTTAGATGATTTCTTATAATATAGAACTTGCTAGCTTAGAGCTGCTGAGCGATAACGACGAAAAAATCTCGTGAATACGGCCGTCTTTAGACAGCTGAGGCAAAACAGACCATTTGCTTTTTCATTCCCCTTCCAAAAGGTGGTTTAAATCGGCTATATGATTTAGAACATGTGGTGCGAGGAAATGTCTGCACTACACGCCGGCACGCGGAAATGGTCTAATGTCATTCGACACAGGCGACAAGGCAGCGAGGTACCACGATGGCTGAAAATTTCCTTCATTTTGTCGTGTGGTATCAGAAAAAAATGTATAGATAATACCGTATTTCTTCATCTTTTTTAACAGCATGAACATCGATGTCGCCATTCGAATCTCATTATAAGACATTTTGAGACTTTGCCATTTCCAGTTGTTTTGAGTTTGAGTTGTGTTTTACGAGTGCTGATAAATGGTAGATTTGATGTTTCATTAAATGACTATTGTGAGATTTTTGTTTCCTATAAAAATAGAAGAGAATCCTATAGAGACACGAAAAAGCTGTAAGCAAGGAATCAAGCTACACCTGATATGTCTATGTCCAGTTACCGGAAGGATTGTATATTTGTATTTGACAAAGAGGAACAAGCAATTTTTCTCGATGTTCGCTTTTCTACGTCGCTATTCTTCTAACGAAAAAATTACGGAAGTGCCGCATTTATATATTTTTTTTAAATACGTGTCAATCTTTACAAAATTAGTAGGAGGGATTTTACCCGCTTGGAAATTCAAATAAAGCTAACTTAACGTTTGACTGATTGGCTTTGACATTTTGAATTAACTTGATGTTGTCTTAACGATAAGAATACCCAACACAAATTTAAACATCCTTAAAAATATGCCACATGTAAGGAATGTCCAGTGCAAATTTTAGATTGACGTTATAACTTGCATAAAGTTCCATCCTGACCAAACCTATTTATGCCACCCCTTCTCCTACAGCCTAAACAAGAAGCTCCAGCGTCTCAAGCGCCCATAACCCATCCTCTGTTCGGCGTGGAGCCTCCGCAACACGTACCGCTAGTACCCGCGGCGCAGCAGTACCCGCAGCAGTACCCGGGACAACAGTACCCACAACAGTACCCGCAGCAACAGTACCCGGGACAACAGTATCAGGGACAACAGTACCAGGAACAACAGTACCAACAGTACCAGCAACCTATGCAGCCGGCGTACCAACAAAATGTTAGTTTGAACCTTATTTACTTATCTATATTGGTACATTTACAATGAATTATCTCTTGCTTTGGCGGTGAAGGAAAACATCTTAAAAACATGAAACTTGCACACCTAAGCATGTTCTTAAGAATTCCTTAGGTCTGCAGTCCACCAACCCCCACTAGGCCAGGGATTAAGGTCTAAATGCTCTCGATGATAGAGGAGGCCAGTGCCTAGCAATGGGGCTGATATGGGTTGGTGATGGTAATGATGATCCATGATAAAAAATGAAATTTCGTGTTGCTGAGGGAGTTCCTTTCGGTCTCTTCTCCTAAGTGACAATATGTTCCGAGGAGGAAATAGCTTTGACGATTCAAAAGCATTTTAAAGAGCCTTGGCCTTAGTCCACCCCACTGGCCTATTACGGGTTGGCAGGTAATAACATAATACGCCTATACTGCTTACCTTTTCTCCCATCAGTATGAGCATGAACCGTGCTTCCCCCAGCAGGTGGAGCCCCCCGCGCCCCCGTCCCCCGCGCCGGTGGCGAAGCCCCCGCTGCCGGCGGAGCACGCGGTGCTGCAGCAAGTGTTCGACTCCATCCGCGCCGACTGCGCCGCCAGGGCCTGCAGTGCGGTCAGTTACACTAGCTTGTACTTTTCCCTAGTTTTCCAAATAACTTAGTAAAAGACACTAGGTTAAAATGAGGTGGAATCAATCGCAATGGGGTAAGACTAGATATGTCTTAAAGAAAGAAAAATTTTAGATATTTTTTAGTAGATATTACAGAGAAAGTTATTTGTCAAATAATAAAACTAAAACTAATTCTTGCTAATAATAAAACTAAGTTTTCAAAATTATAGTTTGCTTCACTAACATTAAATTAATGTTGTGTCAGATTGGATTTTAGGGTTTAAGTAGATATCTATATCATGAAAATGGATGACATAAAAGTTGATTTTACATTTAAAAAGTAAATTTCTTTTGATTTACAGCAAACAAAGAGGAAATTGGAAGATGTGCAGAGAAGGTTAGAGACCTTATATGATCTGCTGAGGGAGTATAAAGTGAGTATTATTTTAATATACCACAGAACTTTTTTTAGGTAAAATATCAGCCAAGTAAATTTTAGTATGTATTAATTTAAATTTATTTACATTAAATTTTCGTCATGAATGTCGGATTTGTGTCCACAACATATTTAGCAATACACAGTACCCTTAGGTCCCCTCCCACCCCCTTGTCACACAATGTCACACTCAGTCGACCCCCTTCCTCTCCCTTAACGTGTGACGTAATATATGGATGGCCCCTTAACCGTACAACACCCCCCAGCTGTCCGAGAGTGCCGTCGCCACGCTGCACGGCGCGTGCACGCAGGCGCAGGCGCGCGACTGGGCGGGCGCGGCGGCCACGGCGTGCTCCCTCGCGTCGGGCGCCGACTTCGCGCACGCCGCCTCCTTCCTGCCCGCACTCAAGGCGCTGCTGCAGCTCGCCGCGCAGCCGTGATGCGCCGGGACTTACACACACACCTACACTCACTAATATCTGCATGGGAGGTGAAGTGAGGGCTCATACAAATACACACACATATATACATACAAAATAGATAAATATAGGCTCATAAAAACATCATACATGTACACTAACATACAAGAAAAGTGCAATAGAAAAAGAAAAAGGAAGGCAATAGGAAAAGTATACACTTTTCCTTTAGATGTTGTATGAGTCCTCATACAACCATCATACACACACATACATACACACAAGATAAACGTGGGTCATACAACCATCATATACACAAACAAATAGGTAAACATGTGCCCATGAAACCACACTACTAATAGTACTGATGTAATACAAAGGTTAATGTTGAAATTAACTCTAGTAAAATTTGCTCATTGTTATAATGTAGTAATTGTTTATATTTTTCTTAGTTTTTCATAATTAAATGACTCAGACACATACAAATTAATAACATTCCGTCCCTTTCTGGGCAAACATTGAAAAATACCTAAACTATTATAAAGTAGAAGTATTTTATTTACAAACATTTTCTTAAATGTGTCAATGAAAGTTTCAGTTTAAAAGTTTGGTCCACATCAATGCGTAAAGTGTTCCTCAAATAACAATACTTGTAAATAAATGTAGCATTCATAATAAATTACTTATTATAAATATTTTTACTTGCATAATACATTTCAATACACTAAGTAATTATATTTACTATACCTGTCCACTCATCTCATATATTAGAATTGAATAGTTTAACAAAACTATTTTGATACCTAATCACGATATTTAATAAAAGTGATTAATCAAAAATAATAATTTTCAATAAATACTATACCTTCCCTCAAATAGAACTCGGGACTTCGTTTATCTGGCTTCCATCTATACTATCTTTTAAAACTCCAAAGGATTTACTACTATTCAATTTCGGGCTTATTACTAGGGTAACTTTTATATAATCTTTTATACGAACATAAGTATGTATGTATGTATGTACGCGGTCGGTCAGTGGAAGAACTGTGTGTTAATTAAAAATTTAGGTTTAATGTTTTGACTTGGAATTAATAAATGGGTGGTTTTGAAGTCGCCCAATAAAATGAAGTGGTTTGAGAAAGTCAAACCCACACTTCTCAGCGAAACACCCACAGTACTTTTGAAATGTGGGTATTTTCTGGGGTATGTTTTTAAAAATACTACCTTGAGTGTATTTGGCCATTATATGTGGTTCCATATCATGGGATGAAATGAAACTATGTATGCAGTAATATCTACCAATCAGGTAGATACTAATTGTTATTGAAATTATGAAAATAAATTAAACGCATTTATTGTACTTTTATAATAAAAATGTATAACATGTTTAATGAAATTATGGAAGATAAGAATCTTAAATTGTTGGTAAAAATTATTATTATAATATTTATATACTTCATACTAAAACTAGAATATTCTGTGTGATTTAAGCTGAATATGTTTTCGCTTTTTACCACAATTCTTCCTTTGAAAAGATTTGGCTGTACAAGTGATCAAAGGATTGGGAGTTACGCCTGTAAAATTTAAGGCGGGAAACATTTGACAGTTGATTTCTCTTGAAATCTTTTCTGTTCGAAAATATTGTAATTTTAAATATGATTTTATTAACAGGCGGCTTTAAAATCATAATATCCTTTTCATGTTTCCAAAGAGAACGGCGCCAACGTCTTAATAGTTTTAAAACTAGTTGTATTGTTTATGCCACGACTGTGTTTAAGGGGTTGGCGCGCGATGACTATCGCCCGAGAGCTAATATATAGATTTAATATATTACTTGCATAAATGTACTGTATAAACTAAACGAATATATTTTTTAAAATTATTACGTCTTTTATTTATTTGAAGACTGCCTTCTTGAGGAAGCGCAAATATTTGTGACCTGGAGGTTTTGGATGCCATTCCTATTTTAGGCAAAAATGGAGCACTTCGTTAGCACAAATCTGGAAATGTGACAAAACAAACATCATGTCTGTATTCTCTAAAGGGGTAGATAGAGATTACTGCACTCACATTGCGTTATATGATCAGAAATAGGTAATAGGCGCTGAGTCTGTTGCTGTTCTCAGTACTGTTTTACAGAAATTATTTACAGAAAATTCAAAAACACTGCCTGACTCGGGAATCGAACCTGATGTCACCAGATCGCCTACAACATGTACCGCGAGACATGGATTAAAACGCCAATTATAACCTATTACGTATGAATATATTTTTAACCAATTATAAAAGAGGCTTATGACTTATGCGTGCTGTTTGTCGGTGTATGTAATGTATGAGGATTATCATCATCATCATCAACAGCCTTTCACGTCCACTGTTGGACATAGGCCTCTCTCATGGCACGCCACTGGGCTCGATCTTCGGCCCTCCTCATCCAACCGCTGCCAGCTACCTTGCGAATATCGTCACCCCACCTAGCCGGAGGGCGTCCTACACTACGTTTGCCGAGCCGTGGTCTCCACTCCAGAACACGTTTCCCCCAACGGCCATCAGTTCTGCGACAGATGTGACCCGCCCACTGCCACTTCAGCTCACTGATCCTTTGGGCTATGTCGATGACTTTGGTTCTCTGTCGGATAGTATCATTTCTGATCCTATCCTTCAGAGAAACTCCCAACATAGCCCTTTCCATGGCTCGCTGAGCGACCTTAAATTGGTGGATTAGTCGCATCGTCAGTGTCCACGTCTCGGCTCCGTATGTCATGACAGGTAGGACGCACTCGTTAAAGACTTTTGTCTTGAGGCATTGCGGTATGGGTGACGAAAAGACTCGACGAAGTTTCTTAAATGCTGCCCAACCCAGCTGAATTCTTCTATGGGTCTCCTTCTCGAAGTTGCTCTTACCTACTTGTATTGTAGAACCAAGGTAAACGTACTCGTGAACAACTTCGAGAGTTACTCCGTCAAGCGCAATCGGTTCCGGAATAATCTGCCGATTAAACATGACCTTGGTTTTATCCAAGTTCATCCGGAGACCGATGCGCGCTGAAGAATTAGCCAGATCAGACAGCATTTGCTGTAAATCTTCAACGGTTTCAGCCAAGATGACGATGTCGTCTGCAAATCTCAGGTGTGAGATGTACTCGCCGTTTATATTTATGCCGCGCCCTTTCCAGTTCAGCGTCTTAAACATATCTTCCAATGCATTTGTGAACAATTTCGGGGAAATAACGTCCCCTTGTCTCACTCCTCGATGCATTGGAATAGGTTCAGACTGCTGGTTTTGTACTCGGACGGTCATAGTAGCAGCGTCATACAGACATCTCAACACCTGGATGTATCGCCAATCAACTTGGCACCGTTGCAAAGATTCCAGAACAGACCAGATTTCGATAGAGTCGAAGGCCTTCTCGTAGTCCACAAAGGCAAGACACAGGGGCTGATTATACTCTTCTGTCTTCTGTATAATCTGCCGCACTGTGTGTATATGGTCTACGGTGCTATATCCTCTTCGAAACCCGGCCTGTTCGGGAGGTTGGAACTCGTCGAGTCTGCGCGCGAGACG
Source organism: Cephonodes hylas (assembly GCA_030295005.1). NCBI lineage: Eukaryota > Metazoa > Arthropoda > Insecta > Lepidoptera > Sphingidae > Cephonodes > Cephonodes hylas. The sequence goes on along the minus strand of AP025376.1, from coordinate 11,392,218 downwards.
GTTCGTGATCACCCTTGAGAACAGCTTATAGACATGGCTTAGCAAGGAGATGGGCCGATAGTTCTTCAATAAGGTTTTATCGCCTTTTTTGAAGAACAGGACGACCATACTCTTGCTCCATGCCTTTGGAGTTCTCCCCGAAAAGAGGACGGAGTTAAATATGCGCTGGAGTTGTATCAGCGTGGGAACTCCGCCAGATTTTATGAGTTCCGTTGTAATTCCATCCTCTCCGGGGGCTTTTCCATTTTTAAGCTGTCCAAGAGCGATCTCGAGTTCGTCAAGGCTGACTTCTGGCAGGTCTTCGGAAAAGTGGCGGGTCAAAATGGCTCTCGGGTCTTCACTCGCGGGTGGGGGACGGGACGCATGTGATGCGTATAACTGACCGTAAAAGTCCTGAATCTCCGCAAGAATCTCCGGTTTAGCAGTAACGACTTCTCCACTATGTTTTCGCAACATCGTCAGATGGCTTCGATTTAGGCCTTGAACAAAGACTTTTGACCCCCGATTTTGCTCAATCGCTTCTTTAATACAGCGTGTGTTCGAGCTTCGGAGGTCACGTCTTACTAGCTTCGAAATCCTTTTGTTCAAGGCCCGCCGATCTGACGGAGCGATAGTAGAGTCTTCACGTCGGTGTTGCATTAGCTGCAGAGATTCTGCAGAGAGTTCGGACCTCCTACGGGTATGTTGCGTCTGACAGAACTTCGTCCCCTCTTCCCGGAGGATACCCACCACATTTGCGAGTTCCTGGTCAATGTCAATCGTGGTTTCCAGGGCAGCGAAACGGTTTTCCAGCTTTAGTTGGAACGCTTCAGATCCTAGCACGGATTGGAGCAGGTTTGGTCGGAGCGTGGACTTCATCAGACGGGCTCGTTCAAGCTTGTAGTTGATATTTAGAGTGCCTCGTACAAGTCGGTGATCGCTTCCGGTGTTAAACCTAGCGATCACTGAGACATCTCTAAATATGCGCTTTTTATCGGTCATGATGAAGTCGATCTCATTTTTGGTCATAGTGTCGGGACTTTGCCACGTCCACTTCCGTTGGGGCTGCTTTCTAAAGAAAGAGTTCATTAGGAAGAGCCCTTCTTGCTCCAGGAAGTTGACGAGCATTTGTCCCCTATGATTTCTGCATCCAAATCCGTGTGGTCCTACTACCGTTTCGCCGCTTGTTTGTACTCCCACTTTTGCATTAAAATCCCCCATGACAACGTTGAAGTGGGCCTTAAAGGTGGTATGTAAGGCTTTTGAGATGTCTTCGTACACCATCTCTACTTCATCGTCCGAGTGCGTCGAGGTCGGTGCGTACACTTGGATGACTTTAAGGCTATACCTCTCCGTTAATTTGATCACAAGGTACGCCACCCTCGTCGACACACTGGAGATTTCGATAACGTTGTCACGGAGGGTCTTGTGGACCAGGAACCCGACACCGCCTTGGGAAGGTTGGTCTCCCTCCCTGAAATACATGAGATGGCCCGACTCCAGGGTTGTGGTGTCCTCCCCCTCTCTTCGGACTTCACTCAGCCCCAGAATATGCCATCTCATGTTTCTCAGCTCCTCCTCCAGTTGAGCCAGATGCTCGTCGAGCCGTAGCGTGCGTCCATTATACGTGGCCAGGGTCAGACGTTTTTGACGGCCTACCGTAACCCGGAGATTCTTTGCACCCCCTGTCCCGCCGGAACCATGACCGCCGTCTTGGCCAGGAATAGCGGGACTACCGGGAACTGGGGGCCTTTGTGCGTGCTTTGCCATAAGAGGTTATGCCCATAATCGCCACGCTGGGCAGGCGGGTTGGCGATCGCAGTTGTTTCTCGCACCAGTGACGCTGCTCCCCGTCACTGGTCTGTGTGGTTTACGGAACGGTTATACCGCCGTTCTTCGGTCGCCAGAGCCTCGTTCGCTAATCGGCAGGATGCACCACGTGCAGGAGAGGTTGGCTTGGAGCACTAAGTTGGTAGGCACACTCCCTTACATCATTTGTAATGGCATACAAAAATAATATTATAATCAATAATAAAATACTTAAATAAACCATTACATTTCAGTATTCATTATTATAATGGTTTTAGAATATAGATTCAAAAATATTTTTATGTGTTCACTGCCACAAGATTAACAGCAGGGACTTTGCTATAAGTACTTAAAAATAACTGCAATACGTATATGAACATTCCTTATATTAAAATGAATGCTTAATCCTACATTTCAAAGGCACTAAAGTATATTTACAACATAAAAACTGTAACGATAAAAACAATTCTTTGGATCATTATTTCACGCGTCATATAAAAATAATATTAATAAACAAACAATACGTAAACAATAATTTAGAAAAATAAACATTTAAAACGTAGTCAAAAAGTCATACCTCAAAAAAATATTTATCGATTATCTGTGATCGATTGTATAGATCGATTGTGTAGAGATGGGAGATTTATTTTGTCAAATCGATATTTGATGATATTGGATAAAAGCAAATAATTGATGACTTGAATATTATAGTCTATTGGTATCGTGAGAATAGCTTTAGAAGTTATTAAGATATTTTTAAATCCTTCGATCTAAGCTACGTGACATAAACTGAGGTGACGTGGGAATCATTTTTTTTTAGTATTTAAGCGGTTCGTTTTTTATAGATTCCTTATGAACATTAAAATGTGACATTACAATATTTTTCGTAATAAAATCAATACTTGCTCTTTATCAATTTTAGATTTCTCAACATCGAATTCCCGTCTCTATACATTTCATGAAACAATATCGATCGTTAGTGTTGGAATAAAAACAAAAAATAAAACTTTCTTACGATTACAATATCGACATTAAAGCTAAATAGTTAGATTTCACTTAAATTACGGTAATATTCAATAGTCACACACGTACCGTGACATATCACAACAATTACATGACCAAATTTATACGTTTTTTTATCGACATCGATAGAATTTACACATCAATGAACTCTAGTACACCACTTTATTATCATATCGTGTCTTTTGGTATAATTTGTACTAACAATTTATTATAGGACCGCAGTCCGGTTACGCTATAAATAAATTTTATCGATTTTTATAACTATATTGAAATAACTATCGAATGTCTAAATCTTTGAAGTAAAGCGATAAAGATATGTTGGATTAGTTACGAAGGCACTTGCTGAGTTAATTTTGATGAGGCTAGTAGAGTGCCTTATGTTTTTCAGGTGCTAGGCAGTGTAAAGTTGCTACAATTGATTGCTAGACTTGAGTGCGGGTCACTCAGGCGGCCCGCCGTTAGTTTCGACTATTTTCTCGTCCTCGTGCTCCAAGATGGCGGCGAAGGAGAACGGCACGAACGCGTACCCTTGGCCCTCGTAGAATTTGCTCATGAATTCCACCCAGTGCAGCCGCAGCGTGTGCAGGAACGCGGAGAGTCCCTCCATGAGCACGAGGATGGCGAGCGTGAAGAAGGCCCACACGGCGAAGATGGCGTACAGCAGCAGCGCGTTCAGCATCGAGCCGCCGCCCAAACCCATCTTCAGCACGCGCTGCCACAGCACTGCTGATAGCTGCGCATGCGCGAGCGACAGCGCCCACAGCCGCAGGTACGACGCGGTGTGCGACACGGTGCCCAGCACGTACTCGATGGTGTGGATCGCTTGCGTGATCATGGCCTCGCCCATGCCTTCATCCTTGCCTTCCCCGTCTTCTTCTACGTCCCCACTCTCTACGCCTTGTTGGTATTCCTTCTTTTTCTTGGCGTTCATCATATCATGGACAGGCTTCCCGAAGAGCATTATAGGAACGCAGATGAAGGCGAAAGCGAGGAATGTCTTCTGCAGTTCGTTCTGACCGTCATACATGTACGGCTTGCACGGAGGCTTGTCTTCAGAACTCTTCAGCAGCATCATGTTGATGAAGATTATCAGCACTGAGGGTGCACATGATGTTCCGTATGCTGGGTCTGTAGCATTTGCGGAGTACATGGTCCATTTCATAAACATGAGTATGCAGAGATACCAGAACAACAGGAGCAGGAACAGTATTTGCGGGATGTACTGCAAGTAGATCATGTACGGTTTCTTGAAGAAATTGAAGTTTACCACACTCATTGTCACACCGAACGCCATGTGAATCACTCCGAATATTATCGACAGTTTCATCTTGAACGAATTTAGAAATATTATGTTGTTCGCTGCGAACTGCCAAGCAGGATCCAGTCCGAATGGATAAGGCGTCCGAATGGATGAGGATTAAGTAGTGATAAATTAATTCAGATTAGATAAAACCTTTTGCAAGCCTTATGGATAATGCGATGTTATCAAAACAGTTAGATACAGTGAATAGAATTACTAGATGTAAAGATAAGTCGTGTCAGAGGCTTTAGCAGATACAGAAAATATGATACTAGTAAAAAATGATTATAAAACGCTAAATCTCATGGTAGAAAATAATTTCAATATCAGTCCATGTAAGGCTGCATTCTCCGATGTTCCACTGCTAGGCCATCACCTAACACATCCGAGAGGGTTTAGGGTTCGCGCCTCTATTATAATCAAAGTTTCTGGCATGAGCCAGTAATCCTTAAACATGATTTTTGACAACTAATTTACTTTCCAATTTTATATTTTTTTAAACTATTAGTGGCGATGGTAACAGTATTTTTTTTATAAAATAAGCAGCCTACTTCTTTTCGCAAGGTCTTGTCTATCCTTACAACAAAAATCAACCAAATTGGTTTTGTGGTTTATGCATGACCACGAACCCAGCTTCCCTTTATCATTCACATTAGTATCGAAATATTCATTTATCGTGGATAGGCGATAGTAATTTCCCCGAAACTAGCAATCTTAAAACTATGATTGTATTGACAGTAAATTTTTACTTCATTGAAGTGATCGGAATATGCTAGCCTACTAAGTCTGTAAATATAAGCCTGCGACACTTCTTTATCACCTATAATTTTATTTTATAGATAAAGATATACCAGTAATCTACTGGAGTACTTAAATTCCAAGTGGTTACAATACTTTAATCCCATGCTGGTTTATCATTAGATAATTCTATAAGAAGCCTTATTTTAAATCCTGTTTGAATTGAGTTTTTAAATTCTTTAAGGTTAGTTCGCGATTTTGCGTGTAAACGTGGAATACTTAGGGTTTCTTTGACTTTATCGTCCCCAAATGATCTGTGAAGGTGTACAGGTGCAGTGTATTAAACAAGATGTGTGATCTAAGTGCGATATAGTGTGGTCTAGGTGCTACATATTTTGTGTATTTTCTATGATATGTGAAGCCTTAGTGGCGTAGTGAATGAGAATCCGTCTAGGAAATAAAAAAGTGTCGGTTCCAATCCAACTTGTCATAAAAGTATTTCGGGTGATTCGTATTCGTATAATTGCATAAAAATACTAATAAATATATTGTCATCAATGGCAAAAAAAAACATTGTTTGATGGAGAGGCAGGAAAAAGTGTAATTTTTGGTATCTATAGTTATTAAAAAAGAAAATGTCTAATTTTTTTTTATAAGGTTAGTAGGATAGCATTAAATACTGTAAACTTTGTTAAAAGAACTGATTTCCGAATATTTTATAGAAGGCTATTTTTATTAATGATTTTTTATTTTTCGTAATTTCTAAATAAAACTAAAAAGATGTATGAATCACATAATATATTATTTAGCAAAATAACTGTAAAATTCTAACATAAAAAAGACACAAAAAAGGAAACAATAAAGCTGATTATTTTAACAAATAATTAAGAAAGGATATAAAAGAACAAACTCAACCACAAAATTTCAGTATATATTATCCTTAATATCTAGTGTTAGATAGGAATACAGTTCAAAGATAATCGTGTCTCCGCAATTGATAAATCTATTTGGTCAGCAACATTGCATGCTATCAGGCGCGTAGTGGTCATTTGGACTTAATTGATAGAGCAGTGGCTGGTCATGTTTGACGAACTAATGATGGTTAAGGAAAATAATGATGACTTGGTAAAAAAGGAGTCAGATCTTGCTAAAATGAAGGCATGATCATTTGCCTAACACAAAAGTAGATTCCGATTATCTTTTGACTGGATCATAAGATTAAAATAAGGATAGGTGTGAGTTAATCAGTTGTGTGGTAAGCGTTGATAATGATATTCAATTTTATACACAAACTATTCAATATTATTGAACGATTGGGCTAGCAATACCTTGACTATCTAAGTACCCAAGGACTAACTTACCCGTTACATCAATTAGACATCATTGATGATGACGAATCACTTGGCCAATTATCCATAACTATGTCCCCTTAAAGGAAATAAGGTAGATGACCTACTAATTTATAATTCAGCAATAATTGGATTCTGGTTCTATTTCATTTTTTCTGCAATTCGAACAGATGGGATTGTATTTTGCCCTGTTAAAATTGTGTATCTGGATCTGATAATGATTAGACCTCTGCGATTAAAGCCTCGCTTGCTGAAAAGATTATAGTATACTTTTTAATTATTATTAAAAGCTTTTATTTAACTTAACTTTTGTATGTATGTATGTATGTATGTATGTATGTTTGTATGTTTACAAATCTTGCAATGAAGATTTGAACCACTTCCAATAGACCGATTGTGCTGAAACTTGGTATACCTACGTAACTTGGATGACAATACAATAATATGGTACCATGGAGCTGGTCTGATGATGAGGTTGGAAGATGACCATAGAAACATCGGTTCTTGTGGACCGATTGAGCTGAAATTTGGTATGTCTTTGTAACTTCGACAACAATACACAAATATGGTATCATGGTGCTGATCTGACGAAGAGTTGGAAGATGCCCATAGGAACTTCGATTTCTGTGGTCCAATTGAGCTGAAATTTGGTATGTCTTCGTAGCTTCGGTAACAATACAAAAATATGATATTATGGAGCTGATCTGATCAAGAGTTGGAGGATGGCCATAGGAACTCCGATTCCTATGGTCGAATTGAGCTGAAATTTTGTATCTCTTCGTAACTTCGGTAACAATACAAAAATATGGTATCATGGAGCTGATCTGATGAGGAGTTGGAGGATGCCCATAAGAACTCCGATTCCTATGGTCCAATTGAGCTGAAATTTTGTATCTCTTCATAATTTCGGTAACAATACAAAAAATGGTATCATAGAGCTAATCTATTGAGGAGTTGGAAGAAGCCCACAGGAACTCCGATTCCTTTGGACCGATTGAGCTGAAATTTGGTATACCTATGTAATTTCGGTGACAATATAATAATAAGTAATCATAGAGCTGATCTGACGAAGAGTTGGAAGATGCCCATAGGAACTCCGATTCTTGTGGTCCAATTGAACTGAAATTTGGTGTGTCTTCGTAACTTCGGTAACAATACAAATATATGGTATGAAGCTGATCTGATGAGGAGTTGGAAGAAGCCCATAGGAACTCCGATTCCTGTGGACCAATTAAGCTAAAATTTGGTATGCCTTTGTATTTTCAGTGACAACATAATAACAAGGTATCGTTGATCTGGTGTCATGAGAAGTTGGAAGGTGCCCATAGGAACACTAGTTTCTATGGATCGATAGAGTTGAATTTCGGTATGATTACAAAATGGATAGACTTAGAAATATTTCCAACTAAAAAGTTAAAAATAAATTAACGGTGAAAAACATATTTTAAAATCAAGCTTTTATTGTGCATGAAAAATTAAAAAAATAAACTAAGAAAACATTCATAAAATTCGTAGTTTTTTAAACTTTACAAGTAACAATTTACAAAATTGTTCGGTTTATCAGTAGAAGTATGATACATAAACATATATTATCTATAACTAGTATATTAATATTCTTAAGTGATTTAAAAGCTTGTCGCGCAATTTCGTTCATGCAAAGACCTCGGCCGCGACGAGCTTTTAGATCACTTAAGAATATTAATATACTAGTTATAGATAATATATGTTTATGTATCATACTTCTACTGATAAACCGAACAATTTTGTAATTGAAAAAATTGTTACTTGTAAAGTTTAAAAAACTACGAATTTTATGAATGTTTTTTAAATTTATTTTTTTAATTTTTCGTGCACAATAAAAGCTTGATTTTAAAATATGTTTTTCACCGTTAATTATATTTGCTTTGAAATATATTAAAACTGTATGTTGTACTTAAGTTAGTTCACAAGCAAATTTGTATAGTAATAAAATTTATAAAATGATTATTTTAATTTAAGGAACTAAATAAAGACAACGCATTAAAGTAATATTCTTAGCCGTCTAAACTCGGAAAGCAACTTCCTCAAGAACACTTTAGATAAGCGACAGAACACTTAAAATCTTAAAACTATATTTGTAAGCTAAAATAGCCCGTGTTACTTTCAGCCGCTGCAGCACTCACGTAAATGCTTGAAGCGACATCAGCGCATTTGCGTGGGGCTGTATTCAGCAATTATCGCTGGAAAGCGCATGCCTAGAACGTCGATAATGGTGCGTTTATATTTAAAACACTTTTCGTTGAGGACTTTTTGCCGTAAAATTGTGCATACCCTTAAATATGGGCAGATACTTCAAAATTGCATTTAAAGCCATTATGTAGTGTTTAAATTTGATTCCATTTGGATCTGAAGCCTCTCTGCCGCCAGACTGTGAAACAAGAGGCTGCGAGTTCGACTCTGCCGCAGAAAATATGTGTAGTCATAGTCCTATGTGCATGTATATTTTTTTCCGTTGCCATAAGGATAATATTATTATAGAGTACTATTAAAAAGATATTAGTTTCGAGATATGTCTTTAAAATATCAACTGTAGGCATATTTTACCGTAGTCCTTTTAGCATCAATCCAAGGATCTCATAAATACTGCCAATAAACCATTCCTTCGGATATTTAATGAGGGCAGACAAAAGGCACGTAAAGTAAAGTGTATATCATGCGGAGATGTACCCACGATGTAACACACGTAGCGAGCGATAAGCATTGTTCCACGCAGATGCATCGCAAGACGCAGCGATCGCGAACCGCGCGCCGAACTGCCACTGTGTCCATTGTAATGCGGTTTTATTGCTTAGATATTTATTTTTATATGAATTACAATTGATTTAAAAAGTTATGCTTTTAGTGATGGCCTTGAGGTTTAGGCGCGGTTGAGAATCTAGGCGAAGTTTTCGACCTTTCAAAGTCTTTAAGGCGAAGGAAAATATCGTGAGAAAACCTGCAATCTAAAAGTTTTTAGGAATTTCTTAGTATGTTGCCCGTCATCCTATACTTGGTCAGCGTAGTGGACTTAATGTGTTTGTGTGATTCACAAATATTTGTTTCGAGTCTGGGTGCTTGTGAAAGTTCAGATTCCATTCCAATATTGGGCAGTGGCAGTGTACAATAATTAACCGTTAAGAACAGAACGGGAACTATAGAAGCTTATGTCTTGTCTAACTAAACTTGTAGCATATCTCCATATACATCAAACTGATGCTTATTTTAATTTTAATCACGACCGTGGACTAAGTATAACATCTCACATATCGCAGACAAAGGGCATAAACCCTCAGATGCAAATCTTGAGACAATGGAGCGCGTACAGCAGTGTTCTCGGATTAGCCGAGCAGCGGGTCGTCGGGGCCTCCGCAACCCATTGTGCAACGGATTAAAAATAATACAAAACCGTGGAGCAACGCGGGCAGGATGCGGCACGCGCTACGCCACGCCACGCCACAATTGAATTTTTAACACGTTCTCGACACAATGTAAATCGCTTTGAGGTGCGCGTCGACATTATGTGCTGAGGTTATAGGTTTAAGGAAATGGCTTGTGCTGAGAAATTTGTAGTGTAGTGTTTTATTTTTTTAATAGGCTTTTTGCTTTGTCTCAACGGGCTTGGTTTTTAATTTAATATCGTCTTTGGTTCTACTATAATTTGAAATACGTCTTTCAAAATTAATCATTATGTCATTGTTATTGTAATGTTGCTTTACCAATTTACGTTGCGTGTGCGTTTTACGAGCGATCGAGAAGTTTTAGGTTCGATAGCTGAACAGAGTGTTATTGGTTATTATCATCCGTAAATTCGCTCTACTGAATCTGTAAATGCCCTCTAAAGTCGGCTAGGACCCTTATTTTGTAGCGTTATAGCTAAAGGTGCATACAGGTCTGCCTAACCATCGGTAAATGCAGGCGTGGGTTTGCGTTATAAGTTGTCAAGGCAACATTTAGGATTGTGTGCAATTAATACACAAATATACAAACACACACACTTCAGGATTAATACACAAACTTCAGAATGAACACTTACTTCTATTCGGACGTAATTCTAAATATTTAACCATGCACAAAATCCAGTATCATCTCACCGCCTCTTCCAAATTTGCATATAAAAACAATTCCCTCATTTATACTAGACATTTCCAGACACACACAGAATCGTTGTGAAAACAAATACAAAATGAAAGAAGCAGTAAGTTTAATGTACAACTATGGCATTTGTATCGGCAGGTAGGACGGGGCACATCGGAGTACCGACTCATTTGTAAGTCTATTGTACGAGTTTCATATGAAACGGTTCACTCTCGGTTTCCCTATTTAGATTGTTATGACGGCAGTTAATGTAAGGCTCAGTGAATGGAACTTTTCATATTCTATTTACCGTTTTCACTGCTGGATTTAACCTTTACGGAATATTACTTTATTGTTTGTATTTATTTACGTAAAAAGTAAATAGGTGGAGTTAATGCTTGAATTCTTTAGTAGTTAAGTAGTTAAGATGGTGGAATGAGGAAGCATGGTTGTTGTAGAAATTACTATCTGCTATTGGCCGTCACAAATTTATAAAACGCTTGCTATGACATGCTACTCCCATTACTTACTGGCTGTGTAATAATAAATAAATAAATACACCCAACAGTCACACACATAGTCCTGACCCCACATTAAGATACGAGTCTTGTGTCGTGGGTATCAGAAACTACGAGAGACTTTTTCGGTCTCACAAACACCCAGACCCGAAACAAATATTTGTGGATCACACAAACATTTGTCTCGGTGCGGGGATCGAACCCGCGGCCGCTCGTTTCGCAAGCTGGTGTCAAGCCAACTGCGCCACGGAGCTGTCAAACACGTAATAGACTAATCGTAAGTTCGGTACGCTCGGCATTCATCATTCCCATCCTTATTCAATTGTGTTCCCATGCAGAGCGTTTCCCCACATTAAAAACAAAACACGATGATTAATCCATTATATTTGTGAGACCGGTGATATATAGTTTGTTTCCGTTCATTATATTTCTCAGCCGTAAACAAGCGCCATTGCCCGCCGTAAACCATGCGGTATAATTTACAGCGCACTAATAAAAACACCATTACTGGCTCGTTACAGCCGCCCTGCAAGCCTGAAGGGCCTGTAAACTTTAATATCTCCCATTGTTGCCGTCCGACTTTCTGTCCAGTTTGTTCAAAATCAATGACAATAATCTATAATACATATGAATATGATTAATCATCCATGTTAATGTTCGTATTTTTAATTCTGGAAAATATATTTTATTACTATTAAAACTATAAACCCACTAAGTATATGGAAGTTGACAGCTCTTTGATTTTCAACTCTTCCTTTACATTGTCTTTCTGATTAACTTCGTTGCGGGATTATGACAATTTAGGTCCCCTTAGATTCACTGAGCTTCATTACTCGGTGCCAATAGTGTGCGTGCCGCTGTTGATCCTGGAGCACAGGAGTCACAGCGGCGTGTGTGGTGGCATAGAAAAAAAAGACAAAGTATTAAATTGATGAGATAAGACCCCTTGATTCAGACTTGCCTACTGAGGGGACTATGTTAGAATGTAAGATATGGGATAGTAGTTGATTGCTTTTGTGAACATGGAATACTATTTCTACTACTTATTATCCTGTACGTTTGCAGTTGTATTATAATAAAAGTTTAAGCAGATATGATTTGTAAATGCGTCACCTTTCGGCCATATTTAAAAGTCAAGACTCAGACTGGAATAAGATGTTAAGGAATTTCGCGAACTGAATGAAACTTAGCAATGTAGTTGCATAAAGGTTTTACTGATTACATTTTATGAAAAATTATACTTATATCTTGAAATAAATGCAAACAGGAAAATACATGTTATTTCTACTGGAGGGAAATTATTTTACTACGCATTTATCGTTCAAATTTTATTCATAAAAGAGTAAGAGGAGATTGAAGATTGGTAATAAAAACTTTACTTTTTAAATTGGTGTCAGAGACGATTTTGAACATATTATAAAAATTATCTTCGATTCCCATCTTGCAGCTCATTACAATGTTAGCCAATAAAAGTATTCGCAACAATAAAATACGTAAACTAATTTTGTAAGGTTTGATTTAGAGGCATAATCCGCCGCGAGCACATGTTTAAATATTCGCATAAATCCTATCTGTTATCTGCTTCAGCCATCGAAAAACCATTATACGGTTGCGGACAAAAGTTTCGGTGTGCCCGGAGATACGCAATAATATAAAACATTTCAGAACAAAATTTCGAATTTCGTTTGTATACAAAATAATGATTGCATGTTACAGAAACTTTGGATGTAAGTAAAACCACGTATTTTTATTGAAATAAAAAAAAATGTATGTTATTCTATATTTGTTATTTAGCAATCTCTTCGTAGTTGCAGTACAATAGTGATGAAATTATTTTTATACCAACTATTATTCACAAAATTCTAATAGCAAACCACTGGAAAGGTTTTTCATCAGATATGTGGGTTTTTCTACATTTTATCATTCCACTAACGTACGATAGATAACATGTTTATCTTCAAAGCCTTAGATAATACTATCACATATTTAAATAACTAAAAATAAATTTTGCAGTAGCCCAAACATTTCGGCCGACAGTGTACGAACACTTTATTTATTACTGTTTGGCAAATTGGTGTAATTATTTTGTGCAAAAATTTTTAATGTCCGATTGGGAGGACAAACAGTCGGCGATGTGTCCATATACATATTATGTATGTATGTATATTGTACATATGTGTATTTATTTGTATGACTTTGGCAATATGACGCGATTTTGACGATTTTTAACATATTTATTGAATTGGAATTATTAAAGAGTTGTTTAATACGAAAAAAAATATTATTTAGCAATTTACACATGTTTAAAAAAAACACATGATAACCATTTACACAATTTAAAAAAGAATTGTTAAATTTATAGTCAATCGATGTGCTTGCGACCTGAAAAAACACCTTGGCAAAAAAAATGACGTTTTGCTTATAACCACACACATTTAATACCTATGGCTTTCGATTACGGTCTTATAAATACAGAGTATATTATGAGGACACAGACATGAGTGTGTATGTATGAATGAGTTTATAGTCATATGTAAGTGTGATGTATTTGTTTTTGGCCTTATCCCACCACACACCCGCCACTGCAACTCCTGTACTACAGGATCAACAGCGGCACGCACATTATTGGCGCCGAGCAATGAAGCTTAGCGAATCTAAGGGGACCTAAATTGTCACAATCCCGCAACGAAGTTAATCATAAAAGCAATGTAAAGGAGGTGTTGGAAAACAAAGAGTTGTCCACTTCCCTCCACAGCAAAGCGGGTGACAAAATATTGAGCTATGAGGTTTAACCTCACATAAAGAAAGACAATTACAATTACCAAAAAATTAGACGTAATTGACGCACCACGGATTAATAACTATTGCTTAAATTGGACCTAACGTGCGAACTGTTATACAGACTTCCAATAATAGGCATGGCAAAATCGCTGAAAGGCACGAAAAAGTGTGATGTATGTTAAATGTAAGGAGAAACCTTTTGGACTCTAGATTAACGATTTGATATAGTAATAGATATATAGATCTATTAATTAAGTGTGCTTCTATCAGTACTATCAATTTGAATGCTATCAGCACAATTATCTTACTCCACTTAGTCATATACAATCATTTCCCGTGACCTTGTCTGGGATTATCGAATTCGTTGGAGTAAAGCCCAAATATTGTTGCCAAGTTGTGATTTAATTTTAAGTACATCTATAGAAATGAAGAGTGTGTCTTAAACATTTTTTTTAGGATCAAATAAAATAAAAGCTCATTATCAGCAGCCTATAGACATATGAATGTATGTCTCACTGCTGGGCACGGGAGTCCTCTACGATTGAGAAAGGTTAGGCCTTAGTCCATCACGCTGGCTTAGTGCTGCTTGGGGGACTACACACCTGAAAAAATCCTAGGAAAAAAATTAAAGGCTGTCAGCTAATTTATGACGTATATTTATATTTCCAGACTTCAATTACAGTATTGTACTACAAACAATATCTCCTAGATATACTTATGACCTTTTCTACCCTAAAAATACTTCAGACTGGTCCCTCCCATTCATCTACCTACACAGTGACGATGTAATTTTTCACAAGTGTACGTTCTGTGCCTAAGGGCTGCCCACGGCTTTGTTTCCTGATGTATTGCCACAAGAGCTCGCCGGATAGATCTGTCCCACGCTGATGGATTAACAGATCACTCCATCATTCATCATGGATCGTCAAATATGCGTATTATGAAGACTAGTTCTTAGTCAGTGGCTGTACCTCCATAGAAACCTAAAAAAAATAGTTTTGTTTAGTACAGGTTTAAGATTTAAGATATCTTTCGGTTTTTTCAAGGCAAGTTGTGCTTTTGGGCAGGAGTTATAAGCAATATGTACGGGTATGCAACTGGGGTGACTACTTGCTAGTTTTATTTGTGCACTGAATTTAGAATCACTTTTTTGGTGTCATGTTGTTTAAAAACCATATTTATAAATTTAAACTGTTATGTCGTTAGATGGAGAGAAGATAATCACTGTATGCAGGGTAAGCTGAACCAATCAAAACCAAGTGATTTCAACGCTTTATCGAGTTTGTCGTTAAATCGACTGACGTTACATGGAGTGTAAACTGAACATAATAATAAGTTAATTCTGTGACTCCAAAAATGAAGGCATCTTTGGTATTCGTGTACTCAAATTTTGGAAGCAATTTTTTCTGTTATTCGTAGGAGATTTATCTTAGCATCGCGACATATTTTCAGAAAGTACGTTGATGCTAGACCATGGATTAAACACAGAGAAATCGACGTGAAAATATAAATTGAGTTATAATAAACCGTGAATAATGAATTAATGACAGTCGTTAAGCATGACATTTACCGAGATTAAAGGATCATGAGCTCATGCAGGTTATAACTGTCTGCGATTTTCATCATAATGTGTTCACCGTTTATACGTTGACAAATACATTATACCTACATTTATAGTGTTGGTAGAGGATGAGTCAAGACTTGTACTACAAGAGCATACCATGGTATAGGATTTTTCAAAACTTTTTGACTACATAAAAGAAATAGTAAGATGCCGTCATACTTTTTCTGGTCTAGAAATTATGTCATCCAACTCTCATTTTTAATATTCTTTAATTAAGTTATGTTATATTACATAGTTAATGATCGTATTTGTGTGAGCGAGCAATTTTTAAGGATTCCTTTAAAATTCCTTACTAGCATTTAAATTGAAAATGTTTCTAATGAAAAGAAATAGGCTGTAGAGAACGTGGATATAAAAACTATCTACAATAACTGAAAGAAAGATAGCAACACTAATATTTTCGACCCGCATTTGCTTGGGTTTTTTACCTCCACGTCTAATTTCGTACAAACATATCTATAAGTAGATATTAATATTGAAGATATTAATTAATGATAGCATGAGTTTGCGGCGCCGTAGCGCTTTAAATCGAATTTTAGCTGAATTGTTTTGAGTGTAAAAAATTAAGTTTTTATGCTTATGTACATACTTATGTCCCCTGTGAGTTATGACTGCACCCACATTTCACCAATTAGGTCCTTCTTTTGCTAAGGTCGGTTCTGTTCCTAACATAATTCGATATGTAGCACACAAAGGTAAAGTAGAAGTAGGTACAAACATTTAAACCTAGGATTCTAGGGAAGTAATTTTTCGTATGAGCTATCAGCTAAATTGTTCCAAAGATGTCCACGCCAGTAAAAATCTTTTCCTTTTTACAATACTACTAAGCATAAAGTACGAACTACGTAGTACTATACCTGTGGACAAGAAAGTCTTTGCTTTACCCATAGCTTCACCTTTGTATGATATATCGTGTATATTTATTTTGACGATTTTTATACCACAGATTATAGCAATATCAACTATCTATAGTTTACTAGCAATACCGATAGCAACAGGTAAGTTATAGACTCCGTATTGCTGATTGAAGATAATCGACTTATTTGTGAACTGATTAAAGAAATTGATAAGCACCATACAAATCTATATAAATGGTCAGTCCACTTGAACGTTTAGTAGAGTCAGTGTATTCGCAAAAATGGTGTCAGACTTCAGAAAGAAGAAGCTCCTCCACGTCTTCAACGCGTTCTTCGACGTTGACAGAAGTGGCAGCGTTGACAAGAATGACTTCGAAGTGGCCGCTGAGAAGATTTCAACCCTGAGAGGATGGAAGAAAGGTGACACAACTTACTCCCTTCTCCAAGAATCTTTGTTGGCGATCTGGAATGGCTTGCAGAGCCACGCTGACAAGGACGGCGACGGCGTAGTCACCCAGGAGGAGTGGATCGAGCTATGGGACCAGTTCGCCAAGAACCCTGAGGGCAGCCAGGAGTGGCAGGACCTCCTGTGCCGCTGCATCTTCCAGATCGAAGACGCCACCAACGACGGTGCTATCGACTGCGAGGAATTTTCATCCGTCTACGAATCCTTCGGCCTCGACAAGGAGGAGAGCATCGGCGCCTTCCAAAAGATCGCCAAAGGTAAAGACAGTGTCACTTGGGCTGAGTTCCAGGAACTGTGGAAGGAGTACTTCAAGAGCGAGGACAAGGAGGCTCCAGGAAACTTCATCTTCGGATGCTACATCTGCAGTCTACACAAGCACGCACATTCGCACAGCCATTGATTTGGCAACGAGTGATATTAATTTTGATAAGGATTTTCGGTGGTTCGACTTAAAGTTGGGCTATCACAGATTTTTAAAGATGTCAATACATTCAGTGAGGCAACTGGTAATTTATTAACTTCAATGCAGTTGTCTCTCTATCTCTTGATCATGATTTATTGACAGCTTTGCTTATTATTTGATAAGATGTAACTTATTGTATAATAAATAAGTTTATTATAACTTTGTTTCTTCTTTTGATTCTTATATTATTTTGAGAGGGCAGCCACCGCTATTATAATGAATTGATGCAGATGCCAAATATCTTTAGTCTTATCTTCTCACTAGTTTAAAAAAAAAAACAGTATAAAAAAGTGTTAAAAAATGACGATTCTAAAGAACTTGTAAAAGTCTATTTGAATAAAGGAGATTTGACTTTAGGAAACGTAGGTATTTAAACTTTTATTTTTATTCTCTGCGTCTTTAACTAAGATGTTATAATATTATAAAATTAAATAAACCAGTTTCTACTCCAGAGAAACTCGTTTCCCAGCAATTATACAATGCAGTTACGGGAAAATAGCAAGATGGTAAGATATCTACTGAGTCTGTTAATTATCTTAAAAGGTATAACATTAACCTTACAAATATATTTCGGGTTATTTCCTCTATTATTCATTTGGTTGAAATGTTTTAAATATAATGTTTATCATATCTGATTTTATCAAAATGAATAAAATAAAAAGGAAAAAATTGTATTTTAGTAAGATTATAAAAAATACACTCAAAATTTGCTTAACCGTATGGAACGATTTTTGGTATGGTCGTAGATGGGACTTAAGAAAACAACTAGGTTTATTTCTTCTAAAACTGCGACCTTATTAACTTAAAACACATTAAGTTTTGTTTAAATATTGAATTTAGCAATAATATCTCCGAGGTTAAAGCGCGTAGACAAGACTCTCGGCGTTCACGGATCAAAAACCTCATATACGTCTGATTTTTCGAAGTTATAATTATTACGTACTAGCGACCCGCCCCGGCTTCGCACGGGTGCAATGCTTATATTTAATGGATGTTATCATACATATAAACCTTCCTCTTCAATCACTCTATCTATTAAAAAAAACCGCATCAAAATCCGTTGCGTAGTTTCAAAGATTTAAGCATACAAAGGAACATAGGGACAGAGAAAGCGACTTTGTTTTATACTATGTAGTGATTTTAACGGTGACGGAAAACGTCGTGATGGAACCTGCACTGTTGTAGACATAAAAGAAAAGTTCTTGACAATTACTAAGTAATAATAGTTATAATTTCAGTTTTATTTTATACTTATTATTAATTTTTATATATATATTATTGTATACTCTTAGTTTTAGTTATATTTGTGTTTTTTTTGTTGTTATTATTATTTTTGTTAATAATGTCTTATAGCAGTTTAAATAGTGACAGTGATGAATTTCTATCTGCCTGCAGTGAGGATAGTTTCGCCAGTGTTCCCTCTCTTGCAGAAACTCTTTCAAATCAGTTCTCTGACGTCCCTAGGAACTTTAATGTCATTCATATCAACGCTCAGAGTATTCCGGCCCATTTCCCAGATATGCTGGCTAGTTTTGACTGTACTCACTTACATGCTATTCTTATTTCAGAATCTTGGTTGAAACCTTGTCTTTCGTCTACTACTTATTCCCTTCCTGGCTTCCACCTCATCAGAAACGATCGTACAGCTCGTGGAGGTGGCGGTGTCGCTATCTACTTGCGTACTCAATTCCGTTACTCTATAATTAGTGTATCACCACAACCGCCACCTTCCGATGCTGGTGAACATCTTTTTCTTGAGGTGGAATGCTCGCTTAAGAAAATTTTACTCGGTGTTTATTACTGTCCCTCGCTTCGTATTGACTTCTTCTCTTCCCTGGAACTCATTCTTGAAAACTTAGTCCCTTCGTACAGTCAAACCATAATCATGGGTGATTTCAATACCTGTCTCCTTAAGAATGATCGTCGTTCTTCTTCCCTCCTCAATACTATCCAATCTTGCAATCTATCTATTCTTCCTCTTTCTGCCACTCACCACTCTCCTAACCACACTCCATCGCTCCTCGACCTCATCTTTGTCTCTTCCTTAAACCATGTTGCGAAACATGGCCAATGTCCGGCTGATTCTTTTTCCTCTCATGATCTTTTATTCCTATCTTATCGTATCCGCCCTCCTAAAGCCTTACCTAAGGTTATCCTGCAGCGGAATTTTCGTGGTATGAATATTGATAACCTCCGCAAGGATGCTGATAGCATAGATTGGAGTACGCTAATTAACACAGACTGTGTTAATTCCAAAGTGGATTTTTTTACGGAAAAATTGATTAATTTATATGATAAACATGCACCTTTACGCCCTGTTAAACTTAAACACCTTCCAACGCCTTGGCTTACAGCTGATATTAAAGATCTGCTTTCTAAGAAAGCCCTTGCCAAATCGAAATATAATAGACGACCTACTGAGCACAACTGGTTAAATTATGTTACCATCAGGAATCACTGCAGTAAGGTGTGTAGGAATGCTCAACGCCGACACATTCACAATTCTGTAGAAAACGGAGATCCAGCCAAAGTCTGGAAATTCCTAAAGACACTGGGAGTGGGTAAGCCTGATCGAGTGTCCATTCCTAAGTCCATTAATTTAAATTCTTTAAACCATCATTTTTCTTCTTCGTCCTGTTTTGTCAGGACGACTAAAGATAAAACAATCAAACATCTTTCTACCCTGAAGACTCCCGATTGCTCTGCATTTGTTCTTAAACAATTCGCACTTTGTGATGTTAAGAAAACTATTACGCTTATTTCATCCAATGCATCAGGAAGTGACGGTATCGCCCGTAATATGATTTTACCTATCCTAGACGAAATCCTACCAATCATTTCCCATATCTTAAACCAATCCATCTCCTCAGGTATTTTTCCAACTGCTTGGAAAAATGCTAATATAATCCCTATTCCTAAAAAGCCTAATGCCTCAGTTCTTTCTGATTTTCGTCCCATATCCATACTCCCATTCCTATCAAAAGTCCTTGAACGTTTAATTCACTCCCAACTCAGCGACTTCCTTACCATAAATAACCTTCTAAATCCTCTCCAGTCGGGTTTTCGTCGTGGGCATAGTACGACCACCACTCTGACTTATATTACGGACGATATCAGGTCAGGCATGGAGGAAGGTGAGCTGACTATTCTAGCTTTGTTGGACTTCAGCAATGCCTTTAACACTGTTGATTATGATGTATTACTTGGCGTTCTACGTTCTCTTAACATATCTCCAATGGCGGTTGATTGGTTTCGTAGTTACCTGTTTGGACGCCGGCAACGCATACTTGTCGAGGATAGTTTTTCCTCCTGGTGTGCTGTCTCAGCTGGTGTTCCGCAGGGCGGCGTGCTATCTCCTTTACTCTTTGCTCTTTTTATTAACTCTGTGACTAACCAACTTCGCTCTTCCTACCACCTCTACGCAGATGATTTACAAATATATACCCGTGCACCTCTTGATGGAATAGATGCTGCAATCATGAACATTAACAGAGACATTCAGCACATCAGTGATTGGAGCAAATGTTATGGTCTAACAGTAAATCCCTCCAAAACTCAGTTAATTGTTGTCGGCAGCCCCAGGATGGTGTCGAAACTAGATAAGCACGCATTACCGAATGTTTTCTGTGATAATGTGATTATTCCTTTCAGCGATTGTGTCCGTAACCTTGGGCTTTATCTAGATGAGACACTCTCCTGGGGTCCTCAGCTTCGGGAACTCAGCCGGAAGCTGTTTGCCGCAGCGGGGTCTTTGCGGAGGTTATGCAATTTTTTACCCATTCCTACGAAGATTTCTCTTGTGCAAACCCTTCTCCTTCCCATCCTTGATTATGCCGATGTCAGCTATCTTGATCTCACCGAGAACCAACTTAATAAACTTGAGCGTCTTCAAAATTTTTGCATCAGGCTCATATTTGGTCTTCGCAAATATGACCATGTTTCCGAATTTCGTATTAAGCTCAAGTGGTTACCCATACGGCTTCGCCGGAATGCTCACATTCTTTCTCTCTTGTATAATATCTTGTTTGAACCTTTTAGCCCTTCCTATCTCAAAGATCGCTTTATATTTCTTCACAACTCCCATGCAAGGTCCTTGAGGTCGTCAGAGGATTTGAAATTGAGAATGGCCGTGCATTCGACTAGTTTCATGGACAAGTCTTTCACGGTCCAGGCTGTTCGACTGTGGAACTCCCTTCCTACTGCGATAAGACGAGCTGAATCAATTTATTCATTTAAAAGACAAGTAAAAAATCACTACCTTTCTCTCTAAACTTTCTCTTCTCCTTTTCCCTCACTCTTAAATATGCTATATTATACATTATATATATGTATGTGTATTGTATTTATATATATTTAATATTATATATGTATATATATACATGTTTATATGATTATATATTGTATACATTTATGTATTTATGTGTATTTATATTTTATTGTGATTCTATTTTCATGATTCTTTCTTTTTTTTTTTTTTACTTTTTTTTTCCACTTTTTCTAAACTCTTTACTCTACCCTCTTTACTTATATTTCCTGATCTATTATCCATCCAAAGGTTGTCTGTAAGATATTGCTTAAAGCGATAAGACCGCCTCTTGTTTCTTGTTTTTTTATATATATAGTTCTTCTTTTATTTTGTAACAAGGAAGTGTTAATAAATAAAATAAATAAATAAGTATTGATATGCAAATGGAATGGTGGAAGTTTGGTGTTTGTGGTCACTCTTTTAGTTCCTTCCTTTAGTCCCACCTCGTTAAGTCCCGTAAGGGAACCCTAAAAAGTTAGGTCGGTCGTAATCGTCATTTCTCGGCACTTCCTATATCGCATCACCAATCATCATAGTTACCTTTTGATAAGATTTGGTTGCTGTTTAATAAATGTGTATAAAGAGTAGATTTTATACAAGTCTGAGGTTGATAAGTAAATATTTTTTATAATTGTTATCTACCAGCTGGTTTTATACGGTTTGGCTGCGGGTGGATATCTGCGATATAATCGTACATTTTGTGTGAATGTTCTCGAATGTAGATAGGTGAAAGTATTTAACGAAACATGTTTTTTTAAGGTCGAAGTCAAGGTTGAAAGCATTATTGGGATGTCCATTTGAAAATTTAGCGGCAGTTAGTCTCGAACTGAGCCTTAAAATGGTAATAGGCTTGCCCCCTATTGGTACATACTTACCTGACGAAATGTGGCACAGGTATGTGACTAGTAATCTAATTGTCCCGGGTTCATTCCCGGGTCGGGTAGAGATTCTTTCAGTTAGGATCTGCTTAGCTACGGCGTAGAATCTGGAGATGTGCCCGAAAAGCAGCAAAGGTTTTTGCCTATATAACGAGATTTACCCCCCCGTAAACCTTCGCACCTAAAAGTTCTTGGATTTTTTTAAGTGAGTAATCCACCAACCCGCAGTAGGCCAGCGTGGTGGAAAAAAGCCTGAACCCTCTCAGATGTAGGATGCCTTTCCGTTGATCTGGCCAGTCATGGAATAGGGCTACGAGTACGCGAACTCGGCCCCCCGAGCTGTTGCAGTCACCTATTACTTCCTTATCCGTGTCTGTAGCATCCTCAACCTCAGGCCATATATCCTTAACCCCAATATCCTATACTCACACACACACACTATCCTTCCCCTATTCCTATAACACTGATATTCCTGAGGAGGGTTGGCGTCAGGCAGGCGGCTGTAAAACACAAGCCAAAACCTGCATGCAGCCTCCCAGTTGTAGGGAACGCCGTGACCAGCCGGCTGAAGATACAGATGTTTATAGAAATTGAAATCTAGGCATTTATGAAGCAACCGTAATGGTTATTGTGGTATTACATTATTTATAACATTGAATGATATAACTCGTTATCGTGTAAATAAACTGTGATAGTGTTCGTGCAGTGACGCACGCACAAACAACGATAATGCCTTATCATAAGTTAATCCCCGAGTGAACGATAAGAACGCATTAACTGCATCAGATGGTGCAAAGGATTTAATTTATTTTTAAAAATTTAAGTAAATAATATATAATTCGACTTGAGAAAGGTGATGGGTGGCGGATGGATGAGGGCCGCTCAAGACCGCGATGGTTGGCGCTTTCTTGGGGAGGCCTACGTTCAGCAGTGGACGGCGATAGGCTGAGTATATAATTAATAAATACACCCAACAGTCACAAACATAGTGCTGACTCCACACTTGTCTTGTGTCGTGGGTATCGGGAACTATGAGACACTGTTCGGTCTCGCAACCACTCAGACCCGAAACAAATTTTTGTCTATTGGTGATGGTAGAGGAGTGCAGACCAAACTTTAATGTTCTTTACATTACATGTGTCTTGAAATCTAGAAGATCTAGGTGCGATCTTGGGTCGGGCCATGTGTTACTGTAAGAAATTCTTAGCAGCATGGAGTCTGGAAATGTTTCCGAAGATTTGCTAATTTCCACCTCGCTCTAAAGTAAAATAAAGTTATTGAACTATTTCGTTGAAACTCTCTTCAGTAGCTGAGAATAAATTATGTCACCGAAAAACAATGAGAGACCTATCATGTGGGACTTTAAACATACATTCTTTTTAAATGCCAGTCTTCCAAAATTATACATCTAGTTATGTTAATGAAACTTTTTTCAAAGTCTTACCCAAAGTTAGATGTCAGTGGCATCCAAAACCGAATATTGTTATAATTTAAATCGTGTTATCTTTGAACAAATACTGATTGTGAGTAAGAAAAATAATTAAGGATTGTTTCGTTATCACTGTTATCAGTAGGAACAAAAGGCAGCTGAGGTTTACGTGGGGTTTGATGTAACAGTATTATGATAAATGTGATTTCATTTATTATATTAACGATGATACGAGTACTGTTTTGTAAGGCTTTTTATTCTGCCAAGATGTAATAGAACATGTAATGATAGCTTCAGGGTTTAGGCGCGAGAATCTCGGTGGCTGCGGGTTCAAATCCCAGGCACATGCCTTTGACTTTTCGTATCTTCTTCTTCTTCTTCTTCATCAACCCATATACGCCCACTGCTGAGCACGGGTCTCCTCTTACCTAAATCCTTTCAATGGTAGAGGAGGCTCGTGCCCAGAAGTGAGAGGTATAATATGAGCTAATAATGATGATTAAAAAATTAATTACTATGAAATTTCAATTGCATATTGTAACAGTACTCTTGTATTATGAAAATCAAAAGAAAGAAAATATATACAGTGGCGTGCAAAAGTTACGGGCCACCCTCATTTTTCAGTGAAATTAATAAAATATTTATTCCTTCACTTGATCATTGCTCAAGGTGTTTAAAAAAAGTCAGGATAAAGATAATAACGTTAGATTTAATGTTTTTCTTTATCATATTTTAAGTGTATTATTTTAAATGACTATTGTCGGTGTGCATAAGTATCGGGCCACTTATTCACGTGGCTTTATACCCACGATTTGTTAACTTTTTTTTACATTAGCTTCAAAACAATACATCGCCGTGGTCTTCCGGGGAAAAATAGTCTTAATTTTGAGATCATGGTGAAACATAGGAATATTCAGGTTCGCGAAATCGATTTTAAGCTTTCATGGAAAGGGAAGAGTTCTCGTGATATCGCGACGGCTTTATCTATCGGCAAAATCACTGTAAATCGGATAATTTCAAAATATAAAATTACAAACACACTTTGTGATAAAATTCGAAGCGGTAGACGAAGAAAACCTTCAAATCTCGTCGATAAAATTATAAGAAGAAATTGCGTTATCGATCCACGAAAAACCGCAACCGAAATTTCTCGGGAATTGAGAAGCAAAAATTTAACGAATGTTTGCCGGAGTACAGTCGGAGAGCTGCAGGGCTTATTGGAGGTATTGGAGTGAAGAAACCTTTAATTACCAAGAAAATTAAGAAGGCTGGGTTGTATTTTACTGAAAAGTATAAACACTGGACGGTATCAAATTGGCGGAATGTCTTTTTCTCAGGCGAATTGAAATTTCAAATGTTTTGAAGTGATGATCGGAAGTATGTAAGACGCCCTACCGGTACTAGATACAATGTAAGGTATCAAACTTCCACTGTAAAACATGGTGGCGGTAACATTAAGGTTTGGTAAGCATTTTCCGCTAGTGGCGTTGGTCCGCAAGTAGTAATTAATGGCAATATGGACGCTATCATGTATGAAAACATTTTACAAGAGCATATGCTCCTATTTGCGAAAAAAAATTACCTCGCGGTTAGATCTTTCAACACGATAATGATCAAAAACATGTTTCGCATCTTGTGAAAAATTTTATTTAGAGCCAAAATCTCAGCCTCCTTGACTGGCCGCCGCAGTCACCGGATTTAAATTCCATTTAACATCTTTGGTAAGTTTTAAAGCTTCGTGTTGGGACCAAAAATCATTCTAAAAAGTCGGAATTGTGGAATCATTTGCGGCGTGAGTGGGAACTGTGTCAGAAGACCAAATAACCATATTAATCGAGTCTAAGCCTCGTCGGTGTGCTGCAGTTATTGCTGCTAAAGGTATGGCGACAAAGTATTGAGTCTCATGAAAGAAATAAAAAGATTCTTTGTTAATTTATCTCATTGGTTCCCGATTTTTTCGACGAAATTGTATGCGGCCCGATATTTTTGCACAGCCGTTAATTGGAATTTTTTGGAAAATTAATTATTCAGACAAAATTTAATGTAAGCAATCGATTGTTATCAATAATAAACGAATACATATAATAATTAGTCGTTTATATTCCTTCAACACGATAATTTTTTGCGATGTGTATGAAAAAGAGGATGGCCCATAACTTTTGCACGCCACTGTATATATTGATACTCTTCTACTAACTTTTATCCCACAGTGCGTATTCTCCGCTCGATATAATGCTTCGATAGTATCAGTATCGGATATACATCTGGCCCAAGTGTAGCGAATGTAGAAAATTCTATGATCGCGGACAATTTGGTAAACGAGCGTCGAGCACCGGCGCATCTTGCCATTACTGACTTTATTCTATCACATTAGTGCACAGAACTGGGAAATACTTAGATACGGCCACAAGATTAGGTACATTTTAAAGATTATAATAGGATGTGCCCGAAAAACTAGAGGCAATGTATTGGATGTGTGTTATAACGTTTTGTTATTGTCATTAGGTTATTCGATAAGGATTTTTTTAGTAGCAACCTGGAGACTAAGAAGCGGCCGTATGAAACATGTGATAAATCGTAAATTCGGCACGCTCGGCATGCTAAGATTTCCTTTCTAATCTCATTCAACTTATCTGTGTGTATATGTATTCCATCATCATCATCATCAACAGCCTTTAATTCGTATATGTATTTATGCACCTATTAATTTTTTTCTGCATCACCCTAAGGATAACTAAAGCGTTAAGTCTACCTTTATACTTTTATAGTAAATATTTTTATAAAGTATAAATGCATGAATACATAAATAACAAAAGGTCCACTTTCCCACCACAGTTCCTGTGTCATTAATAGGGTTGCGTGGATATGTTGGTCAAGTGGTGAAGTCATTGATATCGGAGTGGAAATATCGATGTTATTGTTACATTGCCTTTATCGGATTATGCATGTGGCAACCCTTGTCGTGTAATTTTATTTATAACGTGTTGTAAGTATGCTGTTGTTACTTTTGGATATGGAAGACACTCTTCAGGTATATTTATTTCACCTTATTGGAAGGTCTAAGCAGTGATAGACTTGAGGTGTAGGCACGCGGTCAAGAATCTCGGCGGTCGCGAGTTCAAACCCCAGGTTATTTGTGTATTGAATTGAACGCTGATATTGAATTGGAGAAATGAAATTCATTCCTTCCTTTCTATCAAGGGAGAAGGCCTTAAGAGACTTTGTGATCAGGTATAAAAATTGTTCCTAAATGATGTATTTTCATGCATCACATAAGACCAGGCTTAGTAAGCTGATTCACCGTGGGTTTTAGGAAATTTTGCAACGTTTGCTATAGGATACTATTAATCCTCTGCTTAATTGCATCATGTGACAGGCTAAGGCATATCAAGGTAAGATCATGTCTGCTGCTGATAATGTCATTAACCAATAAGTGCATTAAAATCATATTTTTATTGTACTCGTGTAGTCGAGTTTACTAGTCCTTGAGTTGGTAAACAATAGAAACACATTGTTTAGCAACATATAACTCAGGGTATTTCAAGCAGTGATGGCCTCGAGGTTAAGGCGCGCGATCGAGAATCTCGGCGGTCGCGGGTTCGAACCCCAGGCACACACCTCTAACTTTTCGAAGTTATGTGTGTATTCACAATGAATTATCACTTGCTTTAACGGTGAAGGAAAACATCGTGATAAAACCTGCACACTTAAAAGTTCTTAGGGATTTCTTAGGTGTGTAGTCCGCCAACCCGCACTAGGCCAGCGTGGTGGACTATGGCCTAAACCCTCTCAATGGTAGAGGAGACCCGTGCCCAGCAGTGGGATGTATATGGGTTGATGATGATGACAGGGTGTATTTGGACCGTGATCGGAAATTAAGCCTGATAATAGCTACGGTGGTCGGCATTAAAGAAAATCCCGACAAAATTTTTGTTTTTAATTTTGAAATCACCGTAGCTATTGGCTGCCTTAGTTTCCGATCACGATTTGAATACATAAAGTAATAAATAAATAATATTTGTATATCAATTCAGGTTCTGCCGTATCTACGGTAAACACGTTGCGATGTCTACATAGAGCTGGGCGTGTGGACGAGCGTGACGTATTGGTCCATATGTCACGCTGCTGGGAGGGGCTGAAGACCACGGCACTTGTCTACTAGAGAGTATGGTAGATAATAGATAATAAACGCTCAATAGATAGAGCGTATGGACCCTAGCTCCTAGACTATTTATTGATAATAAATTTATTTTTCAAATTAAATTGTTTTTTATTTTTTGTTCTTTTTATTTTAGCTTACAAAAATAATCTACATTAACAACAGCTTGTGCTGTCAAGTTTTGGCGGAGCATAATATTAGAAACAGAATTATGGTGGTGAATACAATAAAATATTTGCGAAAAAATAATAAATCTGACTATAAACTAAAAATGTTTGTAGTAACTGTCTGGTAGTCTTGGGTTCGATTCCAAAAGCAAAGCGTTACTAGGTTTTTCGATCAGGATATACTCAGTAACATCACGTAGTCTGCAAATCTGCTTGAAAAATAGCAATAGTCTTGCCCTTTATTCGGGTGGAACTGATACATATCACGAAACGAGCATCTATGGAAGTACCACCACTAGGACATACCGTTATCATTAGACTTTTGAATATGTCTCTATGTAGAGTAACATTTTATCTGTCATTGCTTATCATACTGTCAATTATGACACTGCAATAGCTTGAGTACGTGATGAGTATTTGTTTATTAACGGATATAATAACAACAGAAAACTTATGTAAATATTGCAGTAACGTAAACTAGAGATTAGAATCAGATAAGAATAGCTCAAGAACTTGTATAGTATTTAATTATTTACTTTAGTTTAGCTGTATGGGTTCAATCTGCCTAGGCGCAATTTTATTTTCCCTGTTCATTTTCGGTAAATAATGAATTATCACAGAATAAAAAGTACCCTATGTCCTTTCCTAAAGACCTACATTTGTAAATCCTTACATTCAATTATTTAAATCAGTCTAGCAGTTTAGGCGTAAAAGCGTAACATATAGACGGATTTACTTTCGTATTTATACTTATAGTGTTTCATTAAATTCATATTTATTAACACATTTATAGCTTTGTAATATTTGTTTACGTACTTTGCTACTACATCTGATATACACTGAAAGTGTCCATATTGTTCTCCGAAATAAGAGAAATATATAACTTTGTTATATTAGTACGGATATCCTATTATAATGGTATGATAAAATCAGAATAAAGGACTGAATATAGCATCGAGACGGAAGAATAGCAAGCTATTTTCAAACAATCGATTTAATTGTGATATTTTATCAAAGTCAACACAGGTAATCACGGAATACATAACTTCTGTGTGATAAATGTATGTACTTAGATAGCAGATAACAATAGATTCAACAGTTGGTTAGACATCAGATTATAAAACAAGAAGCCGTAGGTTCGTTGCTCGATTTGGGCAATTTTCGGATTTATTCACAAATATTTCTATGGGTTTAGATTTCGGTAACAACGGAGATTCTTTCATTATTTTATTTTAATGCTAGACTCAATGCTTAGTGAGAGTTATGTCTATGTATGTGATTTTCGCCGTGTTTATATTTCCCCTAGCAAATATTATAGCTGTAAAACCACAAATGTCTTTTAGATTTATTAAAAACTTTTCGAACGAAATGCATTATTCCCAAATATAATCACGGTGGACTTACCTTCAAATTTATCGATTGCACTTTAAAATGAAATGATCGCGACTTAAATATTATTCATAATATATGTATGTATTACGAGATATTATCTGCTAGAATAACGTCAATTTACCGCAATTTGATTATGGGTAATTCTAATTATATTGTTTATACAGGATGTATAAAGGACGAGTTTATTATGCATATGTCGTGGCCATATCGTAGATTTGCTCATTTCATGAAATGCTTGAGTATTTCATGAACTGGTCGCATTTCATGATGTGGGCAACTCAATTTGACCAGATCATAAAATCGTCTACGTTTCACGATTTTGTCATCCACGTTTGGCCGAATCGTATAAATAGGGTGTCCATAAAATATTTAATAAAAATCCAGAATATGGTAAGAACTTATTTATTGTAATTTAAGTCCGATTATCACAAACTTATGAAATTTTCGTAACAAAATTAAACAAAAATAAAGCCCCCCGCGTAGCAAACAGACGACAATGAAAAGTAATTGTGTAGGTTAGGTTACAGTTGTGATAACACAAACAAACACAAATATCTGTCGAAAACAAATGAGTAGGTTAGGTTAGAGTTGTGATAACACAAAGGAAAACAAATGTCTGTCGAAAATAAATTAGTAGGTTAGGTTAGGTTAGAGTTGTGATAACACAAACGAAAACAAATGTCTGTGGAAAACTAAATGAGTAGGTTAGGTTAGGTTAGAGTTGTGATAACACAAACGAAAACAAATGTCTGTCGAAAATAAATGAGTAGGTTAGGTTAATGATCACACAAAAGAAAATTGGAGAGAGGGTCACTAGTATTTTTAAAGTAATTTTCAAAAATTAATAAAAATAAAATCTCCCCGTCGCTGAAATCTTCCTAGGTACGTACTTTAGTTAATAGTTACAACAAGTAATATAAAAATCCTCGTATTCCTCGTCCGCTGCTTCCATAATGTCGTATTTTGACAGCCAGTAATAATCCATGGACTTCTTTTGCGTAGTCACCCTACTCTCCTTAATTTGTTGTATAACCTAAAAAGAAAAACAAAACAATCTTTATAATGTCATAATTAACAAACTTAGAATAATATCAATTAAATGGAAATACAATATACGTTAGCTAGGATAGAGTAATTTAATAAAATAAATGAATAATGAAGTAATTTAACAGTAAACTACTAACCTGTAAAATCCGAACCGAAGTCCAAGGTTTTTTTACATTTTGCTCAGTTTTTGCGTGACTTGTATAGTACTCCAGAACATTTTCGTCGTATAATCTTTTGTCATCACTTTCTTCTTCACTTAACAACGAATTATTAATTTTTTCTCTGCGAGAAACAACATTATCGTCCGCGGCCGCCATTTTCACACATAAACAAAGCGTTTACAGCGCCTCTACCGGTAATTCATGTAACTATTTTACGATATGATCAAAATAATCTTGAATACTTTATGAAATAGTCGCGCTTTTAGTTGACCACATCGAGAAACGATTTTTATCATTGATCTGCCCAAACCATATCATGATGTGGCCAATAGATAGTCAAACATTTCATGAAATGCGACCATTTCATGAAATACTCAAGCATTTCATGAAATGAGCAAATCTACGATATGGCTACGACACATACATACACTAAAGCCTGTATTTCCTTGTTATATTATTGTACGTTTCGTTGTTTATAATTTAGCTTCTACTTTTTAGGGAGGTACTTTACTATACTTCTTGTTACTACTAGGTACTACTACCATAGGTATAGAAGTTCACATTTAATAATTATAATAAATTAGGGTATCTAAAACCTTGAAACCGTAGTCTTTATGAGGATACGAAAATCTATGTGCAAGTAGAAATACCAGCAAATTTATGGTAACCTGATTCATTCAAGATATGGAAGAATAAAGAAACACATGTTTTATTTGAGACATTGATGCCCTACTTATTGGGGTTCTATAACAGTTCTAGGAGTAGGGCAACCTGGCAAACTTTTGCAAAGACAGTCTCTCTCTCTCTCTCTCTCTCTGGTCGGTCCCTCATATCTGAGGATCGTGGTCAGCGTTAGGGTGTCATCTGGAGCGGATGATCTGATGATGATGATGATAATGATTGCAAAGACAGTACTGAGCTATAATTTATTCCACTACCACATTTTCTTCTAAGGCGGTGACATAAAAATCAGAAAACAGAACAATGCCTGTATCTATAAAGATGTGAATTAATATACTCGGCAACCTAAATAAATATATAAATATCTCTGTATCCATGACAAAGTAGGCTGAATGCACAGTAACATTAAACCAAAGGATAAAATCAACTGTGACGATTCAAAACCATAAATCAGATGTGCAATGTTATCAAAAAATCACACACGGCCATAAAATCCTAATTTGCAAAAAATCTGTGACCATAAAAAATGCAATAATTTTTTTTTTAATGAGTCAATGCCCCTATCAATGGCAAAGAAATCTGCATTGCAGCTACAGGGATCTGATATCACAGCTTGCGTCATTATTTACAATTGAGTCTAAGAATCACTGATAAACACTATCAGGACTGACATGACGAACTATATAAAGTAACTTGCACTTACCTTACCATCAGTCACATAAGCAGCAACCATGGTCTCAGACTTCAGGAAGAAGAAGCTCCTCCACGTGTTCACGGCGTTCTTCGACACCAACGCCAGTGGAAGCATCGACAAGAAAGACTTCGAACTGGCTATCTCCAGGATCTCCCAACTTAGGGGCTGGAAGGCTGGTGACGCGAAGTACAAGGAAGTTGAAGACTCCCTCAACAAGGTCTGGGATGGTTTGAGCAAAGCTGATACTGATAATGACGGCCAGGTGTCCAAGGATGAGTGGATCACCATGTGGGACAACTACTCCAAGAGCCCATCTGACTGGCAGAGCGAGTACTGCAAGTTCATCTTCCAGCTCGAAGACGCTAGCAACGATGGCTCCATCGACAGTGAAGAGTTCTCCACTGTCTACGCTTCCTTCGGTCTGAACAAGGCTGAGGCGGTCACTGCCTTCCAGAAGATGGCTTCGGGCAAGGCCTCCGTCTCCTGGGCTGAGTTCCAAGCCCTCTTCAAGGAGTACTTTACCACTGATGACGTCAACGCCCCAGGAAACTACATCTTCGGCAAGACCAGTTTCTAAATGATTGCGCTCTATTATGTTTGATCTGTATTATGTAAGTAAAATTGTATTTAATTAATAAATTATCGTGTATCTATTTTGTTGTTTTGGTTTATCATTTTTTTAAACATCACTGGTAGAAGCCTCACGATCGGTCCTAAATTCAATTACTAGTTTGATGAGTTAATAGGGTAATTTTAGTTTAGCAGAGTAGAAATGTTCTATGTTTGACTAGCTCGTCCCCTTTTAAGTGTTATTAAAAAATTGGTTATAGAAACTAAACTAAAGCGATAGCGGCGCATAAGGACACTAACCTGCGAAATATAAGGCTGGAGGTTCAATCCCTGTTTCCAGCTAAATGTTTGTGTGATCAAAAATCTTTTGTAATTTCTGATGCACAATACTTATCCTAATGTGGGTTTAAGACTACGTACGTAACGGACGGATGAATTTATTTATTTACTCATCTAATCTCAAGCAAGGCTTTACTTATACGCTAGACTATATAGTGCTAATATGACAAATCCAACACGCAGTAGAAAAAGACTCAAATAACTTTTTTACAATAGCATAATTAAAAACCAACGGTGGTATTAAAACATTATCAAGTCTTACTTTGACAGAGATAAAATTTCAAGAGAGTGTCACGGAAAATTTGTTTAAAAAAATAACTAATAGATAGCTTGACTGACTGGAAGACTGCCTCGTGGTCTCGTGGCATTAGTATGTGCCGTGCGATCTAGATAGCAATTTTTTTGGGTTTAACAATTAGGAAATTCTCAATATTAGCACGGAGTTTTGTAATGTGCCCGAAAAATCGCAAAAGGCTCGCTTTATATTATGTGGGACTGATAAATAACCGGCGAAATGTGGGTGCAGAAATGCACCTCATCGGAAAATACAGGCATTGCGTTATCACTACATAGTATAAAACTAAGTCGCTTTCTCTGGCCCTATGTCCCTTTGTATGCTTAAATCTTTGAAACTACGCAACGGATTTTGATGTGTTTTTTTTTAATAGATAGAGTGATTGAAGAGGAAGGTTCATACAGGGTGTATTTAGACCGTGATCGAAAACTGAGGCAGGTAATAGCGAGGGTGATCACAAACCCAGTGGCGATATTAAAAATTGCGACAAAAAATAAAAATTTTGACGTTTTCCATACAACCATCGGTGCTAAAAGTATGTGGTTTGTATGGAAAACGTCAAAAATTTTATTTTTTGTCGCGATTTTCTTTAATGCCAGGAGGTTTGTAATCACTATCGCTATTACCTGTCTCAGTTTTCGATCACGGTCTAAATACATCCTGTATGTATGATAACATCCATTAAATATCAGCATTGCACCCGTGCGAAGCCGGGGCGGGTCGCTAGTGTATGTATAAATAAGTAAGATGATAATTAAATTACATAATCTCTGGTTATGACTCAGGTATATATGACAGAAATAGGTTGTGTTGTACAAGTTTGTTATGTAATATTAATATTTATCAAGTGACACAATAATAGTAATATTTATTTATCATATCTACATAGACCTATTTAATTATACTACAAATGCTCTATGTTCTACATATAAGAAAGAGAAACTGCTTTTCTTCCTTTAAGTACGATATCTTGTAGTTTAAACATCGATTGATGTGACTTGATGGTCTAATAAACATGAAAGGTAGCTTAAAAAAATATTTTTTTAGGTATAGCGTCAATATTAGTTTCGATTCGACTATGGTTCATTGCAATAAGTTTCGATGCCACGTCTTCTTGTAGTCAAAATACGGAAATTGATGGTTTAATGAAACATTTTTTTGTGGATCATATAAAAAATTGTCTCTGAGCGGGAACTGACCCACGGTCTCATATTTTGCGAGCTAGTGACTTACCAACTGCGCAACCGGGCTGTCAATTGTTTATCAGCTAGTGAAGTAATGTTAAAATACCAATACTTCTCAGAGGAGTCACCTCTAAAAAAGATAAATAAGAAATAGTTTTACTAAAGAAACGAAAAGGTTATTCCAAGGAGCCCGATCACACCCAAGGAGGGAAGCGAGCAAAACACTTTAATGTAAGCAATACAAGGAGTCACGCCAAGTATTTCATATTCCGACGTTCATTAAAATAATTTATACTTTAAAAACAAAGTTTATCGGGTGATGTGCCCGTGGCTGCAGGCTGCCTGCGTTTAAACCAGTTTAATGTATTTATAAGCGCTCCTTACAGGTAATTGAATTTCCCGATGTATTTTATCGTTTACTTTAGTTCGCGGAATCTTGTGCATTAAGTGAAGGAATGAAAGAAGTTTGTATAGTTTTGTGTCGAACTCGTTTATGCTGTGCGATTCTATGATTTGGTGTAAGGTTAGGCAAGGTGTTATGGGAATTTCTGTTGGTCACTGTTATATTATATTATTTTATTCTTTATTTTTTTTATGCCATAGAGTCAGTTCATTCGTAGAAAAGTTTTTTTTGAATACGATGTTTTTTTGCAACTTATGAAATGAAGACATTTTATCGTTTTAGACACTTTAAAACCTTTAATATTACTTAAATAAAAATTACGTCAAAAAGATTTTAATGTGAAGTTACATTTCATTGACAAAATATTGCGTCTATTTAGCGGTACAAGGTTAGGAAGATATTAAAAGCAAAATTTGCAAAAATTAAACGGGTCAAGAGATCCTCATTAAGACAAAGGGGGGTTGGCTATAAATAAAAAAAACTTGTACAGTGGGAATAATGCGGACATTTTTGTTGGAATACGTAGAGTGCTAATTACCAGGTAAATTATCGTGTTGGCCTGAGGAGGTGGGGGCGTGCCTTACGTGACAAGATGTAGCGGTGAGAAACTAAATCTGTTGTTGGTATATATGTATAATCTATGGTTGGTTATACATTGACATACTAATAAGTGAATATTAAAATGAAGAACGTGGTATATGTGTGGTATATATGTTTGACAGCCTCTTGGCCTCGCGGTACAAGTATGTGCCGGGCGATTTAGAGGTCCTGGGTTCGATTCGCGGGTCGGGCAAAGTGTTATTGGGTTTTTCCATTAGGGATTTCTCAGTTGCAGCACAGAGTCTGGAAATGTGCCCGAAAAACGGCAATAGGCTCGCCCCTTATTATGTGGGACTGATACATACCTGGCGAAATGTGGGTGTAGAAATGCATCTCTGCCTACCACTTCGGGGAATACAGGCGTGAGGTATGTGTTGTGTTATATTAGGTATAAAAGCGGACTTCTATGTCCATATCCATGTTAAATGTCAACAGTATTTCGAAACCTGTTTTTTTGGCGACGACAGTCTTCTTCTTCTTCATCAACCCATATACGCCCACTGCTGAGCACGGGTCTCTTCTACCATTGAGAGGGTTTAGGCCATAGTCCACCACGCTGGCCTAGTGCGGGTTGGCGGACTACACACCTAAGAAATTCCTAAGAACTTTTAGCTGTGCAGGTTTCATCACGATGTTTTCCTTCACCGTTGAAGCAAGTGATAATTCAATGTGAATACACACATAACTTCGAAAAGTCAGAGGTGTGTGCCTGGGGTTCGAACCCGCGACCGCCGAGATTCTCGACCGCGCGCCTAAACCTCGAGGACGACAGTCTTAGATGTTGAAAAATTTTAAAACTCGCTCGTAAACAGACATTATTTTAGGCACTATAATGTATGGAAAACTTGCGCACAACACAAGGACAACATATTTAATAGATAGATGGCGATACACGGAACATTGAATTTAGATTATATTATTTACTCTCAATAAAGTCTTTTTCGAAAATTAAAATCATTTTTTTTTCTTAACAGCGCTTATCTCTTATCACCGAGGTCACCGCCTTCGATTGGGGCACTAACTCGAGGGTCTGCCGGAGTGGGTCCGGGATATTTATTACGGTGTTATTACCGTAATCTGTGTTAAAATCTACCTGCTTTATTATATCATCTCACAATTATTAATACTGGGAAATATGAAAAATTACGCGCCCCCCAGGACCCTTGTTTTACAAAGTGCCAGTTAATGTTTGGATTAGGTAGTCAACAATTGTAGAATGTACATAGTAATGGCTTCAATGTTTGTATCAAGAATCTTGGCGGTCACGGATTGAACCCCAGGCACATACTTTTCACTTTTCTAAGTTACATCTGTATGTCATCATGATAATCGTCATCTTTATTAGCTGAAAGACCAAAAATACAACAGTTAGCATTTTTGCAATCATTATAGTCAAGAAATGGACTAGAATAATCAAACAATTATGTAGGTCGGAAATTGAACTTTCTGTTTCTCAAATCTCCATCAAATTAGGTTTAAATTACCATGCGTGATTATAAAGCTATACAGCAGTTGTAGAACTATCTCTCGAAAGCCTTATCAAATAGAGCATGACCCAGCTAAAAATGAAATAGTTATTGTAATAGGGTTTTTTCCAGCGGCACAGAGCGGCTGTACCAACGGGCAAGAAGCCAACTACAGACGTTAATTAGAATAAATGTGATAGCAATTAGCCTTAGGCTATCTCGGATAGTTCGCCTTTACTGGCAGAACGAATAGACTCCTTTTTCATAGTAGAGTAGATGTAAAACGAAGGTTTTATTTAGTAGTTGATGTTTTTTGGAATAAGTTTTATTGCTGCCGTGTTTTTTTGGCTTGATATAAGCTTGTGTACGGGTCCGATATACGTAACACACGTCTTTACATACACACATAAACTTACATTTGTGGCTCACAAAGGTGTATTTCTGGACCCAAATTTCGCCAATTCATTATCATTAGCCTATGACCCACTGCTGGGTGTGGACCTTCTCTACATCTGAGACGGTTTAGGCCTTTATCCATCATGCTAAATCAAATCCAACACCATTATTCTATCTGTGAACCAAAACTTCTCATATCTCCCAGGCTGCAAGCCTCGGGATCATCAATTTTGTTTTCATATGCCTCAATTTGAGTGGTTATGCGGTTATGGTATACATATCCGCATTGCAGTTCCTGCTAGCCGTCACATCACGCCGCGGGCCCGTAAAGTATGGAGATGAGGGCGCTCTTTCAATTTGTTCTACGTTCATACGCCCATTGCTATCTGACGTCATATTTTAGTCAGTTCTGTCCGGCGAACGACTTTTTGCCTTTAGAGATGCTTTGACGTAGATTAATCGAGTTTTTTGATGGCGGTTTCGATTGGTTCCGTCTGAGGGGTAATTTAGTCTATGCAGATCAGAAAGGGTGGTATAATTTGTGTTTTTTTTAAGTAATATTATTAAAAGAAGGTATATTGCAATTTTTACAATAACTTGCAAATGTCGAACATTTCGAAATGTGGAATATTATTTGTTAGTGTTCGTACATCCCAGGACTTCGCCAAATAAAGAAATTCCTTAAAAGAACTAAAAAGATAAAAAAAATAGTATAATGCTAAGACACACATGATAGTAGTTTTTACGGAAAATACAATAATCGAAATAGCTAGAAGAATTTAATAGAAAATGATGAGGTTTTGTTTTCTTTTGTTTGAACTACACCATACGTACAAAATTCTTTTAGTCCCTTATCATTTATTTTATTTTTTTTTTACTTCCTTAATTTTACTTTTCATCTAGACAACTATAACACTGACTTTTTATAAGAGACAACACTAAAAAAAGTGAGGAAAGACCAGCAGTTCTGACAGAAACGAATATATTTAGTTGGCGGAACCTCTGGGGCGGCGCGCGGCTCGGCATGTACACGTCAGGGCACGTAGCTGCACCGATGGACACGGTACACCGCTGCATTGTAGCCGACGTACGAAACTAAATGCTGTTAGGCGCGGTATATCTAGGATGGGGTGTAGTCCAACTGCATCAGGCTAGCATGGTGGAATGGGGTCTAAACCTTCTCGATGGTAGCAGGCTCATGCTCAGCTGTGGGATGTATTTGGCCTGATGATGATGACTTATCATAGCATAACTACTGCTCTAAATAACTGAAGTCCTAAGAATTTGTAGGTGTATAAGTTGCTCACGATGTCTATTGAAATGATATGAAATTTATTACGTCAAGACATGTACATTTTTTTGAGTAGGTACCAAAAACGCAAGCCCTTGGTTGGGTACCTGTTTATTACCTTTAAACTAAGTGTTCATTCATCATTGCGAATACAAACTTAACATTGAAAACTCAGAGTCGGTCTTGAGTTAGCGAAATTTTTGATCTGAACTTCGAGCCTATCCCTACTCATGATGTATACCGCATCCAAACTAGCTAACTAAGCTCCCACATTCCCACATTGCAGGCAATCGGTGCTGTGACACAGCGCGGAATGGTCGGCGAATGGTCTGAGGTCGCCACGGTCAAAAAATATTGGCCGAAGATAGATGAAAGGCTCGGCCCGGACCGACAGCTCTATTTCATTTCCCATTTGAAAAAACTCGTTCATTGCAGATATGTGGGATCGGTGCGATAAATCATATGGGATTTTTGATGGGTTTTATTGGGGAATTAGTGATTTACAGCTGTTTCTGAATGGGTACGCATTTCATCTCGCTAGGGTTAATACATTGGGTGTAAGCAGGCAGTGAAATTAAGACAGCCATTAATTACGGTAATAACAAACATTTCCTAATCAACCTAACTATTGCCTGTATTAGTTTTCACTAAATTCATTGAAATGAATTTCTAAAAAATAGAGTCTTTGATCAGACATAAATATGATACTGAGAATTTCTTACTGAAAGAAACATGTTAGAATGAGAGCTAAGATTAAGGTTAGGCCTGGCATGATCAATAGCGATTCAAAGAAAACAATTAATAGTCCCTCTTCTTCATCTTCTTCATCAACCCATAAACGCCCACTGCTGAGCACGGGTCTCCTCTATCATTGAGAGGGTTTAGGCCATAGTCCGCCACGCTGGCCTAGTGCGGGTTGGCGGACTACACACCTAAGAAATTCCTAAGAACTCTTAGGTGTGCAGGTTTTATCACGATGTTTTCCTTCACCGTTAAAGCAAGTGATAATTCAATGTGAATTCACACATAACTTCGAAAAGTCAGAGGTGTGTGCCTGGGGTTCGAACCCGCGACCGCCGAGATTCTCGACCGCGCGCTCAAACCTCGAGGCCATCACTGCTGTCTCGAGGCCATCACTGCTGTGGCATTACCCTTCGCTGACATAGTAATCTTGTGTCGTCCACACCTACAAGAGACTTTTAAAAGAGCTGAACCCCTCTAAAAACCTGTATTAAGTATGTACAAATAAATAAAACCTAAACATTCTTTTTCTATTTATAACTATTAATTGAAAATCTCACATCCTACACCACATTATGAATTATTTAGGCGTCATAGCGACAGTCCCCCGCGCCATGTCGCTTGTCAGTTTTACGTCAATTCTTTATGATCGGCCCTGAGGTATGTTAAGCGCAAACACGTCGGTATAGGCTTCTGGCTAAGTAATATTGCCGAGTTCATAAACTATGCAGAATTTTCGGTAGGTTGGAATTTGTCCCTTTTTAGTTCAGTTCGTACGTGCAGTTTCGTGTTTTTTTAGTAGTCGAATAGGGCAAAAATTGGTAAGGTATTTCTTTTTACAAGGTCTTGTTTCATCATTATGCTGAAAATTAAGCAATTTACTCTAGTAATTTTAGAAACTATCAGTATGGACATATTATTTTGAATTTAAAACAATCCAAACGAAGACTAGCACAACGAAAACTTTTGTATAAATCTTACTTTAAAAGGAATTCAGAATAATGCAATGATTAATGACTTAAACAATGCTTGCTTTAAATGCATTGTGCTCTTTCTCGATTTTCACTCCCTAGCCGGAACTTATATAAAAGCCTGTCTCTTCAAGAATATATGTCATGTATACAGTCTGTTTGACAAGAGCGTGTACGGCAAAACTTTTTTTTAGGTACCGCTAGAAGCTTGGTTGTAAATTTGGCAGGTAGCTAGCCCCTTCCCCTCAGATGCTTTGTGTATAGAGTTTCAGTTGTCGTTCGATCTTTGTCAGAGGAGGACGCATTTCGTCATGAGTGCTACGTACGCATCACGTTATGAAGCAGTGTTCTTGTGTTTGCATCCAAAAGGACCCAAAATGTCATACGCAGCCGCTGCAAAATACATGAAAAAGTCAAAGACATTTGTTAGTAAGTGGGTGAAACGCTATTCTGAAGTAAAAAATGTCGACGATCTGCCTAATCGTGGCTCTACGCAAAAAACAACGAAAAAGGAGGACAAAATGATTTTACGGGTATTCGAGAAGAATTCTCGCCTATCGTTACGTGGTGGTCAAGCGGTTTTGCTTAAAAAAGGCCTTAATGTGTCATGTGATACTATAAGAAGACGTTTACTGGCTCATGATGTAAAATTTCGTAGCATAATAAAGAAACCGCTACTGTCGGAAAATCATGTTAAAAAGAGACTCACTTGGGCGCAGGAACATTTGGACCGGGATTGGGACAATGTAATTTTTTCGGACGAAGCTTCTTTTTGGGCACGTTCTTCTATCACTCATACCTGGTGTACCCACGCCAATAAATTCATCCAGCGGACCGTTAAACATCCGGTGAAGGTGCACGTTTGGGGTTGTTTTTCAAAACAGGGATTTGGTACCTTGCACATATTTACAGGTAATTTAAATGCAGCTAAAATGGTCAAAATATATCAAATGGCTTTATTACCATCTGCTCAAAAGTGGTTTAAAAGGAAAAACATATATTGGCTATTGCAAGAAGACAATGACCCGAAACATCGGAGTCGTCTTTGTACAGCGTGGAAACAAGAGAATGACGTTGAAGTACTAGATTGGCCATCACAGTCGCCGGATGCAAATCCAATAGAAAATGTTTGGGCACTCATGAAGTTGAAGCTTCGAGGAAAGAAAATCTGGACTTTAAAACGATTAGTTCGTGAAATTAGACTTATTTGGAGGTCTTTGTCCCTGGATTATGCAATAAAATTAGTAGAAAGTATGCCTCGAAGACTCCAGTCAATTATTGATAATGGAGGCGACTGGACAAGTTATTAATAATAAAGCATCATTGTCTATATCATGTATAATGAGTGTATTTTTTTTCTATTTTTTATCCCAATTCATTCCCGAGTTTTGCCGTACACGCTCTTGTCAAACAGACTGTATATTTAATTTCTGTTTTAGGCCATTATAAACCATCCTTCAATCTGGTTCATAGTATGTAGTTTTACCAGACAAGACCGAGTACAGTATAGACAATAGCGCGATACAATAGCGTGGTGAAGACGCATAATTTTCCTAATAACACAAACACGGCATGTTGGGAGTTTCAACAGGCCCGCCCGCTGCTCAAATATTCTAACCGAGCCCCTTTGAAGAAGCCTTCATGTTTAAAATTGCATCGGATGCGCGGGGTGCATAATTACCGATCGGACCTCTGTCTGTATGTCATTTTGTACGGGAATATTTTCTTTTGACGGCTCGCTCAGCCGACGAATTACGAATTAAATATTACACATAGTTTTGTTTATTTTTCTTTAGGGACTAAGGCAGTGATGGCCTCGAGGTTTAGACGCACGGTCGAGAATCTCGGCGTTTGCGGGTTCGAACCCCAGGCACACACCTCTGACTTTTCGAAGTTATGTGTGTATTCAAATTCAATTATTATCACTTGCTTTAACGGTGAAGGAAAACATCGTGATGAAACCTGCACACCTAAAAGTTCTTAGGAATTTCTTAGGTGTGTAGTCCGCCAACCTGCACTAGGCCAGCGTGGTGGACTATGCCCTAAACCCTCTCAATGGTAGAGGAGACCCGTGCTCAGCAGTGGGCGTATATGGGTTGATGAAGAAGATGAAGAAGAGGGACTATTAATTCTTTTCTTTGAATCGCTATTGATCATGCCAGGCCTATAGTACATAAAATTATGCAGTGATATTTATATTATTTAATATGGAAGACACGTAGAGAAGTGTCACAATATTAATAAGACTTGATACTGCACTTCCTCGAATTACTAAGAAGCGGCCGTGTCAAACATAGCCCAGCCCATTGCCGTCCACAGCTGAACGTAGGCCTCCCAAAGAAATTGCAAACCATCCCGGTCTTGAGCAGCCCTTATCCATCCATCCGAATCAAGAGGTACGTTTTTAAAATAATAACTGAATGAAATTATATCTATGCAGTACATACGAGCCGTATAAATTTACATAGACGCGTTATTGCTATAAGTTAAAATTCAGGAGCTACGCAGAGCCGAGTGCAATGGTAATGCCGAGTATAATTATGGCTTCCACAATAATTACAGGGAGCATCAGGAGGGAATAGTGTTATTAGAGTGAACGCTTTTCACTCATCGCATTACACCTGCATCTATTTCAATATATTATTTGACGTGGCTTTAATTTGTGACGCATCGTTCGCGTTACATTTATGATCTTTTTGGTATATTTTTGTTATTGATTAGAAGAATTAAAAGTAAGAATAGATAAAAAAGAAGTGTTTTATGTCGAAGAATAAATGTATAGACATTCACTGAATTTTGTATTGTTACCATAAATTTGTTTTACAGTTTCAACCATACGATATGTAGAGTAAGTCAGTCAACCAAAGAACAGAAAAGAAAATAAAAATAATAAAAATAAGAACCGTACCAATAACAAGCATATCACCGTCTAAGAATTATTCACGATAATCAACGGAATGAGTGTAAGGGAATCATAAACAGAAAACAAACCCGCTTCCAAATTTAAATTCTCATGATATTTTTAAAAAACAATGGAAACTCCTGTACAGCCAAAAATATTTCTCTGATAAAATCTTCAAACTAACCTTGGATAAGCCGTAAAGCTTAGCATATAAAAGCCAATGAAAACAACTTTGAAGGAATCATTTTTAAACCAAACTTAAAAGAGGAACAAAGTCCAGACACAAAGACACTGTGAACCATCAATTAAGCCATTGAAGGAAGAAACTACAGTATCGAAGACGACGAGAGCAGAGGTGGATTCTGGAGGAAAGTCATATGGGCCATGACCCTCACCTGAAACTCAGTTCCTTAACCCATCTAGGACCTAGGCGGACCAATAATTAAAATTATTCGGACGTATTTTAAATACAGTCTTTACATACATTCATAAAATACTTATTTTGTACCTATATCTTCGAATATCGAAATTAAACAATCTTAAAAATTGACAGACCCGTGATGCAGTTGCCTAGACACCAGCTTGCGAAACGAGAGGCCGCGGGTTCAATCCCCGCACCGAGGCAAATGTTTGTGTTATTCACAAATATTTGTTTTGGGTTTGGGTGTTTGTGAGACCGAAAAGTCTCTCGTAGTTTCTGATATCCACGACACAGTACTTGTATCCTAGCGTGGGGTCAAAACTATGTAAGTTACTGTTGGGAGTACCTATTTATTTATTAAATTATAAAATTTTGCGACTTGACTATGTGACCCCCTTTTTAGCGCCAAAGCTTGAGTTCGTTCTTGGTTGAGAATTTGTAAAGCGGTGTCTTTGGCAGGCCGGCGGCGTGGATCAAAGCGCCCGTTGATTATAGCCCGCCGTAAATATTAACCCGACCCCTATCGGACGCATTTTTCACTTAAATCACCCGGTTGATAGAAAATCCATGGGGTTTTGAGATTTACCTGATATGGAGCCTTGTTGATTAGAAACATTTGTCGAGGTGTCTGATCATATGATTGCTATGATGAGGCGGTATATGGTACGCTTTATACTGTCGCTAAATATTGCCAGTAAAATTGAAATGTTGTAAATAAAAAGGCACTTAATAACTTTGTATTACAAACTAGACATTAATTATGACTATGCTTGTTGCATAAATTTAATGGGATGTGAGAAAATACTACCTAAACCCTCTTAGTTCTTGAGGAGGTCTGTGCCCACAATGGCCTTAGTACCTACATAGTGTGGTTTAGAGGACTAAATAAACCAAGAAAAAAACTAAGAACTTTTAGTTGTGGAGATTTTTTCGCGATGTCTTCCATCAGCGTTAGAGCAAGTGACAATTTATTGTGAAATAAATTCACATGACATCAAAAAGTCATAGGTGTGCCTGTAGCTTAAACCCACGATCGTCGGTATTCTCGACCACGTATCTCAACCTTATTTGGCATATATTGAAACTCCACTCCAGTTCCAAACAAGCCATCACTTTCCCTATTTTTGTTCGCTTTTCCCTACAAATATTTGCGGCTATTGTTAAGCAGGTGGATTGCGTTTGAGAAATAATCAAACG
Source organism: Cephonodes hylas (assembly GCA_030295005.1). Taxonomy (NCBI): domain Eukaryota; kingdom Metazoa; phylum Arthropoda; class Insecta; order Lepidoptera; family Sphingidae; genus Cephonodes; species Cephonodes hylas. The sequence goes on along the minus strand of AP025376.1, from coordinate 11,347,529 downwards.
TCGACACGTCGGGTGCAGTTGGCGGCACAGACGGACGGCCAGACGGATATTGAATACAGGTCCGACACGAGCAACACATTTATATAGAAAAATTTTATAGTGCAAGTGTAAGGTGGCAGCGCTTTATTAGCGAGTATTTAAATGCGTGGTTTTGCAATTGTTTTAAGTGAAGTAACTTAAGTCATATATTTTTTTTGGTGTTTTTTGGTTTCACGTGTAAATTTATATCACGGGACTAACTTTTACTCTCAATAAAATGAAACAACTATTTCTAAATTATATCATTACATAAATATCACTTGCATGTAGTCACTACAAAAATATTTACATATAATGTAGATAAATAATAATTATAATCAATTTGTTAATTTTTTATCGCCTCGTGACTCATTTGTTTTTATTTATTATTCAGTTAAGGGTTGGCGAGAGTTTCCCATCAGGGAATTCTAAATAGCACCAGGATGTCATGAAATCTGCCCGAAAAATGGTAAAACACTCGTCCCCTAAGAATACGTAACACTCATATACAATTTGAAAACTGTTAGGGAATAAATGCCACCCTGCCCATCTGTGCATTCATTGGCTAAAAAAAGTCAAAGCCATAAGTTTATGACATATGCCACACATCTCACGCGTCCGATTATTTATTGAATTGGGCGAAATCTGCCACCGGCGAATATATAATGTGACTTGAAAGGATTGTTTCGTTTCCATTTTGTACTGCGCCCCCGCCTACGCACAATCTGGTTTGGGATTCACATTGAAACTCACCTTTTTTGATACCTCTCGATTTTAACGCAATTGGTAAGGGTTTTGTTCGAATGTCGAATAGATAATTGTTTGAAGTTTATGTTTTGTTCAGTGTAATGATGTTTTGAATAGTCTAAGAAAATTTTCGCGTTAGAACATCTATGGAATATAAGTGGAGAAATTTAAAGATGCTAAATATAAAAATATAAAAAAATATACATTTTATCTATACAAAATTCATGAAATATTTTATAATCGAAAAAGCAGACCAATCCGCGACCTAAAGCTAGTATTAGTATTCCATGCAATTTTTTTCTCAATGGTTATTTAGCCGTGTGCGGTGACGTGTGACGTATGGCCGTCGATTTGTCACCGACGGCGCCCCGAGGTGAATGTAGGTCGAGCGTTTCAACCATGTTCTGATAAATCTTAGACTTAAATTGAAACGAGGAATCAAAATGGCAGCTGACCGTGTGAAAAATATTTGATTTAACATTAGAATATGTTATACGAAAAATAGCAGTTGGATTCTGTATCTAACTGCTACACCAATGTAGCGAATTGGCGGTTTTCTTAAATTCATCTGGTGCTAAGAAGTGTTTATGTACATAAAATATCAATCGCACAATAGCAAGGAAAAACATAATTGGAAAGTGCGTTGCCTCAAATAATATTGTCGAAATGTTGAAGATAGTAACCGCTATGAATTTGTAAAATGTAGCATTACTTAAACTGATATATTTGAGGTAATGTTATTTCTTCTTCTTCTTCTTCATCAACCCATATATACGCCCACTGCTGAGCACGGGTCTCCTCTACCATTGAGAGGGTTTAGGCCATAGTCCACCACGCTGGCCTAGTGAGGGTTGGCGGACTACACACCTAAGAAACTCCTAAGAACTTTTAGGTGTGCAGGTTTCATCACGATGTTTTCCTTCACCGTTAAAGCAAGTGATAATTCAATGTGAATACACACATAACTTCGAAAAGTCAGAGGTGTGTGCCTGGGGTTCGAACCCGCGAACGCAGATTCTCGACCGCGCGCCCAAACCTCGAGGCCATCACTGCTTTTTAATGTATACTAAATTTGAACAAAAAATTCGCTCAACGGCCTAGATATTATCTTGACCTCACAGGATAAACGCCATGTAAGTGTCGTTTCGTAGGTGTCAGAAGCTCCCGAATACTTTTTAGACACGCAACACCCACGCTAGGTATAAATACTCGTTTGTACATACATCTGTTTCAGTGGGTGATGCTAGTGTGTTACTAAGTATTATAAAAAATCGTAATTTAAAAAACATAAATGCTACAGATAACTTATATGAATTTGTAATTTTATATAATATGTATGTATACAAAAAATGATATGAGGATAGCTTAAATTTTAAGAAAGGACTAAGACGTTTTTTTATTAAAATGACTGCTGAGTAAAGCTATTAATTGATTTAAAGGGTTAAAAAAATCTGATAATTTGTTTCTATATTTTTTTATTCGTCTTTTTTTTATTTTTTTGACTAATTGTCCAATCAACGCATGTCGAATATAAAGCTTAGTCTTTCACAATTTATTAACCAGAAGTACTGTAGACAATGGTTCATAAAGCTAGACCAGACTTACGTTTTAAGAAATTCGAGACAATTTTTATATCACTGGCATTCATCCAAAATATTCTATGTTTACTCGGAGAAGGTCGTAAAATAGCGAAGGCAACCTCAAAAAACTTATATTTCAAAGCGAACGAAAGTAAATAGGAATGATAAAATTTTGAGCCATTCCAAGAGTGAATTTCCCGAAGATTTCCAATTAGGAAATTGCCCGCAAAAGATCTGTATAATCAAGCTTCCCTTTTGAGGGCGCCCCCGGTCCATTTTGTTTAACTTTAATATCGATTTTGTAATGGCTTATTGAAAATTTATGCCTTCAGTTATGCATATTGTTGTGTTGGAAATGTTGACTTTAAGTTCATTGGAAAATCGGCCTGGCATCTCGCAGTTTTAGAGGTGGCACGTGCATTGGGATAGTGATGTTGAAGATCTAAAACTTGCTGTGGTAACTGGCAGGGCTGGGCAAAATACATGCTTTACTTTAATTGAAATACAAAATACAAATTACTTTATCACAAGTAATTAAAATACGAAATACAAAATACTTTTAAGTATGGTATTTGAAATATAAAATACAAAATACAGTATTTTAGCTATTTGTAATTAAAATACCAAATACAAATTACAAAATACTTAATAAGTTATCTGCATGATCTGGAAAGATGAGGAAAAAAAGATTCATCATCATCATCATCAGCTTATCGAAGTCCACTGCTGGACATAGGTGTCTCCCAATGACTTCCACTGGGATCGGTTGCGTTGCCCATGTCCAAATTGCCCCACTTTCAACTGCGCATCGCTTCTCATGCCCAACTTTGCGTTGAAGTCTCCCATAACAACATTGAAGTACGTTTTGGAAGTATGTATGGCTCGACGTATGTTCTCATAGATCTCCTCTACTTCTTCATCTGGGTGTGTCGAGGTCGGCGCGTATACCTGTATGACCTTCAACGAATATCTTTTGGATATCCTGAGTATGAGGTACACTGCCTTGTTCGACACACTTTCATTGGATACGATGTTGTTAATGAGAGACCTTTGGATGAGAAATCCGACTCCTCCTCGGGACACCAGACTTCAGGGTTGTCATGTCCTCCTCGATTTTTCGGACTTCCGACAACCCCAGTATATCCCAGTGTTATCCACTCAATTCAATCAACAATCTTCTCGTTTGTCCTCAAAGTGCGTATGTTGCGTGTAACCATGGCTAGTCGTCGTTGGGTGTGGTAGCCGGGGCCAACCCGGGGATTCTTAGCACCCCCTGCCCCGCCGTTACCATGGCCGCTACCGTAACCAGGAATAGTGGGGCTGCCGGGGACTGGAGGCCTGGTCCTAGTTTCCCTCATTGAGAGGATTATGCCGTTTCTCGCCACTTACCACTATTGCACTCATGGTGGTTAATTGTATTTTAATATTAATGTATTTTAAAGCCTCAAGTATTTAAAATACTAATTACAAAATACCTCGGCGTCAGGTATTTAAAATACGAATTACAAATTACATTTTAAGGAAGTAATTGAAATACAAATACAAAATACGTATTTGTATTTCAATTACGTATTTTAATTACAAGTAATTAAAATACTGCCCAACCCTGGTAACTGGTAACGTACGCAAGATTTTAAGAATGAATTGTAATTTTTTTCTCTGGTCGAAGTTTTTTTTGTTTCGTATTTAACATAAGATCTCAGTGCTCAAACTAACAATGTCGGTATATAAATCATACATATTTTTGTATGTTAAGGCATGTTTTGGTTTTATATAAATATTATAATATCATATTATCCTTTCATCTAAATACTAAGAATCTGAAGTATTTACAAATCAATACTATAGTAGGTATATATCAGTGGGACTGTTTCTGAGATAAATGGAAATAATCGTAATTGTGATTTGTCAAAATAAAATATTGATATAACATTGACGATAGATTGTATCCCTCCTGTACACCACTACTCCGTTAGACACCTAGAAAGCCCCAATCAAAACTCAAAACCGGACTATAAATCTGAAAATTCAATATCGCGTTACGGTATAGCTAAAATTGTATTTGTGACATTTGACGAGCGTCGGCGTCGCGTGACGGATGTTGAGTGACGTTGGTCGGGGGTCGCCCCCCACACTACTGGGTGTTATTAAATTCCCTGTTTGGTGTCTGCATTGTTTTGTGTAGCTTTAGTTTGTGGATGAGATAGTCCAGTACATCAATCAGTAGCGGTACTTCCATAAAATCCTAACAGCCCAGAATGCCTTAAAAAATTCCGAGGCTAAATTTAGCAATATAGTTGAAACAGTAATGGCCTCGAGGGTTAGGCGCGCGGTCGAAAATCTCGGCGGTCGCGGGTTTGAACCCCAGGCACCTTTGACTTTTTTAAGTTATTTGTGACAATGAATTATCACTTGCTTTAACGGTGAAGGAAAAGATCGTGAAACCTGCACAACTAAAAGTTCTTAGGAATTTCTTAGGTCTGTAGTCCGCCAATGTGTTTTAGGCCAGCATGTTGGACTAAGGCTTAAACTTTCTCAATGGTAGAGGAGGCTCGCGCCCAGCAGCGGGACGTATGTGGGCTGATGATGACTTCCATAGACGCCCAAAGCCAAAATTTCGTGTCTTAATTTTAACAAAAGCAAATTCACACCGACCACGACTATGTACCCGATTCGATAGTTATTAGTTTATATAGGCGCCGGGACTTTGCCATTCGATTGTTATAACCGATCCGTCGTTATAAACGATATGATTAAATTTGTTTTGAATGTATTTACTTTTTCCAAGCTCCATTGGTCGTGAAATAAGCAATATTAATAAAAATATACTGTCAATCGAGAATATCCAGCGAAATCCGCCGTCGATTGCCATTCATAAAAGCAATTTATTCGAAACAATATCTGCATTGTTGCATCTAACTATCGACAAGTAAATCGATTCTTGTGATTGACTTCGTAAAATTTCCCAGCACTGGTGAAGTTTGCTGAGCAATTTTGAGCTGTAATGTATGTTTGATAAAGTCTCATTTCATATTTAATAAAGTGCAAAGCAGCGCGCCATTGGCCATTCGCGGTGGTGTAAGAATTTCAACGTTGGTTGAGCTTCGACTCGAATATATACACGGAATCTGCAAAAACTGGATTGGGATTGTTTAGTTTTTTTAAGGAATACATTAGAAATAAAAAAAAATCGAATTAGATTTTTTTCGTCAAGTAACATTTTAATACTCATTTTCACTAATGCATAACCTTTTACAATTAAAATTTGATAAATTTCTTTAAGCTGGGAAAAAATATGTGTAGGCTTTTGTTTTCTAAGTTGCTTGCTTGAAACAGCCCATGTTTCAGAACGAACGTCTACAAAACTAAAAATGTCGTTCATAACATTTTTTAAAAAGGTCTTTTTACGAGGTACATAATAAAATAAGTATGCTGCGTTAAATGTGATCTATTTCTATCAAAGATTCGCTGCTAACTTGTTCATAAATACAAAGACAATTTTTAGTTCGATCTACAAATACTCGTTTCAAGCTTGACACTAAGGAGACTACAATATAATTCTAATATATTATCGCACCTTCGACACAAGGTACTCAAGCCAGGTGCATTAATTCCAAATCATGTTTGATCCCCTCAACGTCTTGCCAAAATCAAACACCGACAAATTAGATCTTATAGCGCGATACAATGACTGTCCTGTATTACCATAATCCCTGGTTTGGCCATCAGCCAGCGGGATCCGATTGTATTGAGATTTACTGGCCGGATAGGTTTTGGTTTTTTATTTTTTTATAACATAACCACTCCGAACATTACTGGATTGGTGCGATTTTTTTTATAACAATGGGTTGTAAGCAATACTTGTGAGAACGAGTTGAGTGGCTCGCTTGATGACTGTTTTTGTATGTAGTTGATGAGTGTTTGAACTTTACTTTTTTTCTTGATCACGTGAGGCGCTTTTTTCAGTACGTGAGTTTTTTTATCACGATAGGCCAAGGGATGGCTGTTATTAGTGAGCAGTTTTCATGTAGGTAGAAAATAAACATATTTTTTATCTTATACCAATACTGTTTATAGGGAAACTAAATAGAGCAGTGGCGTGCCTAGGGTGTCAAACTAAGGCAAGCCCAAATGTTTATTTAGTAGCAGCATATTTTTTTTGGTACGTAGGACTAATAAATACCTACCGGTTAGTACTCACATTCACGTTTATAGCGTTATTTTATAAATAAACAATCGTTAAGTTCGTTATTCGGAACTATGTAAGGCAAGTCGGGCTTTCGGGCTTCCATGGAAGTACCGCCACTGAAATAGAGGTATAACTTATATTCTTTTTTTTTTATTAGGTAGGTACTTTAAATTTATATTTAGATTTACGAAGATAACCATAATATTCAACAACGGGATTTGAACCCTCGATCGGTAAGATTCTCAACCGTCTTAACCTCGAGGCCACCACATGCGACAGAAAAGAAAAAAACATTATGAATGTGTTGCAATGTTTGTTTAACTGGGTCAAGTAACTCCAGGGGAGGGGTAATAAATGTATCGCTGAAGCAATGCAAGTTGTAATTAAATATGAGTTAGCTGATATGGGAGCTGATAGCACGCCTTTTTAACTTTGTTTGTTAAAAACGACACGCGCCGAATAAAAATACTACAGCGGGAAAAACATCTGGATTACATTGTTGTCTAGGAGCTAGACTTACACAATGATAACGAATTTTTTTTTGTCAAATTATAAATGCTATATTTGAAACAACGGGTCGGGGAAAGCGTAATTGAGTTCTTAAATTATGAAAATCTCAGTAGCAGCACGAAGTCTGGAAATCCGAGAAACGACAATCGGCTCGTATTCTGTTACATGGGATTCATATATACCTGGCGAAATGTGGGCACGAAAATGCCGCCTACCCTTTTGGAAATATGAAGTTATGTACAATGTACATATTTAAGAAAATTTTAAACTCAAATTTTAGCACAAACTATTTTGATAGAATCTAATAATGTACTTTAAACTCAAAACTTACACGTCTTAGAATTAGGTTGCAGTGTTTATATTTTGGTTTCAAAGTCATATTTCGGTTTACATTATGGTCAATTGAATTATTATGTTAATAAAATGAAATTTATCTATTTAGGTGCGTTTATATAATTTAAAGTTATCGTAGTTTTTAATGAAACCTAAATTTTACAGAATTTTGTCATATACGTAGATTTTAAAGCATAAGACATAATATTAATAAGTAGGGTAATACGCGCATTTCGTTAATTTTTATAGATACACACATCCAAAGTTGCATTACATCTTACTGTTCCAAAAGCGTGAACGATGTACTAAAACAAAATAAGTTATTAGCAGAATATGATAAACAGTAAAAAAGTAACAAGCTTGTAGTTACTAACATGTAGTATGTTTTAATCTGCATAAATGAAAAGATGCGCCGGCGAGTTAGCGAAGTTTGCACCGTTGGCAGTGTGCCTCTTCGGTTTTTAAATTAAGTTTGCATTCGCAGGTATGCAGTGTTGCCTAAAAACTTCTTTAAGAAATTAAAAAATATACATAAAAAATAGTGAAATGTCCTCATAACGAATAGAAAGTGAGTTTTGTGGTTAAACTGCTTTTTTTTTGTTTATTTTGGAACAAATGGAAGTCCCTATAATATTGAACAAAAAAGTGGACAAAACTTAGTAATCCATTATGTTTGAAATAATATAAACAAATATTTTGTTTCTTGAAGTTCTTTTAATGAAAGGAATACGTACACAGTTGACTCATTAAAACGAATGTTTTCTGACTGATTGTTAATTTAAAGCCAAATATTTTGCACCTCATAAAATGAAACTCACTTTTAACCTTACTGAACCAAAAAGTCATGTTTTCTAACAACCCTCAAAAAGCTAACGGTTAATAACACTTTTGTAATATGAGAGATAATCAACAAAAAGTGCTACAAATATTTTAGCAAGAAAAAAGATAATTACAAAAACAAACAACAATTGATTTGATAACTATACTAGTGAATACACAACTATACGTCAAGTTATGACGCCCGTCGCAATGCAGACGCCTAGCTCACTTAATTAAACCGCGATTCGAGAACTACATGCATTAATCAATTTCCCATAGTTTTGTTAATGAATAATATCCTGTCTCTTGGAGTTTCGCGCCATGACAAATGGCCGCTACAGGGTGCTCCTTTATAATTCGTTTTTAACCGTCGCACGTCATCGGCTCGTACCTGCTGCAATTTAGACTGGGCGCGGGCGTATACAGGTTGCTTGGGATTTTTAGTGCGATTTTTTAATGGAACTCTTAAGTGCAGTGTTATAGACATTTATGCGAAGTAGTAGGGAGGCCTAGATTCTGTTGGGAGTAATTTTGAAAAATGTGAGTGGAATTTTGCATTATTGAAAATGTGGATTTAGAAATGTTTATTTAGCTATCCCTAGAAGATAGTGGCATGAGGTTAATCTATCTCCCAATTTGTGAACATTTGGTATGATTGAGTTTTTTATATTTAGCCGATGGCTCAATTTCGCAAGGCCTTTTTTCCATACAGAAATTGTAAACAAGTGCACGGTGGAATACTTAATATTATACTGCGTGGATATCAGAAACTAGGCGAGAATTTTATATTTTAAACTATCTCAAACATGACAAATTTGTGTACCTTCCTACTAAAATAATTGCGCATCATCGACCAAACTTACTGTCTCCTATTCCACACCCACTTTTCTCTAAACAACGTCCCAAATATTGTAAAAAAAAATCTTAATATTCCAACCGTCTAAATTCAAAGTCGCAATTTACGCAACGAACGGCCAATAAAAACTATATCCGCCATTTTTGTAAGCGTTGAAGATTTTATGTCGACCATTACGGAGTCATAAACCCTTGTCCTTAGGGCGGTAACGGCCGGGGAGTCGAAGGCACGTCCTGTATACAGCAAGGGCACAGGCTGGTATTGAGCAATGGGTTTGTGGCACGCGATCGCTTCGTTTGGATGACCAGCGTGCGTGCGAGAGAGAGGGGAATATGCAGCATCTATGTTTTTCTTTGGTGCGTAGTAAAAACGGTATTGGCAAAAACAGGTGAATGATAGGAATTGTGAGCCAGAGTATTTTGCATGTAATAGAAAAATTATTATTGGTTGATATTTATGTCTCGTGATTCGTACATGTGGTATTTATAGGATTCTTCTAAAATTAGAACTAAGTTCATTAGTGATGGTTACCTTTATTTTTGTACATTCCTTACTTATTCCTTTCATACATTTTCGACCAGGTATGTTCGACAAAGTTCGACAAAGCGTCATAAAGCGTTGGCTCTCCAGGGCAGCTGTGTCGTCCGGGACTTGTGGTTAGAGTCGGCCTGATAGAAACACTTGCTTCTAGATCTCCCTGAGGGATGGCAAGTTATTGCGTGAGGTAAGTGCTTGTTTAACTTAATATTTAGCTCTTATTTATTGGAGTTTTGGCCTGCGATTAATGATTCAGTCAACGATGGTAGAGATGTATGTCCAAGATTTAAGTATATATTGAACAAATGGACTCAAATGGACATAATATATCTGCAGTTATTTCAAAATTATTTATTACGAATCTAATTTAGCAATTGTGAGAAAAAGTGTTATGCTTTTTGCATTAGGACATTTTCAGTAGCAGGAGACTCTAGAAATGTGCCTTGAAAGTCAACAGATTCTTATTTTAGGTTCAAATATTTAAAATCAAAACACAGCAGGCGAAATGTGGGTGTAGAAATATTTTTCTGTTTCCTTCATTTACTATACTATATTATAAAAACAGATTTCTCTACGTAGTACATACCTATACATGAAGGCATTCTGTTTAAAACAATTTTTAATCAAAATAAACCGAAATTCTACAATCAAAAAAGTAAAGAGAGCAGTGTTCTTGTTGTAAAACGAACGCCTACACAATGTTACCGATCGCACTGTTAGGCAAAACTAGTGGAGCGCAATGAGAGTCTGACTCGTCTCTACGATCTCGTTTTAGTTAACTCTTGCTGCCGACATCGGTGATATGTCATCGCGTAGAGATCCACGGTAGAGCAACTTCATTTTGGTTTCTTATGCATTTCGGACTGTTCCTAAATAAGGAGAAGGTATAATAATTTCTAGGCTTTAACGAAGCAATGTTGTGTATGTGTCTAATTATTATGAATTATTACTCACGTCACACTTTCATAAGTCATTCAAAAGAGTATAGAAATATATCTATAAGTTATTAAAACCTTTTTCGCTCTTTACAAACGGGTAATGCTTTATATACGATTATTTTCGATTTAGATGCCATGATAAGTGCGGCCCTTTAATTTGTAAAAGAACTGTTCACACATAGTTTTCATCATCTCATTTGCAATAAAATAAATGTTTAAAAATATACCAATTTTATTAGTCAAGTAATCTAATACGATTTTTAAAAAATCTAGGCGGATTATACCTCGATTTGCAATGTCACTCTACCACCTCTCCCATACGAGAGCGATCGCACTACGCACCGAGAATGCCTAATTCCCCCATTTAAATAAATTACAATATAGTCCACAAGTCACGCGTGCGGCTGACATCCCACCACAAACAGATGTCCCCATTCTCCCCTTTTTAAAATCGTATAGAAACTTCCTTAAGCTTTATTTGAAAGAGTATCCGCGGCAAGTTCTGACGGCTGTTGTCAGACCAAAGTTTGAACGTTTTATGAGTAGATTGCAAAAGTTTTGTTTTTGTACGAAAGGATTAATAATGTTGGAGTTTTAAAGTAGTGATGGCTTGTTTACTATTTCGTGAGCTACGTCTATGGATGAAAATGTATTGGTGCAATAATGGCTAGTTATTTAGAAGCTGAAATTATTGCATCGACTAGTAATAAAACCAGTTGTCAGTTTTATTACTTTATTTTGTAAAATAAAAAACATTGTACCCCTGTCGATACAGTCTCTGGCTCCAACAACCAGATATGAACGATATTAGTATAGTGATATCCCCAACAGTAATATTCATCGACTGTTTTCCTGATCCGGAAATCAAATCCATGATCTACTAAATCTTATAACACTCTTTAATTTCATCAACTTCATTTTATTCTATTACCTTGGCATTCCCATCGTTATTAATACTCAATTTTAAACTTATCGACGTCGAAACAAACTTTATAAAACATTATCAACCCGTCTGCGAGCAGCGTGGCCCAATCTCATCAATCAGTAAACAGAAATATGGCCTGTATTAACGTGTTCAATGTAGCGTGGAACAAAAAGGCCGAGTACGCGGAGTCTGCGTGGGATAGCGGTGGGAATCGCCACCCTTCACTAATAGGGTCACGTGGTAGGGTTGGGCCGGGTTTTGTTTATGGAATTCAAGCGTGACACTGTATTTTTGAAGGGAAATTAGTGAAAATTGGTCAGAGTAAATCGATTTTGTTATGGTAGTTTTTTGTCAGGGTTATATAGTTTCAAATATGCGTCTAAATTCGAAGTGTATAAAATGCATTATCTATTCATAATATTAAAATTAATTTTTTTGTCTGTCTCATAAGTTTTAACGCCTGGGTCAATAAAAAAAGTAAAATGAAGGCCTTTGGGCACTTTTAAAAAAATCACGAGGCTGAATACATATATTTGTCGGACAAACTTTCTTTTTCTACATATTATAACGTAGTTAGTTGGTTATTTCTTGTGTCGTCCCACAAAACTCAAATCACAACAAAATGCATATTTTTCATATTAGTAGCACAAGCCAAATATCCATTGTGTCATCTAACAAGGTTGGTTAAGAGATAAGGACATGAGTGACGTCACTACACGTCCAGTACCTGCACGGGTGGCCGATCAAAAGAGTTTCCGGGTCTCCCGCAGTCCCTCATCAAATTGTGCTTGTAGTAGGAACTTCGGCGGTCTTTGTGTTTTGAACCTATTAGGTCTATTTATAGGTTAGTATTAGTGTTATATATGGGTATGCATAATGTTATGAAAAAATTTGGAAGTACATAAATTTCGTTGATTTTGTTGTTATTTGTAAGTAGTCTATAGCTGATCTGGTCCCATAATGATATGAAATAAATGCTAAGCATAGATTTTTCTATGTACCTATCTCAAACAATAAAAAAATACTGACTCGCTGTACCTACAGACAGTAGGCAAAAAATAATTTACACATTTTATTCAAAACATTGGAAACGTTCAACACCCCAGCCGTCATCAATCTACTTAACTACTAAGCTATAGACCCCATCATACAACTGAAAGCAACGTAATCGACTGAAAAATTAAACAGCCCCGAGCGATTTGAAAGAACTCCGTTGTAACGCGTAGTACCGTAGCGGCGTAGCTCGTAGCACTTACGCTACGGAATTCGTAGCGTAACGACCCTTCAGAGGGTTTATTTATTTCATCCCCCGAGAATACTATTAGATAATTATTAGTCTTATCTGAAGAAATGGCCTATAATTATGAGGATAGACCGATAAAAACTTCAATTCCATTTGTATATCCCACAATAACCGAGTCGTTCTGAAGTACCAGATCTTATAGTAATTGGCCTCTATTTATTTTAAGGAGGCTTTAAAACTGATTTAGAGTGACTATTACTTAAGTTTGAGAAGGTATTTGTTACCATTTGAACTGCGTTAATTGTGATTTAATTGTATGATGATCTAGTTGGGTCCATAGCTGATTCAATTTGCAATCTGATTTTAAAGTTTAACATGGCTGCTTTGTTGGTCTTGCGTCTTGAATTTGACTCTAATCGAGGTCCTAATCATCATCATCCAAAGCATCTACTGCTGGTCATATGTAGGTCTCCCTAAAGACCTATCCCTCGGGATACCCAAAGTTATGTAGTATGATCTTTTCAGAACCACGTTACGTGTTGCAAACAAAATTGCTATTGAGCTTTGCTCTTCTTAAATAAAAACTCACATCTGCTTGGAGCTATCGTGTACCGTTTTTATCATTCTAAGCCCATTTACGTAGGTTATATGGCGTGCCATAGGAGAGGCCTGTGTCCAACAGTGGACGAATAAAGGCTGATGATGATACGTTAGTTCTATTGTTGGCCTCCTAATGTTAGACCTTAGTAGTTTTTTCAGTATAAATTATTAATACATAGGATTTCATAATAAAATGTTCTTGGAAACGTCTATGAATTCTTTGTTGGAACTACGCAGTAAGTTTAACAAGAATGCTATGTTTATGTACGCAGCGATTGAAGTGCGGTTGAAAGTTTTCCCTCTGATGTTGCGAACCGCTTCTCTGTTTATCTTAACTGTAGAGATGTAACAGATTTACAAATTTATGTTTACTTGTAAACCTCGTCGATCGGGTGAAATTTTGTTGAATCAATCGTGTACGATGCTGTATACAATTCTAAGGATAGACACGATTCAAGTTTCAGAGAAATGAATCCTTATAATGTTATATATCATGTGCTTACATTTGTATTCGCAAAATGGTAGGCTGCTTGAGCAGTGTTTTATCCACGTATCGTCAGATTTGATTTAAGTAACACGTACTCGTGGTCTCGTCCTACAGGCATGAGACGAGCGAACTAAAGGCTACGATTTCAGGACTGTAATAGGGTTTATTTGTATAAAGTCTGGAAATGTCCCCGAAAAACGACAATAGGGCGACTCCGGTTACGTGGAACAACCCCTTCCGGTTCTTATGTAAGATAGGGCAAAAATATGAATTCATTAAACATTATAGCTGTTTCTACCAAATTTCTTAGGCTATGCCTCGTCTCGAAACCAGTACCTACTTTTGTCGAAGGACACCAGTCAGTCTAGAATATAATAGTCTAAAGTGGCATTTAGCTAATTGCCTAATTACTTACACAGTAGTAACAATTAATTTGTGATTAAACTTTCATAATCTCTTAGTACCGAATTACCTTAATTAACAATCTCTTAATTACAGTAAGACTAAGCGTTAGTATTACAGTAGACTATGCATACTTTATAAATCGAGCCCTGAGTAGCTGAAATTTTGATCAACGTTATTGATCCATTATATATTAGATGTACATCATATGTCTTATGAAATGTAACTTAAACTGCAGTGTGACAAGAATGTTAGTATAGAAACATATTTTTTTAAATTTTACCTTACTATATATTTAAAATTTTCCTACTTTTTACAATTTGCGACAGTTATCTTTTTTGTTAGGCTCCAACACTTAAACCGATATATTCCTAATTAACAACAGAAAACTAGGTAAATACTTTAAGCTATTTTTTAATAAAAGTAGTTACATACCGAAAATCCATACATATACTTAAACTGCAGTCGATTCCATCAAAACATTTTCCGCATCCCACTTCTCTCACACACATCTGTTTGTTTGTCACCTAGACATCGCGTGTACATACCCACGTGCAGGTAAGAACAGGAGTGTCATTCGCTCAAGGGGTTAACTTTACAGCCCTTGGTTGCATCGAAGTGTGGCAATGACCGCCGCAGCGCATCACGGCATCCTTCTTCCGTCCCTTTCACTCCTTCGTCAATCCTTGTATCCTGGTATCTCCCATCTCGCTCATCCGGAAAACCATCGGTGATGTTAGCCTCGGAATCAGTTTACGTCGCGCGGCTGCGGCGAACGGACGTGTGGGGGCGGTTTTTGAGTCTCTCTCTCCCGTGTCGTATCGCGAGTGTATCCAACTTAACTTAAGTGAGTGTTGAGTTGCAGTGTTGTGATAAGATTGTGTGGATAGTGGCATGTGTGTGTGATTGGCTTTCGGTTTTGTTTCGTTTGGTAAGTTTTGAATATTGTTGGGTTAAAGTTTACAAATTATATTGTTGTAAGAAGATAATTGATAAGTTTCAAAAATGTTGTGCAAACATTTCTTAACGGTACATTTTCAGTTGATAACATTTTGTTATTATGATTTCTCTATTATGGTAATATACTGTTTGAAATATATGGTTTTTTGTCGTTTTATGTATGTTTTGGTGTTACAAATCGTGTACATTATATGCAAATAAGATAAGTCTGATTAATGTGTGTTAAAACTTTAAGGACCTTAAGGAAGGACAACATATTAAGATATGATTTATTTGATGTACTTAAAATTTTATAACGAGTTCTGATGTGTTCTTTACATATGGATATCTATTAATGTTGGATAGTATTAGTTACTCTTAGCGTTTGTTTAGATGTAGACTACGTATGAATAAATAAACGCATTAAAATATTAAGTATACCATGTTCTACTCATTTAAGAATAACTAGTTAAACATAAGAAAAATCTTGCTTTATTAGAAGCTTAATTAATAATTGTCCTAAAAAAAAAAGAAATCTACAGTTCAAACGATAAAAAATAGGTTATAATTATCTCTGTCTATTAGCTTTCATTTATCATTATAGACTTTAATGTGATATAACACTTTAGACATTAAAATGCAACAAACTGATTCAATCTCGTAAGTAAATTATAAATTAGGATTATGTTCAGTATACTTGTGGAATCACATTTGTTAGTGAGAGGGAATCGAACCTGTGTGTTTCCGATTCATGGTCTATCACTAACTTTGACAGCCTCCGTTTTGCATTTGGCTATACAACAGCTGGAAAGCAAGAGTTTTGAATCCCTACTCCGGCACAAATGTTTGTGTGGTGCACAAATATTTGTTTCAGATACTACTATACTAGTATATATACTATACTAGATATACTAAATAAAGCAGTGATGGCCTCGAGGTTTAAGCGCGCGGTCGAGAATCTCGGCGGTCGCGGGTTCGAACCCCAGGCACACACCTCTGACTTTTCGAAGTTATGTGTGTATTCACATTGAATTATCACTTGCTTTAACGTCGAAGGAAAACATAGTGATGAAACCTGCACACCTAAGAGTTCTTAGGAATTTCTAAGGTGTGTAGTCCGCTAACCCGCACTAGGCCAGCGTGGTGGACTATGGCCTAAACCCTCTCAATGGTAGAGGAGACCCGTGCTCAGCAGTGGGCGTATATGGGTTGATGATGAAGAAGAATAAGAGATATACTACAGACACAGGACTTGTATCTTAGCATGGGGTCAGAACTAAGTTTGTGTTTAGGTGTATTCATAAATTATTTAATGAGTCTGGTAAATAAAAGTAGTTATGTACTAGTTAATATTTTCTTTTGTCCACGTTTCTATGTGTTATCGACTAATTTGATAGAATCTTGAAGGAACATAAAATTCTATATCACTGTTTCCAGTGTGTCATAAATTTCAATACATGAATTTATTGAAACCCGTTCAATGGTTTTAATGTGAAAAATATCTCATGAAAACCCACTATCGTATTTATATTATAAATTATACTTGACTGCTTCGTTGGTCACGTCACTAAAATGCACGGCTTGTGATCGAAATGTCCCGGGTTCGATTTCGAGATTAGAAAAATTTTGGCATTTTTTTATTTCGATCCTCTCAGTAGCAAAATAGAGGCTGGAGTCATAGAGCCTATTGTCTTATGTAATTTATTCTTGTCGCGGACTAATGTCATGATCACTGGGCTTTTTTTTTAATACATTACACCTTTTTAACGCTCATATAATGATAAAAATATACGAATTATGATACATAGTCTATGTTAACATCAGCAGCGGTACTTCCATAGAAGGCCAACAGCCCAGCTCACTTTACAAAATTCTAAATAATATCATTTAAGCTTTTAATCTTTATTTAACAAAAGCAATTTGACATATAAATGAGAATATACTGATTCCACAAAAAACTAAAAACTATAAAATTAAATTTTAACGTTTCTTTGGTATTTACGAAAGTTGAAAGTTCTTGAAGACTACATGAAGTGATAGTTATGATGACTGATGTATTCAGACCGTGATTGGAAAATAAGGCAGGTAATAGCTAAGGTGATTTCAAAAGCTCTGGCGTTAAAATAAAATCCTGAGAAAAAAAAAATTGACGTTTCCCATAGAAAGAAAGAAAAATGTTTTATTATTGGCCACATTCAAAACAAATATAAAACAAACAATTAGCCATTCCAGTTTATATGGAAAACAATGATCCCTTCATTCAGCTGTACGCTGCAATTCCGCTTGCACGGTATTGCAGCGCTGGTTTTCGATGAACAGCCATCGGTATAAAGAGTGTGTGGTTTGTATGGAAAACGTCAAAACTATTAATTTTATTGGGATTTTCTTTAACGCCAGGGGGTTTGTAATGACTTTAGCTATTACCTGCCTAAGTTTCCAATTACGGTCTGAATACATATACAAAAATTTACCAAACAAGTTAAATAGTCTTGGTAGTTAAAATATAGCAAAGTTAACTTAAGACACCACACACCACAACTGGTTCGTTCAAGTATGTAATAATTGGATATAATAAGGGTTTGTGACCAAACGGGGAAGGGAACCGAACCACTTCGCCATCCGATACCGAAGCCATACTCCCAGACTGCAACCCGCCTTTCTTTGTAGAGATAAGTAACGCAAGTAATTATTATTATGCCAATATTGGACCCAATGTTGGACGTTGGGTTGGCAAATGTTTGTGGGTGTGTATGTGCGATTTAATGTTTTAATTTTCTTCACGCATTCATTGATATTTGTATATTATCATAATATTTGGCATTAATATCTATTATGTACCTATATCTATTATTTATATGTACCTATAGGAAGCTGATATCCTGAACTTTTATACTGGTTGTTTTAATTTCATTATCACCAGCCTATATGTAAACAATGTTTCGACCCTAAATTCAAACCCGACAACTTTAGATCAAACGGAATGTCGCGTAAGAGACAGTTAAAGATTATTATAAAAAAAATATTTTAAAAATTATATTAAATATTTGACTTAAATGATTAAATATCTCTATGCCTTTTATAACCCTCTTAGTCGAATAAGAGGTCCGTGGTCAAAAGTATAAAGTCTGACGATTGACTCTATATTAATAAAGTTATAAATATGTTATTCGGCTAACCACATATTGGATCCGATATACTTCAACAAAAGAGATAACTTTTATATTACAAATGTTTCTACGAATGTCGACTGTTTTTGGAATACTCACTCACTGAATAATATTAACCCATTACTAGGAAAGTTCTGATGGAAAGTAAGAAATTGTATAAATTTATAAGTCGCATATATTTCTTTGGTTATAGAAAAACAGTCACGTACATAGCTCTGACCCCACACTAGGTTACAAGACCTGTGTCGTGGGTATCGGACACTACGAGAGACTTTTTCGGTCTCACAAACACCCAGACCCGAAACAAATATTTGTGATTCACACAAACATTTGTCTCGGTGCGGGGATCGAACCCGCGGCCTCTCGTTTCGCAAGCTGGTGTCTAGCCAACTGCGCCACGGGGGCTGTCAAAAGAAAAAAGAAAAGAAAAGGATTACGAGTCTTTAAAGGAAGAAAAACATTCTTAAGATCACTAGGTTGGTTTGTTCGTCACAACCAATTTCCTGCCAATTTACTCCAGTGGCCAGAAATCTCTACATTCCAAAGAGGTCTTTGGTTCGATTACCGGATCGGAAAAGTGATATTGGGGTTTTGTTAATATATCAGACATCTAAACCAAAAAAAAAATAAGAAAATTATAATTCCATGTTTGTCAATAACCAGTCAAAAGCATATCAAATATTCCACAAAGTTTCCATCAAAACTCTCTCCAAACAATTTTGGCTGCAAGTAATAAAATAATCAAAGTGAATTGCCTTTTATAGTCACTTAGGTTGCGAGCGAGCGGGTCACGCACGGTCTAAGGTTCGATTCCCCGTCGATTAGCTGCACGCGTCTTTATTGATGTATTGATTGGTGTACACACGCGTCCTGTGAGGTTGTACCAGTTTTCTAAAGGGTGTATTAATATTGTAATTAGTTTTTGGTTTTTGAGAATTTAAGTCAATATAGGTAGGAAAAATTTAATCCATATTGTTAGAAATACATGGAAAAGAAAAAATCCTCCATGTAATTTGCGAATTAATTTAATTCGATAGATCTGTTTTATTCACGTAAAATATTTAAAGAAACTTATTATAATAATATAGACTTTTTGGAATTCGTCAATATTTTTATGGTAGCTTTGCATATATGACCACTCTTTTAAGAACATAACCCCAATTTATTACCCCAAAACCATACATTTCTGATGCATCACTACATAGTATAAAACAAAGTCGCTTTCTCTGTCCCTATGTCCCTTTGTATGCTTAAATCTTTGAAACTACGCAACGGATTTTGATGCGGTTTTTTTTTAATAGATAGAGTGATTGAAGAGGAAGGTTTATATGTATGATAACATCCATTAAATATCAGCATTGCACCCGTGCGAAGCCGGGGCGGGTCGCTAGTATAAATATATTCCGTTCCCCAAGAATTCGGGAAGTTAATAAAAACTATCGGCTAGTCTTATTACATGAATATTAATATTTCCCTTCGCTCTCAGACACACGCAGTTATTTAGAAACACGTCGGGTTAGGAATGCCTTCCCATAATTCGGAGGAGGCCGAATATTTCCCTTATATTAATATCGATTATGCCGAAGATCGGGTATATCTTTCCCCTTTCTGCCCATAAACGTTATTGTATGTGTGTTTGAAGTTATGAGTTTCTTTTGAATGTTCTTAATTCGCTTTTTTATATTTGACCATAACTGGCTGACTTATATACCGCACGCTTAATAATATAGTGACCTAATTCAAAAAGCCGAGACTAAGGTAAGTAAATGGCGAAAAAATGTTACTTTGTCAAATACATTTTGTAGAAAATATAAAAAAATCATTATGTTTAAAAAATATGTGTACGAAATAATTACATTACATACATTACAATTTTATTATTTAATCCTAATATATTTAATCACAAAGTGAATGAAGGTGAAAATACAAAATTTTGAATTAGGTCACTATATTTTTAAGCGTGCGATACGTTAGTTTATTTAAGGATTACTTAAGTATACGTTTACCTACTCTAATGATTTATCTAAGTGTAAGCAAGAGAAACCCTGTTTAAAAAGTATTTGATGTTAAGTAAGATAAATAAAGTAAAAGTGTTAGTATGTTATTGTTGGAAAGTTTTGTCTAAGGAGTTCATGTGATGTTTTTAGCAACGACTGAAACTAAACTAAATTGTTATTCTTCGGCGTTATATAATCAAAATTCGGTTTTGCCTATCATACTGAGTCTCAATCCAGAGACCGAAAAGTCTCTCGTAGTTTGTGATACGTCACAAGACTCGTGTCCGAACTATAATACGTACTGTTGGGTCTATTTATTTATTTGCTACATCTAGATAAGTTCGCATTCTCTGTCACTTCAATTCACACAGTCTAAACAAATATACAAATCTGGAAAATTTTTCCAGTATTTCGCTAAGCCTACAAAAATACAGATATTAGTGGAATTTTGGCAAATTCATAACTCACTTCTCGACAACAATCCTAAGCAAATAAATATTGAGGCAAAAATGTGCTCGCGTGGACACAGCGGCTGGTGACGAGGGTGGCGACCGATCACATTTCTCATTTTAACAGCACAATTTATGCTGTGCTGTTAATCAGATGGGCTTGAATTAAAGGAAGGAGGTTCGATGCTGGAAAATAAAAATGAACTTGGCCTGGTTATGTTGTATGGGTAAATGTTGCAACCAAGCGTTTTAAGACAGTCAATGTGATGATTTGCTGTCTTGAGTTGATGATGATTTATCAGCTAAAATACATCCCATTGTTAAGCGTTGGTCTGCTCTACAGCTGTAAGGGGCTTAGATGATAGTCTACTCCGCTGGCCGAGTGCGTGTTGGCGGACTACATATCTAAGAAGTTACTAAGAAGGTGTGCAAGTTTCCTCACAATGTTTTCCTTCTTGGTTAAAGTAAGTAACGATTGATTTTAAGTACATACACGCATTACTTCGAAAAGTCGGAAGTGTATGCCCCAGGCGCACAATTTGCGCTTAAGACTGCCGAGATTCTCGATCGCGCACTTAAAACTCAAGGCTATTACTTCTATAATAGATATACTAATAAAAATCGACTGCCTCGTGGTCTCGCGGTACAAGTATGTGCCGTGCGATCTAGAGGTCCTGGGTTCGATTCCCGGGTCGGGCAAATTGTTATTTGGTTTTTCCATTAGGAAATTCTCAGTAGCAGCACGGAGTCTGGAAATGTGCCCGAAAAACGGCAATAGGCTCGCCCCCTATTACGTGGGACTCATACTTACCTGGCGAAATGTGAGGTATGTTGTTGTTGTTTTAATAAAAATCGGGAACTGGAAAAGGAAATGATGGTGACATTCTAAAATTGAATAATTCGAATTTTATTATTATTAAACATTCGAATACTGAAGTTCAGCTTAGTTTAGGGTAGATACTAGTACACACCTATACATCCCATAAAAGATAAGAAATAATAAGCTGGGACATAACCCTGCGCTGCAAAATCCGGTCGCACAGACCGTGGTGACGAAGTCGCGGCCGAGGGTTAACTGTAATAGTTTCCGGTCCGCCGGGCGGACTTATTACATCCGCTTCCGGCCGAATGGCGACCATCGAGATGATAATCCATTACATTACAGTTAATTGAAAGTGTTTTCCAATCAATTTTTTCCGCCAACACGGGTGGGGATGTTTGTTTTGTCTATATTAATATGGTAAATTAAGGAGAAAGTATGTATACCTGTATCTGAAGAGGTAGTTCGATGAGTATTTCTCCACCCATGTTTTTAAGTTTATCTCTTAAAGATGTTGGTAGGAGTGAATTTTCGCACCCACCTATCGATATTGTGGACATAAGTTCCATACAGAGAGCGAGCCTATTGCCTTTTTTTGACGCATATCTACTCTCTGCGAATATTGAGAATTTTTGAGTAGATAAATGCATTTTCCCTTTCCCCGACCAGGTTCCTTCAGACTGCACGAATCGCATTTATGTATGCGTCGAGACTCGTAGAGAATTGACTGATAAATGAAACTTATAAAATCGATGCTTATAAAGGCGACAGTACCTTTGTTTTTCTGTTACGCTTTCACATCTACACCGTTCGCCTGATCTATGGTAAGAGACAGAAACTTAGGAAAGGGAGTACTTTTTGACCTAAGAATCTGCAATATTCCCGTAATAATAAATAAATAAATAAATAAATAAATACACCCAACAGTCACATACATAGTCCTGACCCCACACTAAGATACGAGTCTTGTGTAATATGAAGATGTTACTTAAAATTGCAACCAGGTGGACGTGGGCCCTGCTAATAACTAATACTAGCCATATACTATACCAATACTAGTTATACTAGCGTATACCAATACTAACCTTCTAATACTACCCGTATTAAAAAGGCGAGATTGACGATTGCTCATTCATGAAAAGGTGCGCTGATCATATTCCGAGCATGGCCGTGTGTGGAGTGTATCTTGTAGGTGCAATCAAGTGACATCGAGACTAGATCTCATAAATATTCAGGTGTTGACATCGCCCTCACCGACAGACGCTTGCTCTGCTGTTTGCTGCTAACTATATTATGATTAAGGGTACATTTTATTACTATCGTGGCGTGTGGTTCGAGTGATAGACTAACAGCTGTATTCGTCGAAACATATTTGCTACGATCAGCCCATATAGATATGTACCACTGCCGGACATAGGCATCCCTATATGAGAAGTCTTAGGCCTCGGTAACTGATAATTGTATTTGTTATTGAAATTTTCCATTACGAAATTCTTGGCATTCTCAGAAGTCGCTTTTAACAGCGTTGGAATTTTAATACATCTGGAGAAATTTGGGGGTTAACAACACCTTTTTCAGTAGATAAAAACTTGAAAGTAAAAGCGAAAATAAAAGGAAATATTCCACAGATTAATCTACAACAAAATTCACTTAGTTTTAACCATCAAACGTTGAGTGTTGACAAAAAAGGGTGTGTAAGGTTTGAATAAACAAAACAAAACTGAACTTTATCTTAATTTCCTTCGTTTTACGTTTGTGCTTCAATTTAAAGTCATGCTTGTAATTCTATTAACTCGGAGATTTCTGCTGCGTTTTATAATGCAAGCTCGGGGTTCCGCACTTTGTTGCTACTTAGTTTCATGAAATTGTGTGTTAAACACGATTCGGTCGGTAAATATACATACGTAGAGTTAAGTTGATTATTTCATTTTTTTATCAACCTCTTTTTCATTTGTTTGTGTATCTGTCTCCTACCAAATATCTTAATAATTTAATTTATAATCCCACTATATTATTGATCTAATTAATCTGTAATGTACAGCGTTACATGTACATCGTGTATTCAGACAGTTATCGAAAATCGAGGCAGGTAATAGCTAAGATAATTAAACCGTCTGGCGCTAAAGAAAATCCCGACGAAATAAAAAATTTTACCTTTTTCAAACAACCATAGTTATAAAATGTATGTGGTACGTACAATTTATCTAACTGCGACCATATCGTCTCAAACACTCGCGCTCATTTTATTAAACATCAACTATGCTTTAAGATATTGCAAACCTTGAAATGTAAGTAAGGCATAACGGAACAAACAATTCCTGCGGTAGGAACTAAATTTCGCAGCCCATGCATAGTCAATACCATTACAGTTGGGCAGAAATCAATCGCAGTATTACTTGAGTTACGGCGTTGATTGGGACAAGTTACGTTCCGGAGTACGCTCCAATCCCCATGGACATTACTGCTGATTCTATAACCGGAGATCACTGCTAGCTTGAGCTCTTGTCCGAGAGTATATGTAGATTCTAAATCCGAAATACATAGAAGGTAAATTGTTTTAAAATAATAAGTAGATACCTAATCAAGATTTGGAGTTAGAACTCTTCATTTATATTTTATCAAACAAAGTGTCCTTATCATCACCATCAGCCGATATACGCGTCCCACAGTTAGGCTCAAGTCTCGTCTACAACTGACGATTTAGGCCTTAGTCCACGACGCTAGCCTAGTGAGGGTTCCCAGACTACAAATCGAAGTAATTCCAAAGAAATTAAATCATGGTAAGTAATCGTCCGAATTTTTAATGAAATACCTAGGCGTAAAAGGTACACATACAAATGAACATATACTTGACAATTTCATTTCGCACTATAGCGTGGAACCCCAATGCTTTAATCTACTTAGCCGTAGTGCAAGTTCAATAATTATAAAGAAGGAATTTCAGACAATGAAGTCATCTAGAGGAAGCAAGATACATTAAAACTAACTGGAAAAATTCGAAGTTGAAAAGTATTTCATAATAAAGACTGAAAGTAGAGAACGTGGCCTTCTCAAATAAGTGGCTTAGACAGTCTGCCGCCGTTTTAGAAACATCTCGTTCTTGAGACGCTTTGTATTCGATTAGAAAACCGTTGGCAAGTTTTCATTGTTCACAGCAGCTCATTTGTATTCATACAAATATGGAATATTTTAGGCCATTTATTGTATTCTATGTAAAGGATGAAACAGATTTTACTAGGAAAATGTCTAGACATTGAACTGAATGCTTTTGTTCGTTCTAGATTTTTTTGGAGGATAATACATATCAGCAGTGATGGCCTCGAGGTTTGGGCGCGCGGTCGAGAATCTCGGCGGTCGCGGGTTCGAACCCCAGGCACACACCTCTGACTTTTCGAAGTTATGTGTGTATTCAAATTGAATTATATCTTGCTTTAACGTCGAAGGAAAACATCGTGATGAAACCTGCACACCTAAGAGTTCTTAGGAATTTCTTAGCTGTGTAGTCCGCCAACCCGCACTAGGCCAACGTGGCGGACTATGGCCTAAACCCTCTCAATGGTAGAGGAGACCCGTGCTCAGTAGTGGGCGTATATGGGTTGATGAAGAAGAAGAAGAAGAAGAATACATATCAGTACCCAAATTTCATTTAAATAACAATTTTTTGCTCTTTATTCGCATAATAGTGTCTTTGTGCAAGCATGTACCAATATGTTTTGTAAATAGCATGATTTTCATCCGTATATTGCGAGATATTTGAGCTTTCAATTATATATGTAATCCGAAAAATATGTATTGTAGTTAGTTTTGTTGCCAATTTACGTATATTTTTCATAATTTATTTATTTATTTATTCTTTATATACTAGATAGTACATAGGCGGACTTAATGCCGTAAGCATTCTCTAACAGTCTACCTTAGGGGAGTGCAGAGATGATATTAGGTATGATTATTTACTTATTAGTCTGTAGCTATAATTTGGCTTACTGAGACTTGTTGGTTTTCAGTTATAAACTAAAACTTACAGTTATAACGATAATAGATAATATCATAAATTATTCCA
Organism: Cephonodes hylas; assembly: GCA_030295005.1. Lineage (NCBI taxonomy): Eukaryota > Metazoa > Arthropoda > Insecta > Lepidoptera > Sphingidae > Cephonodes > Cephonodes hylas. The sequence continues at coordinate 11,321,913 of AP025376.1, read as the reverse complement.
ATCTCCAGCCAAAACTTAACTACCTAAACCAAATACTTGTGAACAACACATACTATTTTCTTTATTCGGGTCAAATCTCAAATAGTTCCACAGCCTGATATCTTCGCAACCGAAGCTGTCAATTTATCAAACAAAATCCCCACTGAATTATTGTACCATCAAGACTAGACTTTATAAGAAGTAGGTCGAGAGTCAATTGTTTGAGGTCATATGTTAGCTAGGATAAAAAGTTGTCTAGTTTTGTTACATCAATAAGATCATTATGAAACTAGGTCTTAGGATAAGTTCTACCCTCGCGATGTAGGCTAAGGAGAAAAGTTCTCGACTGTCATTGACTATGTCATACTTCTTTACAATGAATTAATAAAGTTTGGGTATGGTTATATTTAGTTAGGAATGGAGTGGATATTGAATTTCTTATATTATTGTTGACCTATTGGTTTTTGATGGCTTAAGGGTCAAAATAGGATTCGTTTTAATAGAAATAAATGCAAATATTCCGCGAATTAACATGTGTAGAGATTGCTGCTTGATGAGTATGATATGTGTAGCGTCCTAGCAATATTAATAATAAATTGTAAGGTAAGCGTGAAAATAAATTATTATATAAGCGCTGTTCCCCACTCAAACCGGTTCATTACTACGCCGGACATCGGACCGAGTGGACGGGCTAGACGCTCTTGAGAGTAAGAATTTGTAGTTTTATTTATACAAACCAAACCTGAAACATCAGGATATTACAATATGAATTAGAATTAGGAATCGAAAAGAACCGGGTTTAATGGTCGGATCGGGGTAGGTGTTTTGTGGGTGTGTTTATTTTTTTTTATTGTTTAGAAATAATTTATCGTCGATTGTTGTGCGGTTAATGGCAAATGTAATTATGGTGTCTGACCATAATGAATTGTCGAGAAGTGGGCATAGATACCTCATAACTTAATCATTTCGACAATCCTATCATCGAACTATAGCATACTCGAAATTATTAACATGTCTAAAATTTTTATTAAAAACTCGAAATCGTTTCGGTAGTCTTTTGAGGCGGCCTTTATAGAGAAGTGGAACTTTCGGCTGATGATGATGAAACAGTTTTGTCGGACCGGTGCAACAATATACTTTTTCCCTATCACTTGCACCTTGCGCCGCGTCTCAACTACAGGGTGACAAACCCGGCGTTATGAATACAAATCGCTTTAGATATTGAGATGATCGCGGCCGCATTTTAATATTATCATTAAAGATACTGTAGTGTAGTGTAGTGCGGAACTATTGCATTAATTAAACCTAATTTTAGCTTACTCCATGTTAGGAAGGAGAATGTAGTTTATAAATTATCACGTACTTTATCGCCGAGGTAAACATTGTGAGGAAACCTGCATACCTTGAAGTTTATAGGAATTATTGAGGCTTGTAGTCCGCTTATTTTTACTAGATTAGCTGGGTGGATTTTGGCCCGCATCCGGATATAGAAAGACAACAACCTCCGCACATATTATTAACTATTACGCATTATATAAAAGGGAACAAGCTTGCTATTTTATGAGTACTTTTAAGACATCAAATTTGTTGCTAGTTTCACCGAGAACTCAAAGAGCCATAAGGCAAATAACATTTAAATATATATAATTGTTATGTAATAAATTTTGATTACTGTTTGCCTGATAACATAAATAGGGGTTTGCGATAGAGGTACCACATACGATTCCCGAGACATGAAACATAGTTGGCAAAACGTTAGTTTTTGTGAACACATTTTTGCTTACCCTTCATAGAACAACATGATTCTGCTTAAGTGTATGTTATAAATATAATTCTTTAAACAGGTTTAAGGAAGCAGTTAGAAGTTAAATATTTGCGCGTGTAAGAAAGCAGGTTAAAATTAACTTGCACAGTTAAACGGGGCCGCGGGCGCGTGGTTAATGTCCAAACTTGACGCTTAACTTCGTGTAGTTAAAAATTTTAAGCACACGCGTGTTTTAGCTAAAATGTTGTAAACTCTTAAAGTGTTTTATGCTTAATTCTGTTGTTTGTGTATTTTGGTTTAACTCCACGAGGGGAACGAGCTTAGCATAGCGATCTAAGTTCTTTTAATTATTATTTTTTTGTGAGAATTTTAAATGATGAGAGAGATGTAAATGATATGCTAGAGCTATTTTGATTCCAGCATGACGCGTATAAGCTGTGCCGGTACACCGACTAAAATCTCTTGACGGTCTGCGTCCAATGTAATATTAGTGTTCAGTTTTCCCTAAGATTCCTTTATATTAACTAAACATATGCACATCAACGAAAGTATTTAATTAAATGTACATTCTAGTATAAAAATATTTTAATTTTATCGCAACTATTCTCATTTTAAGGGACAAGATATATTAATATACGTTAGTCAATACTAATGTATTAGCAGCCTTTCTCACGTCCACTGTTGGACTCTCTGGCCTTTCCTATGGCACGCCACTGGGCTTACTACCAGCCACCATGCGTAGGTAATCTTAGTACTATTTAAAGCAAAAACATTTTTCAAATCAAAATCACCCGTACCATTTAATATAATATCAATTATTTCTGCTAAATATAAACACTACAAGCGTAACAAAGCACACAATTTGATTTATCGTATCAAACAGCGGTACATCTCACAAATGTGTCGACAAAGCAATGTTTGGCGCCGGCAAATGAAGCGAGCGCAATCACTTATTGGTTTAGGATGGAGACGTGCGGGCACCGAACCCGTGTCCGCTCAGCCGTGAACCCTCTACCTATACGAGTGTGTTGTGCACCTTTATGTCGACGCTTCCCGATTGTGGATACATTTTTATGTATAGAGTTCTTACGAGGTTTGTCTATGGGGTCTGTTAATGGTCTACTTTTAAGCGATGGCATTAAACAACGTTTATTCTTTTTTTACAAGCATGTATGCGAATCGGATGTGATTTTATTTTCTAAAAGAGAAATAAGCAATAATTATATTTCGTTTCAATTATGGCGTCTTACTTCAAAAGTGGATTTTACATAATGCGCAAATAAATAAAAATAAATGATAATTACATAACATTTTTTTTTACTATTAGAGATCCTTTTGACTGTAATACTTTTTGATAACAATCATTTGTCTTAGAATCGTCGAAAAAATATATTTTTTCATGTCTCATTTAACTGCCAGATTACATTTCGTCGTAACGTCAGAATTTGCAAAATGCAAGTTAACTTTCGAAGTAGCGTTACAGTGTCACGTTACTAGAACTTTCGTTTAACCCGATTTCGCACAAAACATTATCAACTACCAACACAGTTAGGCACCCGGCTCGAAGCGCGGGTTACCAGCCTTTTAGTAAAGTGTTCCGATGAAATAATATGTTAAGTGGTAGTGTCTAGGTCTGTGGTTATGTCCTGACATTTTAGCATTCTGGGCAACACAAGCTGGTATTTTATTCTCAATAATGATTAATGACACAATTTTAATGTCAATTTCTTTCCTATCGTAAGGTATTGAGGATTTAGTGATGATGTAGACCAAAATATGTTCTTAACTAGTTAGCTGAAATTAAACATTTTAACTATATAAATAAAAAAATGGTTACTTTAGTTTTAATTTCTGTGATGAATCTTAAATTGACACTAGACGTCATTTTTAATTCTTTTGCATTTCAACCCACGTAAGTCCCATTGCTGAGCCTAGGCCTCCCAAGAATCGAGGTGGGTTTGGCCTTAGTCCATCACGAAAGCTTAATGTCGATTGGTACTGGCGAACTTTGAGTTGTGCCTCACAATGTTTTACACAAAAATAACAAAAAACTAGATATTCTCTAGAGCTGGCAAGCCCACAGATAGCCGTTCGCCGTCCTCGTATCGATTTACAAGAAGCGATGTTGGAAAACATACGTACGTTCGTGTTACAAGAGCATGCGACCTGCATGGGATCACGTTAGCACGGCCTAGAGGCGTAAATTATTCTTACATATCGATTACAGACCAGTTAGTTATGATATCCCTTCGACTTGGAGAAAGCCTGGCTGAATTCTAATATAGTTACATACACTCGTGCTCAGCTTTGTAGCTATCTTATTTCTCGTTATGTGAGGTAATTATATTTCTTTATTCACAATATGGAAAAAAAAGAAATTGAAATGGTCAAAAAAATTATACTCTACGACTGCATATGCTTAAGACATGTTAAGCAAAGAGTGTAGTGTAGAATTGCTTTCTTTATCATTCATAGTCATCATGTTTGGGTTATTAAAATCCGAAAAGGTAACTTAAGAAACAATATTTTTTTTCGCCACTTGTTGAAAATGATTTTTTTTCTTTAACAAAATCGGCTTTTAGTTTCACCCTGTATATTAAAAACGATAAAGATTGAATCCCATTTCTACCAACAAAAGGTTTTGAAATTTATACCAAAATTATATACCCAGCTTTAAAATCTCCTGGTCTGTACCTTGGAGGCTGGGCCCAACACGGCGAGGTCTAATGAACCTTTTATCGCCAATAAGTAGGCTCAATCAAACGGAAGGAGATAATTGAAAAGATAAGGGCAAGAATTATGCGGCCCTCATTCACTGACCGACGCTAAAATTGGGAACATCGGCGGCAAGAAAAATTGGACCGGGTTCTGCCGATTTGGCGGGATTAGACAAAGATTAAGACTCAGGGGAAGCGAAAGATTCTCGTCAGTTATAACCCTTTGTGTAATTATCGAAGGGGAATTGATTAGAAGCATTTTTATGAAAATGTAGCTATACTTTTCGGTTTAAGCTGTGTCAAAATTGATGTGTGGTACAAAAAAAATAATATTTGATATTTTGGGCCATAACCTTTCAATGCGCTAAACATCCAATTCCGTACAGCATTGTACGTGTTATTGAGTAACAAACATCCATACACCCGATTTTTTACATTAATATTATTACATTATTAGGAAATTCCTAGGTGTGTAGTTCACTGACCTGCACTAGCTCTTAACTTATGCCATAATTGTTATAGAGGAGGCCAGTGCTTCGCAGTGAGACTTATATAAACTGACGATGACAAAAGTAATAAAACCTCCTTTTTTAGCATGTTAATATCCAAAGAGACCATCCAGTCAAAAAGTCTCTTATAATTTCATAAATTCCCATCGAACTGCTGAGATTTATCTTCCCAATCCGCTTACATGTCAATTAAAAAATTCACTTTGAAAATTCGAAAGGAATGCCTGCTAGTCAATTCCAGTGCATATGTAGTTTCAATTTATCCGACTCGTTAAAAAATCACGTGTAACTCAATACTCAGTATTAAATCGTCGACTTCTGAAATCGGTCAGTAGTCGGGGCGAGTAACGCGACACCGAAGCGTCGTGCTCAATAAACGATCCATGTAAATATGTACTGAAATCTCGTGACGGACCCTGTTGGTCATTAAATCCAGCTATCGGATTATACTGCAGTCCAGTGCGCTGCGGAGGACTCGTCCGTTTAATTCCTAGTTTGTTAACATATTCGTATCCTGCAATGTTTGGGGGGAGAAACTATTATATTTAGGATATTATGTTGAATTACAAGTATTTATCGAAGACAAGAATTATAGTAGAAATGATTAATGTAATTTATAGAATGAGTAAAAAAGGTAGGGAAAGAAATTGGATCAAAAGCAGATCTAGATGAGACGCAAGATGTAGTTATAATATAAAGGGAAGGATGCTTTAATGATTCAGAAATGTGAAGTGCATTGGAGTATTAGGCTTTTCCTTTAGAAAACTCTGAATAGCAGCAAGGAGTCTGGAAATGTATCCGAAAAACGGCAATAGGTTACATACGTTCAATGTCTTATTACGGGAAATATTTCTTATAGTATTTCTTTAATTGACAAACTGTTTGGACGGCTGCATTTACAGACACTTTCCTCTATCATTAAAAAAAGTCTAAAGCAAGCGACCCCTGCGTTTATGTAAATTGTCTCTTTTCTGTCATTACATTTGTAATGGCACTAATCGCCATACAACCCCTAGTTAGTCGTAATTTGTGTCCGAGCCGTTGCATTATTGAGTCGATCGATGCCACTAACTGCCTTAAGTTTGTTCAGTTGAGCTGAGTCGACTTCGGAACTGATGAGTATATGTTTAACTCAGTCGGCGGGGTTGTGGCTGCGGTTCCAAGACTGAGTCTAATGATTTCGACCAATCCAGTTATTCTATGAAGTGGTTTTACGAGAAACAGTACTTATTATAGCATAGTCGCGGATGACGATTATTTTGCTTCTATGTTTATGAAAACTTCGAAAAAAAAACTGTGAGTGATATGATGTTAATAAAAGTATTATTTTTGCGGCAATGGATCTGGTGGCGAAACATTTACATATAGACGTTTCTGTGAAATGCAGTAAATCTATTGATTTCAGGAAATTTTCAGTTTACATTGTGAATTTATTAAGCATATAGAATTAGAAAAACACGACCAGCGTTATAAAAGATTAGTGGACTAAGACCTTAATTTCTGGTATAAAGAAGGTAGCAAATAGATGAATAAGATCTGACCGTAGCAGAAGGTCAAACAATCAATCATAATTAATTACTTTAAAATAAAATTATAGTCAAATTTAAGTTATAAACAGAATCATTTAATTCAGAGTGAAAATCGTGGGGTGCATTTCACTACATTACCATAACTCTCCTCTCAGAGATAGTTGCCAATAGATTGATTGTAACCTTTTATATGTCAAGCACCCCACGACTTTTCCCTCTGAATTAAATGATTCTGTTTATAACTTAAATTTGACTAATATTGATATTTGACTTTAATTTTATGATTGATTGTTTGATCTTCTGCTACGGTTATAAACTCTTTGTTAGTAATAATTATTTTCTTGTTTTTAGTTCGGTTTGCTATAAAAGCGTGTTTTTTTAAACTATTATTTATTTCGTCACTGGTTGACCCAACTAGCTCGTCGATTCAACGCCCAACCCTAGGATATCGGAAGATGCGCGGGAAACAGTACAAAGTGCAATCGAGATTTTGCATTTTTACTATAAATTTTCGTTATAAATGTATTACTAAATCTACATAGCTTTAATAATTCATTATAGTTAAGTCCATGTGTGTTTGTAAATACACTTGCGTACAAATAATACATTACCGGTGAAATGAAGTAAATATCATCTATTTCGTTAAAACTCAAGTTGCATTTTGCGCCTGAGTGCTAAATTAGTGTCATTTAATTCATTGTTTGGACGATTGAAAGTAAATTGAATGAATCGTTATAATGACTGCTACAATAAATTTTTGACTGTGTGTGTGTATGTGTGACTGTTAAGTGAAAATTGTGTAGGTACTTCTTACTCCGTGGCAGCCATTGCCGAACAATAAATGACAAGTTTGTCAAAACTTTTTGTCAAATATTTCCATGGTGTCCGCAATACCATCATTCTTATTAGATTTATGGTGGCCCAGAAGAAGAAGTGTTTTCCGCCGATTTCTGGTCTCCATTCCGTAAAGTACACGAGCACATTCAGCGATTTGGTGCCGAAGTAACCGCAGCCTATTGAACATTAGTTCTCTGAATGTTCTGAACTCCTCGGCTACGCGTGCCGCGGTGTCTTTAGCGGGAACTCCGGTCTGAAGCTGAGCTTCAAGTTTACTCATCCTCGTCGCAAAACAGTCCTCCAGCCTGCTCTGAGCCTCCTGAATGTCAGTCAGTTGAGCCATAACGGTTACGGTAAGATTTGTTGTTTTACGCTTGCCCGTGTATGTGCCGGCAGGTGGTGGAAAATTATGTTTTAGTCACATATAAAGGATACACAACTCTTTGGTAAAGTCGTAAAGTATAAATAAACTGAAAACTATTAATTTTTTTTAAATTTAAAATCGAGTCGATTTACGTACACGTCTATACGTTTTGACACCCACCGCCAAAAAAAAAATTAAATTTATAACTTAAATTTGAAACTTCACAAAAGTTAATAACAATAACGAAAGCATCTCACGTCCCATTAACAGCCCTTACAACTGCATATTCAACCATAAATCCCATTAATGCAAATAATAAATGAGACTGTCATAAAATTTAAACCAGCCTGTATTATCAACAGCCCTTAACTTCATTAAAGGGGCACGAAAATAACATTTCCACCCCAATATTAGAAGGATTAAGAGATGCGAGTCTCGAAATGAACAGATATCTATGACCTTTCATACTGTAACAATGAGAGACTTTTTGGAGCTTCAAGACGTCAATTTACGTCCCCTTTCGGCACGACCTAATGAACTCTGAACATCTTTAATTGTACTTTAGTTATGCCTTTTAAATTTAACGGGTCAGTCGGGGGATTGGAAATTCAATTTTGGAGTTGAGTTTTGGTGTCATTTCCGAGTACTGTTACACCATTTAGCTATATCACCAGATGAAGAAGTGGAGATAAATATAGATTGCTAAGTGAATGAATTTAATCCTTAGTCTACCTAGATGGCTTAGTACTTTACTCAAAGAATACAAGTATGTAAGACAATATTTAAGTACATTACAATCTATTTCATCTCAAAATTTGATTATTAAAAGGAAAAAGAAACATTTAGCTATAGAGACATTGGTATGCCAACGTTACTTAAAAAAGGCAGACTGAAGGTTAGTCTAGTAAAATCAATAAACCGACGTTTTCTTTCCATACGCCTATGCTGGATCTTAACATTGCTTAATCGTAAATTCCATCTACCTTTATTAACATCTTCATGCACTCACGTTGCCCCAAAGCCGTGTTCAGATCGTCACTTATCCAGCAATAAACGTCCTAAGTTCTACGTAAAGTGAACGATACGACCTTACTTAAAGCACTAGCGCATGCTCGCATTGTCCAATTTAAAATTCGAGGGCCCCATCGCCCCATCGGCACTCCGCGATAATCTATGGTGATTACATTTCTCTCTGTCGAAAAAGTTTTTTGGCTCGGTCTTTCGTACCGTTCGAACTAAGATAACGTAATAAATCCTCCTCGTTTTTTCACCGCCAACGGGTTTCGGCCTCCTTGCATACTTCGATGTAGTAATTCGTTAAAAGTACGAAGTAATTTATGCTAAAATTTTTGTTTTCATAAAACTTGTGAAGGGTATTTTCATTATTATTTATGGATCTCTCCCCGTGCTCTTAACATTCTTGGGAGTTTTGCTGTGTATTTTTTGTTGTTGAACTATGTTTACTTAAGAGATTGCATTCTGTTTGTATGGGAATAATTTTTGATAAAATATTTTTATTTTGTCGATTGGGTTAAAAAATATAAATTATGCAAAATAAATATATGATTACGACTACTTTTACCTTACTATGTCACTGATTCACGGAAAGGAATAAAAAAAATGAGTTATAAACAAAAACAATCGAGAACTGAAGTAGCCTAGCCCATTTTCGTAAGGATATAAAAACTTGCATACGCAAAGCTATTGAGCTTTCGTCAAAGTCTCAGAGAAATTTGACCAGTCTTTGAAATGTAACGAACGTACAAATTTTCAGTTTGAAATAATCTAGAAGTTAAAATGTGTCTGAATTGTTACAGATGCAACTCCATCAAATGGCGCGTTCTCTCCAGCTTCCCAAATAAACAGCAAAATGGAGAGGCGCGAAGAACTGCACCGGCATGGGTGCAGCATCGCCAAGCAGACCATCCTCACGACCCACCCTAGCGGGCTGCAGACCAGGGTCTCGGTGGAGCTGGCCAACTTCGACGCCCTCTGTGTCCACGCCGAATGCAAGAGCCCTAAGAGACAAATGTGGGAGGGAAGCCCATTTCTTGGAAGACGTGGTCTTCTAGGCGGAGTATCAGCTCATGCCACTCCGGTTTTGGGGAGGAAAAGCGATGCTGTGAATGAGGGCAGGCTGTCCCAGCAATGTACTCCTGTGATGAGGCGGCGAGAGATGCTGGACAGCCCTGGAGGATCTCCTCTGCCCTCCAGGAAGGTGGAAGAGGAGGAGGAGGGCTGCGAAGTGGATAATAGCGTCATCAGCGGCTGGCTGAAGTTTCGAGACAATAAGAGGGTGAGTAGTATCTTCTGTACAGCGTAGTAAAATTTTTAAGTTGAAGCTTTAAACAATAACGAGTACTGTGTAATATATTTAGGTATATTTTTGGTACATAATATATTAATCTTAATATTTCAAATAAAAAATGCCCTCTGCGTTAAACATAGTATTGTAAGCTTCCTTTTTACACAACACATTTACAACTAACCGTCACTCACTGTCTTGACCCTATTCTATGACACAAGTCTTATGTCGTGCTTATCACAAATTGCGGCAGAATTTTCTTAGTAATTTAGTTTTTTTTAACCAACATCTGATTCAACAATCTCAAGGCCTTTAAATTCAAAAGCAGGTCTTTAAACTATGTCAGTATAATACCTTTTCTATCAAGAAGAACGTGATCCGAAGATTCCCGCATAGATTAATTCCTTATTACGTACTAGAAAGTCATTAATTCGTGAAAAATCGATAGTAGTGAGTGTAAATGGGCCAAGTGTGGTAACAAGCCGCGGCGGTAGTGTGCTCCAGGCTGAGAATAAGGACTTGTACCTGCAGGAATGAAAGTATCAGGAGGCGGCGAGATGAGAGCTCCGCAACTGGGCTAAGGGCTTTTCAGCGCGTGAGTCCTAGGGACGGGAGGATGTCGAGGCTGCTAATGGTTTTATAAAATGTATGGTGCATACTTGCAGTACAGATTATTATGTATCTAGATCAGTGGTACCCAAACTTATTTTATCTACTGCCCACTTTGAGAATAAAACATTTTTTAGCGCCCCCATTAAAACGCGCGAAACCACAAATGAAAATAAAATAAATTATTTATTTAACCGTCATGTCATCCTAAAAAAAAAAAAAAACAAGAGCCACTCTGGACAGCAGTGACCACTTTTCACCCCTATTACCGAAGATTCTTCTAAAAAAATAAATAAATAAAAACTGCATAGTATGGTCATGTATATTGCGATCTAATACCGATTTTGGGCGCGTATCTACCGATTTTTGACGCTCCTAGCTAAATAAAATTACAAATCACCCCCCAGGCCTCTAGACTCTACACAACGTCACCATTTACTTTCTGGGTCTCTTACCGCCCCCCTTGAGACCTCCAGCGCCCACAAGGAGGCGTTATCGCCCACTTTGGGAAAGACTGATCTAGATGATTGATGTAGTACTATGGAAAGGATCTAAAGAAGTCAGTGCAATATAGAGTATATTGCTAAAAGGTTTTAGTTGGAACTAAAAATATTTTTTGTACATATCCAAGACAATAACGGAATTCTTGTAGTTGTTGTTATACAAGCCTCGCGGATTAAGATTGTTGAGTGCAATGGACAGCTTTCCAGTGTCGGGTAATATTTTTTTGGTAGCCCAAAAAACAGTAATAGGCTGATTTAAAACATAGATAGCAAAACGTAGGTAAAGGAATTAAACCTTTTTCTTCATTGTATGATATTTTCAGAAGTGTAAACAAAGAAAATAAGTGGCAGTTACAAAATAAATCCGTATTTCCCCTGTGTTTCGTTCCACAGTATTAAGTAGTAACCTATAACATTTATTGTACGATTTTTCAATCTGGTGTTGAGCACGTTCGCAACTAGTGTCCAAAACTATAAAGTTGCTAGCGTTCGGAGTGTTTGGAAATTGTTCCACAACGCTTTTTGTTATTTTCGTTGCGGTTTTAAGACTTTGCGCTTTTATAGACGTTCTTTATAACTGTTCAATGTAGACGAAAAGGTTTTGTTTTACGATAAAGGTTTATTTTTTTGCACACAAGTTAAGCTGTGTATAATTTTTTTTAAACAGCAACCTGCATCTATGAAACAAAAATATGTTCTGTAAATATTCATCAGTCGCAGGCATTGCTTAAGATATGGTTGATGATATTAGCAGCCCCGTAGCGTAGTTGGTTAGACACTAGCTTGCAAAACGAAAGGCCGTGGGTTCGATGCCCGCTCCGATATAAATGTTTGTGTGATCCATAAATATTTGTTATGGCTCTTGGAGTGAGACCGAAAAGTCTTGCATAGTTTCTGATACCTACGACTTAAGACTCGTAACTTGATTCAGCTGAAGGGAGAACTAGCATATTAGTATTACATAAAAATATTACTAAGCAAACTAGTATTAAATAAAATATGTTTTAAAACATCGATATGTGTCGCATCATTAGTCAACATCAAAGTAATAGGCGCAAGCGTTTCCTCGCGAAAGACGCACTCCAACCAGCGGCTTGTAACTAAATTACTCTTTAATTTCTGCTATATATGTGGTCGATAAATGCCCATTGTTAACTCGAGGACGGAATTAACGTTTAACCTGAGGGTTTAATTTTAAAATGTTGTATACAGTTAATGTTTTGAAGTAAAGTAATTATTTAAATAAAACTTGTTATAAGACCAAGTAATTATTATATTTTGAATATGAGATGAAAACACGCTTTAATATTACATATTATGTATGTGCAATATACATACGAAACTTCACGCTTGTATTTCCCGAAGAATCGGCAGAGGTGCATTTCTGCGTTCTCATTTTGCTAGTTACGTATCGATTTTTCATAGTAAAGGTCAAACCTATTGTTTTTTGGACACTTAAACTATACGCGCTGCTTCTTATAATTACCTGATAGAAAATTATATCGAACACTTTTTGACCCGGGAATCGATCCCGGGACCTCAGGTCGATCAGCACATACTAGTGCGTTTATCCGTACACGAGACAGTATTTAAATTTATAAATCAATAAAATTAAATAGTTTATTATAAAGCGAGTTTTTTACAAATGCAAAAAATGGACGAAATTATTTTTTATCTCGTGTCGATAACTTAATTTTTAACGAGCTTGAATCTTTTCGACTTTATAATATAATTATCACTGACATACTCATACTAATAACAGAGTTGCAATTTAAATATTAAGGCCAGGCAAGTTTCTATTGTCTTAAGGCACCAAATAACCTATAGATTGATTTAAACAGAATCACCAAGTTATGGCATAAAATATCGCCCAAGATCCCCTTCTACCCCAATCAGCCAGCCGTAGTACAAGAGCCCACAATAAACGGCAGACAAATGCACTGTCGTTTGTGAATAATCACCTACATTTAGCAGGGTCGGTACAAATGCGCACAATTTGCGATGTCCTCGGACAGTCTTTGTCCCAGCAAATCTATATATCATGGTGACCAATAAACACCGTCATTGCCAATAACGGCTGATGTGTGCTATTGATGGAATTACGGAGAATGTTCTGTAATCTTTGGTGGTTTTTCAGAGATGTTGTGTGTCATAATAGCTTCGAGGTATACCTTAACATTTCGAAGTTATGTGTGTATTCAAATTGAATTATTACTTGCTTTAACGGTGAAGGAAAACATCGTGAGAAAACCTGCACAACTAAAAGTTCTAAGATGTTAACCGCACATGGCCAGCGTGGTGAACTGATGCCTTAACCCCTTTCAGATATAGGGGAGGCCCGTAAACAAAAGTACGTATATAGGCTCCTGATGATGGTGCAGAAATGCACCTTTGCCTTCTCCTACAGATGTAATGTGTCTATGTGCATGTAATGTGCATAGGTGTGATGTTATGTAACAAGACCGCGTTTGTCGTGAAATTGCCGCGCGGATGGCCGTTCCCCCGGGCGCAGTTTCGCGGATATGATAACATTCATGAGTACAGGTATTCGACTCAGAATAACACAATCTGGTCCGCTTAACCATCTCATCAATGGGCTAAAGGTTTTTTTAATGAATTTGGTTTTTGAGTGGTCTGAGAATAGGAGTATTTGGAGTTTATTTTTCTAGTCAGTACTCTTAGTCTTATGGAAGACGTAAAAAGTGAAGCATAAGTAGGTAAAAAAGTAATGAGTATGAATGTTTTTTGAAGTCTGTTATCAAGGTTGTGATGGTTAGTTTAAATTCAACCTTGTATAGCGGGTCTAACCTGCAATCTTACCGCTTCGAAACCTTAACCCAACCTCGAGACACCAGTATATCAAGAAATCTAAAACAAAAACCAATAGAGAATCAGTTTAAAATCAGTGTAGTAGGCGCTTCGTCAACGTCGCGCGGGGTCGGCCGGCGATACATCAGCCCGCCATCTTGTCGGCCCGATGCGTTTACACCGTTTCACGCGTGTTTCACTTTTCACTCGGTCACTGGGGAGTGGGAGGGAGTAGGGGTCAATATTGTACAATAAGTATATGGAATGTTGGAATAGTATGTTGGTGACGAGACTAAAATATTCAAACGGTACATTATATACCTGTGTAAGATCAAATATCTTCTTAGTACCCTTTTGATTTAATAGGCATAAGACCGTGAGAAAGAACAGGCCCTGTACCATACCAGCCTAGAGTGGATTTATTTACTTCAGATACCTCAGAAATTTTTGCTGGCTCAGTGGTAATTAAATCGGGATGTTTTCTTTGACCGTTGACTTGAATACATATTTTCCAAAATTATAAACCACGCGTAAACCACGCGTCTAACCTTCGAAGTCACCACACACACACACACACACATATCCATCCTTCCATATGCACATACGGAAGTAGTGCGGATATTTATGCGGTTTGATATCGAACATTTCTAAAATAACAAATTTCTAACCCACTCCGGTCCTGTAGGCCTGCCTCTAAGTTGATTTATCCTTTCGCTAAACCCTATCCTTTGGTTATGGGTAGCGCAGGTGTAGAGGGTTAATCATTTTTTGTTTGATGAAAATCTACTTGAAAATTACCGTTACTCTTGGACTCATGTCACTACACCAAGCTGATAGCAATAAAATCTTTCTGGAAAAACTTTTAGTAGGTCGCAAATCAAATTCGAGTCGATTAGTCAATATATCCATGTGTATTATATTTCAGTATTTATAAAAATATATAGGTAGAATGAAGTAATTAGATTTAGGGTTCCCAGAATACAAGCCGAGTAGCGTCAATAGGGTTAATAGGCGTTAATAGTGTAGGTAATGTCTAGTTTACATTGTTTAATGTGAGGTATCAGGATATTCTTATCTATATGTCAAATTGCTTTTATTAGATTATTATTAATAGATAATTACAATTATCTAACGCTTGTGTATTTTGTCACAATAACAAAGCACTAGAGCTTCTATGTAAAAAGCAACACTGTTCTCAGTAGCTGCAAGGATTTTGGTAATATTCCCAAAAAATCTCAATAGGCTCCTCCTCCCCTTTTACATAGTAAAACTCAAAATATGAAATTTTGATGCAAAAATGAATTTCTCTATGTTTTGTCATTGATACTTCGTACTTATACCAAGTATCTATTTTTCCTGTCCGTCTCTTTGTCTGTTGGCTTATTTCCGTCGCGTCTAGCAGCTCATTTAGACGAAGTTGTTACAACTCCGTAAATCCTTTTGTTCATTTGCGGTCGCTTAAGGACGGAGACAGCACATCGCAATTTGGACGAATTGCGCCTCAACGAGGGCTTGGATTAACACGATACTTCAATGTATAAGGAAATGGATATGCGCTTGAAGAATATTCCGAAGCAAAAATGTGAGAACGAGTTTGCTAAGTTTTATGGCAGAATCGATGAATTGGTTTCGGTGACCTTTGACATGGAGATAATGTGGACCCTGGTTTAAACAAATCGAGAGTCTTAGGTTGAAGTTTCAAGATTAACTAAATTTTATTTGGGTGGTGAAGAAATACTTCATACCTTCAGGTATTTAGGCATTATAGTATAATTAAGCATATTTATCATTTCCCAGGAGTATATCAATATCTCACCACGAGCCCTAAGATCTTGGTTCAGTTCTACTAAAATTGCCGCATCCATGCGTTTCTCCATCTCGCACACTTGATACGTTAATTTCTTTAGAGTATAAATAATTCATTTATTAACGCGTATCACTGTATTTCACTCTAATGAAAACACAGCGCGAGTAAATGTGTACTTTATTACAATGACTTAAAATCCATTTTACATTGTGCACGTGGAGATGTTTTAATTCACCATGATTTATGTAAGTCTCGCCGTCTCATTAGATTTGTATGTGGAATCACCATTGTAGTGTGATATGTAATAAAGAACCTTTTATTTGTGATGGGAGGTCTTAATAAAATTGATATGAACTGATGTTTTTAGATCCTTGTGATTTTACTAATGAATTTGTAACTAAAAATTTCGTTTAAATGATATAGTGAGTACATTATCCCACAGCTGGGAGGTTTTCTATAATTAAACTGGGGCTTAGATTTTTAATGCGTAGAAATATATACTTTTTGTAGTGGCGTATTTGCTACTTTGATGTCACAAATAACTAAATTCGAAGCAAATATCCAAATCACGCTTACATTTTCTTGGTGCGGGGATCGAACCCGTGGCATCTGGTTTCGCAGTTTGGTGTCTAGCCAACTGCGCTACGGGGCATATTAATAACATACTATTACAGTTTATTCCGCCCGACTTCCCCACAATGGGACTTAATCATGAACAATTCCATCATCAAAACCCATTATGGGAGTTAGATTTAAAAACCCTCTAATTTCAGCGAAATAATTTCCGTCATTCGGGGTCGCATATTGGAATAATTTTGTCGTCCCTATTCGATGGGGTTGGTTGATGATTGAAATAATTTGGTTCGGCTGTGTTTTATATAAGGGATATTGGTGATTTTAGTGATGTTTAGTTGTAGTCAAGAATGTAGAAAGTAGATAAAATGTTATAAATACGACAGTTTTTCTATTTTTTTATTACGTTCAAACTCCGGTACTAATTTGTATGATATGGCTGAATTGTATGATTCTCTGGGAATTGAACTCGGAACCTTTAAATAGCACACCTTAAATTTTCCTTCCATGATTACCAGTCACTCATCATACGAGTCTCATACCCTGTCAATGGTAGAGGAGACCCGTGCCCAGCAGTGGGACGTTTATGGGTTGATGAAGAAAATCATATCAGTACCTACTAGCTAAATCAATATGTTAACTTACAAATACAGAACAATTGAATGATACAAGAAAGAAAACGTCAGAATGCCGAGCATGCCGAACTTACTATTAGAAAATCATATGCTTGGCACGGTCGCTTTTTAATATTTCGGGTTGCGTATAACTTGAAGACTTTTGTATATTATATTATACTAGCGACCCGCTCCGGCTTCGCACGGGTGCAATGCCGATATTTAATGGATGTTATTATACATATAAACCTTCCTCTCCAATCACTCTATCTATTAAAAAAAACCGCATCAAAATCCGTTGCGTAGTTTCAAAGATTTAAGCATACAAAGGGACATAGGGACAGAGAAAGCGACTTTGTTTTATACTATGTAGTGATTGTGTGCTGTTATTGAGCAGCCATGCATTTTTGTTTCTAACTTTTATTATTGGTCATATGATTGTAATAGAATAAATAGTTGGCATACAAGCGACGACACTCATACATGCAAAATACTGTCTGTTTCCATTCTAGTATAGTATCCTGCTATCCTGCACTTTCAAAGATCGCGATATAACTCAAACATCACCAAAGACGGATAAAAACATCCGATAAAAATTCCCCAACCCTGTCCGGAATCAAACCCCATTGTGCTGCGCGGGGAGGCTCTCACCCCACATTAACATTTATATGAAGGAATCGGTCGGCCGAATGGAATCTTTATTTAATTTATACATCTCAGCGGCGGGATACATGTAAGATCACTGGGTGGGGTTTTAAAGGCGTTTGTGGAGAGTAAAAGTATTTTTTTGTTTGTCTGTGTTGTGACTTGTGGTGTTAGACTGTGTTATCGAGGGGTACAGTTTAGACCTGGATTAGATTACTCACGAGCTAAATACACCGCACTGATTTCAATTCTCTATTCTCTAAATTCAAACAAGAAATTTTACATCGTTATGCAATAATAGTGGCAGTGATGGCCTTCAGGTTTCGTCGCGTTGTCGAGAATCTCGGCGGTCACCTAAAGGTTCTTAGCTGTGTAGTCCGCAAACCCGCACTAGGCCAACGTGGAGGACTAAGGCCTTAACCCTCTCAATGGTGGAGGAGGCCCGTGCCCAGGAGTGACACGTATATGGCCTGATGATGTATGTATATGACCACTATATCCCATTCAATTTTCATACTAACATTGCCTAACTCAGTTATATTAAGTACACCCAACACTCACATACATACTCCTGACCCCAGATTCGAGTCTTGTGTCGTGGGTATCAGAAACTAAGAGACTTTTCGGTCTCACAAACACCCAGACCCGAAACAAATATTTGTGGATCATTCAAACATTTGTCTCGGTGCGGGGATCGAACCCGCGGCCGCTCGTTTCGCATGTTGGTGTCTAGCCAACTGCCGGTTAGGATCGCGTGTACAAAAATGTGTATGCCGATTAATCTGTATAACGTTTAACCATGAATAATGCACATTGTGTGTAATTTTCGGCGAATATCCCGAAACAACCGGCTCACTTAATAAATTCAAATTGGCCGCCATTAAATCTCTACTATGTTATTTTTATATTTTTATGCTGCGATTATGAGTGTTGCTGGCGGTATTGTTGAAGATTTTTGGTCCTAACTTCATGTATTAATTTAGTAGAGAAGAAAACACATTTCAAAAACAGGCTATTGAGAATTTTGTAAGTGACTGATTTATTTAAACATGATTTTATAACATTTTTTGATAGAGATAGGTTGTGATAGAGATGTCCTAATACTAATCAGGGTTGCACTTTATAGGGGTGTGAAAATTTCCTTGAATTGTAACAGAATTAAATCCTGTTAGATATAGAACACTTCTAAAAGAATGTATGTATATATAACTAACAAAAATTACCGATTAATATTGTCTTATTTAGAGCATGATGTACGTTTGAACAATCGCTTGGGTCATAATAGATGTAACTATAGTACGCTCAATAACATATTAATATTCTTTAATCTCTTCGTCGGCCTATTATATATACGTCCCACTACCTCCTCTACAACTGAGACATCATCCTTAGTTCACACAATACAAATGTTTACGGTATGGCGAATTCCTTCATGTCATACCAAAGAAGTATGAAATACTACTGTTACTAGTTCACTCATAAAAGCTGATACATATTTTAATACAGCTATTGATGTGACTTATCTAAACTTGCATCTTTAAAGATTCCATTCCGCCATACATTTTAATAACGACGAAATATATTCATATTGTTGAAATAAACATCTGTAACAATGGCGGTTGACACGTCGACGCGACCTATATCAAAACGTAAAATTAATATAACACCCAACAATACAGGGAAAATCCTTTGCGAAACCACCAATGCATCAAACGGTCAGAACCACTTCATTTTCATTGCTTTTCTACATATTGTTGGGAGATTTAAAAGATCCATTGCCACGCGAAAACACCCCGTATGTTATCTATTGTTGAGTCGATAATCCCGTGCCGGGCTTTAGGTATAACGTGACAATAGAATCTGCTGAATATAAAAGCTGGCGAGGTCCGAAATGACAATTGCAACAAAGAGTGGCCGACCTCAAGCGATGTTTTGTGCGGGCACACGGCTCGCCGGACGTTTTGTTTGACGAAAATTACGACTGTGTACGTTACCGGCAAATGGCTGCTTTGATTTGCCATTCGAATTTTGAATTTCGTTTCAATTTGCGGGTATTACTCTTAAAACAATATTGGTAAAAGTTGGTTGGAACATCATCTTGGCAGACGATCAAGAAAGGTTGATATTCTGAAGTTATGTATAATCATGTAATAAAGTAATTTTTAATCATCAGTGTCCTACTGCTGAGCATGGACCTCTTCAACGGTTGAAAGAGTTTAGATCTTAGTTCGCAATGCTAGTGCATAGTGCGATTTTACGGACTACATCCCTAAGAAATTACTTAAAACTTTTGGGTTTGTAGGTTTCCTCACAATGTTTTCTTTCAAAGTTAGTTCGTTCATTGGTAATAAAATTATATGTCTTTTTCCAATTTAATAAACATATTCACAAAAAAATGCTTAACATCTCCATCGTATAATTAATATAACCAAAGAAAATTAGAATCAATACCACGTATTCTAAACGGTTAAACGTCCTGCCCGGTCAGCCCCTTGTAAGGGAAAATACTGAATAGGATTTATCCCAAAGCTAATTACCGACGTGATGGTTGAATGATGGCCCCCTCCTCCCCTCTACCTCTCCACCCCCGTCTCCCCCGTCGACAATATGGCGCTAATATCCGCATATTGCGCGGGGCGAAATATTCTCGCCCGTGTGGGCGAAGTGCGCCTGCATGTGTTAATGAGATTCAATATTTTTGGATTTTGGTAACGTGAGTGATATGTTTTGAATGGTTTTGATTGAATTGATTTAAGACTGTTTTTGGTTGGGATTTTTGATTGATCCTTAAAATGCTGGAATGAAAATTGGAATGATATTGGTAGCTGTTACATTTGCTTTGCAATTTGAGATTGGCTTTTCTTCATAGCATTAATATCATACATTATAGGTACATATATCTTTTCCAATTATGTTCACTAGGTGCTTGGTGTATTGATAAATTTTGAAATTTGTTCGTCACGGTTTCGAATCCCAGACATATGACTTTTCAAACCTCTTTGAATTAGACCACCGCGATGGCATTATGAATCTCACTAGTGGATGAAACTTTTGACAAAAATTGGTATTATACGCTTATGATGTAACATGTATTTTCTTACCTCTAATTTCGTCTTTCTACTGAAACTAATTGACTTAAAAATATATAAAAAAAACATCCTATATATAACGTTCATTCTTTCCCGATAATTTAATTTGCCAAACAAATTCAGCGCGGGCCGTCCTCCGACCGACAGAAATCAATCAATTCGTTGTCGCTTTATTTAATCGCCAGTCGCAATTATTACACCGGTCTAGTGGGCATCGGAAAACACATCGCTTCGAACAAAACACCTGAGTGATCCCATGAGCGTATTTAATTAAGTCAATACCCATTTTTGATATGTTCAAAAATGTGTGTTCAGTGTCGTTGTCTGTTATTTTATTATTAAATTATACGGCCTTTCCTCAGCTGGACACAGAATTTTTCTATGGTTGATGGCTTAATTTATGGTAGACTCGATAACTCTTTTCCAAAATTTCTATTACAATCCTATTATAGTTTAAACCAAATAAATAAAATTATGGCAAATGCTGTAAAATAAGATCAATACTCTACAATATTCTTAAAGGGCGTCATAATACTCAAAGTGCTATAACAACATCCAAGAATTTAAAAATGAAACAAAATATTCTGCAAATAATTTGACGCGTAACAATTCAATTACAAGACATTACCATAATTGTATTATTGTTCTGCCGGCACTAGATCAACTTGAATAAACTCAAACAGGCTATAAATAAAATTTAATAAAGCGGGAACAGTAACCTCTTTTTACACCGGCCATTTCACCTCTCATATTTTATCTCCGTGTTGATTAAATGTTCGCTTTTTATGCTTTAAAAACGTTAAATGTAATGGCTTTTGTATAGTAAATAGGATTTATGGTCGCAGATTTGTTGTGAAATGTTCAAGACGGTATTTCCTTTCGTGTATATCATCTTAAGAAATTTACTTTTCTCATTAATATAGCTCTGTGGTGCAGTGGGACAGTCACCAGCTTGTAAAACAATGGGCCGCATGTTCGGCCCCCGCACCGAGACAAATATTTTGTGATCCACAAATATTTGTTTCGGGTCTGAGTAAGACTGAAAAGAGTCTCGTATTTCTGATACCCAGGACACAAAAATCTCTCTTCTTAGTGTGGGAACATGTATGGACAACTATGTGTGTGACCTTGAGTTTTTTTATTAATTTGGGTTTATTTATTATACAATTCAGTAACGCTTTGGTTGGATTTTGACTTAAACTCGTCACCTCTGGACCGCATGTCACAACATATGTCGCAAGAAAGTATTATCTACATGTTTTTAGGCCTAATTAAAATTTAATTGACAACTCAATTCTATTGACAATTTCGCGACAAGCTTCTATGAAAATGCGACATTAAATATGATAGACAGGCACAATATCTCCGACCTAGACTTAAACCTAGTTTGTAATGAAGAGGCGTCGCCCCGCCAAGTGTTGTCGCTAATCGGATTTGCGCGTCAAATCGCAGCGTTTGACGGACAAGCCCTTGTCTTTTTAGTCTTATTTAATTAACGAGACTTGAAGATTAATTCTTTGATGGTGGCTCCAGTTTGTTCGTCTGATGGAGGGTGACGTGTGCTAATGAGGGGTTTTTTTGTTTGTGTATTATTGTAGTATTATTTTCAACATGACTCATAGGCATTTTTTTTCATTCCTCATGTGTTTATTTTATTTTTCACATTTTTAAATATAAAGTTTTATAAAAAAAAATACATTTAAAAATATAAAAATTAAACCCGCAGATGGCGGGGTCTACGACCCAAGCCACCGGTGGTTAGGGTCCAAGAGTTAGAAACCGTCTAACGATACGTGCCGTGTCTAATAACACTGCTTTTTGTATCTGGGTTTTGACCCAACAACCGATTGAGAGCCGCCGAAGATGTTGGTCGAGGCTCTTTGGTATCAGCCCATTGGCAGTAACGACTATCGGAATAATGACGGTTGAGTCAACGTCCCATATATCAGTAACCTCGTGCGATAGGCATAGGCATCTTAATTATTAGCCTCTTTTACAACTGAGAGGTTTTAGGCCTCAGTGCGGATTAGCGCTACACACATCAGAAATTCCTAAGAACTTTCTCTGACAATATTTTCCCTCACCAATACTACACGCATTACTTTTTAAAGTAAAAGGTTTGTTGCCTGAAATTTATCCTGCGACCGCGCGTCTAAATCTCGCGGTCATCGCGACTTATTTATTTATGTGTGCGCGCTATGTATGTATAGAACAAAAACGCTAACACTTTGAAGGATACTAATATAAAGTTTTAAACATTCGAGTTTCAGCTTTGTTTTATTGCAGGTTTTTATCACCAGCCACGTGCAGTCGCTTAAATCTTAACAACCTCCATTTTCTCAAAGGGAAATATAGCGGAAACACAGGAGAAAAGCGATGAAAAGTTCCTGCGAATTCGTCAAAGCCTGTACATATGATTTATGACGACCATATGACGTTTCAACTGGAAACTTTCATAATTAAACCCACCTATTTAACATAACATCCCTTTATGGGATAGGCAGATTAGGCTCATGAGCCACGCAGCTGTTACGTCTGCGGAACTTTTCATATTAGAATTGTTTTTATTTGACACCCCGTGGCGCAGTTGGTTAGATAGTCGATTGATGCGGTTTCGATCCACCGAGACGAATGTTTGTGTGATCCACAAATATAGTCTTAGTAGTTTCTGATAGCTATGGCACAGGATTTGTATCCTAATGTGGGTTCAGAACTTTGTATATGACTATGAATTATTATGGTGTCTGTGTACATGATGAGTCATTTTGTGTTTATCACTACATAGTATAAAACAAAGTCGCTTTCTCTGTCCCTATGTCCCTTTGTATGCTTAAATCTTTGAAACTACGCAACGGATTTTGATGCAGTTTTTTTAATAGATAGAGTGATTGAAGAGGAAGGTTGATATGTATGATAACATCCATTAAATATCAACATTGCACCCGTGCGAAGCCGGGGCGGGTCGCTAGTTCCAAAATAAATAAGTATTATTTCTATTAATAGGCTGAAAACTGAAATAATAAGACACGAGTCTTGTGTCCTAGGACATGCGAGAGACTTTTTATTCTGAAAAACACCCGAACCCTAAGGTCTTTGTATTACACAAAAAAATATCGTCTACGGTTATGAATTTTTCTGCAAAATTTTTCCTCAGTGTAAAAGTCCCTTGGCCGTTTTTTACTGTTATAAAGAAATAACTGCATTTCTGGTATAAAGCGCAATGCAGTCCTAACGTTGTAGAAAAAGTCAAATTTATCAGGCAGCAAAATAATGTTTTATACATTTGTACATAACTGCACACCCGTTTTTTCCGAAAGGGGTAGGCAGAGATGCATCCACATTTTCTTAACTGTGATTTTGTCCCAAGCAATAGGCGAGTCTATTGGTCTATGTTGATCCTAGGAATTTTCTCATGAAAAACCCAATAACACTTTACGATCCGGGAATCGAAGGCGAGAACTTGTGATCAAAGTTTTATTTTACATTATTATATGTATTTTTAAAAATTTTATTAAAATTTATTTGATTTTTTTTGTATATTAATTCCATCCTTTTTTCAGTATTAAAGCCTGACAGATTAGTTCATCAGCCAAGCGCGGTATAGGTGGAAGACAGTGCGACAAAAGCTACAGTTTATGATTTTTCCCCCAGCACAGCGAGGCGACAATCCCCGTCACTCAGCCGGTTTAATTGCAAGTGGTAAAACAAACGAGGGACGCCGCGAGTGCGCACCGAAACGCGCCCGCGTCCGCTTGTGGTACACGGGCGGTTGTTGAGCGTTTTTTGATGATATAAAATTATATTTTATGTATTGATTCAATGAAATGTTAATTCATCATATAGATTTTATTAACAATAAAAAATTAATACACCCAACAGTCACATACTTCTGACCCCACACTAAGTTACAAGAGCTTTATCGTGGGTATCAGACACTACGAGAGACTTTTTCGGGTTCACAAAATATTTGTGGATCGCACGAACTTTTGTTTCCGTACGGGGATCGAATCCGCAGACTCACGTTTTGCAAGTTTGTGTTTTTTTTTTTTTTTTTTTATGGAAAAAGGAGGCAAACGAGCAAATGAGCCACCTGATGTTAAGTGGTCAACACCGCCCATGGACACCCACAATGCCAGAGGAATCATCGGTGTGTTGCCGGCCTTTGAGGAAGATATAGGCTCTCTTCTTGAAGGTCCCTAAATCGTACCTGTTTGGGAATACCGCCGAAGGAAGCTGATTCCACAAAGATGTTGTGCGAGGAAGAAAACAGCGTTGAGGAACGCCATTCATCCAGATGATAGGGATGGAACCTCAATTTTTGACGTGTGGTGCGGTAATGAAAGTCTGCAGCAGGTATCAATCCAAAAAGTTCATCAGAGCACTCCCCATGGTACATGCGGTACAGCACGCAAAGCGACGCAACGTCTCTTCGCAGTGCAAGGGGGTCAATTTTCTCGGAAAGAATCCGGTCATCGATGATTCGAGCAGCTCGTCGTTGAATGCGGTCGAGTGGAAGCAACTGGTACTGAGGTGCCCCAGCCCAGAGATGGGAACAATATTCCATATGGGGCCGGACCTGCGCCTTATAAAGCTGAAGGCGCTGAGCCGGCGTGAAATACCGTTTTGCTCTGCTGAGCACCCCAAGCTTTTTCGAAGCCAGATTGGCTTTAGCTTCCAGGTAACCGCAAAATTGGACAGTACTCGAAACATCGACACCAAGGATTCCGAGACTTGACGAGATACCAAGAGAAGTGCCAATGAATTGAGGTGATATTGGAAAGGGAGTCTTTTTTGCGGTGAATGCGCAAACTTGTGTCTTCAATTGATTGAATTGGACCAAATTGTGTCTACCCCAATCTGCAGCGTGATCCAATAAATGATCAATTTCCGACACAAGCATTTTCCGGCAATCATAGACTTGTTCCCGAGAAAGATTTGCGCGGCCAGTATACCAAGCATCCCCCGTACTGTCATCTGCATAACAATGAATGTTACTATTAAGTAACAAGTCATTGATATGCAGAAGGAACAGAGTTGGAGAAAGCACACAGCCTTGAGGTACACCAGCATTCACAGGCATGGAGTCCGAGCTTGAACCGTCAACTACGACCTTTATGCTTCGCTCTGTGAGGAAACTAGTGACCCAGTCGCAAAGTCTCTCGGGCAGTCCGAAAGAAGAGAGCTTGGAAAGCAGAGCTCTATGCCAGACCCGATCAAAGGCCTTCGCTATATCCAACCCTACTGCCAAAGCCTCCCCCTTGCTTTCGACCGCTTCCGCCCACTTGTGTGTTAGATACACCAGAAGATCACCGGCAGATCGCCCCCGTCGAAAACCGTATTGACGGTCGTTTATCATCTGATGAGACTCTAAGTAACACAGAAGCTGGTTGTTAATTATGGATTCCATAATTTTGGAAAGCAAGGAGGTGATAGTTATGGGCCTATAGTTCGAGGGATCAGAACGGTCGCCCTTTTTAGGGATCGGGTGCACCAAACCAGTTTTCCAAGATTTCGGGACTGTACCTGAAGTATAAGATAACCGAAAAAGACGCGTGAGCACTGGTGCCAACTCAGCAGCACAAGTTTTTAGCACAATCGGAGGTATTCCGTCTGGCCCACTCGACTTATGAATGTCTAAGGAAAGCAATGCCTTACGCACCGAGCTTTGGTGGAATCGTATTTCCGGCATGAAGCTCTCACAGTGTGGGATCGTAGGTGGTAATCTCCCATTGTCATCCAAAGTCGAGTTAGATGCAAACAGGACACCCAAAAGATCAGCTTTCTCCTTTGCGCTGTGGGCGAGCGTGTTATCCTCCCTGCGTAGAGAAGGAAGTGATGGCACACAGAAGTTACCGAGGATTGCTTTGGCAAGAGACCAGTATGCTCGAGTTCCTGAAGGAAGACGAACTAGTCTCTTGCCAATGCTCTCGATGTAGTTTGACTTTGCCTCAGCGATCGCCCTCTTGAAACATCTGGCGGCAAAGTTGTACTTCTTTTTAAGAGCTTTGGACTCCACGTCTTGTGACAAATTAGAATTTGCCCAGGCCTGGTAAGACTCCTGCTTCAGACGAGAAGCTTCTTTACAGGCACGGCCAAACCAAGGCTGAGATTTGCCACCGACCGGTAATACAGAGCTAGGGATGAATAATTCCATACCTTGGAGCACTACATCTGTAACCGAGTCTGCAATGGAGTCAACATCGCCAAGAGAGAAGCAAACCCGCCGCCATGGGTAGGAAGCGAAAAAGGTTCTCATGGCGTCCCAATCTGCTGACCTGAAGTGCCAAACACGTCGCCGGGTAGTACGCGGACGTGCAGGACGCTCGTGTGGCACCTCACTCCGAATAAGAGAATGGTCTGATGACCCCAGAGGAGCATCGATGGTAACCTGATAGCCATCGGGATGGGTTGTCAGCAGAAGGTCCAATAAGGAAGGTGTATGATTTTCCACATCAGGCACTCTAGTAGGTGAGTCAACTAATTGTGTAAAACCATAAGCTAAAGCGAAGTCATGAACAGATCTCCCAGTGTGGTCAGTTGTAAGAGAACCTAGCCATTCGGCATGATGAGCGTTGAAGTCACCGAGGATGATTATCTCAGCGGAAGGGATCTGTTCAAGCACGAAATCTGTTGCCATCTGAACACACTCAATGAGTCGGTCACTTTCCGCGTTACCGCTGTGGGACCTATAAAGGCAAGCATAGACTCGAGGATGATCTTGGCAGTCTACACGCAGCCATAAGATGGACAGGTCCTTACCTTCAAGACTGCTGAGGCGACGGTAGCACAAATCCTCTCTGACAAAAGCACATACACCGGCTCGACACAAGAAAGTGTGTTCGATGTTATATCCCGGGTAGCGCAGATACGAGATATCAGAAGGCGAGGATATTTGTGTTTCCGTTAGAAACAGTAAGGCCGGCTTGTTCGTTTCAAGGTGGTAGTGAACGGCATCGAGGTTGGAATGAATCCCCCTAATATTGCAAAAGTCCATGCGGAACATTAAAGGGGTTGCAGTAGGTGCCTTACGAGTAACGCCTCTTGCAGATAAGTTATGGAGCGGAATATTGCCCTCCCCAGAATACGTAGGGCAGCCTGAGCAAGAGTGCTGAAGTGAGTGTGTCTAGCCAACTGCGCCATAGGGCTGTCAATTTTATAAAAATGATGAATTTTAATGTAAAGTGTAGGTGCATACTTATATAACCAGTATTCTACAAAGTGTAGATAGTATACACCAGTCCAAAATAATAGGTATTGCTATTAAAAAAAATATTATGGAAAAGCCAGTAACACATTTCCGGGGAATCGAACCCTAGACCTCTAAATCACATATCTGTGTCGTGTGACCACGAGATTTATGACATACATTTTTAAATATTCTCGACATTGTTGGTTCAGAAGCATTTTCTATGCAGTATGCCATCAAGTGTTGCATATTTAAAGCCCCAAATAGAGTATTGGGTTATAGAGCCTTTGAACATTCTTCTCATTACCTTGAAGCCAACATTTTTGAAGGATTCACTTCTACCACATGAGTTACTTGTGTGTTATTTTTATTAATTAGTTTTTAATGTGGAGATGTAAATTAATTCATGCCTATAATTTGATGAATAAAATATACTACTAAAATATAAGTTATGTTTGTATTCTTCTTCTTCAACAACCCATGTACGCCCACTGCTGAGCACGGGTCTCCTCTACCATTGAGAGGGTTTAGGCCATAGTCCACCACGCTGGCCTAGTGCGGGTTGGCGGACTACACACCTAAGAAATTCGTTAGAACTTTTTAGGTGCGCAGGTTTTATCGCGATGTTTTCCTTCACCGTTAAAGCAAGTGATAATTCAATTTGAATACACACATAACTTCGAAAAGTTAGAGGTGTGTGCCTGGGGTTCGAACCCGCGACCGCCGAGATTCTCGACCGCGCGCCTAAACCTCGAGGCCATCACTAGCCATGTTTGTATTAATCATATTTTATTTTATTTCAGGTAAGTGGCTGTCTTTTTATGTAAGTTACACAGTGTTTATTACCTAAGTTCTGTTAGAGATTTTGCTCATACAGTGATGTGATTGTTATGGTTACAAATTACAAATACCAATGCTGTTACGTCATATTAAGCAGATATTTTGTTTTCGCGGCGTTTTTTATATTTATAGCGTTTTTTTACCCGCTCGTCTGCACCCACACCACTCCACAATGCACTGAATGTGTGTACAATTCTCTACACACTCATTTATGGTGTACTTTTTAATCCTTTGCCACAGTTACATTCAATGACAATTTGTATTTTTACGTGAAATACCGAATGAATTTGTGTGGAAATGTGTAGAGTTTTTCATAGTGACTAGTAATTTTACTCTAGGACTTTGGTTGTTAATATAGAAAAATGTAGTGACAATAGTAAGGTCATAAACTTCTATTGAATCCAGTGAATACACTGGGAACTGGTCTGGCAAATAAGAGGGGTTCGATGTTAGTCCCCTAGGTGTGCAGGATTTTGGCTACTTTTTACTTAAACTTTAAAGTGTGTAATAATTCACTTTAAAGACACATAATTAAAAAAGGGTACTGGATATTTATGTTTGCATATGAATCTACGACCTTGATTTTATCTCAATCATCCGGTCATTGAGACCAGATTTTTCACTTATTTATCACAATCCTCAATGGCTTTTTTAGGCCAAAAATACGTGTCTCAAAGCGAGAATTGAACCCGTATCCTTTTGTCCTACATTCGGCTATTCAAAACCGGTGTTGGTGTCTTCAAGGCTCCTTACAAACCAGGGCGGAAGGCGCGTAATCATCACGCTTTCGTAAAGGAGGCTTCTTTAGAAAAACACGACGACAAAGGAAGGATCATTGTGACGACATACAAGGCCTAAAAATGTTTCGGCTCTTTTTTGTGTACGAATATTTCGTATTGTGATGTCTTGGTTAAGTTGAATGATTGAATTGAATAAGATGATACTAAAAGGTTTGTATAGAATTAAAATATGTGCTATATTGGTTGTGTGTCTTAACTAAGTGAAATGAAATAAGCAACTATTTGTAATAAGTACTGCTGGTTAGTTAGTGACTAAACGATCTATTAGGTTTTAGGCAACTTGGGGTTAAAAATTATACAAAATTAACATTCTATGACCTATCTAGCTGCCGAAGATTATTTTTAAGCTAACTTAGTTTAAAGGTTAACTTACCCTACCTGGATTAATAACCCTGTTAGACAAACAGCCTGTTGGACTGCCTAGTAAGGACAATAAGGCCACCTCAAGTGTTCTGTGCAAAGAGAGGTTATTCTTCGACCCTCTTGTAATGCTTCTACACAATAGGATTCAAATCGAATTTTTCTTGGCTAAACACTCGTATTGTCTTATCCAAGATTGACTTCATTGTGTAGTCTTTGAATGGTTTTTTTTTCATCCGTCAATGACGGCGGTCGCACAGTATTTCTTTTTATAAATAGGGGCATGTTTTTCTGTTTTCTCGATAGATTTATTACGAAATAAAGTTCCTAGAAAATGAGAAATGTGTAAGTGTATAATGTGAAAGACAGAACTTAATTAACATGTTAATTAATATAAGTATAATTCTCGAGTTATTTTGTGTTTTTTGCTTAAAATGTTTAATGCCATAAAGTACTACCCTTCCATTAGGTGGGAATTAAAATACCAAACAAAACGTGAGTATAAAAATGTTTTATTGTTTAGTTCCTTCGAATACAGGCGTAAGGTTATATGTAATGCATCCCGTTGAATTTCCACACCTAGCTTTTCTCGCACTCGACCAATTTAACTGCAAAGGCACAAATGAAAGTAGTCAATAAAGCGAGTGCTTTTAAAGAGAATCACGTACCTAAGTTGAAACTGGAAATGTTAAAGAAACAATGAGTAGAGGAAATAAACAGGAGGAAATAGTGATTAAGTATAACTCAGAATGAAGAAAAATTTATAATACACAGTTATTTCTTGTTTTTTCCAAGATTGACGGGACTGTCTTTTAGACGAAAAGATATTAATAAATAGGTAGATACTCATGATATATACTCAGCCTATCGCCGTCCACTGCTGAACGTAGGCCTTCCCAAGAAAGCGCCAACCATCCCGGTCTTCTGCAGCCCTCATCCATCCGTTACCCGCCACCTTTCTCAAGTCGTCGGACCATCGTGCTGCAGGTCGTCCTACACACTACGTCTGCCTAAACGCGGTCTCCACTCCAACACTTGTCTGCTCCACTGGCCGTCCGACCTTCGGCAGATACTCGTGATAATTAGTTTTAATTATGAGTTAGACTTATATGGGTGTCATTGTATGTTTTTATTTGTTAATGTGAATGATTGTAATTTTTACTGATTGTAAAATATCAAAGTTTTAACCCCAAGCAACTGCCGACAATTTCCGACATAATTCTAATCCCACTCTAACATACACGTCTTGTGTCACGGATGAAAGAAACTCAAAAAGTTGTTAAGTCCCACTAACACTCACCCGAAACAAATATTTGTGGATCACACAAACATTTGTCTCAGTACGGGTTCATACACAAGGCCTCTCGTTCACAACCAACTACGCTACAGAGACTAACGTAATATGCCTGGAGTTTAACAAAACACATTCTCCACTGCATTTCCAGTAACTAAGCCGAGGCTGCGTTGCTAAACGTTCTCCTAAGTTCATATTTGCATACCGAAGTTTGTAGTTAGGCATATAATTTTCAGCTGAAGGTAGATCAGTGACCGGCGGTAACGGCAGTTGGGTTAACAGTACCTCGGAACTAACTACTGAGCCGTGACTTTAGCTCAAGTTCACAGTCTCGCCTTCGACCAGAGTAATTTAATAGTTTCCATGCGGTGTAATTGGAGAGATGATCGCGGGTTTTTAAGGGTGGTTTTTTTAGAGGTGTAGTAGTGAGACAGCAATGTATGTTGTTTTCATGAATAAATACGGGAATATAAATTATATAATTAAAAAAAATTATAATTTTATATTGTGTTCGACAGAAAGCAGTTTCATACATCGAGTGTGATTCTCGTTTAAAAAAAAAAACAGTATAAAAAAGTGTTGAAAAATGACGATTCAAAAGAACTTGTAAAAGTCTATTTGAATAAAGGAGATTTGACTTTGACTTTGACTTTATCTGAATTTGGTTGTAAGAAAATGCCTAAGAAATAAAATCTGCTATTACGGAAAGCATTAAATTATTAAATATAATTTAAAACGGTGACAAAATGTTTTTTAAATACAAACCACAGTTACTGCAATGCTACCAACACCGAAAGACAAGAGATGTACATACAAATTAATCTGAAATTCGCAGTGTCCCACATTTTGCACCACAATCTATGAATAACTACTAAATTTAGTGAAGCGAGAGCTATCGAAAACTGTCCGTTACAACAATACAAAGTAGTTAACTTGCATGTAGATTAACCAATTATACAGTTAGAATAATTGGACCGGTTTAACCCACAGTAAGTGGGGCTAAATTGACATCGGTGAGTTTGATCAAATGAGCGTATGTATGTATATTGCTAAAATTGCTTCTATATTCGAGTAGATGAAGAACCTAAAACAGACATCATACATATGTATTAAAAAAAAGCTATTGTTGCTCCTTAGTTAACCTACTAAAGTATATGTTAATAAAAAATATTTTTTGTCGGGATTTTCTTTAACGCTAGGGGGTTTTGCAATCAGCTTGGCTATTACCTGCCGTGTCAATGGACCAACATAGCTATACAGGGTGTATTTAGACCGCGATCGAAAACTGAGGCAGGTAATAGCGATAGTGATTACAAACCCCCTGGCATTATATAAAATCCCGACAAACAAAAAAAATTTTGAGGTTTTCCATACAAACCACATACTTTTAACACCGATGGTTGTATGGAAAACTTCAATTTTTTTATTTTTTGTCGCGATTTTTAATATCGCTACTGGGTTTGAGAACACCCTCGCTATTACCTGCCTCAGTTTTCGATCACGGTCTAAATACACCCTGTATAAGATGCTAATGTTGTTCTTAGTTTACTCATCAAAGTAAAACTTATATTTCTTGGGCTATTTTTGTTAGTTGATAAGAAGCTGAGAAAGTCCAACATTGACATTTGTAAAAAGACATACGACGCTTTTGAATAATCTATAGTTTTGATATTGTTATAAGAGACGGTGTATTTTTTAAAGTTTCTTTTTTGAGGTTGTATAAAAAAATGTCGAGAATAATAGATTATTCTTTCTCCAGCTTTTTTGTCGTTAGAATAAAAATATATGATTTATAAAGACGAGATTTGAAGACTCCAAAAAAGTCTGTTTTAACCGCATTGGAATACATTAATGCTTTTGTTACTAACAAACGAAATTCCCTAGACATAAAATAAAAAAAATATACATCAGTTGTTCGATACAATTCTCAAATCAAATTGACCTGAATTCTACGTTTATACAACTTCGATATCATGATGTTTTTATTCGGAATTCTCAGCACGTAGTCTAGAGGTAAAGACAAAGTCTATTGTTGAAAAGCATTAGGCATTTTATCGGAGAAAACGTTGAGTGCCTAATACCATTAGATCCCACGTAATTAGGTAAGAGTTAACTTGTCGGTCTGGGTTCTTAGAAGCGGTCTACGAGAAATTCGCAAATCGCTATAAAACAAAATGTCTTGAAAAACATTGGAGTGGTTGGTTCATTAGAAATTGTTCTATATAATGATTCGGAATGAAGTAAAGCTTTGTATGTTATTCGCAATATATTTTTAATAAAATATATAAATACACTACGATACAAGTCCTGTGTCGTGGGTATCAGAAACTGCGGGAGACTTTTCGGCCTTAAAAACACCAAGACCGGAAACAAATATTTATGTATATTTATATATCTCGGTGCGATTGAAACCGCGGTCTCTTGTTTCACAAGCTGGTATCTACCCCACTGCGCCATGTGGCTGTCAAAGAAAGGAGAAATAAACGACGCTATGGCAGTTTTTCGCCAGGGTATACAGAAATTCATTTCTTTACCTACGTTTTTATGCTTTAGGTACCAAGTAATGAGGGTTAAGCCAATTGCAATTGATCTAGTTCAGCAATGAGACGTCCATGATGTTAGTTACATTTCTAATAAAAATATCACGAAATGAACAAGTCTGATCCAGATATCCAAGCCAAGCCTCTTGAAAGCACATCTCATCTAATACTACGTCAACAATCGTTCTTAAACCAAAGATTAATGCAACTTCTGCTCTTAAGTAATGAACCATATGGCATCACAGATATAAATCAACTCGATAATTCTACATAATTTGACGCCCCCCGGCCTAATTTTAATTTATGTGATGCCAACAATTATACGTGTTAGGGGCTCTCATATTGGTCGGCTCGGGTGAACCTCTACTACATATTTGGCCTGGAAAATATCAAAGCGCCGCGCTTCCCATATGGTGTTTGTAAACATCGTTATTTTATCATCACATTAATTGAAGAGCAACGGTTCAATCAGCAAATTGGGCACGCGATGTGATTTTTGAGCTGAATAGGTTGCTGTTACTGGCTGTATTTTGTTTTGGACAGTTTTGTAACGAATTATTATAATGTTTTATGAAGTAAAATATAAATAAAAAATAATATTAATATTTTATAAAAACAACTCAAAACTCTTGTGTTTATTTTTTGCTAATACCATTTATTAGTAAACAAAATGATGATGGTCGGGAACGCTTAATGGAGAAAAATATTAAATAATTAGTTTGTTTATCGGTTATCGATCGGATCGGCGAACTATAAAAAACATAACATAGCCTATACTCCCTGAAGGGGTAGGCAGAGGTGTGTTTCTTCATTATCTTAGAACAAAAAAAGTAGTGATTATAATAAACGTCATTTTTTTAGCGTTTACCTATAATCACCGTAACTACCACGAATCTTAGTTTTCAGTCACGGTCTATTTACGCCCTATACACGTCAGAACCTAAATAAAGAACTTGATTTGCACCACCCCCAAAATCAATGCTTTTAATTTCATTAGCAAATGTGCGATTTCGAAATTACGAACGTTATTAGTAAAACAAACACGATGTATACAAATTTCTATGCATTGTCCGGTCCAATATATTCGGCGAGTATAGACGTGTAGTCGCGGAGCTGTGGGACTCCATCGCGCCGAAATCTACTCAAGGGCTTTCTGTGTTGTGAGTGGGTTCGAGAGGTTTCCAATCCGACGACACAATGAGTCGCCTCTCTCTACAAATGGGTTATTATTTGTGCGGAAAAATAGTCTTGAAGCAATGTTATTGTTCAGTTTGTCTGTTGAGTATGAAGCTATTTTGTTGAGTGGCGGTATTTTTAATGTTGAAAACATTTTGGTGCTGTTACGTTAAAATGGTTATGTATAGTGTAATGTTTCTAGGTATGTATAATGCTCGGATGTTAGTTTTGATATATGTATGTGATCCACGAATGTTGACATAATCGTTACTGAGACCGTAATAAAAACTTTTATTAACTTATCATAACATCTTTCTTAAAATAAGGTAAAAACATATGCGTATCACTGTTCAGTGTAAAATAGAACGAAACTTTATCATATAGGTACTAAAATCATAGGTAAAAGAGTTCGTCTTTGATACTATCGATAGAATAAATAATAACCAAGAAATAAATACACCCAACAGCCACATACATTGTTCTAATCATTCTGATGCCTAAATTGTGCCTAGCAGACAGCCTGTAAAATCGATTTGCTCTGCTTATCCATCCATTCATTATTTGATGTAAATATGATCCCTAAAGGACAGCATACAGTCCCAACATGCAATCTAAATAATTATTATTAACTACCAGAGGAAAATTCCACATTTCCGCAGGCGAGCTGCTGGCCTAATGTGGGTTTATTGCCATGTGTCGCCAATTATTTGTCAATTTGCGGCGACACTGTATACTGATTGTTATCACACTACTCTACGAGGGCTGAGGGGGGAGGGGTGAGGGTCGGAGGGGGACATTGTGTGAATTCCAGTGTTTTTTGCGGACGTTTGGTGATTATACTTCTGGATAGAGATGGGAGTTAGAGTGATAGATTTAGCTAGAATCATTTAACCCTTAAATGCATGATTTTTTTTTTCTTAATAAAAAAAATCTCACAGGTAATAGAAGTAGTAAGGATACCGAAAGTGATATAAAAATAAAAATAAATGTCCATAATAATTATTTATTTATGAAAAAATGGTATGTTGCCAATTGGCAACAATATGCGTGTAGGTATTACTTAAGTAAGCAATAGTAATACCTAGACAGTATCTGTATTTGTGTGAAAAAGAATAATTTT
This sequence comes from Cephonodes hylas, assembly GCA_030295005.1. NCBI lineage: Eukaryota > Metazoa > Arthropoda > Insecta > Lepidoptera > Sphingidae > Cephonodes > Cephonodes hylas. The sequence continues at coordinate 11,285,944 of AP025376.1, read as the reverse complement.
ATATGTTATGAATTCCGTTTTGCTGAAACCTTTGTACCCACCATTCTTATAGTTCTTTCAGATTCTTACAGTGATTCTTGTAATCGCATTTTTCTCGTAGTAGCCTACGCCATCCGTCCGCACTTCCTTACTTGGAATTGGCTTCATAGGATCGTATCCTTTCCATTTCTACTTGATTCTTAATCATTTGAGAGGCTGGTCTAACTCTTCTTACAGTCTCTAAACTTCTTTATTGACAACGTTTATATGCCAGCTCAGATATGAAGTCCGCCAAAGACGTAAGTTTCATCCGTATATTTCCAGTCGCCTTCTTATAGAACGCAAGAATTGATCACGGCCATGTCTAACATATTATAGAAGAACAGGGGAATGTATCACTTGCGGGACGAAAAATGTATTGAACTAGTCCGGTATCTCCCCTAAAACTGTCCATGAGATCTACTCTACCTATATGAGCGTTTTAGTTGATTATTTTTTAACAACGTTCGTTGAAACGTTTGAACGTTGAAATTTTGAACGTTCTGTGGTTATTGTCATACCTCTTTACCGATTTAGCAAGATTGACGCGAGGATGATTTGGTTGTTATCTTTCAACCATGTCACCGCTACACCCACACCTTCATACGTAGCTACTTTACTCTTTGTAAGAGGCTCTGGCAAGAGTATCTTTATTATAATATTTATGTGTTGGTAGTTTAGAATTCTTACCTAATCGGTTTCTTTGTATCGTAACTAAGTCGAAAAATATTTGTTTGGCCAAGTAATTAAATTTTCTGAAATTTTCTGCATATCAGCAAAAAAATAAATGTAGACGAGATTGTTTTCATCTATATCAGATGAACTTTTTCATCCTGCTATAAAAATCCTATTTTCTAATGAAATCAGATGCTTTTCCAACATTTACTAATAAATCGTGGTCGGTTCATACTAAAAACAAAGAATGATACATCCTCACCAAACATATAAATCTAGGTAATATGTACTCCCAAACAATGTACAAACGCATGGTGTAGCCAAACGGCAACATACCGTTTTCTTGTAAAAAATCAAAATATAAACACATTCAATTGAAAATGTATCAAAATATTGAAAACGTACCTTTATTTTTATCTAAATTCTATTTGTGTTTCTATATATGTCTATTTATTCCGACAAAACAAGAGTCACAAAATACACATAAAATCGAAAACAAGAAATTACTTGAAGTGAAAAGTTGTTACGAATTTTTTTTTAATATCCGCGGTTTTATAAGTATCTATGACAGGTATTTGTCTTTGTCAATATTTGTTTTGTTCAGAAAGTGAAAAATTAAATGATATTGATCTAATAATTCAAAGATAATCGTGCAAAACTGGTTTGTAGACATTTGGCAACAATATGCATTTAAGGGTTAAATCTAAAGAGTGTGCCTGATTAAAGTTACTTCTCTGTTTGATACTTATGAAGGCCTGTATCGTGTGGGTACTAGAATCATTAGACATAACATCATTAGAACATATGCGTCATACTTACTGGACACGGGTCACCTCTACAGCTGAAACGGTTTAGGCTTATGGAGTCAGTATAACATTGTCAGCATTGTCATCGAACCCAATCTAGGTCAGATTTTAATATAAATATGAATAAAGATTACTGCACACAAGGAGTCACGCAGAGTCACCCATTAGCACGCACCAAGACCAGTCGTTTTATTTACCTCGCTGCTACCTCATCACATACCCTCACACGTGTACCATAGCTGCACCAGCATCGATACACAACGTGACGCTGTCCACTTACAGGCTTTACTCTACCACGCTGGTTAATGGGGGTTGGATAAACATGTCACAGTAATATGTGTCATAAACACATTATATAATCGCTACTTCCTTATTTTATTTATTAAATATAACTTCTAGCAGACACAATAATAACGAAAAGGGGCGGTGGTTAAAACAATGGCAAACGAATGAACAATTTGTCAAGATAGAAATTCATTAAAGGCATAATGAATGCATTCCTGCACCGGAGGTTTTTTAATAACATCGACAGATTTCGCGCAACAAGAATTCAAATTGAAATGTCGTCGCGTCGCCGCGTGGCATATTGCACGGGTGTAAGGTTAGGCGCGGCTATTATGAGCCTTATTCCTTAAGTAATAAAGCTCAAGGGTAAATCCACTTTATTCCTATTAGTGCAACCGCCCGTGCAGAGAATAATCGCTTTTTAATGAAAAGATTAGTGCGCTCCCAAGTATCATTGTCGCAGTGAAATCAATAGGGCGGACACTTCGGGAATTTTCCAATTTCGCGCCATCGCTGCTACACCAGCCGTTTATTGTTCTACGTTATACATTGATCTGTCCTCTAACAAAAGCGCGGGAAAGTATTGTTGTAATTGCGAAATGTTTTTAGTTTATTTAAAGGTACTGTTGTACAATGGAACACTGATTGCTTTTAGGGACTACCGAAAAATTGTTTTGGATCTGCAATATTTTTGTTTATAGTAATAACATTCTCATGTGTGTAGTCCGTTAACCGGACTAGGCCAGCATGGTGGCCAAAGACCTAAGCCCTCTCAGTTGTAGAAGATGCCCGTGCCCAATAAATGGCTCGTTACAAATAAACAATTGAATGTAGGTTTCAATTATAAGAAGTGGACTAAAATGTATACATTCAGATAAGTCTTGCGGTATAAATCAGGATTAACTTCTAGCTTGAATTTATAAATTTGCGTGTGCACCTAGGCTTTAATAAATGTATCAAAAGCCTGTTCCATATTAATAATTTCGTTATAATTATAGATGATATTTTTCCAATATAACAGAATATTATCGAAAAAGACCCTTTTTTGACAACTCAATATAAAAAAGAAGGTCCAAAACTTCGTTACTAAGATCACCATGAGCATCGAGTGCTGGCCGCAAATTATAATCATTATCTAAGCCACAGAAGAAATGAACTAGAAAAAATAATAACAAACATATGTTAGAATTCCCGCACAATTAACATACAAGTAACAAAGCCTAGCGAAGTAATGTTTTAATATTTAGTATAAAAGTTTTCTTGGCGCACAGACACCCGCGGGAACTCGCCGAAACGAGCCCTAACGTTAGAGAGGGAACAACAGCCACATTTTAATTAAAAAACATAAACACAAAACACTTTTTTTCCGCTTTACAACACACGATTCGACTACGATGCGGTTACGACACGATATTTTGGGGAATGTGTTTGTATAGGTATTTTTTCTTTGGTTTGTCAAAAATAGTGTATGTTGTGTAAAAAATGACCTACATAATATGTCCTTCTAGAAGGAATTTAGCTAAATATAAAAAAATTATATAAACAGGCAAACACCGTATGCACGAAACACCATAATAAGCTATACAAATCCAGTGGACTTCATACGTGATTTGTGAAAGTATAAATAATTTAACAGACTTTGAAGGAAACAATATTTTCCTGTATTAATTAAAGTGAAGTGTAATTAATAATGATTCACATCTTAACAATTTATTCATGGCTACATAAATAAAACAATTGACTGGAGATATTTTATATAGAAGAGGAAAAACTTACGGTCATATACCAGAAAAATGCTCCTATATGTAGTTAGTAATAACTAGAGGTGAACTAGTAAGTAACTAAGCAGTGATGGCCTCGAAGTTTGGGCGCGCGGTCGAGAATCTCGGCGGTCGCGGGTTCGAACCCCAGGCACACACCTCTGACTTTTCGAAGTTACGTGTGTATTCACATTGAATTATCACTTGCTTTAACGGTGAAGGAAAACATCGTGATAAAACCTGCACACCTAAGAGTTCTTAGAAATTTCTTAGGTGTGTAGTCCGCCAACCCGCACTAGGCCAGCGTGGCGGACTATGGCCTTAACCCTCTCAATGGTAGAGGAGACCCGTGCTCAGCAGTGGGCGTATATGGGTTGATGAAGAAAGAAGAAGAAGAACTAGGCAACCTCAAGAGACGTACTCCTCCTAAATAATGCATACCGTTAAAAATCAAATACCACACGAACTAAAAGCCAATCTGGTACATATTCACTCTATAATAAATACATTATGTACTCGTATTTTTTTTAATAACACCTCAAAAAGAGATCAAGCAAAGGTTAACTTCTGTTTGAGGATCGAACATAAATAGCATTTAAAAACAAAACCGAGATCAATATGAAAGAGGAAAAGAATTTCGTTATTGAATTAACATTACTAGGTACATCGCAAGTTCAGTTCGCGCAACATCCAGATTGGTACTACATATAAGTATTTAAAAAATATTTTATTGAAATAATCAATGTCTGTATGTTTCGTTAATTTTTTTATTACCTTAAACATGCACTATTTTATGTAAAAAAGTTATGTCTAAAAAGTATACGTGGACTTCTATCAATTTTTTAAAATAAATTTACAGAAACATCATAATCTCTAAAATGCATCTTAGGTGTTACAGCGTAACATACAAACCCACTTTCCCATTAAAATGCTGAGATTAAAGCCGACACTTGAGAAAACCGTGTCGCTAAACTAACGCTACGGGGTAAAAAATCTCAAGTGGAAACTACAATGTCTTCTTACTTTGACGTTCCAATTCCGCGCTCTATTTCCCCCTCATTATCCTTTGTCGTCCGGCTTAAAATGATCGTACAAGGTAAAGGGGCTTACTTATCCGTCCCGTCGTTTCACTTCCACCCTCAGTATTGTGCCAATAGTGAGACATTTTTAATTAAGAAAATCGGCCGGCATTGTGAACGCCTGCCGTCCGTCAATGATTTCTTTGACTCGCTTTGTCTCTGAGTCTATTGGAAGTTTTGTTTCTCCGTTTAATAGATGCATTAGGTGATGAGCGACAGACGCGCCCGTGCTGCGAGAGACGAGCGGTTTTTTTGTTTTTTTTTTGGTATTGCGTTTTGTTCGGTGAATGAGATTGGCTGGGACTTAATTTGCGGAGCATGATTGTCTGAATAAGTAGTTGTTGATAGATTGCTAAGATTCTTTGTTAAAAGTAAACCCAAGTTTGGATATTCGTGAAAATTAATCATAACAGTTTGTGTAACGCGTCTGGACCTTTACTGTCCCACTACTTGTTATACATTGTAACTTATCTTCTTCTTCTTCATCAACCCATATACCCCACTGCTGAGCACGGGTCCCCTCTACCATTGAGAGGGTTTTAGGCCATAGTCCACCACGCTGGCCTAGTGCGGGTTGGCGGACTACACACCTAAGAAATTCCTAAGAACTCTTAGGTGTGCAGGTTTCATCACGATGTTTTCCTTCACCGTTAACCGTTAACTTATCTACAACTGATTTTGAAGATAAAACTCTGTTACCATCATTGTGCTTTTAAAGGCGCTGAAGCGAAAAAACGACAGTACACAGAGACTAACACATAAATGAATAATATTTAACGTGAAAGAAAAACAAATAAGAAGCATTGTATAATGGTTTAAGAATTTTATAGAAAACACATTCATTGGGCAAAATTTTCCGACTCAAGTCCATCAGTTTGATAAAAATACAAAGTCTGTGTACAAATGAAAGGACCTTATACTTGTGGTTTACATATTAAAGCCCTTTAGAATGAGTTGCGAAAATTTCTAACTTGACATGGTAAATATGCTGGCTTTATGTCTACACGCAGCGTAAGTTATAGGTGATAGCGGATAGTGTCTCAGATAGTTGTGATGCTTTGAGTGACGTAATATGGAACCCTTCCTTTCGCCCCTCGAACTTAGAACAGAAGGAAAATTTGGCGAAATGAGGGTGCAGAAATACACGTCTGCCTACACCTTCGGGGAATAAAATTTTTGAATAATTCTAATAGTTAATGAATTTGTGATGAAATATATCTCAATACTATATTATATGCGAATAATTATTTAGGAAATTTCGTAAATAAAAAAAAAACACATAGAGCGAAGATCACCGACTAACTCTTGACGTTGGACGCAATTGTGACTTTTTACCCTTTTGCTTATCATCACAATTCATTGGATAAGTATCAAATTTGAAATTGGAAGATAAAGTTTCTTAAAACAAAATCATTACATTGCGCTATACCTTCACCTTCACCAACCATCAATGTACGTCAAACTGAGCGATCGCTCCTGTAATTGACTTCCAGGGAGGGCTAATCCCACATTCATCGAAACACTCTCCATTCTCTATGGTCTCGTAACTCACACCGGCGCGTTAAACTTTTAATCCGCCGCCGACAGGCCATTGTTTGGCCGAGTCGCTGATTACTGAGACACCGGCCACGCCCTCTTCCCACATTGTGCCACAGTAAAACTCTCGACTCGGACTTTTCCAAATCCGCCCGGTTCGAACACTTTTCGGAGCCCTTTTTTGTTTCGCAACTTTAGATATGAAAGCCGGCGATTTTCATGTTTCGTTAATTATCCATTGTTTCGGACACCTCGACTTCGAGTTTTCTTGCCGTTTCCGAGTTTGATGGAAATCGCTGGTGGCGTGTGATTTGCGCTAACCAATTTCACGCTAATTAAATGTGGTTTGCGGATTTGTTTTTCGTCATATACTATTTTCGTTCTATTGATTTATTCATGCAATTAATAGTTAATTTATTTAATATTTGAATTGAAAGACAAGCCAAAGAAGTTCTTGATTTTTTATATGTCCGAGTCGATATTGGAATATTTATGGAAAGAAAATAGTCATAGCAGGGTAGAAATAGCTTAATTCAATATTTCCTATATTAATTGATGGGCACACACATAATTATTGTCTCAATACTCTTTTAAAATAAAGTTATCAAGTAGTAATCAAATGTGCCATAATTAAATTACAAAACATTACAAAGAATATCTTCACATAAAAATTAATTCAATATGGCTCTACATAAAGAAAACGGAGTGCGAAGTTCAAGAAAAGAAAATATTCAATTGGAAAAGTTTCGTGTAGTCGAAGTTGAATTTTTCCCAATAACCTAATTTTCACTTTCGTGAAACGTCAAACGCACGACCGATCTGTTTTAATTTTCTTGTTTATGGACTTTGTGAGGAGTTTTATTTCCAAAATTCACGTCCGGGGAAGGTAAACGAGAGCTTTGCAAACAGTTGCATTGCTTCAGTTAGGTATTAAGAACATAAATCTACTTAATATTTGACAGCTTTAGAGGTACATTTGATTAAACATCAGGTTGTAATACGAGAGAGCATGGTATCGATCTCTGTAAAGCAAAACAAATAAAGGGGTTATAAGACTGAAAAAAATATTTTCGTATGGGGTTAGAACTATCTATACAGGGTGTATTAAGACCGTGATCGAAAACTGAGGCAGGTAATATCGAAGGTAATCACAAACCCAGTGGCGATATTAAAAATTCCGATAAAAAATAAAAATGTTGACGTTTTCCATACAACCATCAGTGTTAAAAGTATGTGGTTCGTATGGAAAACCTCAAAACTTTTATTTTTTTGTCGGGATTTTCTTTAATGTCAGGGGGTTTGTAATCACTATCGCTATTACCTGCCTCAGTTTTCGATCAAGGTCTAAATACACCCTGTATATGTAACAGTTGAGCATTTATTTCTTTTTTGGATTTAAGACCTGTCTACTATTTCAGAGTGTATTTCGGTACAGAAAATTCATGATCAGTAATTTTATTAACTCTATTCCTGACTCGGCAAACGGACTCAATTCATATAACGATAATAATATGGCACCTACAGCGTCAACAGACCACAAACGGCCTAACACTAGTGGTCAAGAAGGCCCAAACCAACCAAGGCAAACAGGACATATTTTTATGTTTTTCTAACAGTTGTGTATAATACTTACATAGTGTGCATTTATAATACAAAAAAATAACTAAACGCAACAACAATTTAAACAGTAACACATGTACAAATAAACCGATACACGAAATAACCAGTAAAGCTAGTTAGTGCACACAATACATACTGATTAAGCCTCGCTAGTGGAACTTGTAAAAAGCCTGCATACGTACAATAAGCCCGACACCAAGTTGTTCCGCGTTGTCTGCCCTAACACAAATTTATAGCCGGCAATGTCTGCACCAACTCGCCTGATATTCGGCATTAAACTGCCGCTTGTGTATAAGCACCGCGGTTACACATGGATTTTTGATATTAACTTCTGTTTATTAATTACTAAGCTTTTTGCGTGGAAAGGAATATGATTGTATTTCAAACAAATAAGGATTCTAACCAAGCAGTTACTGACAAAATAATAGATACGCTAAACAGTCATTTACATAACGTAGTTTTGACCTCTGGACTAAGGTACAAATCTCGTGTCGTAGGTATCAGCAATTACCAGAGACTCTTCGGTCTCACTAACACCCAGACCTAAAACAAATATTTGTAGCCAATTGCGCCACGGGACTGCCTTTATAAATACTTTAGATGAGGTCGTGAGAGTGTGATTATATGTATCATTTTACTGTAGCACATTTTATATGATTTGATGAATAAAAAAATCCTTTACTTAAATAACAGTAATCGCTATGAGAATGGATATATTTAACCAGCTAAATGCGACGTTAACAACCGTCTAGATGCTGAATCTTTAAATAAATCCGCTTATAACATGCATTAAACAGGTCAGCACGATCGTGTCCGTTGCGGAGATATGCTTGTCTCACTAATCGATACGTCCTTACCACAAGGTGCGATGCGGTTTTTGCTATGCCTATATTAGTAGCTATAAATATATATTACCAGCTTTGGCCTTGCTTCTCCATGGCATGTATAAAAAGGCCTGTTATTTTTCAGTTACAATCAAAATACCTAATATTGTCCAGATCAGTTTAGTAGTTTTTGAGTTATTCTAACATAAACATTTTAAGGAAAAATTAAATCTTTCCCTGTCTAAAATATTAACTTAGATGATAGACACAAATTAGTCTGGTATGGTCTCACATACAATCTTGTTTTATTTACATAAGCATGCGAACTTCATCCTCTGTAGACGACTCTACGCAACGGTCAATCTTGTCACGAACTCTACATAGAGTCACCAGCTTTCACAAAAAGTCGTAAAGCTACAAAGGTCTTAAAACTAATTTTATTAGAGCGGCGGTAACCTGGGAGCGTTTAATCACGTAGGTAACTTTGCTTATAAGTCGGGCGAGCTTTCGCAACATTGATGAAAAACTTTCCGCCAGGTTATAGTGTTGCGTGTGGCAGCTTTATTCTATACTAACTGACGTCTACTGGCTTCTTACATGCAGAAACTCTACCTGGTAGAGATCGAGCTTTTTAGAAAAGTTGGTGGGCGGACTCTATGTAAAATAATGTAGAGTCTGTAAATGATTTATTATGAGGTTATATAGGCTTCCAAAACTTATGTGAGTGAAGTGTAATGTTTCTTTAATAATAGGTAAAGGTTTATTCCAGTAACCACGGTAGGTAATTAATTTTGATATTAATTCGATTCTAGTATTTTTTCCTATTGAAAAATAACGATATACGACACATACAATTCAGACTGAAGACGGTAGAAATGTTTGCAAATCAATTTATGAACGATGTGTTTTAAAGTCTTTAACGACTACTTACTCATTCCAAAAGCGACTTTACATTAAGGACATGTTTACGATGACCATTCTCTTTTCTTTTCTAGAACGTTTACTTGCAGCCGACATTATAATCAGTATTAAAATACCTTTTAATATCACGATCCATATCTCCCCCACGAACCCATGTAAATGTCTCTCAAACGGTAGTAAGTGAACAGAAACAACACGTTTACAAGTTGATTACCGTGGAATGGAGTGCACTCGAGTGAATGACGCCACGTTGGCTCCAACTGACATCCAACATTTATGGGAGTAAGCTTTTAAATTTGGCACTAATTAAGAATAGGGATTTGGACCCGTTAAATCCGACAGGAGGCGGAAAACAAAACGTGATTGCTCGTAGACTTATAATTTAATGCAATTTCCTCTTTTATTGTGTGTCGTGAGATACAGAAGGTAGCGGTAGCGGGTGATGTTGTTTATTTCTGATATTGTATTTTCTCATGAATATTCTATTTCTTTTTTATTTATTAGGATCTCCACCAAAGAATACACTTTACAAGCTTTGTTATTGTACTGTTGCAGTTTAAACATTGTGTTTTTTCAATTAGAGGAGATCACAACATGCAATAGTAATGTAGGTACAACAGGAAAGAACTATAACATAGTTCTTAATAGTGAGTGTCAGTTTATATAGAATATATATGTACATATATATTTAATTTCTCATTTTTCTGTGGCCTACTTATGTATCAAATCTAAAATGTTGAGAAACATCAATCGATTGAAAAGTAGATAATTCCGAGGTAGTATGATTGTGGCTATTTGTGTCTATCTGCGTAAAGTTGGATAATTCTGTCGAATGGGAACCGATTTTAATAAATGTCGTTACAGAAACAGACAAAGACCTAGGCACGATATGATTATTTTCAAAATTTATTGTAAAAATACACTGTATCATTTTTCATAGAATTTTTAGGTTGCTCTTGAAAATCTTAGGTTTCACATACATATGTACTAGTACATACATACTAGATTTTATAAACGTAATCGAAATATATGCACGAAATACTAGATTTTTACACTGCTATTACGAAACAATACAAATTTAAAATCAGAACAAAGTCCCTTTGTGCTTGCAGCACACTCGCAACACTCCTGCTTGGGCCCAGCCGGCTCGAAGGGTGCGCAATCCTCTTATTGCAGTTGGTTGGATCGCCCCTCTACCCTCGGTTCGTTAACGCTTAATACTCGGCGCCGCGGCCCGCTGACGACTGCACTTCGGCCGGCCCGGACGCACATTTCGGATATAATGGAACGCGTTTTGGAAATCTAATTTGGGTTTTACAATCAGTTTAGGGATGTGGAGGTTGGAAGGTAGATTGATAAGATAGAGGCAAGAATGCAAGAATTTTGTTGGGAAGGTGATAATATGGTTGAAAGACTGTTTGCAGTAGATGAAATAATCAAGAATAATAAAAATGACAAATAAAGTATTATGAAGCATTGGAAGTAAAATTTGAAAATTTTAGTTCGAGTTTCAAAAACCAAGCCTGAAATAGAACCAGGGATTCTCGGACGATTGCGACAACATATGATAAGTTTACCAGTCACACCAAAATTGCATATCACTATTCTTAGCAACAATTACTTTTCAGATAATAAATCTGTTTTACTTAAAAGAAGTGATATTTAAACCCCAGGTGACCTGAATGTGTTCTATTTTTACAAAATCTCATTAAAGAGATAAAGTCGTCCTTTGTATCTCTGGACAGGTGAGTGGGTTTAGGACGCTCGGATAAAACAAAAGTGGGCACAAACATTTCAAGGTCGCATCCGAAATGTTCGCAATTTATCTTTCACGTCGCTGGAGGGTGTTTAGAGTCAGGTATTTTGTAACATATTTAGGTCTAGAAAATTTTGAATCGCTTTGTGGCAAAGGGCTAACGAATATGCGATTATGTTGGGAGGTAAAACAGCAAAAGTTCTGGTGATTTATAGATGGATAATGTTGAAACGTTAAGGATAATTATTTTTTTTTGTGTTCGGTCACATATTGTAAACTTCATCAAACATAAGGAAATCATGACTCTACTGTTTTTTCAATTGACCTTAGTTCGATTCTGTGAATCCGAAAGAGATAAATCAATGATTTAGCCTGGTAGCTTGAGTCAATAATAGGCAATATTTGGAAAGTCCATCCAACGTTGAATTTTACGGAACCGTCTTTGAACAGAGAATCTTTTATACTTTATTGAAAAACACCGCACATGTATAATTGTTAGTGATTTCTCGTATGAAACTTTAATGGAAAAAAGTTACCTTAAGTCCAGCATAATAGAAAACGAACTTCAGAGGATTTCCTAATATATAATTCCAATTTCACTTTACCAGGCCTGGCAATCGACGGCCATCATCCCTCGGCCCAGACTTGCGCCAGCCAACGCCACAGCCTTACTATAAAATTAATACACCTATTAATCTAGTTTGAAACCGCAAGTTATTTACCACCATCATAAATCAAGCAACTCATTAAGCGAGCTCATCAAAATTCCCCGCGCACCCCGCACCCCCCTTGATCCCAGCAAAAAACCCGTGCGCCGTCCACAAATTAGCATTCAAAGCCGATGGTGCCGTTGAAAAATCTCATCCAACTTTCTAATAAGACACCCGTTGGTGGGGTAATGACGTCACGTGCCAACAGCCTTATTTTAAATGTTTAGGACAATAATCAAGTCGGTGTTATTCGTTAGGACCTTCGACCTAGTTGAGAGCCGCTTTTCGAGGATTCCGTTGTGAATCCTTGAAACGAGAGCTGTATGAAACGATGTCTTGTATATGAAGGTAGACTGGTGGATAACAGTAATGCTATAAAAATTCATATTGCATGTTTTGGTAGGTTTTCAGGTGTTACAGTAGATTTAAAGACTACTGTGGAAAGAAGAGCCAGGATTCAATCTCTATACTTAGTGAATGTATTTCAAAAGTTTGTTACGATTTCAGCATCGAACATTTAGACCTGGAAATATTTGAAAAAGTAATACTCTAAAAAAGCTTCAAAACTAAACTTTTTAACCATAAACCAAATTAAGCGCTTTATTTTATCAAATGTCTACATTAAACAAGTTAAAACACTTTAAAACTCTCTTAACATGTTTTAAAAATATCCCCAAATTTCTATAGAGTCCCCAACACAAATGGAAGTTTAAGCAAATTATGTTAAGTCAAGAGGGTTTAGGAGGGACTTAGAGGAATAAGCTGCTTCAATACGTACTCGGAGATAGCGTCTCGAGGCAAATATTTGCCGATTACGGCGACCCCGTCGGGGGTATTGTTTTATAGCACCGGGTTTGGGGAAGACTTCGTTTTCTTGTCAATTTTAGAGTATGTCAATGAATAAGAACAGACGTTTTTATTAAGTAAATTTTTGTACAGGTGAAGATAACAATATATATAGCTTTGATACTAATATGATCTTAACTCCATATTAAGATTTTTGCCTCGTTGAGTAGTCGTTATTAACAGCGAATTGTTTTGGATTAATAACAATGTTTGGCTACCAGGTAGATCCTAAGGCAGGAATATGGGTGTTTAGATATAGCAGTCTCAAATTATATTCCCAAGATTTGATTTGAAATTGTTCCTTACAAAATAAACTGGTATGATTGTTGGTATTGACATAACCTTTGAAAAATAACAACAGCATTTTTTTTTAATTTGCGCTAGTTTTTTTCAAATGTATGGTAAAGTACAAAAGGCCCAGTACATAAACAGTCTGTATCACAATTCACGCGAGAGCGCACCGGCGCGCGCTCAGGTTGAAAGATAAAAACACTTTGTTAAATGTTTTTGGATTGTAAGAAAAATGTGCGCAAAAATGTTACCGTTGTATTTTGTGCCTATACATTTATGTCATTCATTGGGGTTGGGTCAATGATGGATGGTGGGGTTGAAATTTAGAAACAGTATAAAGGAAGAATAATATTAACATCTATCTTGTCTGAGTACTAATAATACTGTGAGCTTGAAAAAATAAGCCATTTCTCACACATTGAACTAAAATTAGCCAATTTATTTCAACAGCCTATAAAGCTTTAATACGGTTATTCGATACCTATTGACCTGCTATGGCCACGTGAGGCTACAAATAATAGCGGTATATGGTTGATAGAGGCTAGGATTTAGTTTCAGGACGATATAATATTCTTAATATTCTGATATAGACCCCTCAATGTCATATTTTCTCGTCATCACGTTTCCATACGTTACCAAAATACGAAAAACGAATTTCTTTCGTAAAGACACACAAGTCTTTCTTCGTAGTTGGACATAATTAAAACACAAGGATTTTTATTTTATGGACGGAGACCACATTTCACACAAACAACATTTTTAAATTTCAACAAATCACCCTTAACAAAAGCGATAATAACGAACGCAAATACATGGAACAATTGCGATCATAATTTAAACCTAACACTGTGGTTTGTAAACTAGGCCATAAAACCATTCAACTCGATTTAAAAATGCATAAACTTAAACCACACATCCAAACGCATTTAATCAACATTAAAATCTTGATACTTTACGTAATAATTTCATTGCTTTAATCATGTAATAGTTATTAGAACACAATAGCTGGGTGTATCTAATCCGTAGTGAAATCGCCATGTAACTATAAGTGCTGCCCTTTGGCCTAATGGGGGGAGGTCACGCGACCAAGCTTTGACCGATGTCCATTTATACTGCATTATACTGTAATAAAAGACTTGCTGAATTTTCTTTCGGCGTTTATTATGGCACATAAAAGTTGTTTGGTGATTTGCGTCATAGGTTGTTTATGCACGTGGGGCTAAACCTGAACCAACATTGTATTGGTATCGCTTTTCATTATCAAAAAGTATCAAAGTAACAATTTAGTAACGTTTTATAAAGACGATAGCGACCTTAAAGGAATAGATCCTCTGTCTGTATATATATTGTCCACAATTTCTCATCCATCAATTTTGTGACTTTAACCCAATACGGATGCGTCTTTCGCAGTTTACCGGGAACCTTTTCAGACTTTGTACAACAGTTGCTACTGATAAAATTCTATTTTCTCCAATTCAATATTAAAAAGAACTTGAATGCATGTTATCAGCATAATATTAAAACACGTGGAGGACCAGAGTAGACAGATTAGTTCATAATATGTACAAAACTCCTTTTGTTTGAAGATTTTGTCATTCAAACTAGAAGCAAAGGGCTGCATTTATCTCTGAAATAGAATTCACTACAATCAGCTCAATGGTTTCGAATAACAACAAACTCAGAATACAGCCTATCACTTTTATAGGAATAAGTCACTGGCCATCGCCAAATTAATGATCTTTAAAAAGAGAACGAAAAAGAAAATTATATTTTCGAACGCACCTCAACCTGCGTCACCGTTGACAGGGGAGTGATTGCGGCAGGTGCGCCAGAGGGAAGGATCACTCCCAGGGAACGGATAAATGGTTCCATGGCCGCCTTCTTATTGCCAAGGGGTTGCTTTCTAAATTACCTCGCCGCTTTGTATATTCATTTTTCGCTTTGTTTCTTTAGTTTTTACTGACTGCATTGTTAGGGCTGGCGGTTGTGGTTTTTTTTGTCCCTGAGGGCTGTGTCTTCAGACATTCTAATGAAATGCAAACCAAGTATGGGAGTGTTGGTTGATTTTCAACACTTTGAAAATTGATTGCGAACCTGATTTTGTATTGCTTAAATGAAGCACTAATTGGGATGAAATGATTTCATAGGTGTTATTTTTAAGGTGTTTTGAGATTGCTTTTATGACTCTTATTTGGCATTTTATTAACATTGTTGTTTGTATCCCCTTAGGGGTAGCGAAGATGAATTTTATTAGCTTTGAATAGTTTTAAATCATGTTTTAAGTGAAAGAAATCGTAATCGGAATTCTGTCATGGAAAGTCTTAGTCATTCTTAACCACCCGGGATCCAAACCTGGTATCTCTAGATAATATGCGTCAACCCCGGGAGCAATTTGGCAGTCACAGACAAGCAAACATTTTCATTTCCACGCCGACAGCAAATTCTCAAGGGTGCGACCCGTATCTTGGATCAGGTGGGATACTGCAACTGAAACAAAGTTTGTAAATTTAATTCCCTTGTATTTGCAAATTGATAACAAATGTGACTTTAGACTTAATAAGCCCAAAACGGCAATAGGCTCCCCTATTATGTCTGGTACATAGATGGCAAAATATGAGTGCCGATATTAACTTCTACCTTCTCTTTCGAGGATTACACGTTTGAGGTTATTAAAAATACCTCTATCACGATGATCAAACTACATTCGTATTAAATCACATGTGACTACAACTTAAAATAGTTTTCGTAAAGTATGCAGTGATGGCCTCGAGGTTTAGGCGCGCGGTCAAGAATCTCGGCGGTTGCGGGTTCGAACCCCAGGCACACACCTCTGACTTTTCGAAGTTATGTGGGTATTCACATTGAATTATCACTTGCTTTAACGGTGAAGGAAAACATCGTGATAAAACCTGCGCACCTAAGAGTTCTTAGGAATTTCTTAGGTGTGTAGTCCGCCAACCCGCACTAGGCCAGCGTGGTGGACTATGGCCTAAACCCTCTCAATGGTAGAGGAGACCCGTGCTTAGCAGTGGGCGTATATGGGTTGATGAAGAAGAAGAAGAAAGCTATAAGTGAGACCAGCTTGTTGACGATATGTAGATAACACAAATGATTCACAAACAATTCACTCACACACATACATGCACACACACACACACATTTTGTTTGATTGTTGTAATTTTCTATATGTATTGTTAATATATTTTAGTTGTATTACACACTAATCTTAGTGCTCTGTGGAAAGCCTAATAACTGCAACACAGTTCTTGAACTATCGCAGTTATTATCGTGCAATTTAAAATGTAAAATTATGAATGTGAAATAATTTTGTTTTTTTTTTATATTTTTTTTTATTATTTCGAGTCTCCCTTACGATATTCACCTTATACTTAATTCCTGTTTGGTGTATTATTTACTAAATTTGTACAAAGTGCGCGTTAATTTGTAAACCTATTATAAATTCTGTACAATACGGAGTGGCGTCCGTTCACCAATTCAAGCTTCCAACAAACTTTTTGGCAATTTTAACTTTAAATAGGTCTTTAACGAAGATGCTTTGGAATTCCAATGGCTTTAGAACACTCTCTGTTGTCCAAATCACAAGCGTAGGCGGTATTAGATTTGATTTCAGGGTACGGAAATAGTATAGTAAAAAAATAAGTATGTAAATAATATTTATGTGATATTTTTAATTCAGCTTGCCATTTTTTTAAGATAAACATGAAGAAAATTCACAGAAATTATCAGATTACCTCTTGTTTCATGTATCGATTCTCGATTTATTTGATGGTTTTAAAGTTTCCGATTAAATCATTGTTAAGAAATCTTGCATATATCCATCTCTTTCACTCATACAAATCGCTACAACTCTTCGCTTAATCCCTCCCCCGTTCGGCAAGAAGGGCAAACGTCAATATTGACAATGCACTCGGCGACAAAGCGAATTGGCTGAGTTCGCGCCCGACCATCGGCGGTGTTATCTCCACAAACATACTTAGGTGTAGGGAAATTGTACCGGCGTGGCACGCATTAAAATATATAGATCGAGAGGCTGAGAGACTCTTGGATCGAAATAGAACGGCTTGTTCCATATTTTGGCCTCCTGTCGTTTTAGGTGAAATAACAGTTTATAGTTCATCGGCAGCCCATATACGTCACACTAAACATCGCACTGGGCGCGGGCCTCCTCTACCATCGAGAGAGTTTAAAGATTTAGTTCACCACGCTAGCCTAATTCGGGCTAGCGGACTACACACCTAAGTATTTCCTAAGAACTTTTAGGTGTGCAAGTTTCCTTAAGATCTTTTCCTTCACCGTTAAACTCATTGTGTATACCTATAGTATTATACCTTGAGCATTTCATCATTATTTTTCGTAATGGTTCCTGGTTTTAGTATGAACAAACTATGGTAAAATATAGGGCTATTTGGCTTGAAAAATATTATTTTGTTCTTCACGGATAAAGGTTAGATATAATTCACTCAATACTAAAACCATTTAGTAGAAACCACATCCCTCCTCCATAAAATTCATGACGTCAAGATAACAAAAAATCTATACAGAGAACGGCCATTGACGCCATCTTGTCATTAGCGTGTCCGACAACAATTAGGCAATACATTAGCACGAGAATCAATAGCGACGCCAATTTATTTGGCATCCGTCGTCTATCTTAATCGGATGGGCAGCGGGGGATCGAACGACCCGTGTCCACTTACCGGGGGTCTGTGTAGGGGGAAATAAAACTATTAGGGCTCCACGGAACCTTTTAGGTTTTGTTGGACGAGAGCGGGTGTTAGAAATGCTAGAATTTCCAGGCTCGGCGTTTGTGCTTTTGTTGTTTAGCGACGATATCTAATTATGATTAAGGAGTTGGAATGTATAGGATTAGTTTTGTTGATATTTTTGGTTGGAGGTAAAGATAAGGTATAGAGAAAATTAAACGGCTTATGGGGCATTTCACGTGAAGCGGACAGGGAAAAAAAAGTGAGGTTCTGAAAATCGTTCATATTCGGTCCACTTATACCTCAAGTAGGAATGAATGTGGACACAAAATATTTTTTTTGTATATTAAATATTTCACAAGTTATGGGCTTCTAAAGAATTGCCGTAATTGAAATATCAATTTTTTAAAAGTCGTTTATCGTATTTAACAAATTTACAATAAAATATTTAACATAGCGATATATATTGGAAAAATACTGTTCTTTTTAATGATGAAATAAAATTTTAAAAAATATTTTTTTTTCATGTCCTAAACCGGAAGTAAACTTTTCAAACCTGAATTTCAGTCAATTCGGCCGCTTTTTTTTTCTTCATTTTTTTTCCAAATATAGCTTAAAGTGTACTAAAAATACACGAGAAAATTGAAAATGGAATCGCTATAAGTTTCGGAGTTAGAATAATTAATGTACCATCGTGTCGCATTGGGCGTGATATCTGACGCTTTTAAGGTCGAGTATTTTGCGCGATATTGCATTAAAACTCGCAACTTTATTAAAATTTTATCTCGTTTCAGCGTATTTAAGCTCTAAAAAAAATATGGAATAAGTAATATTAATAACAAAATTTAATCAGTAGCTTTTCCGTGGAAGAGTAACAAAAATATATTTCATTCCATATTCTTACCAAATTTTGCTTAAATAATATTAGCAGACTATATATATAAATATTATGTACTTAACCCAAATATAAATTAATAAAATTATATTAAAGAATAAAAACATTTTAAGGAAGACACTTACTACTTACTTACTTACGCTGCAGATTGCGTTATTTATCGTGTTTCGCAAATAATATTTTTATCTACTGCTTCCTTAAAATGATTTTATTCTTTATAATATTTTATTAATTTATATTTGGGTTAAGTACATAATATTAAAGCAGTGATGGCCTCGAGGTTTCGGTGCGCGGTCGAGAAACTCGGCGGTCGCGTGTTCGAACCCCAGGCATACATCTATGACTTTTCGAAGTTATGTATTTATTCACATTGAATTATCACTGGCTTAACAAAACAGTGAAGGAAAACAACGTGATAAAACCTGAACACCTAAAAGTTCTTAGGAATTTCTAAGGTGTGTAGTCCGCCAACCCGCACTAGGCCAGCGTGGTGGACTATGGCCTAAGCCCTCTCAATGGTAGAGGAGACCCGTGCCCATATGGATTGTTGATGTCGATGATGATGATGATGATGACATAATATTAATATATATAGTCTGCTAATATTATTTAAGCAAAAATTTGTAAGAATATGGAATGAAATATATGTTTGTTACTCTTGCACCCAAAAACTACTGATACTGGATTTTGTTATTAATAATACTTATTCCATATCTTTTTTAGAGCTAAAATACGCTGAAACGAGATAAAATTTTAATAAAGTTGCGAGTTTTAATGCAATATCGCGCAAAATACTCGACCTTAAAAGCGTCAGATATCACGCCCAATGCGACACGATGGTACATTAATTATTCTAACTCCGAAACTTATAGCGATTCCATTTTCAATTTTCTCGTGTATTTTTAGTACACTTTAAGCTATATTTGGAAAAAAAATGAAGAAAAAAAAAGCGGCCGAATTGACTGAAATTCAGGTTTGAAAAGTTTACTTCCGGTTTAGGACATGAAAAAAAAATATTTTTTAAAATTTTATTTCATCATTAAAAAGAACAGTATTTTTCCAATATATATCGCTATGTTAAATATTTTATTGTAAATTTGTTAAATACGATAAACGACTTTTAAAAAATTGATATTTCAATTACGGCAATTCTTTAGAAGCCCATAACTTGTGTAATATGTAATATACAAAAAAAATATTTTGTGTCCACATTCATTCCTACTAGAGGTATAAATGGACCGAATATGAACGATTTTCAGAACCTCACTTTATTTTCCCTGTCCGCTTCACGTGAAATGCCCCTTATATCAGATTATTTATTTAGATATCGATCTATTTACAGCGGTAAAAAGCGGAAATATTTTTTTACAATTTCGTTTCACTTGCGAGCAAAAAATATTTTAGACTCAATTACTTAATTACGGATTCTCGAGAATTTACCAATGGAAAAACCCAATAACACTTTACTTAGCTCAGAATAGAATCCGGGACCTTATGATTACACGGCATATGCTTGTACTGTAAGATTAAGAGGCAAGTAATCGTATATCTTTTCATCAATAATTTGTATTTATTATAAAATAAAATAGTTGACTTTAATTAACTCACAGCGTATATTCTTCTCAGAGCGTATCACTTTAACTCTCCATAAAAAGCGTTTTAAAACGAAATAAGGAAAGTTTCACACGGATGTAAATTGTTCCATTTATTCAGTTTCACAGCCGGTGCACGGTGTAAAGCTAAGTTAAACTATCCTAATTTAATATAAAGAACATTTGTCTGAGTTTAACTCGGCGATGAACACGACCTTTTCATTCCATTAGTGTATGGGTTTTATACGGAATTTCGAATTTAACTTTAATTTTCATCTACAGTGTGAAGATGCGAAACGTTCTGGGTAATAAATTCGCGTGCTAAATTTTGCCCGCATTAAACTTATTTTCAGATTTAAATCAGATATCAAATTGTCGGAATTGAAGATGTCTTTCTCATCTCATCCACACTTTGGTCATTTGGTTTCGGTAAGCTAGTGTGGAGAGCAATAAGGCTATGTCATTATCTTTTCCACACTGTCTCGTGGGGTTATGGTGCAAGAATGTGCTGTGTGATCTAGAGGTACTGGGTTCCATTCCCATGTCGGATGAAGTATTATAGATTTTTACCAAAAGTCTGCCTACTCCTTCAGGAAAACTGGCGTAAGGATATCATCATCAATCCATACACGTCCCACTGCTGGGCACGGGTCTCCTCTACCATTGAGAGGGTTTAGGCCATAGTCCACCACGCTGGCCTAGTGCGGGTTGGCGGACTACACACGTAAGAAGTTCCTAAGAAATTTTAGGTGTGCAGGTTTTATCACGATGTTTTCCTTCACCGTTAAAGCAAGCGATAATTCAATGTGAATACACACATAACTTCGAAAAGTCAGAGGTGTGTGCCTGGGGTTCGAACCCGCGATCGCCGAGATTCTCGACCGCGCCACCAAATCTCGAGGCCATCGCTGCTTTTTTTTTTATAAGGATTTGCATCTTTCTATACCCAAATAACAACAACAGAGATCGTCTTTGTCTTTCAATATTGGGGTTTCGGTATAACGATCACAATGCGGTCAGTGCAAAATGAGACATAAATATGATCCGAGCGCATTAACAAGTAACGTGATCTTGTATTAATATTCTGTACTCATGTGTAAATAGGGTGATTGATTGCAACTGGACAACCGCGCTTTTTAGGGAGTAGGGGATGAAAAAACGTGTAAGAAACTATACGTACAAATAGTATATATAGATAGATACAACTTATCATCTGTAGGTGGGTTGTTTCTACTTCAAAATTTCTTGAATTGTATTTTAAGTGACACTTGATAATAATACGAAAGAGAAAATAAAGAGGATTTTCTGCAGGAAATAATCAAAAACAAAAATCCAATCAATAAAAATCTCGTATCGCAATGATCGCACAGATGCTCGCTAACGCTAAGGAACCGCATAGTAGTAACAGCATGAATGATCATCACAAATCCTAGCCGAGAAACTTGCGAAACTATGAATAGAATAATAGATAATGATCCATCTACTTCGTCTAATAAAAAAACAGTTATAAATTCAGTCAAAACCAGACAATTCGTATTGAATAAATCAATTACCGCAACACCTACGTACAGATTAATTTCAATTATGTTTCGAGATAAACAAAGTCTCGCCTTTGTTGGGAAACTTCGCGCTACAGTTTGATTTTGTTAACACATTTTGTGTTTAAGTACTGACGTGTGTTCGAACCGAGTTTCAATGAAGCTACGTCTGCAATACGGACATGTTTCTTGTTTGTATTTCCGTCAATAACTTTTTGATTGAATCGGAATTTTTTGATGTTTTAGTATAGATAAATAAATAAATACACCCTACAGTCATGAACAGTTCTGATCCTTTAATAAAATACAATTCTTGAGCCGTAGGTATCAGAAACTATAAGACAGCTTGATATCAGGTTGCGAAACGAGAGACCACGGGTCCTCGCACTGAGGTAAATGTTTGTGTGAACAACAAATATTTTTTTCAGGTCTGGGTGCCCAATACACTGAAAAGACTCCCGTAGATTCTAATACTTCTAAGACTTCTAAGTGTGGGGTCATAACTATGCATCTGACTGTTGGCCGTAATTATTTATTTGGTCCATATACACAAATCCACTGTAAATACCCCAGCCAAAAAGTCTCCACCTACAACCTTGAAAACTATCCAACAGCAATACCTACTTACTTACAGGAGTTAAACGAACGCAAAGCCTTAGGCTTACTACCGTCTGCCCCTCCTCATGAATATTTATAAGGCTGAACTGAAACCGAGTGGCTTCGTGTCCAACACATATGGCGGTGTCACTACTGTACGTACTAGGGATCATTCCGTGCTTATGCTAATAGTTATACCGCGTGTCTGTAGTGACAAATATATTATCGTCTGCTAGCTTTGTCGATAATTGTTTAGGTTTCCCGGTGTGGCCAACCCAGAAATCGAACTCTCATCATCTCAGCCCATATACGTCCCACTGATGGACACGAGCAAATGAGAGGGTTTAGAGTTAAGTCCACCACGCTGGCCTAGTGCGGGTTGATGGACTACACTCCTAAGAAATTCCTAAGAACTTTTAAAGTGTGCGAGTTTCATCACGATGTTTTCCTTCACCGTTGAAGCACGTGATAATTCATTGTGAACACACAAGTAAGTTTATATAGACTAAGGTTGAAGGCCTAGAGTTTGAATCCGCGACCTCCCGATCGCCAAGAGTTTACTTGTATCGCAATTCGTCTTACAGGAACACACATTCTTAATTCTCTAGTGTGAGACTTCTAATAAAGTCTTTTAACAACTGGTACATTACAAGATTCTTTAGTCTCGCAATCACCCAGACCCGCAACAAATATCTCCAAACCAAACAAACACGAATAGACCTTCGTAATACTCATTCAAACGTCGATGCAAATGGCTTTTACTTTTTATTCTCAATTTGGGCGGCCGAAAGGAATCATTACAGTCCAATTGGATGACGCGTCGTTATTCATAATGGAGGACCGAGGAAGGCAGACGATTGCTCGCCGCACTTGTGCTCCATGGTCTCCTGATTGTCTCCAAATTTAATAACGGATTCGAATGACCCTCTCCCTCCGATTTCGGGGATTGGTAAAAAAGATATCGGGTCGGGACACAGTGGGTGGAAGGGCTTTTACAAAAAAAATAGGGTATTATCATCGAAGGTAAATGTGGTAAGCAGAAGAGTCCAATGAGTTCTACGATGGTTCAAACTGAATGAAAACTTTATTTTAGTGCTAAAATAAAATTACAAAAAATATCTTTTTGGGGTAATTTCCAACGATAAGTGACAAAGCAACGTACCTTTTTCATCTTCTTTTACCTACTTGGCAAGTACACAAATCCATGTAAAGTTCCTTCTTTCTAGCACTAACCGTTTGGAAGGTAAGGCTAGGCTGGAGCGACGGTCGGAATGATAAGAATTCCGATGAACTTAGGAACACTAAAACTAGATAGAAATTAGTGCCCTGATTTTAATCGGATGACAGGATGCCCTAAATACATGATTCGACTATCTCTATAATGATGGTATCAGCATTAAATAGAAACTTAATGTTTGTCTCCCTCTTCCAATGTTAATTGTTTTCAATCACATCTTTGTTCATTTTATGTAAGGTTAAATGTACCTTTGAATAAAGTCTTAAATAAATATAACAAATAATTGGATCAAGGAAAATGATCAGGAGAGGATTTATGTAAAATTTACTTAAACTAGGAAGCTTCTGATCCTTGATAACTATTAATAAGCGATAACAGCGGTAAGGCCGCCTATTGCTTTGTCACATTGTCTTTTGTATTATGTTTTTTATTGTAACTTATTTTTAAGTGGGTATCACTAAAGAGTTATCTATCTATCTAATTGTAAGTTAAGTAGTAAATTTTAAGAGTATAATTAAAATAAAATTCATGTAATATGAAAGTATGTTGGTGTTTTAAAACTCTTGTTTGCTGATGGCTGAGGTGACTATGCAGATATTAGGAAAGATAGATTCTTTGCTCTAATCGTTAGTATCTAATATCTATTAAGATACTGCTGCCAGTAATATCCCTATCAAAACACTCGTCAATCTTCTGTGAAGCAATAATAACACATCGAGATAACCTACTTATACCGCAGTAAAAGCGTAATTTGTGTGGTTCACAAATTCATGATCGTCAATGCAAACCTAGAAGTTGATTCTTGAAGTTCGTTTCATGCTCAAAAATAAATCCTCGTTGTGTAACAAACCTAAACAATAATGGTTTCATCAAATTGAGACACTGACTTACGGGCTCTCGGAATGAACGCCACAAAATGTTCTAGGCTTTTTACAGAACGCAATAGGTGCTTCGGAATTTGCAATGTCATGTCAGTGAGCGATTTGGTACATTCAATCAAAAAATGTCTGAAGTATGGAGCTCGAGCGAGTATTTTTTTTTAATAAAGCAATTTTGTAGGTAGAATCTTCATTTTAAATAATTTACTAAAGGATGGACGTCAAATTTTTCTTATTTATTTTTATAAGAAATAAAGCAATGTGATTACGGTTACTTTTTACCAATCGACATAATTATGTCGGCGTGGCATATATTATTATATATGTCTCAATCATTTATTTCATTAATTTTTTACATTTTTAAATATAAAATTTTATATAAAAAAAAAAACATTTAAAAATATAAAAATTAAAGCCGCAGATGGCGGGGTCTACGACCCAAGCCACCGGTGGTTTGGGTCCAAGAGTCAGAAACCGTCTCAAGATACGTGCCGTGTCTAATAACACTGCTTTTTGTCTGGGTTTTGACCCAACAACCGATTGAGAGCCTCCGAAGATGTTGGTCGAGGCTCTTTGGTTTGACGGTTGAGTCAACATCCCACATCAGTAACCTCGTGCGCCAAATCTAAATATTTAGACATCTTGTCTTCTTCGGCTTTCACAAGGTTATCATCATGTGGGATAGTAACTTCAACCAACACTGCCTGGCGCGCAATAAATATATTATTATCATTAAACGTTGGCAAAGCATTCGTCCATCAGGAATACTGGAAACCTACCTGACAGCTGATCGAAATGAAATAAAGCTTATTATTGTTGAGTCGAAACATCTGACTGATAATGATAATAGAATACATTTTTTATTTTGTTAGGCACCTTAGTTACGAGTCTTGTGTCGTTGGTTATCAGAAACTACGAAAGACTTTTCGATCTCTCTAACACCATTACAAATACATGTAGACCTTACAATCATTTTTCTCTGCAGGGTAAAACCTGCGGCCTCTCGATTTACAAGTTGTTAACAAGATACGCTAAATATTGGAGCGGAAAATGGATATAAAAAGATATAATTCTTAATACAAAATTTTTGAGATAATCATTTATAAAACTACCCGATTCTCGTGACTTAGCTCTTGAGAGTTTTATGTTAAGTTTTTGATGCATAAGCAGTGATGGCCTCGAGGTTTAGGCGCGCGATTGAAATTCGGCGGTTGCGATTTCAAACCCCAGGCACACGCCTCTGACTTTTAGAAGTTATGTGTGAAAGAGAACATTGTGAGGAACCTGCACACCTAAAAGTTCTTAGGAATTTCTTAGGTGTGTAATCTGTTAACCCAACCCACTCGGTACAAGACGAGATGGATTGAGAACTCTTCGTGTTACGATATCCAGGTTGGAGCATGGTGTCATTTTAACCGCCCCGTGTACAGTTAGAATATTTTTCGATCTTTAGGAATTTTTCTCAAGTGTGTACTCTGCCAACCCGCACTAAGTTAGCATGTTGGAGTAAGTCCTAAACCCTCATTATGGTAGAGGACGCCGATCCCATATAATGGGAGGTACATGGGCTGATAATAGTATGTGCTTCTAGATCAAAATGTTTGTGTGATTTACTATAAGCAGTGATGGCCTCGAGGTTTGGGCGCGCGGTCGAGAATCTCGGCGGTCGCGGGTTCGAACCCCAGGCACACACCTCTGACTTTTCGAAGTTATGTGTGTATTCACATCGAATTATCACTTGCTTTAACGGTGAAGGAAAACATCGTGATGAAACCTGCACACCTAAGAGTTCTTAGGAAATTCTTAGGTGTGTAGTCCGCCAACCCGCACTAGGCCAGCGTGGTGGACTATGGCCTAAACCCTCTCAATGATAGAGGAGACCCGTGCTCAGCAGTGGGCGTATATGGGTTG
Source organism: Cephonodes hylas (assembly GCA_030295005.1). Classification (NCBI taxonomy): domain Eukaryota; kingdom Metazoa; phylum Arthropoda; class Insecta; order Lepidoptera; family Sphingidae; genus Cephonodes; species Cephonodes hylas. The sequence continues at coordinate 11,259,445 of AP025376.1, read as the reverse complement.
ATGAAGAAGAAGAAGAAGATTTACTATTATATTGTTCGGAGTCTTGATATTTGTCAGGGCGAAACTTCTGTTGTTGTTTCTAAGCACATATGTCACATACATGGCTTGGGTAATTGCCGTAATGTAAAACTTACATCGTTTTTGATAATTTTTATGACTATGGTTCAAGATTCACAAGCATCAACAAGCGGAAACGTTTTAATATCACTAGTAATATATAATTTTATCTTTAGGTTTGAATTATGGCTATGGATTATAGTATGTTTGTTCGATGTCTAATCTTGGGGAATTCCAAATTCCTCGAGCATACTGGGCTAATAAGAATACGTTCACTGAAAAAAAAAATTAATGACAATTTAATACGCTTTATTTACTGCCTAGTATTACCCAGCTGCTCTTTGCTGCGCTTACCAACTTAATAATTAAAGGTGATCAACTTTTTTTTAAAAAGACAAAAGCGCCTTAAGAGCAACACTAGAATTTCTTGCCCGTTCTTCTCTAGTGATGACTGCCTTCCGAACAAGGTGGTAAAATTTAAAATGTTTGAATCTAAGTGAAGTATTTGACATTTTATAGATTCTATAAATATTATTTCATTTCATTTCATTTAAATTCGGTACCTTGGGGGAGGCTAAAAAGAGTATGTTTGGGTTTCCGGCTTTCCAACTCAGCGTACGGAACTGCTATTCGTTCGGCAGAGTTGGGTCTTTTTCCAAAAAAAATTGCCAGCATAACAACTAAAACCTTTCGATGGCGGGCTTGTGCAGTGGATGGTTCGGGATATTCAGAACGATAAGCGCCCTTATTTTTACCTACTGCCACCGGGCTCTCTGTCCAAGCGTAGCCGACATTTCTGCTATATACTCAAATTGTTCCCCATTTGGTGTGAACGTCCGCGACATTCACAAGGCCATGGACTCTGCCGCACGTCTCGTGATCTTACATCTCTGTATGGGCGCGCCTTCCCGTAGCACGCTCGACTATACCTTTGTATAAGACGCAAAGGTCGCTTCTTACGACGAGCAGGGGTGTCGGACCGGAATTATTACCCCTCGAATACCCGTGGACTCTAAATGCGGGCCATAAAAGACATCAGAACTCTAACAGAATGTTTGAATTGTTTTTTATTCTAGCATTCTGTTGGGTTCTGATGGCGTTTTATTTACATAATATTGGTTGATATAATCATTACGCAAAACTTATCATATCAAGTTATTCTGTTTTTCCTCTTCAAGCATTTATGTACGTTGAATACCATGTAAAAAACATAATTGTACTTATACTTCTTGAGACCCTAGTTTCCTAAGTAATGAACTATTTTATAAAAGTCATCACCATCACCGTCATCACGATCAGCCCATATATGGCACACAACTGGTTGGCGGACCACACACCTACATAGGTGAGCAGTTTTACTAACAACGCACTTGAGACGCTAAGGTCGGGTCCTCTGTACCGCAGAGCACATACTCGTTCTTATTTTAAAGATAGAAAATTTTAGACTTTAAGATCCCTTTTCGGTACCTCGGGGAAAGTCGGTTAAAGAGGTAAAAAGGATATTTCAGTGTGACCGGCCTTCCAATCCAACTTGTCACTATTGTTCGCTTGTCTGAGTTGGGTTCCTAACAAAAATGCTACGCCTGTCGGCATACTGACTAAAGCCTCTCGATAGCCATTTGGCGTACAATAAACTCCTCTGCAATAGACGGATGTCCGGTGCCCCACACTTGACTCTATCTTGGACTCTCATTGATGTGAGCGTCTGCGACATTCATGAGGCCATGCGATCTGTCGCACATCTCGGAATCGTTTCTCTTCTGTAAGGACGCATCTCCCACGTAACACATCTGAAAATTCCAGTAAACCCCAGTAGTCGCCTCTTGGGATAAGCATGGTGTGCCGCGGCGGTATTCTTCCGCCGCCAAACCATGGCGCGAAACATATACAAACATGTACTGCAAGACCACGAGGCCATCAGTCAGTCAAGTGGACGTTTTTATTATTTAATTAAATAAAATAAATCCTCATACATCCTAAACTTACAGATAACGGTATATTTGTGTACTTTGTTTCATAATCCTTTATGAATGAATCGATAAGAAACATCTCAGATACGTGCGACAACACCAGTATATAATCAGCTGGCTGCTCTTCAACGTATCATTGATTTCGCTGACTGGCAAGAAAGAGGTAAATGACAAAAAAATATTTATATAATACATTTCTTGTTTTTTGTTTAGCTTATTCGCTAAGAATTTTTAAAGTTTGCTTTTGAAAACATGTTTATTAAGGGTATTACATAACACTGTTAACAAATATTGTGATACCGAATAAATACGAGGTTACTTTGGTTATTCCAACATTAATTAATTTTATTACTACTCAACTGCACTATTTTTCTCCAACTGTTGCTTTCTCCTTTACAGAGTTAGTAAACAATGAAGGCTGTGTTCGTCATTCTCGCTGTTGTCGCTGCAATAGCAGTGGCCAGGCCGGCGTCGGAGCCATTAGTTCAGATTGTGGTCAACGTCAACCCAGTGCAACCTGAAATTCCAAGACCCAGTCCTGAACTTTCCCCGCCTGTCCCTGTATTGCCCCTGCCGATTCCCCACCCTAACCCTCCCGTGCCAGTGCTGCCTCTGCCTATTCCTCACCCCAACCCTCCCGTACCAGTGCTGCCTCTGCCTATTCCCCACCCCAACCCTCCCGTACCAGTGCTGCCTCTGCCGGTTCCCAACCCTAATCCCCCCGTACCAGTGCTGCCTTTGCCTAATCCCCACCCTAACCTTCCCGTGCCAGTGCTGCCTCTGCCAGTTCCCAACCCTAATCCCCCCGTCATAGTATTCCCTCTTCCTGAGCCCAAACCAGAGGTTCCTAAACCCAAGCCAGAGGTTCCTAAACCCAAACCAGAGGTTCCTAAACCAGTTCCCGAGCTCCCGGAACCCTTGCCGGAACTTCCTGAACCAGTTCCCGAGATTCCCGTTCCTGAAGAAATTGAGGAGCCCGAAGTTGTTGAGGAACCTGAGGCAGTCGAAGAACCCGAAGTAGTTGAGGAACCCGAGGTCGTTGAGAATCCTGAAGTTGTGGAGGAACCCGAGATCATTGAAACGCCCGAAGTTGTTGAGGCGCCCGAGGACTCCAAATAAACCGAAAATACCTAACGAACGTAACTAACAATTTTTATTTACCAAAAATGATGTCATGAGTATTGAATGAAATATTACACTTATATTTCTTATTTTTGTTGTTTTTGTTTTATATCTTACAACATACATAGAAGTAGTGTACGAGCATTCACCTGGTGTTCATAGTGGTTATCAGAGGCCATGGAATGGAGTACTACTAGCTTTTAATTCAATTTTAACAAACGCATTATTTTTTATTTAGGGAGTTAATTTGAGCAATTCAGAAATATTAGAGGATTTTATAAATCGCATCGGTTGTTAATCCTTGATACGATCGTCAGAAGACTTAAGTCGAAATTATTCGTCCATAACCCTAATATCTACCATGCAGACAATCGTCCCTATAGATCTGGAAAGACCTTTACTCGCCAATCTTTATTATCGAATTTTAGCGGATTAAGATTTTATCCATATCAGTTTTTTTTTTAATATACCCGATAATAGTCATTAAAAAAATCTGTGTAATTAGTACTTGCTGGCCGATTCTGTTGGAGCGTTCTGGACATTTTAAGGGGAAATTTCAGTTAATAATGATGATGGCGATTAAATTCTCACGTAGCATCAATGAAATGATTACGGAGATGATAGGATATTCGTATCCACCCGCTTATCGCCCACCGTAAATACAGTGATTCGTGCAGTTTTCCTCAAAAACCTCACAACTTACTGACCCCATACAATAGGACTCTTAAGTCGTATCAGAAACAGACAGCAGCTATTGTTAGTCTCACAGTTAGCCAAACAATAATTCTCGTGGCACAAGAACGACTAAGACTTTTAACTAAAAACACTTAGTACCAGCACCGAGTCATAAAAACAGCAGAAATGCACCTCCAAAGTGCAACGGGCATTCAGGCGTAAAGTTTTGTGCCTATGTACGTTTTATCATTACAAACAAATTCAGACAGCGGGAACTATTATTCACGGATTCCCCCTTACCCTAAATGAACCGAAAAAAATGATTTAACTCGTACATTTTATCGCGCTAGTTTTGATGAATTATGGCGTGTATGTAAAGGAGACCAATAGTTATAGGATAGACTTAACTTCCAAAAATGTATTGGACCCATGAAAAAACGAAAAACATGAATTCTTATTTTTCATTTCATTTTTTTCTCTGCACAAATTTCGAAAATCTAGCTAACTTATTTTTATATTAACAACTAGCTTTTGCCAGCGACTCCGTCTGCGTAGTTGAGTGCACAAAGATAATAAGTGAATCTATAATGCGTCTAATAAGTGCCCAAAAAAAAGTAAAACTTTGACAGAACTATTTTCGCATATACAACATGTTTATCCCTCGGGAATACATTTTCCAAGATAAAATTATCCCATGTTAATTTTGTGAGCCCTACCTATCTCTATACCAAAAATCATTCAAATCGATTTAGTAGATCATAAAATACCCATTCCCCATTCCCACGTGAATACTACATTTTCCGGGATAAAAAGTATCCTATGTTACTTCCTTGGTTCCTATCTAGTATCTCCATACCAAAAATCATTTTATCTCAGTAGATCCAGAAATACCTATTCCTACGGGAACACTACATTTTCCGGGATAAAAATAACCCAAGTTAATCTTGTGAGCTCTACCTCTCTCTGTACTAAAAATCATTCAAATCGGTTTGGTAGATCTAGGAATACCTATTCCCATGGGAATATTACATTTCCCGGGATAAAAAGTATTCCATGTTTATTCTGTGAGCTCTATCTCTCTCTGTACTAAAAATCATTCAAATCGGTTTGGTAGATCCAGAAATACCCATTCCTACGGGAATACTACATTTTCCGGGAAAAAAGGATCCTATGTGTTATTCTGATGTATAAACTATATTATTGTAAAGTTTCATTAAAATCCATTTAGTAGGTTTTACGTGAAAGAGTAACAAACACACTCACAAACTTTCACATTTATAATATTATAGGATATTTATCTGCAATTTTGATAGTAATGTTAAAGTGTTCCGTTAATATAATTTAATAACTTTATCTCTTTAAAATACAACTTCCGTTTACACTGGTATAGATTTATTACTGCAGCTTTATCAAATATTTTTAAATCAATTTTTTATTGTGCTGATAAAGTTATTGATTACCTTTCGATACAATAGCACGACGGACGACGACGGTCCTAATTTCTATTCATGCATCGTTCTATTAGGATTTTTTATCGTTAACATTAGTTGCAAAATTGCAGATAAATATTGTTATTATAAAAAAAAGTCAGCTAGCGAACTTACTTGCGAAGTCGTCTTTTCTAACTTTGTGCAGAGAAAAAAATGTAATAAAGACAATATGAATTCATATTTTACGTTTTTCATGGGTCCAATACATTTTTTGGGACTTAAGTCTATCCTATAACTATTGGTCTCCTTTACATCTACGCCATAATTCTTCAAAACTAGCGCGTTCAAATGTACGAGTAAAATAATTTTTTCGGTTCATTCAGGGTAAGGGGGAATCCGTGAGAGAATAACATTTCCCGCTGTCTGAATTTGTTTGTAATGATAAAACGTACATAGGCACAAAACTTTACGCCTGAATGCCCGTTGCACTTTGGAGGTGCATTTCTGCTGTTTTTATGACTCGGTGCTGGTACTAAGTGTTTTTAGTTAAAAGTCTTAGTCGTTCTTGTGCCACGAGAATTATTGTTTGGCTAACTGTGAGACTAACAATAGTTGCTGTCTGTTTCTGATACGACTTAAGAGTCCTATTGTATGGGGTCAGTAAGTTGTGAGGTTTTTTGAGGAAAACTGCACGAATCACTGTATTTACGGTGGGCGATAAGCGGGTGGATACGAATATCCTACCATCTCCGTAATAATTTCATTGATGCTACGTGAGAATTTTATCGCCATCATCATTATTAACTGAAATTTCCCCTTAAAAATGTCCAGAACGCTTCAACAGAATCGGCCAGCAAGTACTAATTACACAGATTTTTTTTAATGACTATTATCGGGTATGTTAAAAAAAAGCTGATATGGATAAAATCTTAATCCGCTAAAATACGATAATAAAGATTGGCGAGTAAAGGTCTTTCCAGATCTATAGGGACGATTGTCTGCATGGTAGATATTAGGGTTATGGACGAATAATTTCGACTTAAGTCTTCTGACGATCGTATCAAGGATTAACAACCGATGCGATTTATAAAATCCTCTAATATTTCTGAATTGCTCAAATTAACTCCCTAAATAAAAAATAATGCGTTTGTTAAAATTGAATTAAAAGCTAGTAGTACTCCATTCCATGGCCTCTGATAACCACTATGAACACCAGGTGAATGCTCGTACACTACTTCTATGTATGTTGTAAGATATAAAACAAAAACAACAAAAATAAGAAATATAAGTTTAATATTTCATTCAATAATTATGACATCATTTTTGGTAAATAAAAATTGTTAGTTACGTTCGTAAGGTATTGTCGGTTTATTTGGAGTCCTCGGGCGCCTCAACAACTTCGGGCGCTTCCATGATCTCGGGTTCCTCCACAACTTCAGGATTCTCAACGACCTCGGGTTCCTCAACTACTTCGGATTCTTCGACTGCCTCAGGTTCCTCAACAACTTCGGGCTCCTCAATTTCTTCAGGAACGGGGATCTCGGGAACAGGTTCAGGAAGTTCGGGCAAGGGTTCCGGGAGCTCGGGAACTGGTTTAGGAACCTCTGGTTTGGGTTTAGGAACCTCTGGTTTGGGTTTAGGAACCTCTGGCTTGGGTTTCGGAACCTCTGGCTTGGGTTTAGGAACCTCTGGTTTGGGCTCAGGAAGAGGGAATACTATAACGGGGGGATTAGGGTTGGGAACCGGCAGAGGCAGCACTGGCACGGGAAGGTTAGGGTTGGGAACCGGCAGAGGCAGCACTGGCACGGGAGGGCTGGGGTGGGGAATAGGCAGAGGCAGCACTGGTACGGGAGGGTTGGGGTGGGGAATAGGCAGAGGCAGCACTGGCACGGGAGGGTTAGGGTGGGGAATAGGCAGAGGCAGCACTGGCACGGGAGGGTTAGGGTGGGGAATTGGCAGGGGCAATACAGGGACAGGCGGGGAAAGTTCAGGAATGGGTCTTGGAATTTCAGGTTGCACTGGGTTGACGTTGACCACAATCTGAACTAATGGCTCCGACGCCGGCCTGGCCACTGCTATTGCAGCGACAACAGCGAAAATGACGAACACAGCCTTCATTGTTTACTAACTCTGTAAAAGAGAAGGAAACAGTTGGAGAAAAATAGTGCAGTTGAGTAGTAATAAAATTAATTAATGTTGGAATAACCAAAGTAACCTCGGATTTATTCTGTATCACAAAATTTGTTAACAGTGTTATGTAATACCCTTAATAAACATGTTTTCAAAAGGAAACTTTAAAAATTTCTTCAAAAATTCTAAGCGAATAAGCTAAACAAAAAACAAGAAATGTATTATATAAATATTTTTGTTGTCATTTACCTCTTTCTTGCTAGTCAGCGAAATCAATGATACGTTGAAGAGCAGCCAGCTGATTATATACTGGTGTTGTCGCACGTATCTGAGATGTTTCTTATCGATTCATTCATAAAGGATTATGAAACAAAGTACACAAATATACCGTTATCTGTAAGTTTAGGATGTATGAGGATTTATTTTATTTAATTAAATAATAAAAACGTCCACTTGACTGACTGATGGCCTCGTGGTCTTGCAGTAAAAGTATGTATATGTTTCGCGCCATGGTTTGGCGGCGGAAGAATACCGCCGCGGCACACCATGCTTATCCCAAGAGGCGACTACTGGGGTTTACTGGAATTTTCAGATGTGTTACGTGGGAGATGCGTCCTTACAGAAGAGAAACGATTCCGAGATGTGCGCCAGATCGCATGGCCTTATGAATGTCGCAGACGCTCATATCAATGAGAGTCCAAGATAGAGCCAAGTGTGGGGCACCTGAAATCTCTCTATTGCAGAGAAGTTTATTGTGCGCCAAATGGCTATCGAGAGGCTTTAGTCGGTATGCCGACAGGCGTAGCATTTTTGTTAGGAACCCAACTCAGACAAGCGAACAATAGTGACGCAAGTTGGATTGGACGGTCGGTCACACTGAAATATCCTTTTAACCTCTTTAACCGACTTTCCCCGAGGTACCGAATAGGGATCTTAAAGTCTAAAATTTTCTATCTTTAAAATAAAACGAGTATGTGCTCTGCGATACAGAGGATCCGACCTCAGCGTCTCAAGTGCGTTTTAGTAAAACTGCTCACCTATTTAGGTGTGTGGTCCGCCAACCAGTTGTGTGCCATATATGGGCTGATCATGATGACGGTGATGATGATGAGTTTTATGAAATAGTTCATTACTTTAAAAACTAGCGTTTCGAGAAGTATAAGTACAATAATGTTTTTAAATGGTGTTTAACGTAGCACCAAACCAAAATGCTTGAAGAGGGAAAACAGAATAACTTGGTAAAGTTGTATTATTTGAGAAATCATGTTCTAAACAGATAAATACTATTTACCCAGGCGAAACCTTGATGGGCCATTATTCGTTATGGACAATTTAGGCTCTAAAATGACCAGGTCGAACTTGTTTTAATTTATTACTAGCGTGAAGCTACGTTTTTTTATTTAAAAAAACGTATCAAAATAAGCATTTTGAATCGACAATATATATCTACAACATTCGAATACTTGCGTATGTTAGGTTTTAAAAATGCAGAATAGTATAAGTAATGTCAAGGGATTGACATTTATTGACTGTCAAATATTAATGCGCGCGTTCAGAAATTAATTTTATGCAATTTTTTAAATTTTAATCATGTTTGAATATCTAAAATACTCTAAACGTCCTTTATTAAATCCTTTCTAGCTGACACCGATCGAAGCATTCGATTTTGGTACTTTTTTATTACTGTGTTCTTATCCCAATGAAGCGCTGTACTTAATATTTATTCATCTATACCTAAGTAATTAAAAATAAATTTTTATTAATATGTAACACGACATTCATTGACTGGTAGGGCGATACGAAGTTTGCCGTGTCAAAACTTACTGCTTCCTCGATTGCTCGCTAAACAATTATATTAAGACACTAGCTGTTGCCCGCGACTTCGTCCGCGTAGACTACAGGGTTGAGTTCAGAAAGAAAATAAGTTATAGTCTATTTTACTCCTTAGAGTCCTATCTATGTCCATACCAAAAATCATACAAATCGGTCAAATCACGTGAAAGCGTAACGCGCCGGCCGGCGCCTTGTACATAATTATTGTGCACTTAATGATTATTTTGAAACTGCGATATCTTCTAAGATACTCATTGAAATCAAATGATGTAAAGGGCAAATTTCTTTTAAATTAAATACTAATACTAAATAACGCATTTATTTGGATAAGGATTAATAAAATCTTTATAAAAATACCTTCACAAACAATGCTTTATTTTATAACAAATTTAGTTAGCATAAAAGAGTTTATAGTGAAGCAACCCTAAAAGTTAGACATATGCTACCGCTAATTTTTTTGTAGACATTATCAAGCTCTACAACTTTTCTCTAGGACTCAACTATATATCTCCCATAAGAAAGGCAGCGTTTGCAAAAAACGGTATCGATCGCCCGTTTTTTCTCCGACTTACTCCTTAAATCCTGCTACAACGAAAAAGTCTTATCATTTTTCGGACTAATATATAGCCTATGACACTCACAAAGAACGTAGCTTTCTATTGGTATAAGAATTTTCAAAATCGGTTCAGTAGATCCGGAGTTTACTTTCTACAACGTCACAAACATACAAACATACAAACTCACAAACCTTACCTCTTTATAATATTAGTATAGATTTGCCCGCGACTCCGTCTGCGTAGAGTTTAGAGTTGAGTGCAGAAAGATAATAAGTGAATCTTTAATTCGTCTCCTAAGTGTCAAAAAAAAAGTTTTACTTTGAAAGAGCTGTTTTCGCATTTGTAACATGTTTATTCCACAGGTATATTTGTTACTTCACAGAGTTCTATTTATGTTTACCTATATCAAAAATAGTTTAACTTAGTCCAATGGTTTAGGCGTGAAAGCGTAACAGATCTACAGAGTTACTCTTGCAATTATAACATGTAACCATACCCACGGGAATATATTTACAGGTTAAAGTATCCCATTTAAATTCGGTGGGTCCTACCTATCTCTATGCCAAAAATCATTTACATTGGTTCAGTAGATGTCGAGAATAGCTATTTCTACGGGAAAACTACATTTTTCAGGATAAAAGTATCCTATGTTACATTGGTGGGTCCTACCTGTCTCCGTACCAAAAACCATTTAAATTGATTCAGTAGATCCAGAGAACAACCATTCCCACGGGAATACTAGATTTTCCGGGATAAAAAGTATTCTATGATACTTCGGTGGATATATGATTCTTCGGTATTCTTCTTCGGTGGATAATGGGATACCCATTTATCTCCATACCGAATCATCCAAATCGGTTCAGTACTTTTTGAGTTTATTCGTAATAAACATACAAAAATCCAAAAATACAAATATTTCCTCTTTATTATATTAGTATAGAAAAGAGATAATTTTGTATCTAGTATTGCGTCCAATACCAAAACAAGAACCGTTTATATCGTATTTTTTATTATTTTGTTCATAAAATGCATGTAGATACTTTAAGAAAGATTACGAAAACGTTTTTGTGTACATTACAAGCACGGAAGCCGGATACAAGGAGATAAAATTACTACTAGAATACTTGGAAACTTATGATATGGAGTATTAACCGATAACTACAATCGTAAATATTACTCTTCATATCAATGTTTGTATTTAAGTGAGATTATGATAATAACAGTGTTCAAAGTCTAACATTTGTGGGAAAATCCACCGTTGCGCAATTCATTGAATTTGATGGAGAATCGTAAACTGGCATGAAGTTGTTGAATGATGTAAGATCATCTCCATGTGAGGATAAGTTTTGTGTAACCTCAGTATTTAGCTTAGAGGGCTAAACTTCTGGGTTTACCTACGACATCTAATTAGAAATAAGGAGATCCGTTACATAGCCCAACGAAGTAGTAAGTGACAATCGGCCGGGCACATAGCACGGAGAACTGATGACCGGTGGGGCCATAAAGTTCTCCAGTGGACGCCATTTACCAGAAAGCGCAGCGTGAGACGTCCTCCGACCTTGTTAAGGTCGTGGAACGATACTGGCTGCAGGCAGTTTCTGATAGATTCCAGTGGAGGTCACTGGGGAGGCCAATGTCCAGCACTGGACCACCATTGGATGGTTGGATGGATGAAAAATAATAAAAGTACTGTACCGTAAGATTGGGCTTGGCTAATTTTGGAAACGTTTCAGAATTAATTCTTTTGTTGAGCAGAAACTCTCACAGACTTTTAGATTAATAATGGTTTTATTTGGTAAACAAGAATCTACTGAACTGTTTGTTTTAAATGTATTTTTATTGTCTTCTTTTTTGTTTGTTTGAGTTTGAGCCGAAGTTGTTCTTTTAGGAGGGTAACTTTAGCTCGCGCATCTTTTTTGATATAAAATAGGTATTCAACCAAACACGGAAGCAAAGAATGGCCGTGAAATGAAACAAACTCTAATTTATTATAGAAAATGAAATAAATTGGTAATTTTCTATATTTTGCGGTCTTTAAACTTTATGCAAAACAATATGACCGTATTAGCGACTTATTTTTAGCGGTATTATCAAAAACATACGTAAAAATCAGCCAAGAAAAGTAACGTCACCCTATTAGGTCCTTGACCATCAGAAAATAAGTGATGTCTGGCGGGTCTTGGACTATCAGGTCTACAAAAACACAGCCGCAGCATTCCTTTTCTCAAGAAAAACGGAAGATTAAATTGAAATTACCCCAAGTGGATCTAATCGCTAATAATTTCTGAACTTTGTTTCATAATCCCTTATGAATGAATCGATAACAAACTTCTGCGATACGTAGACAATGCCAGTATATAAACTGCCGGTTTCTCTGTATTACATACATTTCAGGCCGGAGAGAATTAGGTGAGTGACTACCGTAGTATATTTTAAATAATGTTTAATAAATGTTTTGATATGGATCGGGTGCCTATACTTCGAGGCCATCACTACTTTAAAAATACTTAGGAATTTCTCAGTCATGTAGTCCGCCAACCTGCACTATGTCAACGTAGTGGACTCAGGTCTAAACCCTCTCAACGGTAGGACAAACGCGTCCTCAGCAATGGGACGTATTTGAGCTGATTATACGATGATGCTTAAGTCCCAAGGAGGGTAGGCGTCAGGCAGGCGGCCGGCCGTAAAACATATGCCAAAACTTTTATGCAGCATGTTTTGTCCTTCCTTTCTGTGTGGAAGGACAAAACATGTTGCGCGGACCCCAAACAAGAATTGGGAGCAGAGTAGGAGAATGATGATGATACGATGATGCTTAAAATGATATCAAGGCCTTTAACAATTCTTGTACGAATACAATTTCGCCTTAATAATAGTTTAGAATGGGTCTTAGTGTTGCATAAATCGCAGTGCTTATTGCATTTGCCTTTGGGACATAAATATAATCTTGTTTGTTGTTTTCGTTTGCCGTTAAAGCTCTTTTACTTATGCATTGCGATATATATATTTGTAAATCTTTGAAAACTTTTAGCTGCTGCATTTTTTTAATATACTTAACGATTTTTCGGCTTTAGGTAGCAAACCATGAAGGCTGTTTTCGTGCTTCTCGCAGTGGTCGCTGCAGTAGCAGTCGCCCGCCCCGCTTCACTGTCGGAATCCTTGATTCAGATTGTGGTCAACGTAAACGCACCTGGCAGCCCCGTCCAACCTGAAATTCCGACACCAGTTCCGGAACTTTCTCCACCTGTCCCTGTTTTGCCTTTACCGATTCCCCACCCAAACCCTCCCGTACCAGTACTGCCCCTGCCTATTCCCCACCCTAATCCTCCCGTTCCAGTGCTTCCCCTGCCGATTCCCCACCCTAATCCTCCCGTTCCAGTGCTGCCCCTGCCGATTCCCCACCCTAATCCTCCCGTACCAGTGCTGCCCCTGCCGATTCCCAACCCTAACCCTCCCGTCATAGTGTTCCCTTTTCCTGAGCCCAAACCAGAGGTTCCTAAACCTAAGCCAGAGGTTCCTAAACCCAAGCCAGAGGTTCCTAAGCCCAAACCAGAGGTTCCTGAACCACTTCCTGAACTTCCGGAACCTTTGCCGGAACTTCCTGAACCAGTTCCCGAGATCCCTGTTCCTGAAGAAATTGAGGAGCCCGAAGTTGTTGAGGAATCTGAAGTTGTGGAGGAACCCGAGATTATTGAAAAGCCCGAAATTGTTGAGCAACCAGAGGTAATCGAAGAACCTGAGGTGGTTGAAAATCCTGAAGTGGTTGACAACAAGTAATCTTTACTTAAAATGACACCTAAAATGCTGCATTTGTAAATCATTTTGTTATGTTTTGGATGAAATAAATTAAATATGTTACTACCTGTTCATAGAAGCACAGTTCTTTTCCTCTTTTTCATCTTTACTCTTATTCCATTTAAAAGCGTTTGATCAAAGATTATTTATCATGACTATTTTCTTAATAATACAGAAGGGACGAAAAAAATACTTCTAAGAAAAGATTATGTTGATATCGTTAATACTCTAACTGTGATCTTGTCACGATTGAATTAACTCTGTCAATCCAGAAAAAGTTTAACTTTTAATTCAGTGTTGTTAACGCCTTCACAGTAAGAAGTTTTCTATAAATAGCGTCAGTTTAATTGGAGTTAAAGACTATTAATTTCGGAAGTTTCTTCTCGCACGAAGGATCCCCTATTTAAAAAAAATGGCAAAAAATTATATCCGTTGTTTGGGAACCTCACATGAATGTTTATATATTTAGTTTTTTTTAGTATTCACATACTTTAAAACGGCAACAGAAATACATCACGTGTCAATATTTTCAACTGTCTAAAATAAACGAATTAATTTAAGAGACGCGTTTATTCTTCAAAATAGTTCTTAAGACTAATTTATGTACTCGAGGCGTTCAACACCAGCCTCCGTTATCTTTGCTTACTATGTGTCTAGACTTAAACATCCGTGGCCTGACAGTATGCCATCGGGTGCAAGTAAGCAAGACTATTCCTAAAACTAGTGATGGGAATATAACGATCTATAACGGTTCATGAGATACTGCTTGATGACAGACACTCTGTTTTGCGCTTTGGGTACTGAACCCTAAAAATTTATTCGAAAAAATCTAAAAAAAATATTCATGTACATATTATGTCCATCCGTCAACCAATGATTTTATATATTATGATGATTTAATCGGGAAAGAAATATAATTAGAAGTAGAAAAAAAAGACAAATTCGGGTAAAAATTAGCTCAAGTGCCAATGTTATATAAAAGAGGGAAAACTTCATTGGCGGTGGCCAATTTACATGGAGGAGTAGCTCTACAGTTAGAAGAATATTCTTTGTAAGGTAGATGACCCAAATTTAAAAAAAAGGATGTTTTAGTACCTGAATTAGATGACTAAGTACTTACTAAAGATACAAAAGAAAATATGGTAAGATGTACATATCTCTGTAGCTATTCGAGTAAAATGATTACTTCACCATTTTAAAGTTTATAGTTTTGATAAGCCTTAAAACGTAACTTAATCAATCGTTGTTTATGGTTTTCAAGAAGTTTTTGTTAAACTTCTTTTGGAAGACTGTTAAAGTTCAGTTTATTTCATTTTCTATAATAAATTAAAGAATTTTGTATCATCATCATCATCAACAGCCTTTCACTGTTGGACATAGGCCTCTCTCATGGCACGCCAATTTTGTATGTCAAAACGTAACTTTTTGTCTGTTCTTTCATTTCACGGCCATTCTTTAACTTCGTGCTTGGTTGAGAAACTATTTTATATCAAACAAGATAAGTATGTGAGAGTTTCTACACAATAGTAAGGACTTAACATTTTCGCAAAAGTGGCCAAAGTAACCCAACCTTAAAGTACTGTTGTACTTTTATAATTTTTTTCCATATGTCAGTCAATGGTGGTCCAATGCTGGACAATAGCCTCCCCCAAGGACCTCCACCAGGATCTTTCGGAAGTCACCTGCAGCCAGCAACGTCGCACGACGTTTACAAGGTCGTCCGATCATCTTGTCGGAGGACGTCTGGTTCCACCGTCTATCAGTACTCTGCGCTATGTTTCCGGCCCATTGTCCTTTAAACTTGCTAATTAGTTGGGCTATGTAGGTTACTTTAGTTTTCCTGCGGATCTCCTCATTTCTGATTAGATCTCGTAGAGAAACCCCGACCTTAGCCTTCTCCATACCTCGTTGAGTGACTCTGAGTCGTCTCATGAGGCTATTAGCGATAGGCTACGTCTCAGTGTCGTATGTCATAACTGATAACACACAGCTACAGAAGAACGAGAAGACGTCGCGTAGTTTCCCGAACGCTGCCCAACCGAGTTGGACACGGTGATTGACCTGTCTCTCAAAATTTTGACTTGCCTAACCGGACCACTTGTCCTAAAAAGACATAATATTAGTCTACAACTTCGAAAGTCGAGTTCCCAACTTTGGGTTTGGGTACAACAAGGACATTTCGACGTGATCTTCGTCTTGTCCATGTTCA
Source organism: Cephonodes hylas (assembly GCA_030295005.1). Lineage (NCBI taxonomy): Eukaryota > Metazoa > Arthropoda > Insecta > Lepidoptera > Sphingidae > Cephonodes > Cephonodes hylas. The sequence goes on along the minus strand of AP025376.1, from coordinate 11,243,667 downwards.
TTTTGAGATCCACCTGTTGCGAGACTCGATTGAGTTCTTCGAGCATGGTGCTGAAGTCCTCTAGTCTGTGATATTTACTTACGAAACAAATAAATTTTACGAGGTAAAGAAGACTCTTCCTGGTAACAATAGCCTCGATGTTGATAATTTCGCGTTCACAATGTTATAGTAAGTCTACGTTGGTTGTGAAAGGAAAAAGTTAATATTTATTTTATTTTATTTCATTCATTTTAAAAACAGTCTGTGATTGCTTGGGGACTATACAATTTTTATCCATTTTAAAATTCAATTACATGAGGTCATCAGGAAGAGCGACAGCAGCCTCCACGTCGATAATTTCGGGCTCTTCAACCACCTCGGGTTCCTCAACGATCTCGGGTTCCTCAACGATCTCGGGTTCCTCAACGATCTCGGGTTCCTCTACAACCTCAGGCTCTTCAATGACCTCTGGCTGTTCAACGACCTCGGGTTCTTCAATAACCTCGGGCTCCTCAACAACTTCAGGCTCTTCAATAACCTCGGGCTCCTCAACAACTTCAGGCTCTTCAATAACCTCGGGCTCTTCAACAACTTCAGGCTCTTCAATAACCTCGGGCTCCTCAACAACTTCAGGCTCTTCAATAACCTCGGGCTCTTCAACAACTTCAGGCTCTTCAATAATCTCGGGCTCCTCAACAACTTCGGGCTCCTCAGATTCTTCAGGTGCGGGTACTTCAGGAACAAGTTCTGGGATCTCAGGAACAGGTTCTGGGATCTCTGGCACAGGTTCTGGGTTCTCTGGGATAGGTTCAGGGACCTCCGGAACAGGTGAAGGAATCTCAGGTACTGGTGCAGGGATTTCAGGTAATGGTTCAGGGATCTCGGGTACTGGCTTAGGAAGTTCGGGCACAACTACCACAGGAGGTTGAGGTTCTGGGATTGACGGAGGGAAAACTATGACAGGGGGGTTTGGATGGGGAATCGGCAGAGGCAACACAGGAACAGGTATAGAAAGGTCTGGAAGAGGAACTGGTCTCGGGATTTCAGGTATCACAGGAGAACTTGGAGTGTTCACGTTCACCAAAATTTGAACCAATGGCAGTGGAAGAGGTCTGGCGACTGCGACTGCAGCAACCACAGCGAGAATCAGCACAGCTTTCATCGTTGATTACCTGTGTACCGAAAATTCAGTAAATTAATATTATGCTCCAATTTTATAATCATGGCGTAAATTAGATACGTATGTTATATAGTGTACATGTTTTACATACTTTAAATGCAAATATGCATCCTTCTTTGAATGCAAATATTGTGATAGCCTAAAGGTTCAAGCAAGAGGTTGACTCATAATTTCTTCGGTTACAAGCTCAAGCCGTAAATGTAGATCTTCTTCTTCTTCATCAACCCATATACGCCCACTGCTGAGTACGGGTCTCCTCTACCATTGAGAGGGTTTTTAGGCCATAGTCCGCCACGCTGGCCTAGTGCGGGTTGGCGGACTACACACCTAAGAAATTCCTAAGAACTTTTAGGTGTGCAGGTTTCATCACGATGTTTTCCTTCACCGTTAAAGCAAGTGATAATTCAATTTGAATACACACATAACTTCGAAAAGTCAGAGGTGTGTGCCTGGGGTTCGAACCCGCGACCGCCGAGATTCTCGACCGCGCGCCTAAACCTCGAGGCCATCGCATGTAGATCGCTGGTTTTTAAAAGATATGTGTGTATTTACTATGAATTATTATTACAACGGTGAAAGAAAACTCGTACATCTAAAAGTTTACAGGAATTTTCATCGGCATACACTTTGCCAGCACTTAGGTGCAGTGGTGATCTAAGCAGGTAAAGAAGTTATACTGTATATCACATACGTATAAGCAGTGATGGCCTCGAGGTTTAGGCGCGCGGTCGAAAATCTCGGCGGTCGCGGGTTCGAACCCCATGCACACACCTCTGACTTTTCGAAGTTATGTGTGTATTCACATTGAATTATCACTTGCTTTAACGGTGAAGCAAAACACCGTGATGAAACCTGCACCTACCAACCTAAAAAGTTCTTAGGAATTTCTAATCGCCAACCCGCATTAGGCCAGAGTGGTGGACTATGGTCTAAAACCCTCTCAATGGTAGAGGAGACCCGTGCCCAGCAGCAGGACGTATATGGGTTGACGACACACGTTAACGAAAATAAACATTCAAATTCGATTTTTTTTTGCATTAAAATAGGATTTTAATATGACTTACCTTGTTCAACTGTCAATGAAAACAATAATACTCCAACGCGTTGTCAATCGCTTATATACTAGTAGTATGATATTATTTAATACAATTATCGAATAATTCATAAATGATTACGAAGCAAAATACAAAAATATCATAATCGGCACTTATTTCGTTTATTATGGGTTGTAAAGTAATTGGATTCAAATTTAGTCGGTTTTATCTGATGCTATTTTAATAAACATTGTCGCTTCATTAATCCCACAATCTAAATAAGCGCGTGCGACATAACTTTATTGTTTTATCGGCTTTTTCCGTTAGATAGAATTAAGTGGCATCAGGTCTAGAAATTCGCCTTACATTCTCTCGTAAATAATAGGTGTGCGTACACACTTCGATACTGACTCTCCAGAAGATTCGACAGTTCAGATAGGAGGTTTTATCAATCCACTCCAAAGTCTGGACCGGGATTTAGATAGATTTAAACATTTAGATGTTTATCATCTGTTCCTGTCCATGGCAAACACTTAGGCTGGTAAAAAATAAGCTGTCAGAGATGCTTGAAAAAAACAATTGGATCAATTTTTTTGCCACTTTCATGCAAAAAGAATGGATTATTTTTACTTAAACAATTATATCAAAGTCTGGTACACTCTCCAGAACAGCATTAACCCATTAGGTACCAACTTTTTTCTGTATTGTTTGACATATTTTTCAAAGAGTATATACAATAAGGAGCACATAAAATATATATATATAAAAAAATAACAAAATGAAACAGCAATTATTTCGTTTTTATATTTGTTCCCAAATGGGAACATTGGGACAAACAGCAAAAAAATCTACACAATTGACTTATGATATTCGGTAAAAAAAATCCATATGCATGGCTCGTTGGCTAGTTTCCTAGCGTTTTTTTTACAAACAGCACACGTAGTCTGCTTACCACCGAAGTCCAATGTAAGATATGGCCTGTTATAATTATTTCTTCTTCTATCTTTAGGATCAGATAAGTCTCATGAAAAACTCATGTATTTTCTTGCCACTTTACGAATAAAATCAAGGTAAGGAATTCTATCATGCGACATATTGTATAAGACATAGGCATTGAGCATAGCTACATCAATAGCATTAGTAAAAAGTCTGTCAACTCGTCAAGTTTGGGAGGTAACTGGACAGCCTCGATGGTCTCATCCTGGGATAAATCTTCAGAAAGAAGTTCCTCTTAGCACTGTTTAAGTTGTTCCAACGTAATAAATGTTTTCGAAGTCAGAATAGTGAAAATAAAAAAAATATTTTTAGAATATCCACAAACAATTTTTATTCCATCAGTCCAATGTTCCCATTTGGGAACATATTTAAATAAACAAATTCAATAAGTTCTGCAATCTATTGAATCATATTACTAGTAACAAGCTATTATTTAGATACTATTTGATATTATTTAACAATAATTATAAAATACTTACATCGAATTACAGAATAATAACAATAGAAATAATTGTTAATTTCGAAACTCGTAAAAACTACTTTCTTTGATCAAAAAAACATAAACAAACAATAATTTCAAGTGAATGATGGGCTTGATATTTGGCAGCACATAGTGTAGAAACTAGTGACGCAAATAATTATTAAAACATTGCAGGTAGATATGAATGAATCGATAAAAAGTGAGACGTCCCAAATGGGAACATTGGTACCTAATGGGTTAAGCGAGAGTACGTGGTATGGGTGATTTGGCACGAGCCTCAGTACATGTTGGGATGCGAATAGTCAGTGCTTTCTAGCCTTCGTGTAACCATTAGAAACGAACAGCCTATTCGCTATTTAGGTCAGAAACACCTACCATACCTTTAAGAATCCTGCACATTTTCAGTATTTGGTTCTTCCACCTTCACTAGGAAGTTGTAACCGAGGCAACCTAACAATATTTAATAGAATACAAGTATGGGTACTTTGTATAAAGGTGTTTATAAAAGTACCTCAGAAAGACTTCTTGATTTTTTTCTAGCAACGGGGTATAATTCCCATTATACGTTTGCTAAACACAGGATCTACTTTCAAAGTTGCTGCGGGCTAGTGAATCAAATAGTAACATGATTACTTTCATTTTCGAAAATCGTTTGAGTTTTGAAGTGCAAACCCCAGACGTTTAAAACACTCTTTGGTTAAGGTGACAAGAAGGTCATGGGACACAATTTTTCGGTTGAAAATCACACATGGCCTTTAATGCAGCTAACCTTGGATAACCTTAACAAGTTCTGGATTGGAGACCACGGCTCGGCAAACGTAGTGTAGGACGCCCTCAGGCTAGCTAGGTTGACGATATTCGAAAGGTGGCTGGCAGCGGTTGGATGAGGAGGGCCGGAGATCGTGCCCAGTGGCGTGTCATAGGAGAGGCCTATGTCCAGCAGTAGACGTGAGAGGTTGGTGATGATGATGATGAACCTTGGATATTTCATTAGGGCGTAACTTTTAGTTAGTGCATTTGAGAATTGCTTACGACTCAATGTCATCTAGAAGAAGTATGAAATGTTGAGTCCTAATTTATTCTTCACCTTCTAACTATGTATTACATTAACGCCATGCTGAAATAAAACTCAGTCCTTCTTATTTTTTTTTTTCGAGAAAAAGTTTGATGTCAGCGTAAAATATTTTTTTCGCGTGTTTCATTGACAATCATAAGTATAAAGAAAGGACCAAGGATCAATTCCTGACTAAATCCAGAACGGGTGTGATAGGACTGTGACTCATAACATTTACAAATTTCTTGACGGTTTTTGAAGACACCGCCTAGAGCAAAGGGCTTCTCAACCAATTTGTTATTAACCGAATCAAACGCGTTCAAAAAACATAGTACAGGATTCAGAATTCATAACTCTGTTGTTGTAAGTCTATTGAAGGTTTAGTCTGCTATTACAAAAATATTTGTTTTGACATTTCTTTTCTGAAAACATGGTATTTATTACATAGGAGTGGTAAAATCTTTTAAATCTTTTTGGTAAAGCAGTTCAAATATATTAGGACTAATTAGAGTTTTTTTATGTTGGAATAATTCTTGAGGTTTTCTATTGAGATGGATAGCGTCATGTTAATAATTATTAGTGACAGACTTACAAAGAGAATTACAGTTGTTCTTCCCCTTCCATTTAAACTATACCAAATCTCTCAAACTGAGATGATTAATATTTTCGTAACATATTAATATGGATATAGTAGATCAACCGAAAAAAAGGGGCTTGTTTTTCCTACAATATTGTGTGGTATGCACCCCTATTAACGACAATCTAATTAAATTACTTATTTACATGCCCTTTTTTCGTTCAGAGGACAGTACTTTGTCTGCTTTGACTACTACTGTTTCTGTTCCGTTATTTAAGTGGGTGTTGTAAGGGATCCTTAGTCTATTTATAAACATTTAAAGTCTTTCTTGTGTTTTTGAGTGGAATTTATGGCAAAAATAAATAAAAAATATCTATATTTTACGCATTTTGTTTATATCTTATATTAGATATATTATATGGTATGTGTATGTATTTGTGTGTATGAATAATATTGTATAAAGATTATGTTACACTCGTTTCGTATATGTTTGTTTGTATTTGCATCTACATTACATATTCTCTCTTTTTTGAACACACTGCCCTTCTAAATAAATACCATTTGAGTCCATCCTAAGTTTGCCTTTAAAAAGTCGCCATGTGCGGTAAGGCCGCTTTGTGTACTGTTTTATAGTGATGTATATAATATGTACATATATTTTTTTGTTCGTAAGTGTACATTAAGGAAACTTGATGACATTTGTTATAGAAGGAAAAACTTAATAATGTGCATATTCATTTTATTTCATTCATTTTAAACACAGTCTGTGATTGTAAGGAGCTATTCTATCTCTTTATCCGTTTTAAAAGTCAATTACATGAGGTCATCAGGAAGAGCAACGGCGGCCTCCACGTCGACCACTTCAGGTTCTTCTACAATCTCGGGCTCCTCAACGACCTCGGGCTCCTCAACGACCTCGGGCTCCTCAACGACCTCGGGCTCCTCAACCACCTCGGGCTCCTCAACGACCTCGGGCTCCTCAACCACCTCGGGCTCCTCAACGACCTCGGGCTCCTCAACGACCTCGGGCTCCTCAACGACCTCGGGCTCCTCAACGACCTCGGGCTCCTCAACGACCTCGGGCTCCTCAACGACCTCGGGCTCCTCAACGACCTCGGGCTCCTCAACGACCTCAGGCTCCTCAACGACCTCGGGCTCTTCAACGACCTCGGGCTCCTCAACGACCTCGGGCTCCTCAACGACCTCGGGCTCCTCAACGACCTCGGGCTCTTCAACGACTTCGGGTTCTTCAACGACCTCGGGTTCTTCAACGACCTCAGGTTCCTCTACGACCTCTGGTTCTTCAACGACCTCGGGCTCCTCGACGACCTCTGGTTCTTCAACGACCTCGGGCTCCTCGATGACTTCAGGCTCTTCAGATTCTTCAGGTGCGGGTACTTCAGGAACTAGCTCAGGAATTTCTGGGACTGATTCAGGGATCTCTGGGACTGGTTCAGGGATCTCAGGGACTGGTTCTGGAATCTCGGGGATTGGTTCAGGGATCTCCGGCAGTGGTACTGGGAACCAAGGAATAGGTAACGGCAGCTCTGGCACTGGTTGAGGAATTTCAGGAGCGTTGACATTCACTACAATTTGTACCAACGGCTGTGGTGGAGGCGGTGGTCTGGCGACTGCCACTGCAGCGACCACAGCGAGGAGCGCGAACACGGCTTTCATTGTTATGTACCTGTTGTTGAAATGTAAATGTTGTAAAAAAAGTAATTTAATTTATATAAAGAAGAGGAGTACAGCGGGACGTACACCAGAGTCTCATTATGTATTGATATCCTACAGGATTTAGATACTCAAGACTTAAGTTTATTTCTGATTAAATGAGACTTAAAAAGCAACTGCTGATACTATTTGACTTAAGAAACACTAATTAGGTAATACTGTTCTAAATTACACTTACCTCGTTCTCACCAGTTAATGAAAACTATAACGGCTTCAAGAAGAGGCGCGCCTTTTATACAAATTTTTACGTATCACTGAAGTGAATTATCAATCTATTTACAGCATGATTATTAAATTAATTGTACCAATTTACATTATGATCAATGATTTGGGCTATATTTAGCAATGGAATGTTAAGACGTTAATATAGATATATTTATGAGGGTATTTAATTAGAAAAAAATCATACTAAATATTTTTTTCTTATTGAGTTTGGAAAGATTAATTGTATAAACTAGCGTTCAATCAAATATACCTCAAAGACGACAAATTTCCTTTATGTTTATCTATGTAAAAATAGCCAAATACACTGGGCTTCTATACTAAGAGAGGGATTGGCCTTTACTTTTTTAACTAGGAAATTTCATAAGATGCCTATGATTTTAACCCTCAACTAAATGCTTCAGCAGATCGTGCCTTATCATCGTTGGTATCACCCATCACGCATTTACTAAAGTATATTTTTTTGTTAACACACTCATGCATCTCCGGTGGAGCAATTGAACAAAGGGTCAATAGTTTTTATAAGAGATTTTTTAAGTTATACGGAAGTGGAAGGTGGGCTTAAGGCATTGGCCTTTCAGATGGAAACGAGGCCTATGCCCTTATAAATATATAATATATATAAATAAATAGTGTGATGACATATACACATATTATGTATATTTACTTGGAAATAATCCAATCTCGAGGTCAAGTCTAAAAAATTCGTCCTAGTGAATCTAGGTCAGCCTTGGGGAATTTGGGGACGTAAGATTACCACCACGGCATAGCATGCCTGTCGTAAGAAGCCACCTATATGGGTTATTGGGATTGTTAGGCGTAGTTCAGGGGAGGTGCGCTCTTACAGGAGATGTACGATCCTGAGATGAGCAGCAAAGCGCATGGCCTCGTGACTCGCGGACGTCTACACCAAATGAGCGTCTAAAATAGGGCAAAGTGTGTGTCCCCACACATAAAATCCTTCCATCGTAGAGGAGTCCACATTCGAACTGATCAAAATATGCAAGAGGACCATGGAGAGGATTTAGTCGGCGTACCAGTGTAGAATTTTTGGTTTAAGACCCAACTCAGCTAGGCGAACAATAGTACCACGCATTGAGCTGGAAGGCCGGTGACCCCGAAATTGGAAGACTAAGGAGCTTAAGGAGGGTTCGCTACCAGTTTCAGTTTGTTGGAATAGTACTTCGTTTGTTTATAAAAAGTAAAAGAACCAATCTGTATATTTATTAATAAATTATTATTATTTTTGATACTTGTGCCCGTTACCAAACTCTGATTCGTTAAGAACATCAGGTTATTGAAGTACCTTGGGATGCTTAACAGCCCTGGACGGCTCGATGACCTGCTCCTTGCCAAACTCGGATTCCTTAAGAACATCAGGCTGTTGAACTACGTCGGGATGCTCAATGGACGTCCTCCTGGACGGCTTGACGTCCTTCTGCTCCTTGCCAAACTCGGATTCCTTAAGAACATCAGGCTGTTGAACTACGTCGGGATGCTCAACGGACGTCCTCCTGGACGGCTTGACGTTCTTCTGCTCCTTGCCAAACTCGGATTCCTTAAGAACATCAGGCTGTTGAACTACATCGGGATGCTCAACGGACGTCCTCCTGGACGGCTTGACGTTCTTCTGCTCCTTGCCAAACTCAGATTCCTTAAGAACATCAGGCTGTTGAACTACGTCTGGATGCTCAACGGACGTCCTCCTGGACGGCTTGACGTTCTTCTGCTCCTTGCCAAACTCGGATTCCTTAAGAACATCAGGTTGTTGAACTACGTCGGGATGCTCAACGGACGTCCTCCTGGACGCCTTGACGTTCTTCTGCTCCTTGCCAAACTCAGATTCCTTAAGAACATCAGGCTGTTGAACTACATCGGGATGCTCAACGGACGTCCTCCTGGACGGCTTGACGTCCTTCTGCTCCTTGCCAAACTCGGATTCCTTAAGAACATCAGGTTGTTGAATTACGTCGGGATGCTCAACGGCCCTGGACTGCTCGACGTCCTTCTGCTCCTTGCCAAACTCGGATTCCTTAAGAACATCAGGTTGTTGAACTACGTCGGGATGCTCAACGGACGTCCTCCTGGACGGCTTGACGTTCTTCTGCTCCTTGCCAAACTCGGATTCCTTAAGAACATCAGGCTGTTGGACTACGTCGGGATGCTCAACGGACGTCCTCCTGGACGGCTTGACGTTCTTCTGCTCCTTGCCAAACTCGGATTCCTTAAGAACATCAGGCTGTTGAACTACATCGGGATGCTCAACGGACGTCCTCCTGGACGGCTTGACGTCCTTCTGCTCCTTGCCAAACTCGGATTCCTTAAGAACATCAGGTTGTTGAATTACGTCGGGATGCTCAACGGCCCTGGACTGCTCGACGTCCTTCTGCTCCTTGCCAAACTCGGATTCCTTAAGAACATCAGGTTGTTGAACTACGTCGGGATGCTCAACGGACGTCCTCCTGGACGCCTTGACGTTCTTCTGCTCCTTGCCAAACTCGGATTCCTTAAGAACATCAGGTTGTTGAACTACGTCGGGATGCTCAACGGACGTCCTCCTGGATGGCTTGTCGTCCTTCTGCTCCTTGCCAAACTCGGATTCCTTAAGAACATCAGGTTCTTGAAGTACCTCGGATTTTTCAACGGCCCTGGACTGCCGGAAGATATTGTACCTGTGTAAAATACCTTTATCAGAGTGAGGTACCCGGGAGGTACTGTATGGAGGTACATACAGTTTGTACATTATGAAAACAATAAGCATCTGCTTTTACAGTGCATGTATACCTTGAATGTCATTATTTTAGTTGAGCTAAACAATCGACGATCTGCGGATCAAAACGGAGATGGGTTGAAGTTAATCCTTTCTATGCATAGTGCATTACATTTGTTGAAGAGGGTAGATTGAAAATTTTAAATGTTAAGCTCTGGCTCAGTGCGAACATTAACTACAGCTTCTGAGCTGAAAGAATCGAAAATGAGATTGACTCTTGATGAAAATGAGATTTTTAAACGGGTATCGTTTGAAAATACTCTTACTGCAAACGATGGAACGCAGTGGCGGTCCGATCCACTTATCGGAACCCAAGCTATTAATCAAAACAATATTTGTCAACGGGGTGGCGCTGTATCCTTCAGTAAGCTTTACAACCAAATAAAAATATTCAAAAATGTATCTACTGACGAAATGTGTGACATAATTTTGATGGAAACTAATCGGAAAGGGACTAAGATTACTGAAACATCCAATAATAAACTGATAGAAAATTACGTTGATTAGCAAGCGACCGAAACAAAAAATATTCACAGAACAAGAATTGTATGCATTTATTGGCATTCTACTAATCTTTCGTGGGATGCATAGATCCATTAAAGAATATTCGACTGAACGGTGGTAGTCTAGTCACCTATCATTATTTCGGGCTTCGATGTCGCATGAAAGATTCAAAATCCTGTTACGCTTGATAATGTAATTTAGTAATTTGCCCAACATGTAATGCTATTTATGCAAGAGTGGTGCTAATTGTGTACAAACAAAGAATTTATAATTTTTATGGAAATAAAACTAAAAAAAAATGTTGCTTATTTGATTTTTGTACATTATAAATATTTGCTTCATAGCTATACAAAACTATCACGGTACTTGGTCACTCTAGGGTGTGCTTAAAATGTATTTTATCTACAAAACAATGTAAGTCCTTGAATATGTTAAACCATTTAAAAACATAATATATTTTATAAAAAGTTAAGAGCTCTCAGGAAAACACCTACGGGACATAAAACATACTTCTTTTTTATTCTAAAATGCTTACGGTACCCGGGTACCTCGTAACTCACATAAGGGTTAATGAAGTCGGATTCCTTAAAACATAAGGTTTTTGTAGTACCTGGAATTTAAGTCCTCGAAGGGCTCCTGCATCTCATTTATCGCGTATTCCTTAAGAACATCAAGATGTCGAACTAGCTCGGATTCTAGATCAGATTGATCGGGCTTAACTACTACCAGTTCTTCAGATACGGATATGTCAGGAACTGATCCAGGTAGTTCAGACACAGGTTCATGAAGCTCTGGAACGGGCTGCTGTATCTTGGGTACAGATTTATTTGGAACACTGTACTGTTGGACAGCTGTATTTGGAATCCAGGGAATAGGCGAAGGAATCTCTAGCCTTGGTAGATCAATTTCAGGAACTGGTCTCAGAATTTCAGGCTGTACAATTGAATCGGGAGTGTAGACATTCACTAAAATTTGAATCAAGGATCGCGTGGGAGGTGGTGGTCTGGCGACGCCCACTGCAGCGACTACAACAATAAGCGCGAAGGCGGCCTTCATTGTTGTCTGCCTGTTGTAAAGATATATATTTGTTAGAGCAACCTTCCTTTAATCTAACTTTTACAAAGACGAGGAGTGCAGCAGGAAGTTGACCAAGTCTTATTAAGTGTTGTTTTATTTAAACTATATGTAGACTTTTTATTTATAATCATCCTAAGGTCGTCCGTTAGAAAACGCCTAAGTCCGCCTTCATACAAATTTTATAAAAAAATATTATAAAAATATAGTATTGTGTTTGTAAGTGTTAATGGGTTTTCTGTTGGAAAATTGTTATCAGAAATAGGTTTTCTAGAAATTTCGGAGATCTAGGTGATTTTTAACACAAGTATATGTCACACTATGCTGGATTACACTGACCTTGTTCCTTCCAAAAAATGAAACTGTGATGTCAAATAGCTGCGGCTTGTGTAAGTAATAATTACCAAAAAAATTCAGCACAATAATTTGCAGAATTAAGCCAATGTTACGCTATTAATTATATGGAAGGGCTATAATTAGCAGAAATTTAGTCATAAGCGTCGATATCTGTCGGCACTTGATTAAAAACAAATACCTTATTTTTTTTGTTTCCTAGATTGGAACAAATTTTTGGTGAACGAAAATTATTGCACTTACTTGCGTTAATTTTAGCGTTATTGTCACTGAGACTTGGTGGACCAAATGCACACAAGAATTTTGTTGAAAGAACACTTTGGTGTGGATGTTGTTTCGCTACATTTTTCTGCACCACCTCCATTTCATTGCGTGAAAATCCATTTAAATGTGTGAAGAAATGAATTAGAAATTTCATAGATCGCCTATTATTTCAACACACGATCCTTGTTAGACCGTGCTTTTTCATTATTATAACTAATTTGGGTTTCTCAACGATGTCAGATTGCTTAAGATTAAGTTCAGATTCCTCAGGCACGCCTTTATTTCCCTCAGCTAATTCAGGCATAGTTTCAAGAATTAACGGAATTACAGCGGTCTATGTTTCGCGTATGTAGACTACGAGAAAGCTTTTGACTCCGTCGAGACCTGGACTGTTCTAGAATCCATGCAATTATGCCTGATCGACTATTGCTACATCCAGGTGATGAGAAGTCTGTACGAAGCCGCAACGATGATCGTACAAGCACAGGAACACAGCACAAAGCCAAGCCAACTGCGGCGAAGGGTAAGACAAGGAGACGTAATTTCTCCGTGACTGTATCAACGTATTAGAGGACGCTTTTAAGACGCTGGATTGGAAAGGACAGGCCATCAAATTCAATGTCGATCAGCGTGCCCTGAAACGGGCAATGCTTGGAGTCTCTCTGGTGGATAGAAATCGTAATTAAGTCATCTGCCAGAGAACCGGGGTCATTGACATTGCTCGCAAGATTAGCACGCTGAAGTGGAAGTGGGCCGGCCATGTCTGCCGACGGTCGGACGGCCGGTAAACAGACCAGTGTTGGAGTGGAGACCGCGCTTAGGCAGACGTAGTGTGGGACGACCTGCAGCACGATATTGAGTTGGAAGGCCGGTGACCCCGAAATAGGAAGAATAAGGATCTTAAGGAGGGGTTGCTACCAATTTACGTTTGTTGGAATAGTACTTCGTCTGTTTATAAAAAATAAAAGGAATAACCTGTATATTTCATTTATAAGTTATTATTTTTGATCCTCGTACCCCTTACCAAACTCGGATTCCTTGGGATGCTCAACGGCCCTGGACTACTCGACGACCTTGCTTGCTTCGATATCTAAAATTTTTTTTATGCATTTTAATACTTAGATGTTGGTCTCTGAAGACAATTATATTTTTTATCCCGAAAGGGAGTAAGTCCCCAAGAGTCTAATATCTTTGAAATCTTAGTTGTACACGGAAAATAATAATTTAAAATATTAACAGTTGGTTTATTAATAATAAATAAATGTTAATGTTAGCGTTTTACCAGAACGCCGAATATTTGAAAAGAACCAGACTTTACACCATATGAAGTCCTTAGGAAGATTTAAGTTATCCTAAACAGCAACACAGCCTTTACCAGAAATCATCATTAATTATAGCCAAATTCTGATAATTTCAGATAAATGTTAAGTCTAACCTTTGTTAAGCAAACATGCGTTGTATAGTCTTGTGGAACATTACAATGGATATTACAGCCACAAATCGGAATCAAACCCACGAGACTGCAACACAAACTTTGTCTGCAGCTCCACCGAGTGTTTTTCTGCCTTCCCTTTTTGTGACATAAGGTTTTAGAGCTCTTCCAAATGAATACAAGTTTAATGTTGTATTTTTTTAACAATTAGAGTAAAAAAAGGAAAAAGTCTTACCTAATCTCATCGTTTACCGTCGTAATGTTTAAAATTTGCAAATACCTACAATAAAAAACCCAATAATCTCGATTTATGTTAATTACTTTCCATTGTTTCCGAATCAATAGTGGTCATTACCGTTCTGCCGACGGCCATTAGGGTAAGAAGCGATTTCACGTGGAATGTGGTTGCTCTTAGACGACGGATAAAATATGAATAAAATAATCCTTTCCGAACAAAAAATAATGACATATTACTGACACCTTTGTTTGCCTCGCGATAGAAGCGTTAGATTAAAAAAAATCGGATTCGACTGGTCGGAAGAAGTATCATTTGGTCTTTATTATAAGACATTCTTGGTAAGAAATATGGAAATGTGCTCAAAAATTGTTATAGCGAGTCTATAGCATGAAGTGTAAAATATAGCAGACGATGTGCTGCAGATTTGTACCTCTACAGACACTATGATAGATGACGTCATAAGTACGTCTACAATTATTATATTTTCTAGTAAATTCGTAATGGGTGATACCAATAATGATAAGGCACGGTGTATCAAGGGTCGTGTGATGAAATAATAGGCGACCTATGAAATTTCTAATTTATTTGTTCACACATTTAATGGATTTTCACGCAATGAAATGGAGGTGGTGCAGAAAAATGTAGCGAAACATCGTACACACCAAAGAGTTCTTTCAGGATAACTCTTGTGTGCATTAGGTCCACTAAGTCTCAGTGAGAAACGCAAGTAAGTACAATAATTTTTGGTGACCGAAAATTTGTCCCAATTTAGAAAAGAAAAAAAAATAGGCCAATTTTTTTTCTAATCAAGTACCGACAGATGTCGACGCTTATGACTAAATTACTGCTAAATATTACCCTGCGATATAACTAAAACTGTAAAATTGGTTTTATTCTGTAAATTATTGTGCTGAATTTTTTTTTGATATTTCTGTAATACGAGAAATTATTACTTATACAAGGCGCGGCTATTAATGACACCATCATAGTTTTCATGTATTGGAGGGAACAAGGTTAGTGAATTTCAGAATAATGTTACATATCCTTGTGTTAAAAATTATCTATATCTCCCATATTTCTAGAAAACCTATTTCTGATATTTTTCTTATATTTTTTTTATAAAATTTGTATAAAGGCGGACTTAGGCGTTTTCTAACGGACGACCGTAGGACGATTATAAATAAAAAGTCTACATATAGTTTAAATAAAACAACACTTAATAAGACTTGGCCAACTTCCTGCTGCACTCCTCGTCTTTGTAAAAGTTAGATTAAAGGAAGGTTGCTCTAACAAATATATATCTTTACAACAGGCAGACAACAATGAAGGCCGCCTTCGCGCTTATTGTTGTAGTCGCTGCAGTGGGCGTCGCCAGACCACCACCTCCCATGCGATCCTTGGTTCAAATTTTAGTGAATGTCCACATTCCCGATTCATCTGTTCAGCCTGAAATTCTGAGACCAGTTCCTGAAATTGATCTACCCGGGCTAGAGATTCTTTCACCTATTCCCTGGATTCCACTACCTTTTCCAGTGATCTTTTTACCTTTACCAGAGATTGGTTCACCAATTCCAGAGATTTTAGAACCTGCTCCAGAGGTCCCTGAATCTGTACCCAAGATCACTTCAGAGTTTCATGCGCCTGTGTCTGATCTACCTGGACAATATTCTGAAGGAGTCGTATCAGAGAAATCTGAAGAACTGGGAGTGACTAAAACGCCCGAGGTCGTTAAGAAGCCTAAGGCCGTCGAAGGACAGAAGCCCGTTCCAGAGCTTCATGAGCCTGTGACTGAATTACCTGGACCATATTCCGAAGAAGTCGTATCTGAGGAATCTGAAGGACTAGAAGTAACTAAAACGCCCGAGGTCGTTAAGAAGCCTAAGGCCGTTGAGGGACATGAACCCGTTCCAGAGCTTCATGAACCTGTGACTAATTTACCTGGACCATATTCTGAAGAAGTCGTATCTGAGGCATCTGAAGAACTGGAAGAATCTAAAACGCCCGAGGTCGTTAAGAAGCCTATGGCCGTTGAGGGACATGAACCCGTTCCAGAGCTTCATGAACCTGTGACTGAACTACCTGGACCATATTCTGAAAAAGTCGTATCTGAGGCATCTGAAGGACTGGAAGAAGCTAAGGCGCCCGAGGTCGTTAAGAAGCCTAAGGCCGTTGAGGAACACGAGCTCGTTTCAGAGCTTCATGAACCTGTGACTGAACTACCTGGACCATATTCTGAAGAAGTCGTATCTGAGAAATCTAAAGAACTAGAAGTAAATAAAACGCCCGAGGTAGTTAAGAAGCCTAAGGCTGTTGAAGGACATGAACCCGTTCCAGAGCTTCATGAACCTGTGACTGAACTACCTGGACCATATTCTGAAGAAGTCGTATCTGAGAAATCTAAAGAACTAGAAGTAAATAAAACGCCCGAGGTCGTTAAGAAGCCTAAGACCGTTGAGGGACATCAACCCGTTCCAGAGCTTCATGAACCTGTGACTGAACTACCTGGACCATATTCTGGAGAAGTCTTATCTGAGTCATCTGAAGCACTCGAAGAAGCTAAAGCGCCCGAGGTCGTTAAGAAGCCTAAGGCCATTGAGGGACACGAGCCCATTCCTGAGCTTCATGAACCTGTGACTGAACTACCAGGACCATATTCTGAAGAAGTCGTATCTGAGGCATCTGAAGAACTGGAAGAAGCTAAGTCGCCCGAGGCCGTTAAGAAGCCTAAGGCCGTTGAGGGACACGAGCCCGTCCCAGAGCTTCATGAACCTGTGACTGAACTACCTGGACCATATTCTGAAGAAGTCGTATCTGAGGCATCTGAAGAACAGGAAGTAGTTAACAAGACCAAAGCCGTTAAGAATCTCGTCGAGGAGTTAGAGGGCATTGATGAATCCCAATTAGTTCATCAGCTTGATGCCCTTAAGAAATCTGTGAGAGCTGAGATGAAGCAACTCACCGAGAAATTAAAGAAACTTGAATCCAAGCTACTTCAACAACCTTATGTTTCTAAGGAATCCGACTTCGATAACCCTTATGTGAGTAACGAGGTACCCGGGTACCGTAAGCATTCTCTGACTTCTCATTAAATGACTAAAGTCACAAATATTATTATAAATAACAAATATAGATTTAGTTATTGAAAAGAAATATGTATTCAATAATCAGCTTTATTTTTTATATGAATTATAATGTTTCATCATTAAAAAGAAGTATTTATTATATATTTATTAAACGTTAATGCTAAAGAGATCAATATTTTTTACTTATGCCTTCTCTTAATTTCAATCTCAATAGAACCTTAATAAAACAAATACATAATGTATAATAGAACAGGTAATTTTATTTTAATAATTTTAGAAGCTTAGGTTATAAATATCGTCATTATTGTCTCCTATATTGTACCTTTCAGGTCGCATAAACCTTGTGCCTAAACCTCGAAGGATTCAGTTTCACCAACAAGCTCCTGATCTGTATGCGCTACGGTCTTTTTTATGTCCTCAAGTTCTTCTGTAGTTAAAGTGAAGAATGTTAAAAGTGTAGCACATTCCTGTTATCTTCTTATCTGTTGTTCTTAACTTCCATAAGGAAACGGTTCACTGTCCCATTTCCATGACCTGTTTCTTCCTGTAGATTGAAGTTTTCCTCCTGAATTTCCACTAGCTCAGCTTAAGTTTCCAGTTTTGGACTTTCGAAAATCAGCTATTATATAGAAATCTTTTGACATCTTTCTTTCCAAGGTTGTTCTATTGTTGTTGCCTCTTAATAAGAACTATGGTATAGTGCATTTTGTTTCTGTATTTATTTGTCAATAAAGTGGTGAACTTAATATTTATTCACATATAATTAAAACTGCCTCGTGGTCTCGCGGTACAAGTATGTGCCGTGCGATCTAGAGGTCCTGGGTTCGATTCCCGGGTCGGGCAAAGTGCTACTGGGTTTTTTCCATCAGGAAATTCTCATTAGCAGCACGGAGTCTGGAAATGTGCCCGAAAAACGGCAATAGGCTCGCCCCCTATTACGTGGGACTGATACATACCTGGCGAAATGTGGGTGCAGAAATGCATCTCTGCCTACCCCTTCGGGGAATATAGGCGTGAGGTATGTGTGTATTTATAATTAAAAATGACATTCAATTAATATGTAACACGACATTCATATCCGCAAGGTGGCTGGCAGTGGTTGGATGAGGAGGGCCGAAGATCGAGCCCAGTGGCGTGCCATGAGAGAGGCCTATGTCCAGCAGTGGACGTGAAAGGCTGTTGATGATGATGATGATGATGATGATGAAAAGCAGATGTTTATTGTCTACATAACGTATAAACTGTATGGAAGTACCCGGGTACCTCACCACTTTGATAAACGTGTTATTTCTTACTTACACAAGGGATAATATAAGTTTTGGCTATCTGCAACGGAAAAAGTTGATGAAATATTTATTTTCGTCTACTAACCCTCCAGTTATTTATAAATAAACGAATAAAAGCCCCTTAAATAATGTAACGGCAAGCATTAATCAATGACGTGCAGCTACAGTTTGATAAGGACAATAAAATACTATCGACTGCGTGTAATCCTCAATAATCGTATTTTTATTGATTCGTAACAGTCAATTTCCTCTTAGATTAAATTCGAATTGTAGTGTGAGATATTTTTTAAACTATATAAGAAAAATCTATGTCTAGGGTTCTTTATGTGAAGCAAGAAATAAAAATTTACATTTTTTTAGGTAAATACGTCACGGTGATTACATTATGAGTCGTATTATAGCCTACTAAAGACGTCCTTGTCTTAACGTATGACAATGAATTGCAACCAAAAAGTCTCTATTATTATTTTTAAACCATTTTTTATAATTTTTTGTAGTGAATAATAAAATGTAAAAAAAATATAATGTATTAATATTGTTTTTAATTTCCAAACTGTTCGATTCTTGTTAAACAAAAGACAAATACAGAATTCGGAGCTACAAATAACGTGGCGATAAATCAATCACAACGGGAAACAGGTCATACGAGATGAAATTCATTTAAAATCCACACTATATTAATCGACAATTCAATTTTCATACAGGGTCGTGTTCGTTTCAAAAATATCACAAAATGAAAATAATATAACGAGATAAACAGGAGTCGCCGGCGTCCGCGGAAGTTCTTTAGTTAGTGAATATTAAATTTATTTAATTATTCGTAATACTCCAAAGGGCGAATGGTACGTTTTAAAATCAAGGAGAATTAAAGGCTGGCGTGTGGAGTAAGGCTTGGGATATAAACGGTAAAAAATCTTTACTATTATTTCCTTAACATTTTTAAGTAGTGATTACCTCGACGATGATTGCACGAGAATCTCAGCAGTTTCGGGTTCAAACCACAAGCACACTTATCTGACTTTTCCGAGTAAGATAAATTAAAAGTAAGCAAGCCTGTGTACCTAAAAGTTTTTAGGAATCTCTTAGGTGTGTAGAGCACCAACCCCGACTAAACCAGTGTGATGGACTAAGGCTTAAACTCTTTGAATGATAGAGCAGGGCCGTGTCTTAAATACATGTGAGTTGACGATGCCGAATAAAATATAATTTGTGATGTCCAGCGGTGCTCTGGAACAATATGTAGACGCCGTGGCTCCTGATATTAACTCCAGTGCAGTCCAAGACCATGGCGAAAAACAATCAACCATCGTCGATGCCATTAGAGAGTTTCGTTAGCAAAAACGCCTTCCCTAACATTCACTCCTTCAACCGCTCTTCACCTATCACTCACGCCGAGTCCCAAAGGAGCCCTTTCAAGCGTTTTTTCAAAGAGCTAAAACTTCGTACAGGCTTTCCGCTGACCCGGCGGCACCAGCCTTTCAGACTTGAAAAAGTCCGGTCGCTTTTAATTGGACGTTCTTGTTTGCGCGGAATTTTCGCTGACAGATACATAACGAGGTTATCGATGCTCCAGTGTGGCGATGCGTGAATTTTAATATTTTTTTCTGGTCAAATAAACGATTTCGCCGAGAGGTTTTTACCAGCATTTTGTTAATTGAAATCGCTTGAGGATTTTTTCGCGTGAGCGCCCGTTCTTAATTTAAAGTTGTTTTTTGAGAATCATTTACTCTTTGGTTTGCTGTGTTTAAAAGATCGTTTAAATTTATTTTTATGAAAATTAGTTAAGGGTTTTGGTTAGAAAAAGGAGTATGATTGAAACTCTTTGAAGGACCTAACAGGTTTGCTTATCGAGCTGCGCAGAACTCGTTTGTTACAAACATAGATCTACAACTTTATAATATTATATTTGAAATCCTGATGAATTACAATTCAATTCTATCAGTGCTGAAGATGAAGCTGTTTCTCTGGCAATTTTCCCCAATAAAATATACATTTATTTTCAAAATAATTTTACTACGCTACACCGCTAGTACCACAACTCCTATCAACCATTAAAATCCCCTATCTCTAGAACTTGCACAAGTTGACACACGCCTATGAACTACCTACAACAATATCCCAAGGAGATACTTTTAAGCCCCTATACAATACACAAAACGAAGACACCCTCACTCAGTAGAAACTCAATGAAATGGCGACAATAGCTGCGGCTTCATTAAAGTGAGCGGCGCGGGAAGTTGGCCCAACTGCGCCGACCTGTCGCCACTCGCCTCCGTCGGACCGCCCTAATCCGATTTGTACCACATGTGAGAATATTTGACGTATTTCCTATGTTATGAGTTTGGGTATAAAATAGCAAGTATATTTTGTTTCAATTTGTAATTAAAATCCTTATGAGATGTGTGATTTTGGGAGCGTTACGTCGACACTTCATCAGGATCGCAAGTTGTGGCATTCAGTAGCCTTTGCCCACCTCCATTTAAACATGTGTTAGTCTATATTTAACTAAATCAATTACAAATACAACCAACAGTTACATATATATTTCTGACCCCACACGAGGACACAAATCGTATCGTGGGAGAGAAGACTACGAAAGATTTTTCGGTCTTATAAACACCCCGACCCGAAACAAATATTTCATCATCAACCCATATACGTTCCACTGCAGGGCACGGGTCTCCTCTACCATGAGAGGGTTTAGGTCATAGTCCTATATATTTATATACAAATATACATAAATATAAATAAATTTGTCTCACATATAAATTTATCCAGGTGTGGGGATTGAATCCATGGCCTCATGTTTCAGAAACTGGTTTCAAGCTAACTGCGCCACGGCTGTCAATATCAAAAGTGTTGCTATCAGCCGTTTTAATGCGTTGAGACGTGGCTCGGTGTCATATATGTACTAACGTAATTTTTACAACAACCTTGGTAACTTTTTTAAAATGTTTCGTGTTGAAGTAATAATCAGCCTATTATATATCTCTAAAGAAGTCTTTCAAACGTGAGATACTTTAAGAGACAAAATGCGTGTACTTTTGATTTCTAAGCAGTATATACTCCCTCTGCGCCACTACCGATTTGAATTCCGTAATTACTCTCCGGAATTGTTCGCTGTGGGCACACTAACAATAAAATACAATAAAAATGTGTAGTCTCATAAAATATTTAAAGTTTAAAATGTATTGGATGCGGGGACACTCTAAAATGCACTCTAAGCACAACACATAAAACTCGAAATTCATTGCACGGTTTATTTCGCCAGACACTAACATTTTGCTAACTCTACACCGTCTAAATCAGCACAAACGTTTTCCAATAGAATGAATGGTGTTGTTTTTTTTAATCTAATTTTTATGTTTTACAAAAATAAAAAAAACTCTCGTTGACATAGAGAGTATGGTAGAGCCTATAAAATATTAGAGTACGTAGAGTCAGTCATGCGATATCTCATCGCCAATTTAATAAAAAAAACGGCTTCATGTGAAATAGGAAAGTGTATATTAAAAAAAGATTTTATTTAAATTTTTGCTGTTACTTTTGATATAATAATACATAAACATACTGAGATTGGAAAGATAATAATTATTTTTGGGTTCTTACCCAAGCACATAACTCCAAAATTGTTTAAATTTCTCACTACATATAAATCTTATAACATATTTTATTGGTGTGTTATACTTCAGTCAAGAAATAGACAAAAATAAATTCATTATAAGTACGATTGTATGGAGCAAAAGTTGAAAATGAAGGCTGTGTAACTTTGGGTACGATTCCTCAAATCTTAGTGTGCGCTTAAAAATAAACTATTTCCATTCTTAGCACAAACATTACCTTAACTTGTACTCTGCTCGTATTTTTTTTAACAAGAGTTTCTTGTTACTTTGATCCTATTTACTTGAAATGGGTTATTTTAAACCGCAGTAAATATTTATTTGACTTGCCCTGTGGCTTTGTAGAGTACTTCTTATCCTAAAATTGGGATACCTTCCTGGGATATCCTTACGTTTTCACGTGATCTTTTTCTTTACTGTGTGTAAGAGGTTTATATGAATGAGAAGTGTATTTCGTAATACGATTGACGTACACAAACGCAATCGCAACTGTATCCTCGAAGAGATAGGCAGAGGTGAATTTCTGACACCACTCTTGTCGATCGTGTAACGTAATTTCATTTCCAAATAAGAAGCAAGTCATTAGACCTCTTCAGAATATTTTCCAAATTCCAATAAATTCTTCATTTGAAAACCCTATAACACTGCACGATCCGAAACTTGTGTCAATTATTGATTCACATAATATTTTTAGGTGTATTTTTATTACATATGTACATGTTTATTAACACAGACAAGCGGCAGGTCTAGCTCGAACCACAATAGATCTAGGCAGTGGCGGTTCGGGCCAAGCATCCATAAATCACTTTATCTCCTAATAGGGCAATGATAGCCGGTATTAACGCGTAACGTAGTTTACATAAATCAGACATGTGGATGTGCCCGTGTTGTTCTGATTGAGATGATAAATTCAATTTGGGATTATAATAAACGTGTAGATCTTGAGACGGCGTAGTGTAGTATAAAGTCCTAGTATCAATTTTTTCATATACATCAGTATGTATTCTGAAAATGGCCGGTGGAGTCAAAGGGTTCTCGAGTGGTGGCCACATACCGCGTGATTTCGCTGACTTCCGACAGGTCCCGGTGGAGGCTATTGGGGGAGGCCTATGTCCAGCAATGAACTACCATTGGCTGATTGATGATTCTGATGATAAATGGTGATGGGCTCAAGGTTAGGAAGAGTCAAAGCTCCACCGTCGTTTGTTCTAACCCCAGGCAGACAACTCTTTTCGAAGTTATGTGTGCATTCAGAATAAATTATCACGCACTTTAACAGTAAACTATTGTAAGGACACCTGCGCAACTAAAAGTTTTTAGGAATTTATTGAGAGCGTAGTCCGCCAACCCATACAGGCTAGCGTGTTGGACTTAAGGGTTAAATCCTCTCAGTTGTAGAGAGCTCTGTGCCTGCAGTAGGACCCACATGGACTTATGATGATGCTGAAATTAGAAAATTAATAGGTATAAGCAATATAATAGTAAACGTGTTCTAGAGTGGAGACCACGGCTCGGCAAACGTAGTGTAGGACGCCCTCTGGCTAGGTGGGGTGACGATATCCGCAAGGTGGCTGGCAACAGTTGGATGAGGAGAGCCGAAGATCGAGCCCAGTGGCGTGCCATAGGAGAGGCCTATGTCCAGCAGTGGACGAATAAAGGCTGATGATGATGAATATAATAGTAAATATGAAAAATGACAACCGGTTCGCCTCACTTCTACTCTTATAAGTAGTTTGAACCATATCTATTTTTATCAAATACATTTTACAAACAAACACAAAACATGACATTTGCGAAACTGTAAGGCCTTCGAATTAATTTGGAACGTGTAATTCTATTCCTAATTTTACGAAAGTTTTGAACTAGTTAAATGGATTTTGTTAGTACTGTAAACTTTAAGGTTACTATACAAAATTAGATAATTGTTTAGTTAAATGAAATAGATACTTTTGAAATTACTTTATCGAACTACCGAAACCCATTTACTTTACACATATTATGATTTTTTGACTATATCATTTGGTCATCATGATAAATTCAACTAATCGTTCCTTTGATTTGCTTAAAAGAATACCCGATTGTGTTTTGGAAGGAAATTACAAAATGCATGCTATACAAAACTTTCATCATCATCATCGTCATCATCATCAACAGCCAATATTCGTCCACTGCTGGACATAGGCCTCCCCCAATGACTTAAAAATAACTTTATATAGGTATGTATGTTTTTTGTTTTTTATCCTTACTGATGTTTATAGCTATTTTTCCATAGTTTCATTTAAAAAATAATTTAAATACTATCTATATATATAAAAGAAAGTCGTGTTAGTTACACCACTTATAACTCAAGAACGGCAGAACAGATTTGGCTGAAAATTGGTAGGGAGGTAGCTTAGAGCCAGGAGACGGACATAGGATACTTTTTATCCCGTTCGATAGCGTTCCCGTGGGACTTTTCATTGTTTTCTTTATCCATACAAAAGTTTCGTTTTAATAATTAAGTCAATTTGAACTTTAATACAATACAATAAAGTTTAAATCGTAGTGGAGGAGTTCTATGTTATAAAAATGAATTGCTCGATGTGTTCCTAAGCGCAAATCTCGAGAACAGCTGAACCGATTTCGCTAATTCTTTTTTTATAATATTCCTTGAAGTACGAGGATTGTTCTTACGGAGAGATACATTTTATTAATTGCCTGAAAAGGTCTAAAAATAATACTTTTCTATATTCCCATACAAAAGGTTCGTAATGATACTTAAGTCATTTTGAATTTTAACACCATACAAAATTTCCTGTCATTTAATGTTTATCCCGTCGATGCAGTTAGAGGCTCCCTCAAATAAAAGAACTTATTAAAATAAGCATTTTGAATCGACAATATGTATCTATAACATTCGAATAATTGCGTATTTTGGATGTTAAAAATGCAGAATTCACATGACAATGGATTGTCATTTTTTGGCTGTCAAATATTAAGGGGTGCGTTCAGAAATTTATTTTGTGTAACAAATCTCCTTGGTAGTGCCTAATTTTTAAATTTTTATTATGCTTGAATATCTAAAATACTCTAAATCTCCTTCAAGAAATATTAATAAATGGTCAGAGGATGTCTTTTCCATTGATCTAGCCAGTCATGGAACAGGGCTATGAGTTCGCGACCTCGGCCCCCCGAGCTGTTGGAGTCTCCCACTACTTCCTTATCCGGGACTGTGGCATCCTTACCATCAGGCCAAATAACCTTACCTGCAATATCCTGTACCCAAACACACGCTATCTCTACCCCTTTACCAAAAGAACGAAAGCCCCAAGGAGAGTTGGTGTCAGACAGGCGGGCGGCCGTAAAACATTTGCCAAAACATTTATACAGTATGTATAATAAGAAAAGTGACAGGGCCTAGGCCGTCCCCCGTAGTCGACGGGCAGGGGCAGCACCCGGTTCCTATGAGAAATGGGCAAGGTTTGTTACACCAGCCCGGGCGGGGGCAACGTAAGACACTAGCCCGGGAAATGAGATTGAGGTATGCAAGTTGGAATGTAGGTACGACAAATGGAGCTAGCATTTGTGCTGAAAAAGAAAAAAAAATGGTCAACGAAGAAGACTTACGAAAGACGACTGCTTGCAGCAAAGATGCGAATGTTGCGGTGGATGTGTGGTATAACACGGAGTGACAGAGTCAGAAATGAATACTTTAGGGTAAGTCTGAAAGTAGCTCCTGTGATAGAAAAGATGAAAGGAAACCGTCTGTCATGGTATGGGCACATTAAGAGAAGGAATTAATCATATGTAGGAAAAAAAAGTGATGAACATGAAAGTGGATGGATGGGCGAGCCGAGGAAGGCCAAAAAAGAGATGGATGGAGTGCGTGGCTGAAGATATGAAAAAGAAAGGGGTGAATGAAAACATGACGGCTGACAGGGATGTGTGGAAAAAGAAGAGATACTGCGCCGACCCCAAGTAATTAATTGGGACCAGGGCAAGGGGATGATGATATACCTAAGTAATTAAAAATTAAATTCTGTTAATAAGTAACAAGACATTCATTGACTGGTAGGGCGATACGAAGTTTGCCGGGACAGCTAGTTTACAGATATAACAGAACACACATACCCAATAAAATCTGATAAAATTAATCTCCAAATATATTCCAGTTTTCCTCAAAAAGTCACGTTAATCCGCATTTTAATATACATTGCTGGCACTTCCCTGATAAAATTTCATTACCCAACCGCAGAAGCGCAATGTAATACGCCGTCGACACTGCGCCATAAATCTTTAGCTAAAATACAAAATTAGCCCCCCGATTATACTGGTGGGGTGCTATTAATCTCCCTCTCACGTTGCTGTACTGTAATTTCATTATTTCCTTGATATGTGCAAAGATTGCCGCAGTCACAAGTGTGAAATTGGGCTTGGTTTTTTCTTGTGTTGGGCTGAAAGTGATATCAACGGATAATTACAGAACATTTATATTTCGTATATAAATGATAGGGTTAGGTGAGATGTTTTATGAATACAGAACAGCTGAATAAAATTAGAAGGAAAATACACACCATTTTGTATTGAGAATAGTGTCACCTCTTTTTCATTCTACTACTAAAGGCTGCTATTAGTTGCTACACATATAAAAATCTTTATATCGTGTCAAACATATAACAATCGTAAGTTCGGTATGCTCGGCTGACATTTAATTTCTAGTCTATTCAACTGTTCTGTTGTTATTACTAATTAACAACCAGACGTGACATGGATTTATAAAATCTTGTATCCTATTGAGGTTAAAAGAGACTTTATAAATTTCCAATAGCAATAAATGATCGTTTAATCATCTGTAGGCAATTAAAAAGCACTTAATATGACATGTCAGTGTTACTTTTCAAGGAAATATGGCAAAAATTAGAGATATTAGTCGCATTGCGGTCCATTTAGTTTCTATCTACGAGAAATGATTACGATCGTACTGAACAGCACATATTGCCACCTCAATTACTGACTATTATCAATACCAATATCAGCACTCTGTTAGTAAAAATCCATTATTATAAATACAAACACATTTTAATCGCAAAACTGAAGCAATTTAGCACCACTTACCAAAGCATTTTCCTTACCACGTGAAGTAAAAAACTCTTTCGCTTTATTCGAGAGCCAATGCTGGTCCACTCCCCGAGAATAGATTGGCGAGCAACAAAAACCGAGCAATCTTCTGCAACTGCAACCAATGAGTTTTTCAACTCGCCACTGACGGTTGAGACGGATTAGTTGGTGTTCCCGGGCCATTGTCGACTCTAAGTCCCGCTTCCAACTTGTGTTGCAGAATGTGATCGGAATTGATCGAAAATTGTACCGGCGAGATAAAATGAGGTTTTATTTTATTTTGTTTTTCAATGTGGGTTTGATTAGCTTAATTATGGTAGCTCGGTTCAAATCTTTGCGGTTTCGAATTCTAAAAAGAGGTTGCATTTCTGAACCCACATTTCGTCAGGTATCAAGCCTATTTTCAGGCACAAGATGCGCGATAGTTCTTTATGAGTTCACTCATTCAACATCGACATTGGAAGAAACTGCATTGTTATTCTTTACCTGACATATTGTATCGAATACTCCACACAAAAGGCTCCATACATTGCCTCAAACAAACTAAAGTCTTGAGAAAGCTGCCTCAGTTTGAAATCTCTCAAAGCAGAATACGTTCGAGACTCAATCTCGTTATTTCTTCCATAATACCGTTGAATATCTATCTAATTGAAAAAGTATTCTGAACTCTGATTATTCCAACTCACTGTTGGAGTTTCCACTTACGAAGTTTTCGAAACGGATTTTTTGTAACCTCGCCATCGATTCCTTTTGAATTCTCTGTGAAAATGCTTGGAGAACATGGGGTAATTATTTTATCAACTATTATATTAAGGTTTGCTGTGTATGGACTTTTGGTTGGTGCAAATATACAATAGAGCTACTCAAAAAAGAGACTTTCATTACACAAAAACGTTAGGCGTTTTTAATGTATAATAATATGTGGCGTGTTTATTTTTAATAATAAAAAATAATATTAATATCAAAAATCGCATTAACAAAGGAAAGTCTTTAGCTTATCAAATTAGTTGCGTTGTATATTTTATCGACTGATACCAGTCTCAATCTGTTAGTGTCCGACCACCTCATCAAAATGTATTCTTTAATCCTTCAAACCCTAGCCAATGCAATTTCGAATTTGAAATTTAATTAGTCCACACTTCGTGAAAAATCTCTCCGTTATTTCCTTGCCTTAATAAGATTTATTCAAAAATCCGCCACCGAAACTGATTTGAGACAAAGAGGATTGCGATCCCTCAAAATCCCACCGGATCCCGTTCGACAAGGCATCGCAATAAACGGGTTCGGGATTAAGCATTCGAATCCTACCCCAAGTTATATATTTTCACGGTGCTGTAGACACGAAAAAAGAGGATTACAATTGAATATATTATTAATGTGATTTGGAAATAAAATTTTGATGGTGAATGACAGCCCCGTGCGCAGCTACACACGAGATTGCGAAACGAGCGGCTGCGGGTTTGAGTCTCGCGGCGAGACAAATGTTTGTGTGTTCCATTAATATTGGTTTCGGGTGTGGATATTTGTAAGACCGAAAAGTCTCTCAAAGTTTCTAATACCCAAGTCATAAGGCTGGTATTCTAATGTGGGGTCAGGATTATGTTTCTGGATGTTGGGTGTATTTCTTAAAAAAACTCAGTTTACGAAAACACCAACCCGGTAGTCATGGGTTAAAATGTTAGGTTTACTTAAAAATTTACTTAAAACGTTGTTCCAGTGGTTTTGCAAACAAATTTATTAATATTGACCAATCCAAGGATGGAAACCGGTAACTTTAGATTACATAGTTCATATTAGTGCCACGAGACTATAACGCTGTTGATACGTAATATACGCGTCAGTTGTAAAATCCGACGGCGGAAATTGGAATTAAATTTGACAACACTGTTAATGTAATGTAAATTAAAAAAACTAAAAAACACGCTTTTTATTGAGAACCGAACTAAAAAATAGAAAATAAGTTTTAATAAATTTAAATTAAGAATAGTATTAAAATTTTTAATAAATATAAATTAATAGTAGTGTGAATAAAAAAAAATATTTTATTTAAAAAAAAGCGTGGAGTGCATGGTGTCAATAGTTATAAATATTTTATTGACAGATATGAGTAGAGTAATTATCATTTTGATAATATCTTAAAAAGCACCCCACGCTTTTTTTAAATAAAATATTTTTTTTTATTTACACTATTATTAATTTATTTTTATTGAATTTTTAATACTATTCTTAATTTAAATTTAATAAAACTTATTTTCTATTTTTTAGTTCGGTCTTTTTGTCAAATTAGTGTCTTGTCATCGGTCCTCGATAAATCTACAAAGTTTGAACGAAATCTAGTCGTTTAAAGTGGGTCAAAATCGCGCCCGAAGAAGTCGGTTAAAAACATACAAGTGAAGCTAATAAAAAGCGAGTAATAAAAAATTATAAAAAGTACGTAGAGGATTCTGAGGTTTTAGGTTTATCCGTAATGTAAGTAAGGTATTTTGGGTAAGCTTTTTGAGTATAAAAATGTACTGAAATCATTGAATAGTGAATAACAGTATAAACCGATTGATATAAGCGTTTGCATGAGTATTAAATGTAAATATATCAAATTTACCCATATCGGTTCTTATTTAAAAACTACCAAACATATCACAAGATTGTATCTAGTCCATATAACAGTCTTACCTTCGAAGTTCGAAAGCGCGATTAAATTTTTAAGTAATAAATACGAGCTTATAATGTATTGAATTTTGCAAACAATTCTCGAATATTCATTAATAATGTATGAATACAATAAGCGCGTATTGCTAATGTTCCCACAGGATATGTCTCCGAAGAGGGTTTTTCTGTAATCTTGAAGGATTCATTAAATATGCATAAGGACACGGGAACGCTCTTCACTTGGAAACCGACACCTGCTATTTAATATTTCTCATTAAACAACACTGAATAATATTTAATTAGCGGATTTTGTTCTTGTTACTTCTTAATGACTTTTAAGAAAATCGTCTTTTAAAATCTACTTGCGACCCGCCCCGGCTTCGCACGGGTGTAATGCTGATATTTAATGGATGTTATCATACATATAAACCTTCCTCTTCAATCACTCTACCTATTAAAAAAACCGCATCAAAATCCGTTGCGTAGTTTCAAAGATTTAAGCATACAAAGGGACATAGGGACAGAGAAAGCGACTTTGTTTTATACTATGTAGTGATTAAGATGTAAACAATTCCGCACTGTTTAGTATTCTTCGTTTGTATAATTTTAATTATCTAGCGCTTCATACGTCTTATGTTGCTGACCACATAGAATTTTGATGGTGTTGTGATAAATTATTCGAATCTACATATTATGCTATATTAAGTACTGCGTCGTGTATATATATGTATGTTGGGGATAATTCACCAACTCAATATCAGTGCGATTCAAAAATTTCCCGAAAGGTGGCATACGCAATGCGTTCGACGCAATTGTCAATTTTTGCGATTCACATTAACATCGCCGTCGACAGTATTTTATTGACATAGATAATTCCAATAAATATAAAATCTTATCAATCAAATAAGCCAGGGTTTCCGCTGTGTTATAAAACCGGTTAGTATTATAGTTGGTTATTACTTGATAATGTTTTTCTAGAAGTAGATTTTGCTACTTTAGAGTGTCACCTTTATGACAATATTGACAGTATCGTGGCGCAATTGACTAAAGCAAATTGTGGAATAATAGGACCACATGTTAGAACTCGAGGATATATCCTCGCACCGTTACAATTTTTTGTGTTATAGACAAATATTTGTCTCAGGTCTGGGTGTAGGTACCTGACAATAAAAAGTCTCTCGTAGTTTCTGACAAGATATGTATCTTTTATGCCTTTATTCCATGGACCAAGGAGAAAATCCAGTAAACAAGCATCTCAAAATGCCTCCACTAACCATCTCTGCAGGCCATAAATTGTCACGTGCTCCACCGAAGCCAGCCCTGCACCGCTATAGCGCGATAATTAGATTGCTTCTAGCAGCAAGCCATTTGTGGCCGAGCTTAATTTATTTTATTAACTTTTGCCAGTGTTCCACGCGGAATGTATTACGCAGAGTGTTCTGTGGGAAATTCTCGAAACTCCCGAACTTTCTGGAAGAATTGTAATTTTGGCAACTTAATTTACAAGACGCTTGGTTCAAGGTTAGCGGCGTATTTTTGTAAGGCTAATAAGCATGCCCGGCTTGAAGGCCTTTTGTCGCCGCCTCAATTATCATAGTTTGTACAAATTATATTATAGTCCTCTGGAACGAGCGTGGTTAGCTCATTAAATGTACATTTGGGCGCTTTGCGCTTGTAGCTGCGTGGTGATTAGTCTAGAAAAGATACATCAGGATGGAAATAAATAGTGACTACTTAATTTCATTATGTTTGGCCTACAAAATTATAACCACGATGAGATATCCCTCGTTTGATGCCAGGCTCTGACATCATTGATTTTGACGATGAAATCTGAAAATGTAAAGGAATGGCATGCTCTTTATACCGTGAAACTTAAAAGAAGTAGTTTTAATAATGCTCTACAGTCTATCACTTACGGGCACAAAGGCGTGATTGTATTTACTAGACTTTTGCAGGGTTCTCAAATACCAATCTTGTTTTCTTAGCCATTAATACTTACTATACGCAAGGACCTATACTAGTGAACCACGAGTAGTAGGAACACAAACATTTAATTTAATCAACGGATCAAAAGATGACTCGCATATCAATAATAATTTCCTCTCTTATCACAGGAGCAATTTCCTCCATTAATATATTTGATAAGCGATAGTAAAGATAATAGTATAAATAAAAGTCATTCATAAAAATTTACAATTGTTTCAAGTCTTATCTTTTCGTCGGGCGAGTGTTGTAAAGATATTTTTGTAGGTAGCGTTCATTGACTTGTTCATCTGCTTTTAAAGATGTTTGTATTTAATGATATACAATTTAACTACTTAATTTTTTATAAATTGTTTATCCTTTTTTTTGGCAGTGTTATGGTTTGGAAAATTCTGAAAACTGAGTTTAGAAATGAGCCTGAAAATTGTAAAAGGCTTGCCTTCTATTACGTGGGTCTTAAAACAGAATAAGCGAACCGATTATGTAGAAAGGAACCTTTGCTTCTGTGTGTTTACTTTTTCACATACATACATAGCTACCTTACACTACGATCATAAAGATCGTGAGGAAACCTGCACACCTTAAGTTATTGAGAATTTCTTAGGTGTGTAGTCCGCCAACCCGCATTAAGCCAACAACACAACCTATTAGCTGTAAAGGATTTATGATAATAGCCTATGAATAATGGTCAATCAAATTTCAAAAATGTTTAATTCGCTACTTCTGACGTGGCTTAATTGCTGCTTCGCCTTGACAATTATGAGTATCGACAGTTTAATTATTGAAGATTTTTTACATGAAGTGGATTGACAATTATAATTAACGACAATATACTGATGGCGATGCTATTATTTCTACGAAACGATTATCTTGAATTATATATTTATTAAATTACACTTTATATTATTTTGTATAGGGGCTCTCGATGCCTAAGGTATTCTCTTACAGTCAAAAATTAGGGTCATGCAAAGATGAGATCCGGCAGCTACATATAGATAAAATACAAAAGATATAATAGAGTTGGTTCGGGGTTGTTCTACTACACTCGTAAATTTTCTAATAAATATAGTTGGAGTACCGAAAATGACTAAGTTTTTGAAACATTGATTGACAAAATATAAAATATAATCCAGCGAATTCATTATTTTACATTACATAAATGCCTCATATTATGTAACCTAGATGTTGATCTAAATATGATTTCATTAAGACAAAATTCCCTCGTTAAATACATTAAGAATTTCTTCATAATACACATTCACATAATTCAATTTAACAATATTAAGTCTTTATATACCTATACAAAAGCAGTGATGGCCTCGAGGTTTAGGCGCGCGGTCATGAATCTCGGCGGTCGCGGGTTCGAACCCCAGACACACACCTCTGACTTTTCGAAGTTATGTGTGTATTCAAATTGAATTATCACTTGCTTTAACGGTAAAGGAAAACATCGTGATGAAACCTGCACACCTAAAAGTTCTTAGGAATTTCTTAGGTGTGTAGTCCGCCAACCCGCACTAGGCCAGCGTGGTGGACTATGGCCTGAACCCTCTCAATGGTAGAGGAGACCCGTGCACAGCAGTGGGCGTTTATGGGATGATGAAGAAGAAGAAGATACCTATACATGTCGACATAAAAATAATACAAAATTATTAATTTTCACTTCCTTACCCGGATTGGGGGTCAAACTTTGAACCTCTGTACCCCATCTGAATGTATACATGCGTCATGACGTAACAAGCCTTTGATTTTCCACGGAGGTAAACAAAGGGATACTTTAAAAGTCCGAACCCCGAGGAGGGCAACAAGTTTTTCACTTAATTGAAAATTACAGGAACGCCGCGGTCGCCGGACAGATGTTTATTCAGGAACCGATATTTATTGACGGAAAGTTCGCGATGAAAACTTTTGTTTCGCCGATAAACATCGTGTAGACGATGTTTGTTGTGGTGGCAGATTGGAGATGGATTTTGTCGTGTTGATTATTTTTTATTCTTACATCTATTTTTTCCTTGCGGGATTTGGGTGACCTTATTCTTGGCTATAATTTGGCCTAGTTCTTAGTATTGGTCATAATTAAAAGAATCCATGAGGTAATAGAATGTATATGAAACTGTGGGCGCTGAGATCATATTTTGCAAGACCGCGTGCCTTTAAAATATTTCTAAATGAATTCATTATTTAAAGTTGTCTTTTTGTTTTCAGGTATGTTGCTGTTTTAAAGATCGTAAGTTTAATCAATAACATTCTTGCGTTTTTTATCTATTTTCTTAGGTTCACAATTTCAAAAGCTAATATTACGGTATTATTCGATCAGACAGAGAGTATGGTTGTCGCAAAATGACATGAATTTTTCAATTGGAAACAATTATGTCTTTTTTAAGGCCTTAATCTTATCAGATGTAAAAGAGTCCCGCGACCAGCATATAAGGGCTGATAATGGTGATGTCCAATTTATTTCCAAATATTTACTAATTAATTACAAATAAAATACATAACATATTAATTTTAAAAACACTGAACGACAACTATTAACAGATCAGATAAGATCACCCTACACTTTTGAATTATCCCGCATTCTGACTCATTTAACAAAACAACAGAGCTGTTTCACGTCGGTTTTCTTCAAGACAATAGTACCTCGGTTGGGTTGGCGTATTCTTACCGCAGCCCCGTCAGGATACGGCGTGGCTGTCAGTTCGAAACCCTCACTATAAACTTTCTTAACTGCTACTAAGCATCCATGCGTATACATACAAGTAAATACTTATATCTTAGCATATCCCCAAAAGAGTTATACGTTTCTCTCTTGTTTTGTCAATAGAATGTGATCTAGTTTGCGGTAGGTATGCTGGGTGCATTTCGCGGTATTCGCAAAACATTGTCGGGTTTTTCTAGAAATATGCCCGAAAGCTGGCAATGCTACAGAAATACGTATTTGGCAAAATGTGGGTGCAGAATGCTAACTGTGCCTTCTCTATCGGGGAATACTTATTAAGTTAGAATAGTCATACGTTTTCCTCAAAGGCCGGCAACGCACCGATGATTCCTCCGGTATTGTGGGTGTTCATGGGCGGTGTTGACCACATAACATCAGGTGGCTCACTGGCTCGTTTGCCTTCTTTCCCATAAAAAAAAATACGTAATAGATAGAGAACTCAATTGTCGTAGCTCTTGAGAATTATCCCATGAAAAAATCACTTCACATTCGGCAATCGGATCTAGGACCTATAAAGCGAGACAACGAAGCAGTCGTGTGATAATCAAAATAACCAGCACTTTAATCCCGTAGCGGATTTCCTCAGAAGTTTCCATCTATCAAATGATGAATAGGCAAAGCTGAGATTTGTCGTGGCCTGTCGGAATTGCTTGAATAAATTAAATTAATGAATCGCCTTGAATATTACGCTTTCATCGACAGACGCCATTGCCTCCAGGCTCCGGGCATAACCGACTAGTCTGAAATATTGACCTCACTGAGGAAATTGTGAATTTAAATTAATATTGCTGAGAATTTATTTTATTGCAGTAGTTCTGTGAGAAATTGTGGGATAATGAATTAATAGAGGGATGAGTATAAGATATTTCTCATACTTTAAGGTAATAAATGTAATATTTTTATTGTGCAATTAAACCATTAAAGAAAAGTTTGTTTAAAAATGAAGGTATCTCAAACATTAAAGCGAAAAAAATTGGATTATTTTGAAATTTATTGTCCATTCTGATACAATCTATTAATACATAGCCAAAACAAAGATATCTATACTAATATTATAAAGCTGAAGAGTTTGTTTGTTTGTTTGTTTGAACGCTAGGATCTCAGGAACTACGGGTCCGATTTGAAAAATTCTTTCACTGTGTGATAGCACATTTATCGAGAAAGGCTATAGGCTATATAACATCACGCTACGACCAATAAATGAGCGGAGCAGCAATAAAAAAGTTTCAAAATCGGGGACATTTTTTCCTTTTTGTGAGCTTCCGCTGCGTGCGCTGCGAAAACGGTTGAAGTTTCGCTAAAATAATGTTTGAGAGAAATGTTCCTCTTTAAAAGTTCTAAAAAAAGCCCGCGACAGCATATGTATATTTTTTAAGGTTGACTCACTATAACGTTTTTTATCCTAACCAAATTTATTTTAAAATAAAGTTTTATTTGTGAAGGTGTTTTTATAAATATGATATTAATCCTTATCCAAATAAATACGTTATTCATTACAAGTATTTAATTTTAATAAAATTGCCCTTTACATCATTTGATTTCACTGAGTATCTTAGAAGATATTGCAGTTTTGAAATATTGATCAAGCGCGCAGTAATGATGCACAAGGCGCCGATCGACCCGTTACGGTTTCACGTTTGAACAATTTGACCGAATTGTATGATTTTTGGTATGGACATAAATAGGACTCTGAGAAGTAAAATAGACTACAACTTATTTTCTTACTGAACTTAACCCTGTAGTCTACGCGATAATCTCCAATCAGATTTTCAATAATATAACTACCGTATTGTAAACTTTCTAAAGACAGCCAGCCAACTAGCCCCATTTAAAATATACAAATAAATCGTGGCCAAACCATTTAACTTACACCACACACCTTTATTCAAGGCAATAAATTCTCAATCACAATATATTACATATTGACACACTGCGCACGTACAGCACTAGAGAATTTTAAAGCAATTACAGTAATTCTTCAACAATAAATTGAGTGCACAGTGCGCCCGGGCACGGCGGCGCGGACAAACGAAACGAAACTTTTAACTCGATCTACCACACTGAATAAAACTTTAATATGTTCTAGTTGAGGGCAACATTTTAGCTAGTGTTAGTACTTTAACTTTTAGAGGTCAATAAAATTGTATGGGAGGCGTATTGGGTTATTTATGATACCCACGTGGCGCAGTTGGCTTAATACCAGCTTGCGAAACGAGAGGCCGCGGATTCGATCCCTGCACCGCGGATTCGGGTTTGGTTGTTTGTGAGACCGATAAGTCTCTCGTGGTGTCTGATACCCATGACATAGGACTTTTATCCTAGTGTGGGGTCAGAACTATGGGTTTATACGGTGCACCACTTTGGGAAATTGGTTAAATTATTACAGAAATTTTGCCTCTAATGATCGTTAAGTGGCGCTGCGGTTTAACACAATCCTCTAATTACATCAGTAATGGCTGCGTTATTAGTAAGTAGTTTTAGGATTAAGTAATTTAGTTTAAAAATTATTATTACATAATTTTATTTTTAAACATTCTTGTTACCTGAATATTATAAACTTACGTAATATTAAAAATCAAGTTTAAATACTACCTGGCAGTAATAAACGGTATAAGAAAATTTATATTTGCTTGGAAACCATATAGTATAAATGTTATGGGCAAAGTGATTAATACGAGCAATATTCATAATGCCCGGGCAATGTGAATAATGCCTAATAAGTATGGGCAAAGTGATTAATACGAGCAATATTCATAATGCCCGGGCAATGTGAATAATGC
This sequence comes from Cephonodes hylas, assembly GCA_030295005.1. Classification (NCBI taxonomy): domain Eukaryota; kingdom Metazoa; phylum Arthropoda; class Insecta; order Lepidoptera; family Sphingidae; genus Cephonodes; species Cephonodes hylas. Next base: position 11,206,560 of record AP025376.1, on the reverse strand, counting down.
CTAATAAGTATGGGCAAAGTGATTAATACGAGCAATATTCATAATGCCCGGGCAATGTGAATAATGCCTAATAAGTATGGGCAAAGTGATTAATACGAGCAATATTCATAATGCCCGGGCAATGTGAATAATGCCTAATAAGTATGGGCAATGTGATTAATTACAATCTAAAGTCACCTATTTATCACATTGTCCAGGCATTATAATATGGCTACATGATGATCGAGCAATGTGATTAAAAGGTAAATTTTTACGTGGTGCTTAAAATGCCACTACAGCAGCAGTTGTTGTAATAAATAGATCAACTTATTTTTCTTACAAACTTATTTTTGATTATTTAAGGGGGGGGGGTAGGGTTTTGAGGGTTCAAAAAAAGTGATTTTTTTTTATTGCATATTATGAAAGTATAGTAACTCAAAAATGTTGTCTGTTAATAGGAAGTCAATCGGAGCAAAACTCACAAAGATATAGCTTTGGAAGTAGGCGTGTTTTATCAGGGTCTTTTCGCTACGAGAAACTTTAAACGCGTTTTTCTCAAATCGATGTTTTTTGAGTCGGTGCTCTCTGTATCTCAAAATCTATTCAACCGATCGTTTTCAAATTTTTTACAGTATTTCCTTACATAATTTATGAGGTAACCCTGTTGAGATTTTTTTGTTTTTGATTTTATATTTTTTATTATTAACAACAATAGTTATGAATTTAGGCCAAAAATCGGTATTTTTATTTTCAAGTCTTGTAAAAAGTTCAAAAATAAAAAAAAAAATTAAAAACTCGACAGAGATACCTAGAGGGACATAAAAATTAAAAAAAAAACTCTGGCTATTTCATTTCTGATGATCCAGTGCTGAGGTATGACGTGCACCGCAAAATGTATTTTTTCTGAGGCGCCTGCGAATAATTGCTGCCATTCGGTAAATTTTCAATATTTTTCAACCAATATTTCACAGAATAAAGTTCAATTACTACTCTTTAATGTACAATAATCAGAAATAAATTTACTTTCACCGTACGCCCAAAAAAAAATCTGTAAGAACCTGTTTTTTTCTGCCTTCAAAACCCTACCCCCCCCTTAAACGAAGCTGATGACTAAAATTATTTAATTTTTTATATAATTTGAACTTTAAACTTTTTGTACTTTAAACTTGAGAATTGATTTTAAGTTTCATCACAGATCAATCCGTGTGTGGTTTAAATTTTATTTTTTAAGTTTTATTTGATTGTTAAGTTTGAAGTATCTGCTGAAAACTAGCGAGTATTTCTTTTTAATTCAGATATTGAGACCGATTTGATTACTGAGTTAAAAGTACTAAATAACTCAGGTAGTTCTTTTTATTGTTTTCAACGTTATTTTTGATATTACCTATTATTTATTATTACCTATGAAACTGATTACTAAGACTCTTTTAACTTTAGAGTAAATTTTAAGTTAAATAATCGGAGATGTAATTTCCATTTAGTTCTATTTAGATTGTTAGATTTATAATTTAACTTACTCACGCCGAGAAGTATTATATTCTAATTCCTGGCTGCAGCTTACTCGCAATATCTACCTACATGTGAGTGAAAGCGAGTGCGAAATACTTCCAAACTGCATTACTATAGATTACAGTTTCTAAATGTAGCCCTTCGTAAATTGATCCATGTTAAACCGAAGTTATTTAAGTTTTAGAAATAAATACTAAACTATGAAACTAAAAATTTTATTATTTCGCTACCCGATAATTGATTCCATTTGAAAGTATTAAACATGCTTTACATCACTCTGCCCAATAGGCACTTGGCATTATTCATAATGCCCGGGCAATGTGATAAATTGAATGGTTATAATCACATTGCCCGCTCTTATTGGGCATTATTCATATTGCCCGGGCACTATGAATAATTCCAGATTAATCACTTTGCCCATAATATATATACCAGTTGGGTATTTCTAGGGCAAACCAGGCCTGCATAATAATTCTGACTTAATCTTTACTGTTCTTGCCAATACACTCTCTATTTAAAGATTTTTATCTTGGCACTTATGCAATAATTTTGTCAAAATACCTCTCTTTTTTCATTTTATCAATATTGAACAAAAGTAACGTATTGTCTTTTAAATAACCTTTCTTTAAATACCTACATCCTTGATGGCCTTGAGGTTTGGGCGCACGGTCGAGAATCTCGACGGTCGCGGGTTCGAACCCCAGGCACACACCTCTGACTTTTCGAAGTTATGTGTGTATTCACATTGAATTATCACTTGCTTTAACGGTGAAGGAAAACATCGTGATAAAACCTGCACACCTAAGAGTTCTTAGAAATTTCTTAGGTGTGTAGTCCGCCAACCCGCACTAGGCCAGCGTGGTGGACTATGGCCTAAACCCTCTCAATGGTAGAGGAGACCCGTGCTCAGCAGTGGGCGTATATGGGTTGATGAAGAAAATACCTACATCAAATAAATAATTATCTCAGTTTATACAGCTTTACTGTGTATATTTCCTAAGGCTGGTTGTCAACACTGTAAACAGCGATGGGAACCCACACTCACGTAGTATTCAGCAGCACGGGGCTGCGGTTAGACGCCTGCGTCCGACACACACACCGCAGCCTGTGTATGTGTGTGTGTGTGTTGTTTTCTTTAGTAATTTATGGACAATTTATGGGTTTAAAAACAGCATGGGTAATGAGAAGAAATTTAAGCCTGGGTATTTTTTTCAATGTTGTAACAAAAAAGTAGGAATGAAAAGGAAGGTGTAATTTTAATAAATATTAAGTGATACGCGTTTATTGTACATTGGGACATGTATACGATAACGTACTTCACTATTTTTAGTCCGTTTGTTATCTTTTATTATTGTGATATTTATCAATAACTGCGTTATACCTAATTCCAAATTAAATTATTCTAAAGTTACATTTTTCATACTGACACTAGATTTAACATAATATCTCTCATTTAATTTTTTCTTACCATTAACGAAAATTTACTGCAAAAGAACAATGAAATTCAAACAGACACCTACCGTCATACTCCAATGGAAAAAAGTATAAAAAATTAATTGTTAATTTATAACGGATGCGGTTGAACGTGAGTTATGACGTGGGGGTCGCAAAAAACTAATTACAGACCGTAAACCTTTTGTTGGTCCGCCACCGCGCTCGTCCCATGATTTAATGCCTTATATTTTGTCCGGCAAAAAATATTATGCGCTCACTGTGCGCGCTCGCTGTCAAATATAAACTTTTTGCAGCTTCATACAAACTGCACGATAACAGTGGGGTAAAACGTGATAAATTGAGACAATGTTTATTTGCTCAATAATAATAAATTTCATATGTTTATTTATACAATGGTTTTGCTTTGGTTGTGCGTTCGAGACTTTTTGGCTATTTTAGCAGAAGGAGAATAGAATACAGATTTTTCCTTTTTAGTTGCTAAGGTAAAGTATGAGAAATTATAATCTGTTATTAATTATGATACATGCAAATGACATTTAATCCATAAAAATACGACTACAATAGCCAAAAATTTGAATAAGGTAGTAGGGTCCGGGCGTGTTGCCTATTCCTTCCGCATTTTCAGACTCTGTGTTGCGAGTTATAATTTCTTAACGCAAATAAAACATTAACGCTTTGCCTAACTCGGGAATTAAACCAGAAATTGGCTATATACTTTATACGGTTAAAATAAACTGAGACGGAAAACTGACTATTGTTATTGTATTTCCAAAAGTAATTTTCTAAACCGCACTAATAAAACGAGAGGAAGTAAATAAAGCTTTATTTTTCTTGGCAAAATTTAATTTTCCGAGGTTTTACGAGTTTTATCTCTCGTCAAATTAAGAATTTTATTGGAATATTTTTTAACAACTCCAAAACCACTCGAATTTGGGGCTCTTGACGTGATCTCGAAATGAGGGACTTAAGTCCATGGAAAATTATAAATATTGTTTAATTAGCTTGAGAAGCACGTTGCGGATTAATTTGGCAGTGACCTTTAAAATTAAGTTTGATTTGCAAACTTCTGCCGTTTCATGGAGGGAATGTTAAGTCGTCAGGTTCTGTTGCTAAACAGCTTTTAAGGCAAAACTTTCAGCAGCTTATTTTATATGCAAGCAGAAATTTGGCTAGTTTTCATCTGGATCGTTAGTAGGCCATGTGTATTGTGGTTGTGCTATTTTGGAACGAGTGTGAAGCATTTTATTTGTTTCATTTGGCCCTACATGTTAAGAGGCCTAATTAATGTGGTACATTTTACATTTTTAATTAAATTTGTTTAGAAGTCTCTTAAAATGTCCCAACAATTCTCCGAAGTCTTTCATGATATTTTTTACTTTTTCGATGCTTTATTTTTCTACAAGATAAGCCAGCAATTTTGATATGATTGGTTGATTTTCATGCAAAAAAAATACATAATGCAGACACGTTTTTTGGATTTTACTGGATGATCAAATTGGTATAATAAAAGTATTTGCTTAATTAAGGTTTGTTTATAATACCCTACGCATATAAAAATGGCTTAATTTATTGTTTTTATACCTCTACAAAATTAAGGAAAAATAATTGTCCATTTTCTCCAAAACAAAGCCACACAATTTATATCAGGTTTCAAGAAATTATCTTCAGGTACAAACTATCTGGAGAAGCTAGATATGAAACTCGGAGTGGAATTTAATTATCACAATAAGAGCCGGTTGCAAACTTGAAGACTGCGGAATGGGTGTCGAGCAATGGCCATACGTCTCATCCAGTTAAATACTTAAACAAAGCAATGAGTAAAGTTTGTCAGTTAAAATCTCGGATGAAATTGTTACGCAGAATCCCAATTATCCGAGAAGAATAGCGGTGGTGGGCGCCGCGACGCTCACAAAGCCGTCAAGTACCAAGTTTTAACTGAGTTTAATGTGGACTGCGCTTTGGAAAATTTACAAACAGCTGGTTACTGAGACGTCCCGCAGCACTGTCGCGCCGCACTCAACGTTTCTCTTCTGTTTTAACTTATTTACATCTTGTTTGCGCACTTATTCATCAGTTAAGATGTACCTATTTGGTGCGATATAGTCGATTGTCTTATAAAACGGAAGATATCTTGGGTTATATGCGGCTAGATTTTTTAGTTTAAGGCCTTGAAGCGGTATTCCACTAGCACACATTTGTTTTTACTTTCGGCACGAACCAATGATATATCTAGATAAATTGGTTGCCTGGCTTTATCTTTGTTCCTAGAGTAAAAGGATTTCTTACCTCGATCAAATGGAAGTTACCAAAGATTTATTCTAGAAATCATTTTGTAAGGCAATATGGTTGTAATGACAAACGAAAATTGCTTATTTTCATAACAGTCAGAAACTCTCAATAGACATTTAAAGCATCTATCTCGGGACTGTATATTATTCGGTTGTTAAATCTCTAGTCTTATATTCCCATGACGTCATTACAAGTCTAAGGTTCCAACTGTGGGACGTTATTATTATGAAATTAGTGACTGATGCGAATTTATTATGCTTATTAAAATATCTGTGTAAACATTTCATCCTCACCATAGAGAACAAAGTTATCCCGTTTGATCCTAATGATTGCTAAACGGGCGGAGTTGTAAGCCAATTAAAAAGTCTGCGAGCTTAGGAAATAATGAAATTGTAGGAACAGACCAACCCGTAATGCATAATGGGTTAGTTATTGTTAATTGGAGCAGTTACTAGGATTAAGTTGGCGGTTCATTTTTATATGCTTAGTTGGCGTTTACGTCTTTAGGTAATGCGGTAAACGACAGAATTTTTATCTAGTGATCTTAATAATATATTTTTAAATGCCAGTAAAAAAAGCAAAGAAATAAAGTTATGTGCAGTAGAGATTGCACAGGAAACAGTGCTACCTGGAAAAATCGAGGCAATATTTTGCCACTTCCTGGAAGTAACATCCTTATTATAATTGCTTGCCGACGTCCTGAATATTTTATTATTAGTATTTATTTATCCGACGACCTTGTCAAGGTCGCGGGACGTCGCTGGCTGCAGGCGGCTTCCGACCGGTCCCGGTGGAAGTCATCTGGGGAGGCCTATGTCCAGCAGTGGACCAGAATTGGCTGACAATGATGATGATGATGATGATTTATTGTCATTGCACATATTTCTTGAGAAATTCAGAGTTATGTCTGAAATTTGCCCACGAATCTTACTTAGGCCAACATGATACAGTGTCAGAATAATAAAAAAAAATGCGATTTCGGATATCAATAGGCAATGTATCGACTTCATCAACACAATTACTTCTAAAATCCCCTTCACATAATTTAAAAGGATGACAATCTCTACCACGTAAGCCATTACCAACATACATTCTAAAATTGCATTACGGCTTCAAAAATTCACCGAATAATTCGATTTAAGTGGCATGCATCAAAGGGTTGCACTACGAATGCTCTCCCTTTTGCATATTCATTCAATAAAGCACCCACAAAGACCGCAATGTACACAAAAATAATTTGATAATCGACTGATTGTATTACAGGCCATTGTGTGACGTCACCACCGCAATTTGTTGCCGGGAGAACAAATGGCTGACGTTATTGCATTAGAATTAATTTAGACATTTTGAATTTAGTTTATGGTAATTTTATTTTTTACTGACTCGTTGCTTCCAGGGTAAAATTTGGTGCGTGTTATCAATAAATTCTAGGTTTAATTTTCGTAAAAGCATAAGAGCGTATCAAATGTGTGCATATGGTTTGTAAAAACATATATTATATTGGTCAAAGAAAGGATAAAGAGATCACAATTCGCCTTGAGAAAATACTTAGGTATTACAAATTCATTAATTCTCATTAGTCCAGGTTAGTGGCCAAGTTCTAGGCCCCTTTAACCATAGAGGAGTTGATTATCTTTTCTGATATTGTAACTTCTTCTTCTTCTTCATCAACCCATATACGCCCACTGCTAAGCACGGGTCTCCTCTACCATTGAGAGGGTTTAGGCCATAGTCCACCACGCTGGCCTAGTGCGGGTTGGCGGACTACACACTTAAGAAATTCCTAAGAACTTTTAGGTGTGCAGGTTTCATCACGATGTTTTCCTTCACCGTTAAAGTAAGTGATAATTCGATGTGAATACACATATAACTTCGAAAAGTCAGAGGTGTGCGCCTGGGGTTCGAACCCGCGACCGCCGAGATTCTAGACCGCGCGCCCAAACCTCGAGGCCATCACTGCTTATATATTGCTGATATTGTAACTAAAGAAACATATTTATATGTCATAGAATATCTCTAGAACATTATAGATCCTTGATCCTAGAAATCCAAATAATTTAGTCCTAAAAGGAGCATTCTCAGTTTTCTTTCATTAAACCTGTTGTTTTCGATCAAACTTGTAATAGCATTAAAAATAGCATGTTTCATTCACCGCAGACAGAGCGTTCCGGGGGGCGCATAAGTGAATTACCTACAGGCGGGGTGCGGGTTTGATTCCAGCGGGTGGTATTTTTAAGGGTGGCTTCAAGTTATGGCGTTTGTTTGACGTGCGAGGGTTGATTATGTTATTTATGGTGTAGTGACAATGGGAACAAATGCGTGGGATTAATTTTAACCACGTTACATAATCATTGACAAAGAAGTGAAATTATATTTATTATGTTACTTTCGACATGCAAGCCTTAAATCAATTGGAGAACGACACAAAAAAAAGAACATGTTTTTGAAGCAAACTGATCTGAACTTATGTTAAAGAAGTTAGATTGTTTCTCTCTCTTGTAGGTCAAGAAAGTAAGGTTGTAGTATAAAAGAAAGAAGTACTAAAAGCCAATGGAAATGAACTATCTCGTCGTTTAACGGTAAATCATATCGTGAGAAAATTTGGAGATCTGAAAGTTCTTAGAAAATTGGCGTGGTGGAATAATGCATCTCTCGCAGTTATAAAGGAGGCCCGCACCCACCAATGGCACTAATATGAGATACAATTGCACCACTCATTTACTTTGAATGATTTCATACTAAAGTAGATTGCAAATATCAAATATTGAGAACCCTGCAATGACACAAGCCAATCAATTATTTCAATTAAACACCGAAGTAGTTTGGCCACGTCAAGTAGCGGATATTGGGGCACATATTACCCCAACATTAATTAAACTGGAACATACGTACGTCCTGTTCTACCCCTTTTTGTAACGTGGAACAAAGTGGATGCTACCCTACAGTTGGACAAAATCGTGCAATTTACCTCCAAGCCGGGACATTCGACTTTTTTGCTATGGCAAAAAACATTGGGGTAGCATACGAAAAATGGGCGGTGTCCGTGGGGTTTCGCTTACTGTGTTTTTTGCGTTCTCACCCGCGTATTGTCCGTTCTTACCCCTTTTTACCAGTTTCGGCCAGCTCTGGGAATTTGGGAGTTGGTGTGATTAATTTCCTCGCCTTTAAAAAATAGATTTATTGTAGGTTCCAAAACTATTATTGGTGCCACATTACTTCACACTATTGAAAGCCCCTTGGGGCAGTTGACTAAATATCAGCGAAAGCCCGCGGTTTCGATACTCGCAACGAGCCAAATGTTTGTGAGACCAAAAAATCTCTAGTACTTGCTGGTAGTTGGGGCCAGAAAGTTCTCCAGTGGAGGCCACGTACTGGAAAGCGCAGCGTGGGACGTCCCCCGACAAGGTGGTCCGACGACCTTGTCAAGGTCGCGGGACGTCGCTGGCTGCAGGCGGCTTCCGACCGATCCCGGTGGAGGTCATTGGGGGAGGCCTATGTCCAGCAGTGGACCACAATTGGCTGACATGATGATGATGATGATGATGACTTGCTGATACTCATAACATTTGTATCTTATTTTGGTATTACAACTATGTATGTGACTGTTGGATGTATTTATTGGGAATGATGTATATAATTATCATGATAAATTTTGACCATTAATTCATTCTGGGTATGGGCATGATAACTACAAAGACAAACGAAGTAAACAATGCTTCTGTGACGAATTCCATTGGTACAAATAATAAGCAGTGTTCCCATTGGAATGTTTACTAAAGTACCACATAATAGTTGGGCAGACTGTATACATATGGCGTAAAAATTTAGGCGTCTGCGTTTACCGATAATATTAATCAATACTCGATCGCAATTGCCCCTAACTATTAAGAGGACACAGTCATTTTAACTCGATAGTTCAGTCTCCATTATCCACAGCTAAGTTAAAGTCTAAAGTAAATGGATGACTTGTTGAGTCCTCATGGTTTAAGCCATAAAAGCTGATGCACTCCTGTTTACTCCATTGAGAATGAAGTGGCGTGAAGATACAATCTAAAATAATTAGTTAGCTAACCGTAGCACCCGAGCTAACGCGGATTTCACACAATATTGTCACTCTTTGTGCACACGCTCGCTTGTCTCCCACTAACTCCCTTTTCAACATAAATCAATCGGAATATGTCTAATACAACCCTTAATACCAACACAATAGAGTCCACAATCCCTCAAGCGTCATAAACTCTTAATCACAGATGCGAAAGTTCACCACAATCCTTGACGTATGTCTGCTAATCAGCTCATTGGATTTTAAGCCGTTTGGCGATAACTTAAAGTTTATAATTGGGTGATGAGCTATTTACTTACGACGTTATTGAGAGGGCAAGGTGAGAAGTGTTGTGACGGGAACAGTGGCAGGCTTTAATGGCGTCAAACGCTCAGAACCACTTAATCTGACAGTATTGTTATATATTATTCTGGTTTGGGTGTGAATTATAACACTAGCATAGATTATGGATATCGGATAAAAACTGGCAGCAGAACTGTTTCGTATGTAGCCGTAGCTATCGAAATTTGCGTGGACCTAACTCGCTATATTTCAGTATGGGTTGCACGTTCCAACCATGTGCACGTAACTATTGATAATCGTTCTTATAGTTTCCATAAAACTATTTTATATCCAAGACTAAAAACTTATGCTTCTTACTCTATTTTATTTTACGATATAACGAATATCGTTTTATCTCGTTTTGTAATTTATTTATTTTTATTTAGTTTAATGTACTTACAACTACCATTCACTTCTGTTGTTGTCTGTTACAAATTAACCTGAACGAAAAGACCGTCTTTTGCACAAACTTAGTCTACTGTACTCCGTATTTTATCTTGTATCAAAAAGTTTTCAATGACAAAATACTCTTGGTTTTGTCTCCGTAGGAGTTGGCTGAGATATTTTCCTAAACCATGTTTCGTAATCAATAAGGTTAACGTAGAAGGAAGCGAGACTTTACTCTATATATTCACCTTGTTTGTACTGAAAATTTCGTACCAAGAAAATACGCCGCGTTGCTAGGCCGGAAATAGGATTTAGTCGGCGATAGGCAGCCATCGTGCGTGGTTAATACAATTTTGATTTTCCCGTAACTAGAGAAAATTAGTCAATCTAATTGTTTTCCTTCTATCCGGTAGCACACTCAAGCTTATGTCAAAAAGCTGGCAGGTGTAATAATTCTGGTAATAATTATTACATTACATTTGATGATAATAAGGAAAGTATTTTTTACGTAGATATTTGTTACCGACAGTTTCATTCCTAGCCAAAGTGGATAATCGTTCCAATTTGCGATTACAATATAACACGATTATTTTATAAAAAAAGATAAACAAAAAAAATTACCCAGAAAAATACACACGGTCTATAGACATCACCTCAGCCAAGAAAGGAAATTATGTCTTCCTTATTGTCTCCTAAAATTAGAAAATTAATTGGAACATGATTTTAAATTCAAGGTAATTTATTTCCTTTGTACTAGGCTCACATAAATGCTCGAAACTAGCTCGCAACATGCAAGTAGCTTCAATGGCTAAATCCGTAGGTAGGTAGCGTTCTAATTTTAAATATCATAAGAGAGCTCAGTGCCCATTATGGCGAATACAAACAGAATATTAAGTCCATACAGACGTTGACAGGTCTTAACTATGGAGCAAAGTTATTAACCCTTCCCCTACTATTTAGGGTGATTTGAAACATGCTAGGGGGTACTTTTTGCTAAACGCTTGCCATTAAAGTGTGACTAAGAAATTTATTGCAGAAGAATTGTAATAAGCAAGGAATTTTGTATATTGGCACGTAATTACAACATACCTGATGGTAAGAATGATAATTTCCAAGAGTCCCTTCTTTATCACTTGATGTCGTATGATGCAAAATCTTTGAGCTGTAGTCCGGCAACGTTCATTAGGCCAGCATGGTAGGACTAAACCCTGTCAGTAGTAGAGGAGGTCCGTGTCCAGCAGTGGCAGTATATAGGCATGAGTGCTACGAAAAATTGTGATGCTTAATATTTTCATCATCGTCATAATTATCATCAGTAAGACGTCCACTGCTCGGCTTGGCCTTCCCGAATGTTTTCCGTTACTACTTACTACCCTACTACTGGTGCTACCGGGCTCAGAAATGACAGAGTTACCGTTTACTGAGGAACTGGTATTAATTGTGTAGTCCGTGCCTGATAAAGACAATAAAAAATTTCTTGCACGTCAGTTTTCAAAAATTTTGTTTCAAATTCGTTGACTCAACTAATACCACCACTGAAACAAGAGTTTGAAAGAACAAAATGTAGTTGTTAAATGTCCAAAAGTGTTCGCCAAAAACCACCAAACCGCATGTTTAAAGTTGAAATTGTTGTAGAATTACACGGGCGATGCACTTGTCGATTTTGACGCGAAACTTCTAACGCGGCAGATAATTACAGCCAGACGTCCGACGTAGTGGTGGCCTGCTTTATTCAACAACGAATAGCTAAATAGAGGATGTGGTTACTGCTTTTTTGTTTATCGTTTGTTCAAAAATCCCAATTGAAGAAAATAAAGAGATATTTCCTTTTAAGGTCGGCAACGTGTCGGAAGATTCTACTGGTATTCTAATTGCTTCCTGCCTTTAAAAAATATATATTTGATCTCTGGATATTTGTTCATTTAAATGGTTGAATAGAATTAAGATATTTTTTTATGTGGATAATAACGTGAAATATATTTAATGTTAAAAGTTAAGATAACTAATCAGTATCAGACAAAAAAATCTGTCGATAAATAATTCCCAGCTAAAAATTAATATAAACACAATTGCTGTGATCACTACAACAATATCTTAATTTAAAAATCTTATTACCACCAAAACAGCTCATTGTCACTCGATTGTTCAACGTCGATGTTTTAATTCGATTTTGATTTTGATGCATTTATAAGCGCGCTTATGGATCAAAATTAGATTCTTAATATTAGTCAGGAAATACTAAAATATAAAACGTAACTCTTCATTTCTTAGCAGTTTATGTAACTATTAATACTAACAATTAATCAGTCCTATCACAGTCCTATCAGTCCACTTTTTTATTAATGAGTATCACGCGTAGTAAGATGAAAAGTCAAATTTGCCTTTACCCCGAAAAATCTTATCCACAATTCCTATATGAATGTTCTGAAACGATTAATCTGTGCCGTTGTTTGTACAGATTGCAATCTATTGGCCTGAGCGACAATGCATGCGCCCCAAATTGGCTCAGCCGACGTCGACCGTGTTGCATCACGATGTTTTGTCGGCCAGAGTAATTGTAATCAAAATTAATGTGCAGTACCCGCAGTTTGTTACCTCTGATTGTTATATTGTCATAAATAACTCGAGAGTAACGGTGAAGGAAAACATCGTGATAAAACCTGCACACCTAAGAGTTCTTAGGAATTTCTTAGGTGTGTAGTCCGCCAACCCGCACTAGGCCAGCGTGGTGGACTATGGCCTAAACCCTCTCAATGGTAGAGGAGACCCGTGCTCAGCAGTGGGCGAATATGGGTTGATGAAGAAGAAGAACTCGAGAGTAAGAATTCTCGAGGTTGTACTCCGAACGGCAGGTCTGTTTCGAGACACATTTCAAGTCGTGTTTTAAGTGCCCATATAATAAAAACGTGTAAAAGTCGTTTCGAAAATTGCGATATTATAAACCCGTATGGGTACTTGTAATTTAGCTTTAAATTACATTCATTATACGACCCTCTAATTAGCCCGGGCCTTCCCTACAAGTAAGAGGGTTTAGACCTTAGTCCACTATGCTGGCCTATTGCGGGTTGGAAGGCTACACACTAAAAAAATCTTTTAGCTCTCCAGGCTTAAATTTATTAGGAGTTCTTTACTTATCCCAAATTATGAATACTGTCTTCTCTCTAGAACAGTTGGTTTCTCTCGTTGTGTGGATTGCAGGCATTGCGTGACAATCGCTGCCGACTTACCCGAGTGTATTCTGTACACGTTCTGTCGGTTTATATCACTCGGCTGCTCGACAGCATTCAGCTAACCATGTTGTTTCAATCCTGATTTCTTTGATCCAATGGCCTAGATATCTTCTGGATTTGTAGTGTGATAGCTTAATTAAGAGACATGACCAATAACATTAAAAATACGGTCTACAAAGGAATAATGGAGGTATTTGTTACGTAATATCATCATCGTGAACAGTCAGAGTTATGTGACTAGGCTTTAAACCAGTGAGCGCCGAGATACTCCACAGTGTGTCTAAACCTCAAGGCCATCATTCCTTTACTTTACTATTTACTCCTTTACTTTACTATTTACTAGATTTTTCTCAATTATACATTTTTTTTTAATTTACATGGCTCCTACTTCTTTAGTTAGGTGTTCCAAGAACTCAACAATACAGCAAAGAGAGTACACATTTACAAAATATTTCATAGTCTGATTACTAAGTTACATTCTTTTGTTACAATCTCAAATCCCACAGTTCAAATGTCCACCTACGTACATACATCAGCATCAAAGACAGCACACAGTCCTTTAACACTTCCATCGCCACTTGAAAGTGCTACAGATATGCCCACGTCTCAGATAGGCCAAACACGAAGGCCTGACCGCCGCAAGCTCTCGGCTCCAGTAACTGCACTAATTGCAGTCCAGTGGCGCATCAGATTAGATTACCGCTACTGAGACCGCCGTGGGGTGATCCGGCCGAATCAACCGATGAATCGGCAAATTTACATTACCATCTGGGTGATTCGATGTTGCATAGATTAATAGATAGACTGGTTAGAAGGTGGTGTGATCTTGAATTTCAAGTGTCTGGTGGTAGTCTTTATTTCACTTTCAGGGAATATAAGATGTTTCTGTTTTGAATAATTTGATAAAACTAAATCAATATTAAGATATCTTTTAATTTTCATCAAGGAAACATAAGTAAATCCTTAACCATTATTATTCTAACAACTTGACCTTCTTACAACTTAACTATTATTATTAGTCAATATAAGTCCCATTGCTAGGCACGGCTTCCTCTACACTTTAGTCGATTTAGGCCTTAATTAACTACGCTGGCAAATCAAATCCAAGGTTTTCTATAAACTTACAAATAAGGAAATAAACTAGCCATAAAGATATAATTCGAAATGTTATCGCTAATATACTTGATAATGCTTAATAATGTTTAACCATTGTGCACTATGTTCTAAGAAATTCTAGGATATTATGTTAATGTACCAGCCATTTTGTAGAAAACTGCTGAGTCCGCCTTATTAAAATTTCAGGAGAGCGTGGTTTCGAAAGTTCGTTTTGAAATTATATTTCCGTTATTGTCTCTGTTTGGGGCAGTTACGAGCTTAATTAGAAAGGAGCTGCTATTACAGATTTCAGTTCGTTTTATTTATTTTAGTAGGATAACGTTTTAAAAATGTTTAAAATTTAACCCAATATGATGAATCTTCCAAAATGTCAATTATGATAATCGACTTCTATGGTATATTTTGTTCAAAACTTTTACGCGATGAAACATCTTTCACAATTTCCAATCTTATTCAGTGTGGAATTTAGATGCATTGATATATTGTACAAATTACTGGCTTACTGGCACCCAATGTTATCTAAATCGATCTAATAGTTTTATTGTTCATTATGAACAAAAATCAAATATTTCCTATTAATAATAGCAGGGATAATTTTAACAGATTTTACCTCTTGATTAGAGTTCCATTCTCATAAATACGCAATGTAATACTGGAAATAACGTTTTGTTGTCTCGGAAACGTGCATTTTCCGCCGGCCATATTGAAAACGGATAAATATTGAACAGAAACCAGTAGCAAGGCAATTCTGTGCAAGATTTACGTTTATTAGTAATAGCTTATACTGCACCGGCCGGCGCCACGGAATTGAACCCACGTAATCAGATGAAGGAACGGAATATTCGATTATGTTATTAAGATTGTTTTGGCGATAATGGTACGTTAATGAGAAATGTAAAAGGCCCATTAATGCGTTAACTATTCATCACAACGGCCATTAAGGAAAATGAAACGTTATTATTAGCCATGAAATTATATACAAATGTTTTTTTATGGATTTTATTTTTCGTGGCGTAAGCATGCGACAATGAGATACAGGGTATGATGATGCGGTTCAAAAAAAAGGGTTTCTGGGTGTCTTAAACTAGGAATATCTGAATAGCATGATTCTACCGGGAAATATAATAGAAGACAGTATATCACTTGCCCTTAATTAGTTTGAACTTAAAACTCAACTGGTAATGAATTAAAAAAAAACATATTTATCCACCTCTTCTAGAGAATAGTCATAACTGTATGGACGTATTGTATGTGATATGTCCTATGAAAACCCAATAGCAAGCTCGCAAAACGTTTGTTTCCCCGTAAAATATTTCATAGCTCTTCCATTTCTATACGTGAGAAATAAACGGAACATACCGTTGCTATGATGGATGTGGCACAATAAAAACGTCATGAACCACCGCCCGCGCGTTTGCAACACGGCTCGTTAACTTACAGACAGTGAGCGGTCGATCGTGCGTGCAGCCCTCGCTCACCCACGATTGGTTTGAAGACTATGTGCTGTGTTGTGATTGAGTTTATTCATTGTGTGAACAGTTTATTTGGGAATAGTTAGAAGCTTGAATGAAAGGGGATAAAGGGCAAAAAATTTGGTAGAGTTGTAACTTTCGTGACGTCAGTAATGTATGTTAAAAAATTAAGTACTTAATATGGTATCATTAGAATATTTCAAAAATAAATACTATAGTAAATTCAGCGTTAAAAGACGTTAGTTCAAATTAATGTTCTTGCCAAAAATTGATAACGCTAAAAGCAAAAGACAACAGACTTTTCCGTCTGACAAAAACCCGAAATAGATATCAAGGGATACTCAAAGATGGAATCAACCGACGAGAATTTGACTCAACCATACACCTAAACCCCAAGGCCAACCCTGCTTTTGTATACCATTACAAATAGGCATAATTGTGTCAATTATTAAGGCTCTTTTCAGACAAACAAATTTATCACCTTTTGTCTCACCGTTTTACAAAGACCGTTTCAAAACTAATATCTTTTCACCGTACCGAAATATCAATAACAACCTATCGGGAATTAATACGAGGTATAATTTATGTATTTTACCCCCGAAATGTGGACGCGCAATTACCAACCGCGGGGACTGGCAGTAGGGAGGCCCCTATTTACGTGTTATCGACATGCTAATAAATTAATTAGGAACCTAGGATAAAATAGGGTATGGGTACCTCTATGTACTACAGAACTGTTGGATGCTTACGGCTTAGGATGAACTGTTTGATACAGAGCTTGCTGAACCTACGATTAGACTTTCATTTGTTTGAATTGCTTCTTATTACTTGGGAAACGTGTTTTCAACCCTATTATAAATGTGTGACAACTTATCCTAGCCCTTAATTATTATCGTGATAGAATAAACAGATGACAAACAAGCAGCGACACTTATCCCGGTACAAAATACCATATTTTTCCTTTCTAATCTTATTGAGCTGTTTCGTGTATCTACACACGAAATGTCTTTCATTATGATCAGGCAGCAGCCGAAACACAAACTTATTATAATTATAAGAAAAACCAGATTAGCTTTTGATTATGAGCTTAACAGTCTATTTATCAATGTTATAAGGTATGCCGAATATCAGGGAAGCTAATTTTTCAAGATTCTGAAACGAAAAAAATATCAAGTAGGGGTAACAAAATGATTAAGCAAACTCACTAGAACGAAATATAGAAAAAGTAAAGGAACAGAGAGATGGTCAGGGTTGTACGCCATCACACACTAAGCCAGCATGGTGGACTAACGCCTAACTCCCATCAGCTGTAGAGGAGCTCCGTGTTGAGACATACATGATATTTATGGGCTGTTGATGAATGTCGGTTACACACCTTGACCTTTAAATCCATTCACCCTTTTTCGAAGAAGTTTAAAACGCCTCACTTACAACCGTTTCAAGACTTCATCTCCAAGGAGGAAAAATCTTGACATAAATAAACTCTCGTATATATAACTCGACAATGATATCCGAAATCGATGTGACGAGTGTCGCGTCACTGCGTCGAGGGGCGCCGGTTCTATTGTAGAAAATGCTAATGACACGCTCAGACGCCGTTTTAAGGGTATCGTCGTAAATTAAAAGCTATATCTAGACTACAGACGCCTGTGACAATGCGCCCGCGGTATTGTTGCCAAGCGAATGAAATGCTTTTTTTGGTGCCTGATTTTTTTTCATGTATTTTCATAAAGTTGGGGAGTTTTATTGCGGCGGTTGGTTTGGGCTTTTTAATTCATCATCAGCCTATTTATGTATCACTAGGCATGGATCTCTTCTAAAAATAGGAGGCTTTAGACCTTAGTACGGCTGGCTGAGTATGGGTTGGCGGACTACAGACATAATAAATTTCAAAGAATTTTAAAGTGTGGAGGTTTTAAGATGTTTTCTTTCACAGTTAAAGTTCCTGATAATTTATTGTGAGCTTCATCACTCGATCTCATTTTTTACTCGCTTATCGACCTTGCAGAAGATGTTCAATTAACTAATTTTACAAAAACTTAAATTTCAAATGTCGTTGTAATTAAAATTAAAGTTTAAAACACTACCAAAAAGCTCTTCAATCCATCATCAGTGCTATTAAAAACCGCGAAACATTTCTTCCTATCGACTTTCAGTGGATTTACGAAACGCTTCGAGTATCCTTAGCGCATTAACCAGATGGGATGTCAACAGCTGACAAATGTGTTCCGCCCGTCTTCCAGTTGATTCCGATGGATGAGATAAGGCTGGAAAGGGGAATGTTGCAATTAAAATTGTGGCTGGAAATATTGGCTTCTAAATATCTTTGTTAGTAAACCTTTTCGGGTGAGGAATTGGAAATTTGTTCTAAAATTGTAGATTAAATTACGGGGACCAATGTTTAAACGGTAAACCAATTATGTCAATCGTTAATTATTGTAAAATAAGTGTTCATATTTAATTAGCATAGTTTTGTGATTATAGGGAAATGACGTCACGAATTTTAGTCACAACACCAATTTTTTAATGATTTTCACAAAGTTTTATATGCAAAAGAATTTTAAAATATGGGGCTGCTGAGAGCATAAAAAAAGAATTTAGATATATAAATATCTTGTTATCATAACGTGACTGTAAACTTCAAAACACTTGCATGAATAAAAAAAGCTATCACATAAACAGCTAAAACTAGAATTGAACCCACACCTCAATCCACTCATCACGCAGGTCCTTGTCACAAGCCCCCGTATATCTACGGTTACAGTTCGCGCCGTGAACAAAAGATTTCCCTCCAGTTAGATTCCTCGCGTCTCGTTAGATTTTCTCAGTCGTTATTAGTTGTTTTTGCGGCGCCCTCCGCGGAGGGTGAGGGGAGGAGGGGGTAGACCGTAGTGGGAGGAGGCAGGGGCAAGATTGATTACGCGCCCACATACAGCCCGACATGAGAAAACGTAATTAAATGTAATGATCGTGAAAATAGATTTTTTACGGATAGGTTACCTATTTTTGCTTGTATGGTGCTAATTATAATTTTGTAAAGAAGTTATACACACCCAAAAATGTGTTTTTTTTTACTGTATTGTATTAGAGACAGGTTTTTGGAAGTAAACTGGTTTCAATTAACTAGCAAAAAAGATAGGTAATTTTACCAGTCTACCAGCATAGTTGATAGAAATCAGGACATATATTATGGTGTAAGAAATCCCTGTGAAATATTTTTAACAATTTTCAGCAGTAAATTAAAATCTTTGGTTTTGTACTAGGCATAATGCTCTTCTATCCAACCATAAATTAAGTCAATTGTGTACCCAAAAGTCGTTTTTTCAACAATAAATTGAATCGTTTAATCCAATAAAGCGAATGAAAAAAATCACCAGATGTACATTAAATCGGCGCCCCCTGCAACCGCTTCATCCCTTATGAAAACAAACAAAGCACAAAAATAAAGTTAAGGGTACACGGGCCTAATCTACGGGGAGGGTGAATGGACGCCATTGATAAAATACATTCCACAATTATAGACTGGTATTGACGTCATTGAACGAATGGGTTGGCTAAAGTGTTTCGATCGTTGCGCGATAGGAAGGTTCTTTCATAGAAGGCCAAAGGCGTTATAAGTTAATTGTGTTATTTCTAGTTTTTAATTGTTTATTGTGAGGACAGGAAACTCGAACTTATGTGTCAAATGTTTTTTTTAGAATAAAGATTTATAACTTAAAGATTAAATTATGCGAATTTTTTTATTATTTTGCTTCCATGAAAGTACCGCCATTGGCTATACTCTATAGGTTCAAACCACTAAAATAAACTTAAATTGTTCAAGAAATGTTATCCTTATAATTTTGTTTGGTCATTCGCGTGTCCCTTTTCTAAATGATTTTACTTGGTCTTTTTTATTTTAAAGATGACTGTACAAGGACTTATTTTAAATCAAGCCCTACGTTGTGGTCAAATGTATATCCAGGATGTAGTAAATTTCATTGTGAAGGATGGAATACGCTTAGTACTATTTGCATATTGGGAGATTTGTCTTAAGTATGTGAAGTATTCCAATTAAGACTTAGCTAAACTTGGTAGAGAACTAAAATTGTAATTGTTGGGACTTAATTAAAACTTTAATAGAAAAACATAATATGGTTAACGTATTTATAGTATACCTATGTAAAAATTGCTATTTATAGTTTCAATATAAAAAAAAAAAAACTAGTAATCTTACAGATCCGTAGTATACACACATACACACACACTCACAAATTACACAGAGATATAAAGCGGCTATCATCTAACAACAAGGGGAGAGGCGCTGAGTGCTGAAATACAGGTTTATACCTAGTTCGGCAAACAAATGCTCCTTTTTTGTAAAAGTTGTATAGCCCATACATTTCTACCATATGTTTTGTTACTGTTTTTTGTGTCTAATAAATTTCATTTCTTTTTTTTTTCATTTCATTTGTAGTATGTAACATTTACGTAACAGTGTTAATTTTAATATATTTTTGAAAAATGTGGTACGAGAATAAATTATAGATTTATGGGTAGGCTACTAGCTTCTTCTAGCTGCTACAATGTTGATCCTACATAGTTGTATAACTTACAAAAAAATAAACAAATGCATCTTGACCAAACGTTCCCCTCAGAATAGAACCCGCATAAAAATAACGCAGTGGGCGGTAATCCGGTAAGCCGCAACATCCTGTATGTTGTCGATAAGATTCTTACGGGATAGTTTAGCAGATGTATCAATAAGGGGCGTCGGATATTATGTGATGGTATGAGTAATTCCACATTACAAATAATAATATTGTTAGTATCAAATCACTATTTAGACTGCCTCGTGGTCTCGCGGTTCAAGTATTTGCCGTGCGACCTAGAGATCCTGGGTTCGATTCCCGGGTCGGGCAAAGTATTATTGGGTTTTTCCATTAGGAAATTCTCAGTAGTAGCACGGAGTCTGGAAATGTGCCCGAAAAACGGCAATAGGCTCGCCCCCTATTACGTGGGACTGATACATACCTGGCGAAATATGGGTGCAGAAATGCATCTCTGCCTACCCCTTCGGGGAAAATAGGCGTGAGGTATGTTTATTTATTATATAACAACAAATTGACGCGTTTATATGACCTACAG
This sequence comes from Cephonodes hylas, assembly GCA_030295005.1. NCBI lineage: Eukaryota > Metazoa > Arthropoda > Insecta > Lepidoptera > Sphingidae > Cephonodes > Cephonodes hylas. The sequence continues at coordinate 11,185,612 of AP025376.1, read as the reverse complement.
ATTTGGGTTTTTCAAAATCTGTAAATGATGTCTTATTTTCTTAAGGAAAAAATATGCTTATTAATGTAAAATATACGAGTATGTTTATGACGTAGGAATGGCTTAATGTATGATTTGATGCTCGCACCTGGATTTGGTATTATTTAATTTTCTTTCAAAATTCAATATTCACGCTTATTGCCTCCTAGTGCACCTTTGCACCCACATATCGCCAACATTTTTATCTCATACGTAGTAAAGGGCAAGGCTGACTATCAGACAAAATTAAGAAATCTGTACTGCTTCTAAAAATATACTTCTGACAATCGAACCAAAGACTTCGGATCGCACTACAATTTATGCTGTGAGACACGAAGCTCCATAATAGAATCAACGTTCTATTACGTAATTAACCGAATATTCGTACACGAATAATCCGAATGACGTAAACTCACACGCCACGCAACAAAAGGCCGAAAAATGCTCAAGATATTCGTGGTACTGACAAAGAGTTTCGGAGAGTGGACGGAAATTACACGCCTCTTTGTGCGCGAACAATATGAGATGTTAATTTCACGCAAATTGATTTGGTTATTGAAAACGCGTTGAAATAACCCTGGAAGCAGATTACATCGTTTTGTCTGGCTCTGCTTGGGCTAAGCTTAGTGCTAGTAATTTCTGTCTGGGAAGGCAATGTACAGTTGAGAAATGAGGTATTGAAAAAACATGATCGGTTGGAATTGGCATTTTGTGTGGCTTTTGAAGATGCTTTGTAATCAGTTATGCTGATTGAAAATAAGAAAATATGAAGTTCTATGATTGAAATTTAAAGAGCAGGATGTTTTTGATTTTAAGTCTTCGTCTCAAATGTTAAGCAATCCTAATCAGCTTCAATCACGTCCACATCCGGACAGAGGCCTCTCCTATGGCTAGAGATTGGGCTCGATCTTTGTCCCTCCTCATCCAACCGCTGCCAGCCTTTCCAATATCGTCACTCCGTCTACACCCACTACGTTACTACTAATTGAGGTCGTTATATGTAAGCTCTTGATTGTTATATATAGGCAGCGATAGATATAATTATATACGAATTAAATGTTAAAAAACTGATAAAGAGGTATTATTTCATACTATCTGACCAATGATCAAAATTCTTGTAAACACGAATAACCCAGCGTAAGCGTCACTTTAATTATCTACATACATTTTTTTGTCTTCTATACATTCCAGTGAAAGTTTATTTTCCCAACTTATTATCTGTCGATAAATGCAATAGTATATGCATATCCTCACCAACGTATCTATTCCAATTCTATTGCCATTATTTTCATGGCCTGCCCTATACTACCACATATCCATCCAGATAACCATTAAAATAGCCCTGAGGTTCCTGCGTCCCCCCGTACAATTCCACACGACACGGGGAGGGATGTACCTCCGTACATTAGTCAACGCGGTGACAGACCGACTCCTCCCGAGTCACACTACCTCACCAGCTGCAAGATACGTGCTGATTTTTTGACCTTATGTTTTAAAGGGATATGATTTAGTACTGCGCTCGGGGTGGTTTCTACTTTTTGCTTGAGATATAGTGCTTGGTTGGAGGGTGGTGCTGGAGTTAAAATTAATGGAGCAAAGTAGGAAATTCAAAGTAATACGCTAACTATGCTTTCTGATTATATCAGTATTCATTTTATTGGCAAGGATTTTTTAATAATTTTGTTCTTCATGAAGATTTCAAGCAAGCTATACCTTTGAATGAATTTGAAAATTACTATGTACAATGTATATATGTGGTGACATTATTCGTGGATACATCCCCTAGTAAATGCGATTCTTATACTTTTAATCCTATGCACTTGATTGTTTGGGAATAACATTCAATAAAATATTTGGGGATCATATGAAAACATGCCCCAGTGCGGTGATTGTGCCGCGGGGCTAATATCTTTTATTAAAAACTTGTTAAGTCAAGGGTTAGGTAGATTTCGAGAGAGGTTTCGAAATTGTTAGCAGGATATTTATTAGGCGATGTGACTTAAATACTAGCGCGTCTAACATAGAGCACTGGAGTCTATATTTATCGCGATCTCCGAACCGAGGAGGGAATAAACTCTATCTTGGAAACGTTTACGGTGATTTTAAAAGTGTTTTACTACTTGGTTGTGATTCGAATACATTTTGTATAAAAGCGATCTAAATGTGAAAATACTTGCCTTACGGTTTAACGTGTCTTTTAACTTGTTGATGGGTTAATATTATATTTATCTCCCTGGAAGTCGTATAAAAAAATATTAATTCATTTATTAACTAAAACGTGTACTTAGATATATTTTCTGTAGGACACAACACAAACAAAATAGTAACCGCGTAAGTTGGCTCCTGGGTCTATTTCCTATTTATTTAAAAACTTCGTGGATATCGGGCCTAACCTTCATTCCTCTGACTCCTACCATCTAATACAGTAAATGTTCGCAACTAAGCTGATTAATTTGTGTTTGCGTAACAAGGGTGCTTCGTCCAACAGTCCTTCGTTATAAGTTCGGTGGAGTCTGACAAAAGTAACATCTGTCGGGATGTTACGTCCTTCGTAACAAGAGGGAATGCGAAATGCTGATGCCAGCACGTTTCAATCACGCTCTTCGTTCAAGATAATAAGTCGGTCTTGTTTATTTACTTTTTTACGCTTAGTACGGTGTAAGAATTTTACGTTAGGCCCGGATTTTTTAATGTTAGTTTATTTATAAAAATAAATTGTTTAAGTCCTTATCAACGTATTTCAAGACTTTTTTAGAAGTATAATATATTAAAAAAATCGTATAATGTAATTTATGCTGAGTCCAACCAAAATTAAGTTAAAGCACTATTAACTGGCCTATCAGACTCCTACAACTTGAAAGTACATATTAAGAAAAAGAATACAGGAGGTTTAAGGCTTGATGCCAAGAGAAATATTTTATAGATGACACTATATTTAAAATTAAGTGCAGTAACTTCACTTTCCAATGCAAAATATCGTTTCTCTCGGTAAATAAACACCGCAAGAATGCGCCAAATAAACTGAAAATCAAACTATTCGCAGTACTTATCTCTACCGTAGAGCTGTAGAGTGCAATTTAGCGCTACGTGCGCCGGACCCTCGCGAGTGTAGAGTCGCCCTCCAATTTATTGGACTCGTTCGTCTTTCACCCCGAAAAGGGTCTTAAGGTTTCTTCAGATCTCACTGGTAGTACGCACCGAGTAATTATATAGAGCTGGTAATAGCAAATACTGGGTAAAGTTGTTTATTTGTTTTTGAGCCCTGATCGCTCCATTCATAAAAAGCCCATTGATAACCTACTGCTGGGCATAGGCCTCCTCTACAAATTGATCGTTTATTTAAATATAGAGGATAATTAGATATTATGATACCAAAGAGACACTTACCTGCATTTTATATTTCCAACTGCATTTTAATGCCAATTTCAGCCACATTTTCACACACCGCGCTACATATTGACTACATAGTAAAATATTTATTTATCATTCAATTTAACATGATGGCATATTGGTTAATTTTAAGCCACATTTTCTCCAGAGGCTTCAGTCGATAAGAAATTAAATTTGTATTAAAACTACTAAATTTAAGGTATTTTAAACGAGATAAATATTATTGAGAATGTTTTAAAGAAAATGGCACGTAAAAATGAATATATAAATCAACTTTGATGAGATGAGCAGCTCTATACAATTCCCAGTAGAGTCGGTCACTTCAGTGGTATTGCTTGCTAAGATTACACACGCAGCCTCCGACCACACTTATCTCCGCATGTTTATTGCTGTATAAAGCTATTATCCAACAGTATCGAGATTCGAAGCCGGCCCGCCGAACGCTCTAATTTTACGATGGTTTTGTGGCGAAAATTACGAAAAAAATCCCAAGGATTTTCGTGAATTTGTCGGGGAAAATGTCTCTTTGAAGACTTAGAGGCATTCGACCGCAGGAATTACTTTGGAAACGTCTCTTCTGATTTACTTTTTATATATAGGCCTGGTTTTATACGAGGGTGCTTTAAAAGTTACGGTGGTTTAGTTTTTTTTTTAGTTCTGTCGTGATGGTGACCGTACAAACACACGGTATACATTATTTTTTAATTTAGCTGCAAGTAAAATAAAAATATTGACAATGGTTGCGGCAAATTTTGAACAGATTAGTCACTGGTTTGAACTTTACACTGAGACCAGTGTATACGGACTTTAATCATATCATGGAAAGTCGGCTTGTAATTTCTTATACCGACGACAGACACTCAAATGCAAGTATTTGATTGCTTGATGAATTATCGATTTTCAAATATTAAATCTTTATTTTAATAAACAATAATGACATATTTTCTTGGAAATCTCTAAGGTAATCCGCTGACCCACACTAGGCAAGTCTCTAAACTTTTAAGTCTTAAATTTTTTGTTGAGGAGGAGATCCGTACCCAAAAGTGGAACATATGTATATGGGTCGATGGTAAACGATATCAATGCAAAATGAAACATCTTGGGGATGAAATCCAAATACTAGTGGGTAAAAAGTAATATCGAATTTTAGTTAACACCCCGTTCAAGATAATACGTTCTTTTTCAAAGTGATACTATCGGTATCTTAAGGTGTTACAAAGAGCAAGATTTCGTCGATGTTGAACCGCCGGCGCCCCCTTGTACTAAATTTGCTAGATACTTCACGACGGCGACAAGTTTTATTTTGTAAGATTGTTTGTGGCACAACACATTCAATAACAGAAGACTTAGTTTTTTGCCACTTGTTTGCAAATGTTACAGCAATATGTAATTCTGTATACGTACTTTTTAATACGAATATTTTGTAGGGAGTGTTAGGGTTGTCATTTAGCCTAATTGTTTTTTTTTGTTTTGACGGTCTCTTATACATTTCTTTACCATCATTATAGATCCATATTCACAATAGATTATTACTACATCATCAACAACCAACATACTTTCCCACTACTAGGCACTGCTGGTCTACAACTACGAGGGTTCAGGCCTTCGTCCACTATGCAGTATGCAAGCGCAGTTTGGCAAACTAAATACCTAAGAATTTTTATCGGCGTAGATTTCCTCACGATCATCTCATTCGCCGTTAAACAACGTGATACTTTATTTTAAATACGCACATAATGTCGAAATGTCAAAGGGTGTGCTTATTGTGGTGGACTTACGAATTTTATAACAAAAACTTGAACAAAAAAGGTGATGAATCAAATAAATAAGATAATAATAAGCAGCCCATCTGCAGCTGGTTGTTCTGCGGCGCGAGGTGAGCCGAGTTATCAGCAACTAGGAGCGTTTGGCACATAGTTCCACGGGATTTATGTGGGGACGAGCGGTGCGAGCGACGCCGTCTGCCGGTTTTTACGCACTTTATCCCTTTTTATTGTTTTGAAACGTTTATTGGGCCAAATTGTGTGAGTTCTGTACGTATTGACGAGCCACGCGCGGCTCGAGATGTTTTTGTAATTGTTCGAGTTGGGATAGATTGTTTTAGTTGTTTAGATAATGAGATATTGTTATTTTTTATTGGTTATATTGCTGGGATTTTGTCGTGAAGGATTCCGAAATAAACGTAGAAGTATTTAGCTGTAGTTTGATGAAATGAAACGCATATGATGATATGTGTTTTGGTTTTGACGTAGTGCAAACCACATTTATTTTGTTTCTAAATTAAATTATAGATATTAAAAACTCTCTTATACTTTTAAATAGCTACAACCCAAGATTTCTATCTTAGCGATGGTTCAAAACTATTACATTTAGCGGTTAGGTGTATCCTTCATAGTTTAGCTTAGTCATTCTCTCGATTAAATATTCATATCATCCCATACGCTATGACGAAAATACGGGTATCTTAATCACAGTCCCTTTGATCAAATCACTAAAGGAGAAGGTTGATTTACATGAAACCCCCTTTTAAGCTGCATATTACTAAAATGTCACTGGATGCGCTTAAAACAATCCCCATACATTAAATCAATTCCAGTGTATTGTTAGCTAGGGATTACGGAGGCGGCCGTCTTAGGAGGTTTTCAATAAATAAGGCATCGGAGGGCGGAGGGCTGAGAGGATTAAAAGAGGATTATCCCGGCGAGAGGACCAGGGGTATTGACTAGATTTTTTCCCTTTAAGTGTTAAGTTGGGGTATTGTGACTGGGGTACGTTAGAAGGCTTTTTGGGGTAAGAAGATCTAGCTTTGTATTTCGTATATCGTTAGCAAAAATAGATAGATTAGGGCTCTGTATTGTAGAGAAACTAATGGAAGTCTGTCAGCAATGTTGGATAGAATTGGTATAAGATTGTAGTGCCTTGGGTAAAGAAATTGTTGTTTTGGCAATAAAAGATAATTATTAGATTAGGTACGGTGGTAAAATGTATTACTAAGTATAGATATATTTTTGTTACGTGACTACTCTAAAAATGATTGTTAGTTGTTACGATTAAATGGTTTTGAAATTACTTCGACTATTCCTTAGAAATTGTCTTACTTTTACAGGCCTGATGTAAATGACACACAGACTAAACCTGATACGTGAGATGCTTACATGGATGACTATGGCCGGTTTTGTATCTTACAAAAAGAGGTCTCAATAAAGCCTGATTCATTGTCACTCGCAAATTAAACCTTTGACACGAGTTGAGGCGAAAAAAAGTTTAATAAAAATAGTTACGTCAACAATAATTACGTCTTTTGTATATTTTTAAGCATAAGACCAGCGTGGTGGACTCAGGCTCTCTTAATGGTAGAGGAGGCCCAGCAGTGGGTCGTATATGGGCTGATGATGGTAATGATGAAAATATTTTTTTGAGAATTCGCTAAGTCTCTCTTAAATTCTTGCAGCAAAATGTTCCTTATTCAATATTCGCTTCCTTGAGGTCCGAAAGGCAAGTTATCTGAGCTATCACCGTGCATGTAGATATGCCGGTATAAATCTTTCAACGTCGGCGCCCGAACGTTTTTCCGCCATATAATTGCTATGGTAAGTTTCTCGCGCAAAAACTTGAAGAAATATGGCTTCGGAACATCGACGTGGGAATCTCGAGTTCCGCTGTGTTTCTTGTGTTATGTCTGGTGAATTATCGCGTTAGAATCAGCGATTATGGAGCTGTAAAAGGTTACAGCTGTTTAATTAGATTTAGCTAATTTTATAATTTAATAATATGATTTAATTTGCTCCTAAGTTTAATTGTAGATACTAATATTTGCTCATCATCAACAGCCTTTATTTAGTATACTGCTGGACATAGGTCTCTCTTATGGCACGCCTTATTAATATTTATTAATATTCTTAATATTAATATATTTTATAAATTAAATTATTAATATTTTCTCGCGGGGAAAAAATATTGTTTACATACTTAAATAATGTAGAGAACTTAAAGACAGGATAAATAATAGAAAGAAATCTGTGTAATAAGCATAGACTGATAGAATCACTTTTGTGTGCCTTTAATTAAAGAAAAACTGAAAATTGAAACGCCATTAAACCACCTTGAATTTTCCTTTCATGTATAGATGTATTTTTAGTACTTTCTGACACCCCTAACGAAACAATATATCATATGACATCAGAACAAAATTATGCGAACACATTACTTTCAACGTTGGAACGTTGACTCTTGTGTAAATAGATAATTTAGCGTTATATTTCTATCATTCCCGTGTCAGTTAATTTTCACGCCTGTATATAAGCGTGGAAATAAGGCTAACGTGGGCATAAACAACAAAAAAGCCATTATCGCGCGGTCGTGCGGGCGGACCGTCCTTTGTACGCTAACATTGCGCATTCACGGCGTATCCTCAACGCGAGTAAGAGAGCTCAGTATGCAAATCTCTGGATGAGGTAGAGTCTAACATGTTAGTAATGGGTGGCAGTGGATATTTCTTACTAAGTTGGTGTAGAAGAATGAGGAAGAAATGAATAATGTTTAAAACGTTAAAATAGTTCGTTTATATGTTTTTTTTATGGACTACTTTGCTTATTAATAAAAAATGCTACAGTGTTTAAGTAAAAAAAATTGAGTAATACCTATAGAAATGTATACAAATTTAACAATTCTACACAGATCAAAAATCTTCTATTTAGTCCTATTTAAGCTAAATTGGCATCGTCGATAAAAAAATATGGTCTCATACTTTTCGGACGTCTTTTGGTTAATGACGATGACAAAAAAATAACCTTAATTAAAACCCATTTTTAAACAAGATCATAAATGTATAATATAAAACCCTGAAGGTATAAACAATGAATACATTAAGCAGTTACCTCACTGTATCTCCGCACACAGTTGACGTGACAAGAGGAGCAGCTTATCTGTAAAGGTGTCACCGGCAGCCCCGTCCACCGCCACCGGAATCTTTACAAACATTTCAAAACATTTCTTTTTTTGACATTTCAATGGGTTTTTCTCTCGGCGTGTGATTAATGATGGGGATTTCAACAATATATTTGTTTGCTTTCGTAGGCAGATGAAGGGTCGAATTTTGATTTTGGGGTTAGTAATGAGTTTCATTTTAAAAATAGGTTATTATGTGTAATTGAGTATTTCTGTATTTATTATAACCACGTTCTCTAGGTATTTCTTTAAGATTTTCCTAATGGGGATAGTGTATTGGTGAACTGTTTCACCGAAGGATCTAATTTGAATTATGAAAGTCACATGTGGCAATTATGTGACGGAGGCAACAAAGCATCATAATCTAGTCTCTGTGCTGTAACTGATAAAAAGCCGGCTGTTAAATGCCACAAGTTACTCTATCCGAGGATAACAGGCTATTTGCTAACATTAATAAAAACAACATCAGAATTTAAAAAAGATTAATAGCATAAAATGAAATACAATCAAACAAACAAACATACCTCACGCCTATATTCCCCGAAGGGGAAGGTAGAGGTGCATTTCTGCACCCACATTTCGCCAGGTATGTTTCAGTCCCACGTAATAGGAGGCGAGCCTATTGCCGTTTTTCGGGCACATTTCCAGACTCCGTGCCGCTACTGAGAATTTCCTAATAGAAAAACCCATATTTTTTTAAATGAACAGAAATACAGATACTTTATCCAAAACTCTATTGTAGTATATACGACGATCCATATTATAAATTAAGGTTAAAACTAGTCAGCAGTGTGTGGTACGCTACCCAAAGATGTCGGATTTTATAGAGCATTTCAATTTTAATTTCTCGGAGACTCGAAACTAAAAGTCTAGAAGCCAATTCTGTCTCGAAATGAGCCCAAAAATGGCAATAAACTCTTCGCACGACGCCATAAAATTGCTTTATAGCACGCATCTCTTTCTAGGCTTTTTTAGAATGCCGACATCGTAACATTCACATCTAATATTAGCTTAAAACTACAGGTACATTTTTCCTGCGTTAATACAGCAACAAAACCAACTAACAGACGCAAATAGAACTACAAAGCCTTCCATGTTCAATACTACTCGTCACTTCGAAGCGCCGCTTACTCTATGAATTGATTTCTTGTTTTACACTCAAATGGAAGGGGTACTTCACCCTTACACAATCATGAACCTTACATCTTTACGAGTAGAGTCTATTTTCAAATGTATACTTTCAAGGGAGTTATCCTACAGTAATTTATCGAGTGCGCTTCATAAGTCGCATTATAATAGTTTGGAAGTTGAGTCTCTACGTAATATATAGACGTTATGTTTTACCGAAATCGTGGGGTAATACAGAATTTATGGGGTATGAGAGAATCGCAATAGGCTATTAAGTTTTGATGGTATTTCAGAATTGAGACAGACCGTGGGAGATTTAGTTTTATGAGTGAAAGTAAATCACGCCTGTTTTCTCTCATAGGGTAGGCAGAGTAAATTCTTGCACCTGCATTTCGCTAGGTATCAGTAAGAGATGGCCACTGTGCCTTGTGATCTAGGGATTCCGGGTTCAATTTATGGGTCGGGTAAAGTTTTATTGACCAATCTCTAGATTGTAGACGGAAATTACCAGTAGGAACATGGTGGTTGGAAAAAATCACCAAAAGGATCGGGATCCCCTACAAATCTATTATATTACCTGTTTCTTCCTTTATTCATTCAAGTTTAAAACGTATTTTAGGTGTTAATAGGCAACTGTGTAACATAACAAAAAAAAACTAAAAAATCTGCGAGAGATTAAAAGAGAAATAACAGAGCAAAATTAAGTGTTTTTACAAGCCAAGTCTGTTTAAATATTTATAACGTTCTCACGCGGAGAGCGCAGTGTACATTTTAATTATTTATTTAGTGCCGTGACGTTGTACTTGTATGCTCAAAGACGAAGAGGTAGGTGGAATATGTGTGAAAAATTGCTCTAGGATTTAGGACAAACATTGAATTATAAAGTACCAAGAGGAAATATTGTTACTATTTGACTGTACAAGAAAAAGGATGCATTTGCAGTTTAGTATGAGTCCTGAGGTCTAGAAGTAATCTAGAGTGATATAGAGGTTCAATTTCCGAGTCAGCTTTATTTCTTTGTCTCAAAAATAACATCTTAGTAGTAGCACAGAAGCTAAAAATGTCCCCAAAAATATGCTCGCCCCTCCATAAGGTACAATTAAAAATTGTCGAATCGAGAATCCAGAAATGTACCCCTGCTTACCCCTTCAGTGATAAAGACTTAAATATGTATGAATGTATGTACTATATGAGAAAAAAAAATTGTAAATAAGGATGAGTTAACAAATATTTATAAGGAACTAGATTTGTCCTCAGTAGTGGAGGAATAAAGCCTAGCCCCTTTAATGAAAGAGGAGTGATGAGCAGGTCATATAAGGTGTAATGAAGGTCGTATATTCTCTAATATGGATATTAAAATTGCGTTTTAATAATAGTGCCGATGTACCACCTGTAATAAACGGTATGCAATAAACTATTTTATAGCACCTAAATAAAACCGGTCGGAAGCGCCTCCTTTATATCCCCTTTATATGGCGGAAACTTTCAAATAGAAACGGTTAGTTTATGGGAATTTTCTTTGAATGTGAATTTTCGACGGGCTTTGTTGACGTAGTATATCAAGTTGATTGGCTTTTCTTCACTATGTTATGTTACGTTTTAACGACTTATACAAGTATTTGATTAAATTCGGTAAAGGCTGTTTTCTTGAAAAAAAAAATGCTAAAAAACAAATGACGATATTTCATACAACGAAAATACTTTAGTTTCCTTACCAAATTCTAAAATCAAAGTCGCGAGCGAAAGCCAGTAACCCATATACATTACGCGTTCACACGCACACACTCAGTCACCCCGTCCGCGAACAGAGGCAATGAAAGAGATCCACCGATAATAGTCGCACATACCGTGATAAAGGAAGCCTAGGCAGCGTGTCGGCGAGCCAGCGTGACCGGGGCGTGTCAGTGTTCAGTAAAATGCTAGGTTTTATGGCCCTCGCAGCGTGTTCGCTCGTCCGACGCTATTTGTTTGATTAAGTCTTTGACGTTGAGTGTGAGGTATCGACGTTGGGTATTGACTGCTTATGAAGTCGTTTTTTATTAGCCGATACTAAAACCTAATGCTGGGCAAAGGCCTCTTTCGTTTTCTCCCACTCTGTTCTATCTTGAGCTCAAGAAGAAATTGAGTAGGATATTTTTATCGGCTTGAATGTTAGCTGCCTTATTGGTGACGTAGCATTTGAGTAAACCATGCGATTAAGAGTGATCGTGTTCGATTCCGGATCAAAATATGGAAAGAAGCTTAATCCTTATGGCGTAGAACTGACTTCTTTGGGGACATTCGCAGATTCCATATTGCTATTGAACTTTCTAATGGCATTATCAATCAATCCTTTTACACTAAATCCACAAAACAGTTGGCTTGTTAAACCATCTTTAGGGCTGAATTAAATGATTACAATTAATTTTTAGTCTCTAGAAATTTAAGTATAACCGTCGCTCATGACTTGTACCCCACCGCTGGCAGTGCAAAGTGTACTGAGTATATTCGGCAGATGACACGCAAACACACTGTACATTTCAACTTGGTGCGGACCGACTGAAAGCTAATTCTGAGCCAAGTAAAAGGAGCCGTTGCAATGGATGGAAATCACTTTGAAACTTTGTACTGAATACTAAACATTTCAGACGTAACTGGTACGCTTATTGTACTGTTTTGGATATACTAAATATTTATCTATATACTTTTTGGACACTATTCTGTGTATAAGATCATTGTAAGTAGTTATTTTTTGTTATTGAAACAAGCTACATACCGATGAGGACAGACGATTGAGAGATCTATGTCACAATGAATTGTAAGTTACTTTAAAGAAAATGGTGTGATGAGACTTGCACACCCTTAAAAAATTAGGAATATTTTTGATAGTTTGCCAAATTGCGCAAGTCCAGCCTGGTATACTAAGGCTTAAACCCCTTCAATGGTAGAGAAGGCCCTCCTGACAGTGCGACGTATATGGGCTGACGATGATGGACGATATGTCTACCGATGATGAGACCTAGCCTTACGTATCTAAATTCCTTATTACCCCGATATAATATTATTAAATAGTCTTTGTAAATTGAAATAATACTCCCATGTGAGCAAAACCCAATAACTCTTGAAATAAGAAGAAATTTCAGTGTAATAATATTAAATTGTTTGTTCCAGTGGAAATCGAGATGGGGCGTAGTCACGAAACTTTCTCCTGCCGCAGGTGAGTCGGAAAACTTTGGCGGAAAATATTCGGATTTTCTTTTAACCGCGCTGCTGTTGACAGTAACCTCGTGAGCGTTCGAGAAAAACTATTCCAAAGTGATTATTCTTTGGATATTAAAATTGAAATTGCTTTATAAGATATTTGAAAATTATTTAATTTGATTATTTGAAAATTATTTAATTTATTATTAAATTTGATATTTAAAAATTATTTTTTAAGTTAGGTAATTTTAGTACAGGAAAATTTATGGACTAAATACGGATGCTAAGTGCGTAGACGTCATTAATGGTAAGTTAAAGAACATATAATTTAACAATCGGAATATTACAATACCACTACTACTCTTGCTAAGGCAAAAGAGGTATATAATGTCTTTTAGTTCTCTCTCTAAATATCTACACACATTTTCTCAAAAATAAATGAAATGACATTAAATAGAGAGAGATATTGTGAGATTACCCAACTGAAGAAAAGTTTATCGGCTTACGGACTGAATGCTTACAAAAATATTTCATTATATTTCCTTTTCGTTTATGTTAGTTAAGTTTAAAAATCCTTTGTATGTGCTGTTAAAAGATTTATTCATAGAATTGACGCCAATAGCTAAAATCAAAATCAAATTTGCTGGTCTTTGAACTATCTAAATTCATTAGGTGATTCGCTAAACATCCCTTTGCTCTCCTGAACTCTATGTCAACATAGCGCAAACTTTTATACTTTAACTTGCCTTTAAACATCCTACTATGAATGTTGCATCAGAACCCGTCTTCTTCGCAAGTAGAGCGCTCAAACAAACGGTCACTGGCACTTTGCTTACATAGCAAAATTGTTGAAAGTCTCTACTTTAAGTGTTGGAGAGTTCTATCAGCTGAAACGATGTAGAGTTCCATTTAATTATTATCTTGTACGGGTCATACGGAGGTGATAATGTGACACAGATTAGTAGTTACGGTTATAGGTTGTAAGATATTTTTCGAGTATATGTAAATTTTGACTTGTAAGTCCCTTTATTTATTTACATCTCGGTAAGTTATTTAATAGATTTCTTTTATTCAGTAAACTACAATCTACGACTGTACGTCAAAATTATGACCACATAAAAAATATAAAATTTTGCAAATATTATAATATGTCAGAGAAAGTATGACTTATAATAACGGTGAAAAACATATTTTAAAATCAAGCTTTTATTATGCACGAAAAATTAAAAAAATAAACTAAGTAAACATTCATAAAATTTGTAGTTTTTTAAAATTAACAAAAGTGTTCGGTTTATCAGTAGAAGTATGATACATAAACATATATTATCTATAACTAGTATATTAATATTCTTAAGTGATCTAAAAGCTCGTCGCGGCCGAGGTCTTTGCATTAACGAAATTGCGCGACAAGCTTTTAAATCACTTAAGAATATTAATATACTAGTTATAGATAATATATGTATATGTATCATACTTCTACTGATAAACCGAACACTTTTGTTAATTTTAAAAAACTACGAATTTTATGAATGTTTACTTAGTTTATTTTTTTAATTTTTCGTGCATAATAAAAGCTTGATTTTAAAATATGTTTTTCACCGTTAATTTATTTTTAACTTTTTAGTTGGAAATATTTCTAAGTCTATCCATTTCGTAGTTCAACGAAATTCAACTCAATCGGTCCATGGAAACTAGTGTTCCTATGGGCACCTTCCAACTTTTCATGACACCAGATCAACGATACCTTGTTATTATGTTGTCACTGAAAATACAAAGGCATACCAAATTTTAGCTTAATTGGTCCACAGGAATCGGAGTTCCTATGGGCTTCTTCCAACTCCTCATCAGATCAGCTTCATGATACCATATTTTTGTATTGTTACCGAAGTTACGAAGACACACCAAATTTCAGTTCAATTGGACCACAAGAATCGGAGTTCCTATGGGCATCTTCCAACTCTTCGTCAGATCAGCTCTATGATACCTTGTTATTATATTGTCACCGAAATTACATAGGTATACCAAATTTCAGCTCAATCGGTCCTAAGGAATCGGAGTTCCTGTGGGCTTCTTCCAACTCCTCAATAGATTAGCTCTATGATACCATTTTTTGTATTGTTACCGAAATAATGAGGAGATACAAAATTTCAACTCCATTTGACCATAGGAATCGGAGTTCTTATGGGCATCCTCCAACTCCTCATCAGATCAGCTCCATGATACCATATTTTTGTATTGTTACCGAAGTTACGAGGAGATACAAAATTTCAGCTCAATTCGACCATAGAAATCGAAGTTCCTATGGGCATCTTCCAACTCTTCGTCAGATCAGCACCATGATACCATATTTGTGTATTGTTGTCGAAGTTACAAAGACATACCAAATTTCAACTCAATCGGTCCACAAGAACCGATGTTACTATGGTCATCTTCCAACCTCATCATCAGACCAGCTCCATGGTACCATATTATTGTATTGTCATCCAAGTTACGTAGGTATACCAAGTTTCAGCACAATCGGTCTATTGGAAGTGGTTCAAATCTTCATTGCAAGATTTGTAAACATACAAACATACATACATACATACATACATACATACAAAAGTGAAGTTAAATAAAAGCTTGTAAAAAATAACGATACAATACGCTACCGAGACCAAAACATAATTAATTGTAGTTTTTAATCATACTTTCAAAATTAACTTATAAATTGTTAAAATAGCCTTTTTGTTACTTGAAAGGTTAAATTCAATTTAGTTTCAATCGTGAAATTTCTCAACACCGCTAGTTTTAATTGGAAATTTAATGAAGAATCAATTTCTACTGAACTTTATGTCAAGTTTTTGTACGCTGTTCTTTTTAATATTTTCTAGGGATCGTGTTATAAAAATATTATACTTTATAGTTTCAACTTTATGTTTTTGAAATATATATTGAGTTAAATTCATATAATGATTATAGTTAAGATCACATTTTTTTATTATACTCTTGAATTATTTTTTTCAAGGCCGTCACTTTATACCTCATTTTAAATTTGTATATGCACATTAATATGTTCTATTAAATGTAAATACACACAGATATCATTACAAGTGTCGTCAAAATAACAGACTACAATAGAATTAAATTTTCACGAGGTAAAATTTAAGCGGCGGTACAAAATGCACGTCAATTAAACTCGCAGGCATTCCCAAGCATCGTTTGGAGGATATACAATGCAATAAATTTCATTAAACTAAAACCGGGGGAATAAAAAAATAAATAATTGTGCCCAGTAAAAACTGCCGTCCCACGACCAACTAATGGTTTGTACTAATTAATGCACGTTTTTGTGACATTGTTGTGCGTATATAAAAGCGACCAAGTAATGGGGTGAGAACGACATGCTCCTGAACGGTTACCAACAGTTATTGTGCGCTTGATGTGAGTTTTATGAGTGGGAAATTGTTCAACTTGAAATAAGTTGCTCTATTACATTCCTTTGGCGGGTGACGTGCGAGCGTGGGCCACCTGGCTAGACGAAGGAACGGTCTACAACCCAAATCGTAGTGGAAATGGAAATGAAATTGATAAGTTATGTAGATTTTGCGATTTGTTATTTTTATTTTAACTAGTCATTTAATCCTGTAAATTATATAGTCTAGATTCGTTATCATATTTTTATTAAATTATAATGGCTGTTTTGATATTCCTGTAGTATGAGTATGCCACATGTTTTCGATAAGTCCCAAAATCGGCGAACTAGGTTATTTCCGGTTTCTACTTTAGAAATTTCCAAATAAACAAGTTTCTACACCATGGTAACTGAAATAGTAAAACTTGATTTCAAAATTGCAGATAGTTCATCACTCTTTGAAGATATACTTTGATCGTATCTATGATCGTTTTTCCTCTATCATAGATAATGGAAAATGCAGGGAAAATGATGAAATGTGTGAACCTATTCCGGTGACCACTTTATTCCCGTGCCACGTTTGAGCGGCATTAAGTCTTTCGTGTTAAGTACGAAGTAAGATGGAGGGTAGATAAGGAGGCCAGGGTTGCTGGACTGCGGTTGGTACATGAAACAAGAACTTGCGCTTTTTTCTTTGAATTATTTTTCATGCAATCTATCGTGAGAGATTGCGACAAAAAGATAAGTAAGGTATCTACATTATTGCTATGCGACGGGCCTGGTTATGATTTTGACACTGAATAAAAAAATGAGTTGCCTGATTAGTCTTTATGATTTATTGAACGCTAAAAAGGCAAAGGAAAACATTGAGATGCATCAAATATCTTTGATGTCTCTTCGTATGGAATTTATTCGGTGTGTCATATTCAACGACATGTAACCCTAACCTTTACGAATGAAGTAGTAGAGACATTTTCAGCACTGAAAAGTCTATGGTCTAATACTAGTTTTCCGTAATATTGTATAGGAAAGCCAGAATTTCTTAGGGTTTAAACGCAAAGCATCCAAAATAACCAAGCAAATACTACAACACGGTTAATGTAAATAATCATCTTAATATTAATCGCCGACCTCTCAAGACTTGTACTAGATCATAAACCCCGCCCCGAAGCAACGTAGCGTTTCTGATTTTTGATGAAATATTACCCATTTTAGGAAACTTAACGGCGTTTAATTACGATGTTGGAACGTAAACCGCTGAGGAAAAATGTTATATTATCATATCATTTACACGTTATTTATTGTAGAC
Organism: Cephonodes hylas; assembly: GCA_030295005.1. Taxonomy (NCBI): domain Eukaryota; kingdom Metazoa; phylum Arthropoda; class Insecta; order Lepidoptera; family Sphingidae; genus Cephonodes; species Cephonodes hylas. The sequence goes on along the minus strand of AP025376.1, from coordinate 11,168,246 downwards.
ATAAATCTGAAGGGAAAATAACTAGTTTTGTGTGACGAAACATGATAGTGATGTGGGATGACGTAGCTTTGTATGTTTGAGACGAAGTTCAGTAAAATAAAGACGAGTTTATTTTAGAGCTAGCATATTCGTATAGAGGAATAAAAGGTGTTTGAAGAATCGATTCAGTTATTATTTATGTATATCGGACATTTGTTTAAATATATATCAGTCAGTTTTGTCAGTCCCGTAGCGCAGTTGGCTATTAAACCATATACCTAACCCCAGTCCTGCTATTTCATATGACAATCCCGATTTCTTAATAAAATTACCATCAGCCCCTTACGATACGAGGGATAGTATTGCAAGCGATTCCGCAGTCTAGTAGCGACTGCAGTAGTAATGCAAGTTGGTAGACGTCCCACAGCGCGCGGCAATAAATAACTAGAACAAATTAAAAAGTCCGTCCGTGTGTAACGCCTGCCGGGGTTACTGCGCGATATACATATAAATATCGGGGGTCGGTTTAAGATGCAATTTTACTACCTTATTTGATTTTTGCTGTTGACTTACTGGAGATATTTTTACATTGATGAAGGTGCATTTAAAAAAAAGTGTAAAATGTCACATGGTCTAAGACGAATGACATTAAGTTAACTTCATTGCTTAATAAGCTTTATAAAGCATTACCTACATTTTTTTAAAAAAGTTCCTTAACGACAGGATTTTTATTTAGGCTAGTATCTTTGAGTTATTTCGATATATTGATTTTTCTTCTTAACTTAAATCATATCTTTGTACCTTACTAATTCTTAAACAACTTTTTCCATCATTGATTCTGTACTCAAATTCTTAACCCATACCCCATTGTTTTTTGCACACATAGAATGAAAATTCTTTGTATTTAAGCCTTCAAAACAAACATCGAAAATCACTTTAAACTCTATCTTCCCTGCTAGCCATTCGTCGTGATCATAAGCTCATATAATATTACTCTCGGTACGTCGCGTTTGATGACGTCATAAATTCCACCCCTTATTGTCCCCTTCGTAACCCCTACATGGCTCGCTAGTTACTGCCATACGGGTCTGCCTTCTACTGGGACGGTTATTTGAATACTGTGTTAGATTTTGGTTTACCTGGGTGAGAAATTTATGATAAAATACAAAGAAATAGAGCGAGTTTTTAGCTTTATTTTTTGTTTCCAAATTGTAGCTTATTATATGTAGATTATTAATGTTTATATATATGATATGATATATATGATAGATTGTTTTATATGATTGTCTTACAGTTTTCTATTCTTGTAGGTACTGAATGCTGATGTTGAACAGGTTATATTTTTAAGTATCGGAACTGAAATTCAGTATTCAAGATATTGCATAGTCATGATATACTAAATAATAAAATCATTTTCAAAAAAATAATTTGGTTACAATTAAAAATATAGGTCTTGCCTTTTTTTACAAATTAGTTACGAGAATTTTATTTAAGTGTGCATGGAATGTTAGACAAGACTTAAAATAAATGTTGAAATAATATTCCATTCTAGACTTTTTCGAAACTTAGATTCTCACCCCTTCTGTCAGACTTCCAAAAGTAATTTTAATAATTTAAAAATATTTTTTATCCTTTCATTGTCAAACCAAGTCATACATTTTAGGATATGAAACTATAAAAATGCATTAAACTCTTGGCAAAATTTCAAAGCATACATTGTGTATTATTAGATACAACCGTCCCCTGTCCCTCTAAAGTCTTAAGGAATTCAAATTACGGCATTTTATGAGCGAGAAATCTGTTTAATGTCTGTCTGTACGGAGGGGCGGATTGGGTATATATTCCGGAATTATTTATTAAGCTATAACCTAGGAAAACTAATGGAGATTTAGGGGGATACTTGGATGTGAAATGGCGCGTGTATGCTAGTTATGGTTACGAAGATTTTGGTTGGTTTAAATAAAAAAATAAATACACCCAACAGTCACACACACAGTTCTGACTCCACATTAAGATAAAAGTCTTGTGTCGTGGGTATCAGAAACCACGAAAGACTTTTTCGGTCTCACATACAAAGACTGGAAACCAATATTTGTGTATCACACAAACTTGATTTTAAATCGAAGATATTATAACTTACGTATCTTTACAAACATATTTTTGTGTCTTATTCATTTCAAAGATCAGTGTTAAGAAAATAGCAATTGCTCGACCTGGGAATCAAACAGATTCTCTAGATAGACCGCACACCGACCCAAATCATCAGCAAATACAAACTATAATTCCCCAACACATACTTGCTAAACTTTATGATTAAAACTTCAGTAACGAAGTAGTATGAGATAGTCTAACTCATGCACTGTCAGAAATCCCATCCACGTAACATCTTACAATTGTAAGCTGAGTATCCGCGGACACAGCTCCACTCGCGTTGGAATATATTCAAGAAGTTTCAGCTCTTTCGTATTCAGAGCAAATTTGGCTCATAAATAGCTTTAGTCTCGACTTCAAAGGTCGCGTGAAGTTTGAATAAATCTGGATGTTCTTTATTTAGCTAGTCGTCGCGTATGTTTTTGCTTTCAGGAAGTATAATTATGATTGTTGATTTGTATTAGTTTGTTGATGCATAAAGTAAAGATTACATTTAAAAATAAAAAAAAATAACACTTTGAACCGCATATGGCGGGGTCTAAGAGCCAATTATTATTATAAATTCTATTTTATTATCTGTTCATGACGACAATTTCTACTCCCAAGTTGAAATTATTATTCCACGGTGATTAAAGTCTAATTAATAGTCTTAACCAAAGTACACATTATGTATCGTGATGTATGTTCTAACAGTATCATCAATTTGATTAGTTAAGATAATAACTCATTCATCATCACTATTCCATACACGCGACATTGTTGGGCACGGGTTGTCTATTAGTGCCAGGGTTGAGGCCCTAGTCCACCCTGTTAATTAATTATTACTCAAGATCCAAAACACTGTCTTACAGCAATCACATGCACAAGGTAATAAAACACAGTACCAAATTAACTTCCTCGTCTTTCATACTTTCAAACTCCTGTATGTAATGACGAAATAAAATATTAAAGTGTAGAAAAAGTGTGAATAATGAGCCGTAGCGCGGCGTGAATCCGGGCCATAAAACGCAGCCGTTTAAATCTGCATAAAGTAAAGTCGGCGACCCTGCCGGGGCGATAGTTTGCTAGCGCACAGCAATGGAGGTACAGAAGGGTTGTAATTACGCGTTTTATTTTTGAATTTAATTGTCAAATCAAAGTGAAATCATCTTTATTCAAATGTACTTTCACAAATATATTTGAATCGTCACTCTTAAACTATTTTTTAAAATTAATGTCGCTTCGAAACGTGTTATCGCTGTGGAGAAGAAACGGCAAGAAACTCCCTCACAAACACGACATTTTAATATTGTTTTTTAATAAATTAAAATTACGATAACTACAATTCTTATTTGCTATTATGCAATTGAAACCGTTGAAACTGAAACGGTTTAGGTTTTAGTCCGCCACGATAGGTTGGCAGACTACACACTTTAAAAGATATAGCATACAAAATAAAAACATTAACACAAACCAACTTTATACATAATTCAAGTTCACATTTAAAATTAAAAACTCACAATTACCTGGACCCTCTGTAGTTTCTCGCTTGTGTATCACATCTTCGCCAAGAAGCACGTGTACAGGGAGCTCGGGCTCGGCCGTATGCATTTGAATAAAAGACATCTGCTGTATATTTTATAATTTATCGGAAACCCTATTGGAAATTTAGAAGTTTACTTTTATTTCGCTGAATATCAAAGATGACGGTATTTGATTTAAATATTTATTCACGTTTGATAGTAAAATATTTCAAGTATTCAGTTTCTTAAATGCTGGCTTTTAATTCGTTGTATTAAATTAAGCTGTAGGTTTTATATCAAACTAAATTAAGAATCTCTTGTAACAGTGTAAATTACATTACATTTCAAAGATCATTTACACAAAAATGGCATTTTAACAGTATTCTCCTATTCATATGACAGTACCGCATTTCGCAAATTCGGTCCATAAACTGCAGTATTTTATAAACTGTCGAGGTTCGTACGGTAATTTTAGCTAACTATACCTACTGATTCAAAAAATTACTTCAATTGTATTATTATGTCAATAATGAAATCAAACTTGTGATATATATTTTTTTACACAACATTGTACCCATTGTTTAAAGATTAAAAAATTGTGTCACAACTAAAAATAACGCCTTCTACAGTTGAAAGTAAGGCTTAGAGATTCCCCCATAACTACCATCTCTTCTGGTTTTCAGTTTTTTCATTCGGATATACTTTTTTGCGACAATATTTCATGCTATCCATAGTTTAACCTTTAAAGCAATACAAGTGACACGTATACGTTACACGTCCGTAACAAAAATAACTATTTTCAAACGGCACTACAGTAGCAATTCCGCTGTGAAGTAGATATGTCTTTAAAAACACAGTGTCCTTTTATCTCGCGCCGCCCACAGCCGGATGAGAGCGCCTCTTTCTGGAATGTACAGGAAAAAACTGGATTTTTCTGGTACAAATTGGTTTCCCTCAATAAGTTTCGAGTCCCCTGACAATGGGAATTATTTCTTGTTCCTATCTTGTTATTCCAATTTCGTGCCAATCCGTTTTTTTTTTTCGTCGACTTAAATTATCGAGACACCGAATGTATTATAATCAAATTTGGAGAGGCCTCGGTTCGAATCTATTTGGGACATTTGAATTATTTTTGCGGGAAATGGAATAAATTGTTTTGGTGTTGATAAGTGTGTTCGGTAGGCCGAAGGTTTGATACAAGCTCTGCGCATAACTTAAAGCGTGTTGGAACACACAACTAATGGATTAGTTGTTAATTATAAAAGGATCATTTTCTGTGGATTTATTTTACCAATTATAATAGAAAGATACGGGGAAGTTAACATAATTTTGTAAGGTTAGGAGAGACAGTCATCTTTCGCCATTTTGTTTCAAAGTTCATCTTTGTGACAACTCAGAGTATGAATTGTCGTGGTAGCACACAAAATAGTCCTAGATTTTTTTCTAAATTTTCAACTCTATTCTCGAAGCATACAATGTAAATGCAATATTGCTGAGAAAATCCTTTAAGAGTATTTTAATAAAGTTTATACGTTTGTTTGGATAGGGAGATTATCTCGTGAGTGGTTTTATTATGTTGTGAAGCGCATATATCCGAGAGAGTCGGTTGACGGTAACTTACGAAGGATTTTCTTGAGACTTTGTAGGCCGTGCATATTGCAGGGATTGTAGAAGTTTTATTATATGGATATTTGTTGTTTGAAATAAGTGAATAATCAGTAGTATATTGAAAGAGGAATATTGCAGAAGTTTATTTAAATTAGTGACTGTCCGGGCAGTTACAAGTAGTTTACTACCAGCAAATTGGGCCTGTGGAAATCTCAATTATCAAGCAACATATTTTGTGTTAAAAAAAATCAAACAAATACGGACGGATATTCTACAAATAAAAAACAAAAAGAAAAACAATATCCGTTTTAATAATTACATTAAAGATTTGTATTTTCTCACAAAAAGTTTGATCAGAAGAAATTATAGAGTCTGTTAGCAAACTCACCGTGAAATGTCAATGTTGTTAAGCTAACGTTAAGGAGTCACACCCACTATCCCTTCTTGTGCTCAAAGACTTCCTTACTAGTAAAACTACCTATTTCACGTCCTAAGAAGTAAGGATTAAGTTGTAAGCGATGGGTAGGATTAAACTATTATTTATATTTTAAACATGTATGCATCTATTATCTTTTGATTGCTCCGTGGTCTTAGGGCAAAAGTATGTAGTGTGAAACCTGGAGGTTCCGGGTTTGATTTCGGAAATGCAATAGGCTCGCTTCATATTCTTCTTCATCAATCCATATACGCCCACTGCTGAGCACGGGTCTCCTCTACCATTGAGAGGGTTTAGGCCATAGTCCACCACGCTGGCCTAGTGCGGGTTGGCGGACTACACACCTAAGAAATTCCTAAGAACTCTTAGTGTGCAGGTTTCATCACGACGTTTTCCTCCACCGTTAAAGCAAGTGATAATTCAATGTGAATACACACATAACTTCGAAAAGTCAGAGGTGTGTGCCTGGGTTTCGAACCCGCGACCGTCGAGATTTTCGACCGCGCGCCCAAACCTCGAGGCCATCACTGCATCGCTTCATATTACGTGGGACTAATACTTGACGAACTGATCTATGCCATTAGGCGAATCATACATGGGTATGAAGTTCCATTTGTATTTTATATACTAAAGCATGGTCTTTACCTAATATATAGAGCATCATTTGAACTTAATGACACGGAGCGAATAACCTGATAGACAAAAGAAGTAGGTACTATTTATTCCAAAAACTCCCCTTAAGAGATTTTAAGTCATAAAAAATTTTGCACTAGCCAATCCGTCGTAATACAGCATCACTCTCATCACCTCTAGAAATTATTTGAAATATAAATTATCACATCTCTTATGTCTCAAACCGTTGGGCATGTTCATGACTTGCCGTCAAGAGGGTGCACATACGAATGCCCTTGAGTTAGCACAAAGGCAACCTTAAACCTGCGCCCGGTTTTATCCTGCAACTTTACTGCAACACGCTTGATACGCAATCGCTTTCCTTCTAAGACAGTGTTAATTTAATTAATAATTATTTCTTGGTGTATATAGGTGTACTGACGACCTCGAGGTTTAGTTGGCGCGTAGTTGGTTGGAGCAGTCATGGGTTGAAATCCCAAGCTTACACCACTAATTAAAGTTGTGAATGTATTTATGAAGAACTTTCACGTACTTTTTTGGTGAAGAAAAATTTCATGAGCCCACATGCAAACTTAAAAGTTTTAAGGAATCTCTTAGGTGTGTAATCCGCTAACCTGCACTCGGCCAGCGCAGATGCTACTCTTTAATTTTGGCAATGTAATTCGCAAAATCACTACGTAGTATAAAACAAAGTCGCTTTCTCTGTCCCTATGTCCCTTTGTATGCTTAAATCTTTGAAACTACGCAACGGATTTTGATGCGGTTTTTTTTAATAGATAGAGTGATTGAAGAGAAAGGTTTATATGTATGATAACATCCATTAAATATCAGCATTGCACCCGTGCGAAGCCGGGGCGGGTCGCTAGTATATTATAAAACAATAATGGCCTGCAAGCGCGTCTCTAGTTACGTAATCATTTAGTAACGTTACAGTCAACAACAACTTTCATTCTTTTCGGCTTAAAGTTTAATATTTGAAACAGCCAGATGTGCCTTATCATGATTAGAAACTAATCAAGTCTGTAACATAGTTTAAAACGTATACATGTCCAACAATAAAACATTCCTTGGGGTAAACGACCATGCATTCATAACTATCAATGTCGGCTTTTTTAATTTCTTCCTAAACTCTTAATATGAATGGGTGTGCCATTGAGCCGCACTTGAGTCCAGGTTGAGCCCCCTTTATCTCCGTCAACTTACATCGTACCTAAGTTTAGTGGGGAATCATTAACTACGGCTCCAGCCAGGTAGAATCGATTTTTCTTTAATGCATCCGTTGACGTGATAAATTAAGAAAACCGACTTCACTCGATACAGACGACGGTAACTGATCGACATTATTAAAGTACGGAGAGAGTTGTTCTAGTTTTTTTATTATACTTCAAGAAGAAATGATACTTGAGTACAATCTTTTAGTATTGTGTATTTTTTGGTATTTTCGTTGAACAATTATTTGCTTAGGATTTTTCTTTTTTCTTTTGAGTGTAATGTAGCGCTTGCTGCTATGTGCAGTGTAATCCAAAATTGGTGCTGTACAGTGAATAATGATTAAGAATATTTGTCGACTCTATTATGCCTATTCCAGGTAATCACTTAATGATATTTTTGCGTTGGTTTTTACTATTGTCTTCTTTTATGTATCCAAAAGGCGTTTATAATTATAAATTGTGTTACAATATTTAATAATCAAAAATAAACCTGCTTGAAGTCCCTCAAATCCCAGAAACTTGCTCTTTAATTAAATTTCTCAACAGTTCCTTTCAGTCTAAAAATTAGCCTGGTGATCAGCAAAATGTTCAAAAATTGTTTTTAGAATTTCTGCATTCTTCCTCCAACATTGTCATAAACGAATGTAAATCTAAAAAAACATTACGGTATAAAAAACACATCTCCCAAAACATAACCAGCACGTAGCAAATGTACGATTCACCCCAGTGAAACAGTGGCGCTATAAAATATTAAAGTGCAAGAAATCTCATTAATATCTGAGCGGTTGTTACGAATGCATGTTTACCTACGTTTTGATTGCCGCGGGTCAAGTGGGGTCGGCCCGTCCAAATAAAAAGGGCTTGTGGATGAGTTGCGGTCATTGATTAATTAATTTTCCTCAGTGGCTGTCTCATTGTCCTACTCTCAAGTGCTCTACAGATTGTGATTAGGATCTTATTATATATACTTATATATCTTATTATATATCGAAGGAAATAGACACATTTTTTAGCTAACTCGAGTTTGACGTAGTTTTAGTATTCTTAAAGGACAAAATATTTTCTGTTATAATCACATTTGAGTAATTGTTGTCTAACTAGACCATTGCCACTTAGGTGGATTTTACAGATCACAGAAATTTCATGTCGTATTAAATATTATATGTAATATCGCCACTTGATATACTGTTTGGGAAACACTATTTTCACTTAGGCGTGATGTTGTCTAAAAACCCAAGCGATCTTCAAATCATTCATATATAGATTATTATCTTAACACAATTTAAAAGCCACGAAGCATATTTGTCACCGATACTACATCCATATATCAAATATATGGTATCTGCGGAAGTCAAACCCGATCTCTGCAGCCCTCGCAAAGTCTACACCTATAACAAATTTATGAACGATCCCCGCGCACGAGAGATAAAAGAGCTTATGTACACAACGAAATTGCTTGCTCAAATGTTATTGCGAAGTAACACTGCCATGGGGGACTCTGGGTAATAAAGTCTCCTTATGCTAAGTTCCGCTCCCGGCTCTGTTTAACTCTACTTAGAGCCTTTGAGGTTTAGGAACATCCTTTTTGTTGTCCTTTTTTGAGATATGGACCTGTTTGCTACAGTCTTTTTGGAATGATTTGAATATTGCTGTCTTTGAGACCAGCCTGAAGAAAATGTTTTAGCTTTGATATAAGAATAGGAGAAAAGTATGTTGTTATTTAGAAATATTATTTTATAGTTTTTGTGGGATTGAAAGTCTCTTTCAGGTTTTGATACCCACTGTAGAGCACAATCTTTTTGTGGGTTCAGAAATTTATTTTTATTCCTTTTAACAGCTATTGTGGCAGATAACATTTGATGTTACTTGTACTAATCGTATGACTATCTATTTTCAGTAGCTTCTCTTACCCAAGTTTAAAAGTATTGTGCGATAAGGCAACCTTTCGCACGTAATTAGTTTACTGTACTCCATAGTCTAATTCTTTTGTTTAAAATAAAGTTGCATTAACCCTTAGCCACCTACCTACAAATTTTTTTACACAGTCACCTACCTCCCGTCTGGGAGACACCAGTACTCTAAATCAAAGATTTTTGTAAATTAGGAGTTCAGTTAGAATGATATATTTTTTTTACGTATTTGAATGTTTTATTAAAAGAAAATAAACATAAAGTGATCAACTATACCTACTATAAACTCAACTAAAATGAACAACACTTATACTTTGGCATTTTTAAGCCTTACTTACGTTGACTAAACTTACGTTTTTAGAAATATAAAAATAAATGGAAATAGGAACTTTAAAATAAACTTTTCTTATCTTTTAACACTTACTAAATATAGACATGAAACATTTAGAGGGAAAAAATAAAAAAATTAACAAAATTGCAGACTCTTAACCTACAGCTTTTCACGGCAGTCAATGCACAGCTTGTTCGAGCACTCGAGGCAGATTGGTCTCCTACATTCGAAACACATGTACTGGGTCCTGCGTTTCTTTTTAGAATCACAAGTTATGAAGTGGGATGAAAGAGGTACATTAGGCGCTTGAAAAGTAGTTTCTTCCTCGGCTTCAATTTCAGAACACGATCCACTGCATTCTTACAGTACGTGTTGTACTCCAATTTCAGTGTCGACATCGCTACACTCATCGTTCGGTATATTTTCTTCATCCGATATGTAATCTTCTAACCAGCATTCAATAATGGAATCGTTTAAAGCCATTTTCACCTTAAACCAATAAAAAAAAATTGTCACACAATCACCTACCATCCGTCTCTGAGACACTCGAAGATAGATTTTTACTTACCAGGAAAAAATGGCGCGCACCACCAACCTCGACAAGCGCTTGCGCAACACTTATCGGTGCGGGGAAAAGGTACAGAAACGCACAGGTTCGTGAGACGCAAACACAGCAAAATATTTACTTCTTTAAAATCGCTTCCGTCTGTGAGACGGGAGGTAGGTGGTTAAGGGTTAAATAAGTAGGTAAATACTAACATTATGCTTTCATTTTCACCGCTGTAGGAAACTACACCAAGTCCCACAAAGTTTCTTTCAAATGAAAATGCATGCATAAATAGCAGCAGATAGAATTGATTCAAGATTATCATTTCAATTCTGAAAGCTGTTAAGCTAAACAGAATTTGTAGCCGCGCCAATAAGAAGCTCTCGGAACGGCTGGGAAAACACCGTTAAGGCCGGCGGAGGGGCTATGAAACTAGCGAGGGAATTAAACATTTTATTTATTTTGGAAATACTGGAATTATGAAAATAAAAAAAAATATTTTCCAATGTTTTAAGTTTATAAAAAAGTCACGTTTATAAAGAGTTTATAATTAAAATACTAGGCAAAGTGACTATTAATGGTCTGTCGCTTTGCTGACGCTTGACGGTAGCTTTCTTGCTACGCAGCTACGCAGAACTTACAATTAAACTGCACTGTGTAGAAATGCCTTTGACCACGACTTTCTGTGGAGGTACTTCCATAAAAGCCTTAAAGCCCAGCTTGCCTCACAAAATTTTGATTACGAATCATTGAGCTTTAAATTATTATTTAACAACAGCAATTTGACATATAAATTCAAATATCTAAACCCCACAATAAATAAATCAACTACTCGTAGACATTATGCAACGTGTAACGTTCTGGTCTTCTATGGAAATACTGGTCTTCTCTAACCTAATCGTGAGTTATACCCATGTAATATTAAATGAGACAATAATAGTGTATGACAAGCTTTCACAGTCCAATATGGCGGTGTGAATAGTTATTTTTGGCGCTAAACTTGGTCGGGCGTCAAATGACAGCGCGGCCGACCGCCACCGCACCGCACGCGTCGATAATATCGCCCCGGTTAATGTATGCATTATGAATACATCGACAATACGTGGAGCACTATATTTACAATATTATGATGCGAATGTGAAATGAGGCAGGATGCGTCGGCTGTGTGGCGGAAGATTTGGTTAAATTATCAAAATGGTAGCGTTTCATTGATAATTATGTGATGAATGGTTGTTGTGGAATTATTTTATTCGCGGGTTGTAGGAAATTATGATGATGAATAGTGGTGGCCTCGAAGTTTAGCACGTGGTCGAGAATCTTGGCAATCGCGTGTTCAAACCACACACCTCCGACTTATCGAAGTTATGTGTGCATTTATAATGAGTGGTTGTGATGAAATAAGCCAACCTAAAAGTTCTTAGGAATTTCCCAGGTATGTAGTCCCCGACTATGCTAGCCTTGTAGAGTACTATTGTAGAGTAGGTCCGTGCCCAGCAGTGGGACGTTTAACGACTGATGATGATGATAATGATGACAGTCATGATGATGATGTAGTCCTCAACCCACACTAGGCCAGAGAGGTGGAATAAGGTCTAAACCCTCCCACTAGTAAAGGACACCAATGCCCAGTGGGACGTATCTATATATTATGTACGTGGTAATATTTTATGGTACAGACTCATATAATCGTCTTCATCGCGATTCGCGAGTTCCATAGCCTCGCAGCGGCATCCCGTAGAGTAGCAGTGCTCTATGAATAACGTCGCGGAAGCGTTTCTTATTATCCGACCGCCGGTACTTCCGCGGCACCTAGCACTATGTTTTTACAAACAACAACGTTTTACCTCACGGTTGGTGGATGGAGATGTAGCTTTAGAGAATTTGCTGCATTCGAGTTTGCTTTTAAAATATGGGAATGAGTACTTGGAATTAAGTTCTGATCTTAGTCGTATAAGAGAACGAGTTTTTGACAGTATTATTTTTTATTGTTATTGCGATAAATATTAATCCTTAGCTGTCAGAGTTATTGGATTTTTTTCGATTGATATATCATGGCCAATGTTATAATACAAAAATATAAATGCATATAGCTAACCTTCACATTATGTACAGTACATAATACGTGTCTGATCAACATTCTTGTAGAGTATGAACACGAAGACAAGATAGAAACCACTACAATTTTTTAACACATCCAAACACGACAATCAACACATAACAGCCCTCCTTACCGTATGCCACCACCTCTGCAAAATATAAAATAAACACACGTATATTTTTATTAGCAAAAAGAACTCTACGTAGAGACAAACTCTAAAGAAAATTCCGGTCAGGTGCGAATAATAACCACTACATGGGTTCAGTATATGCGGCGGGGCCACGATTTTATTCGCACTTAGACTTCGGTGCACATATTAAGCGTTATTTTCGGCTCTATGACGCAAAAATGGCAGAAGGGATGATTTTCATGAGGGTAGACGACCAAGTCCGTTTGAAATGCATGGAATTGTTACGTATCGTCTTAAATGTTGTTTGAAAAGCGTATTGCTTGATAGAAATGGTTTTTGGAGGCCTCTATACCCACAAACGTGCTCACGAAAATCTTTAATATTATAGAGCTGAAGAGATTTTTTGTTTGCTTCAACGCGCCTATTACAGGACTAAATCCTGTCTGATACTTTATCCCGATTTGAAAAATTCTTCGTTAATGCCTAAATATGCCAAAGTTAGTGATGGAAATTTATCCCGTTCGATTCTAACTTATTAATTTATATAAATTATATCTATGAAATTCTTGCTTATTTGTATTTGTTCCTTATTAATGCTCTTCGTTATATCCCCTAATGCAACTACGGGTTTTGAGCCAAACACAACAATTATTTTACAAGCTATTCCCCTTAGTTTAATTGGCTGAGTAAATATTAGCTAATTATTTGATTTGCTTCCGTCAACAAGCGCCCTCCTTGTTTGATTGTTTGCTTTCTTCAGGAGGGCCGGGATTCTTTTATGTTTTAAATTGTCAAATATTGCTTAAGGTCTCTCACCTTTTTAATACCTTTATCCTGGAAAAAAATATTTTGGCTTTTTTTTAAAGTGACGTCTAAGTTACTAATTCTATAGTTATTATTTCGTAATAATCACCATAATTGTGATGATTATGATGATGATGAACCTAGCATATCCCAGTTCGCTATGGACTAAGTTATTGCTAACCAATTTGGAACCAAAAATCATAGACAATTATAAAAAAATTATATACCAACTTTTTACTCAATGATAATTTGTGGAAATAATTCAATTTCCATTTGAAAAGGCGAAGGATGAAATTAAAATATTAGAGTCCAATCAAAAATTAAACTTTTGCGAAAGTTTTAATGCGTCCACCCTGGGGTAAATCTGTCTTCAACAAATTAACCACCGCCAAGCTACGGCCTGCCCGAATTTCACAACTCTTTGGCGGCGCTATTAGGAATGTGCTCGATATCTTGACAAAATTACTAAACTTTATAGTATGATTAATTCGAATGAATTAAACTTTTCGTTATTTGATGTGTTCTTTCATTAGAATTAATCATTCATAAATTGATTATTTGATTCGTTCATTTGATTCATTAGTAGTCATGACTGAGGTTTAGGCGCGCCGTCGAGGATCTCTGCGGTCGCGGGTTCAAACACCAGACTCACAACTTTATCAACAAATTACGTTTTTATTCACTATGTATTATCACTTCCTTTTACAAGTAAAGGAAGATATCGTGACCTGCATATTCATTAATTTATTCATTTGTAAATTATAACCAACTGCTGCCATCATCTCATATTGTGTTGTGCGCGTTCTTAAAATACATTCAGTCTCGTAATTTCTACGTTATAATTATAAACTATTTATATTTTATGTCTATAACATATATTTGTATCTATATCTATAGCTTCTACCCTTTTTCTATAGGTCCAGTTAACACAATTGCGTAATAGACGAAAATAACGCCTTTTTTATTTTCCTCACCTATTCATCCCACGATACCGCTCCCTCGGCGATATCTCGCTGATCGCAGCCTCCGACGTTGATCTGCCAAATGAAGATGGATGGACCCTGGGCGTTTGCTCGCGTAAACAATACAATTAGCTAAAGACTACGCTTATCTCTGTTCGATCGCTCACGCGGCCATTTAAGCTGCAGCGTTCGATTTAGTGAATAACAATTTTGGAACGCGTTGGAGGATGTCTAAGATAGATGGAAGGAAAAATTTAATACAAATGATTGTTTTTTAACGCTTATCAATTTCTAGTTTATGCTGTGGCTTAAGAAGTTTATGTTTGTTTTATGTCTCTGCTGTGTACGTGGCATCTCTACCATTGAGAGAGTTTAGATCTCAGTCTAGCTTGCTCGCCTGGTAGTAATGTCACTAATAATAATTAATATTTATTTTATGAGCTCAAAAAAACATTTATTACATTGGACAAATATAACATTCTCAGTTGAAATTAAATATCTAATCCATTATTCTTTATATATATATATCTATGAAATAACAGCTTAGTACATATTATTAAAATTGATGTCACTGACCTCCGCCATACTTTAGCGAAAAATTATAACATCTCAAAGTGACTTGCTGTCTCACTCAATTTTCCCCAATTGTAACGTGTAAGAGCCCTCTTAAAATCCACTCGACAAACATAAACAAGGATAGCTGCAGGCAACAGTTTCTTGATGCGATGTCTTGTGTCCAAAGCAAACGTTTTAAGCCTTGGCGACATCTCCCTCGGGGGAGGGGGGCGGGAAAAGGAGGAGGGGGGGTGTGACACTGTCTTGTATGTAATGCAATGTAAATTTTCTCCTGAGGTATAGTGGGTTCGATCGGTTGTTGGGCGTCCTTTGAAAGAGTAGTGATGTGTAGAGTAGCATATGCGAATGATTAAGTTCTGTGCTGATAATACAATATAATTTCTTGTTATGGATATAAAATTATTTAATCATATTTAAAAGGGTACAATCATGTTACTTACGGTACTTTACGGTAGGCAGCGGCGTGGACGGTAGGCAGCGGCGTGCACGGTAGGCAGCGGCGTGCACGGTAGGCAGCGGCGTGGCTGTGCCCCTGGCATTGCCAAGTCCATGAGCGGCGGTGACCGCTTTCCATCAGGCGGGCCGTCTGCTCGTCTGCCTGCTAAGGCGTTTAAAAAAAAAAAAAAAAAAAAACTCTAATGGGAGATTCATCTACACTAGAATCTGAAAAAGTTTCTTATTTTACTATCGTTTATTTTATTTTCACTATCCAAAAATAAATCCAAATCCAAAAATATCCTAAATATCACAAATATCCAAAAATAAATCTGAAATTGAGTAAAAACAAATACCTTTTTTAAAAGAAAATCGAGACCTAAGGCGAAACCAAGACTGGGAAATTCTTAGAGTACATTTGGTAACACATAAATTCGTCGTATCACGCATAAGAGCGTTTGTATAAATTTTTGTTAGATTCCCGAGTGATGTCCCCTCGATTATATCAACGCCCCTGCCCTTTGAAATGCGGTTGCACGTCGGATAAACAAACCGACAAGTGCAATCTACATCTGCGTTGTTACATCAAGTGGAAAATTTGTTTCTTTGTCCCTATCTCAAAACTACACTTGAAGAAGTTGTGGAGCGAATGCCTGCCATTCCTAACTGTCGTAGATAATGTTAGGGAAGATTTTGTTTTGTTGATGGTGTTGTGGAAATTGTATTTTTGCAGTAGAAAAATATATGAGAAGTTTTATACCAACTGTATAAGTTTATCACTTTAGGTAGAATAGATTTGCTTACATTTCACATTCACGCTGAAATAGTTCAATTATCCTTTTAACGAACTTATTGTTGTTTATACAGATGACACAGATTTATGTGACGATTTTGCAACCATAAGCAGGTATAAATATGTTCTGCCCCGTGGCAAGGGGGCGTAAGAATCCCACCACGGTATCCCCTGCCTGTCGTAAAAGGCGACTTAAAGGGGCCCTTGGGGTTGCTGGACGTGCTGTGGGGGCAGCGCGTCCTCACTGAAAGTGACCCCGAGAGGGGCGGCGGCACTGTGGCCTGTGTACGTCGCGGGCGCCCATCCACAACCGGGGCGCCCGAACCAAGATAGTGGGGGTGCTACTGTGCCCCCTAAAACTCCGAGACGGCCGAGACATTTACGTCTCGGAGGCGCACCGGGCGGCTGCGGTTGACGGTGGGCGCCTCTCGCCCGCGTACCGTGGTTTTTTTTTTTTTTTTTTTTTTTTTTTTTTTTTTTTTTTTTTTTTTTTATTTGCCTTAGCAGGCAGACGAGCTGACGGCCCGCCTGATGGTAAGCGGTCACCGTCGCTCATGGACTTGGCAATGCCAGGGCACAGCCACGCCGCTGCCTACCGTGAGGAAAATGCTCTTTTTAAGCCTCGTTTGAAGAAGGCCATGTCATAGCGCTCGGGGAGCACCGAGGCAGGGAGTTCATTCCAGAGCTTGCACGTGCGTGGTAAAAATGACCTCTGGAAACGCACCGTACGCGTACGGTACGTCTCCAGGTGATATGGATGAACTCTACTGCGGTGACGGGTGGTGCGATGGTAGAATGGCGATGCCGGAACCAACCCAAACAGTTCCTCGGAGCATTCCCCATGGAACAGCCGGTAGAACACACAAAGAGACCCAAAGTCCCTCCGCAGTCCTAACGGCTGTAGATTCTCCGTGAGATCGGGATCATCGACGATGCGAACGGCCCGTCGCTGTAAGGAGTCAAGTGGGTCGAGTTGGTATTTTGGGGCACCTGCCCAGAGATGCGAGCAGTACTCCACGTGGGGCCGGATTTGCGCCTTGTAGAGCGACAACCTATGACCCGACGTGAAGTACCGCTTGGCTCTGTTCAGGATACCCAACTTCTTACTAGCCAATTTGGCTTTGTCCTCCAAATGACTCCTAAACTGGACTAAGCTCGAAATTTCGACGCCGAGGATCCCAATACTCTCGGAGATCTGGAGAGATACTCCTTGGAACTGTGGCGCCATGACGAATGGATCCTTCTTCGCAGTGAACGCGCAAACTTGTGTCTTCGTAGGGTTGAATTGAACCAGGTTCTTTTCTCCCCATTCGAAAGCCCGCCCCAGAGAGCTCTCGACTTCAGACACAAGTTGTGACCGTCTTTCCCCAACGGTACTCCGAGGGACATTCTGTTGGCCGATGTATCGCGCCTCACTCGTACTATCATCTGCATAGCAATGCATGCTTTCGATAGAAAGCATGTCATTGATATGCAGGATGAAGAGTGTCGGCGATAGCACCGAACCTTGAGGAACGCCAGCATTAATGGTCATGGTCTCGGAGCAACAGCCGTCAACGACAACCTTGATGCTTCGACCATCCAAAAAGCTGGCGATCCACTTGCAGAGTCCCTCGGGGATCCCATATGCTGAAAGCTTCGCCAGAAGGGCGCCGTGCCACACTCGGTCGAACGCCTTCGCAATGTCTAGGCCGACGGCAATAGCTTCACCCCCACTCTCCAAGGCCTCCGCCCAGCGATGCGTGAGGTACACAAGAAGATCGCCAGCTGACCGACCGTGTCGAAAGCCATATTGACGATCGTTAATCAGCTGGCGATCCTCAAGGTACCTCAGGATCTGAGTATTAATTACTCGCTCCATGACCTTGGAGAGAAGGGATGTGACCGCTATCGGCCTATAGTTGGAAGGGTCCGACCAGTCACCTTTTTTAGGGATTGGGTGGACACGTGCGACCTTCCAAGAAGCTGGGACCCTGTTGGTTTTGTAGGAAAGGCGGTACAGGCGCGTGAGCACGGGGGTCAACTCAGGGGCGCACGTCTTAAGAACCACCGCGGGGATACAATCCGGCCCACTCGACTTTCGGATGTCGAGAAGCCTGAGCTCCCGTCTGACAACACGATGATTAAATCTGATGTCAGACAGGAGACTCTCACACCTGGGTATAACTGGTGGAGTGGCTCCCCCGTCATCCAGGGTCGAGTTCGAGGCAAAGGATTGGGCCAAGAGATCGGCCTTCTCCTTTGCACTATGGGCCAGACTGTGATCATCCCTACGCAGTGGTGGGAGACTAGGCTGGCAAAAATTACCTTCGACAGCCTTGGCGAGCGACCAGAAAGCTCGACTTCCAGAAGGATAACTTTCGAGTCGCTCGCCAATTCGTCGAACGTGTTCCGCCTTGGCCCTAGCGATAGCCCTCTTGCTAGATCTAGAAGCGGCATTGAATTTTCGCTTCTCCTCCTTTGTTTTAGGATCCCGACGTTTTCGGGCTTCCTGCCAAGCCTTAAATGCGGACTGCTTGAGGCGCGCAGCATCGGCACAAGCGTGGTTGTACCAAGGTCGGCTGCGGCGCCCCACGGGTATTTTGGAACTGGGGATGAAAGTATCCATCCCCAGGATTATTGTATCCCTTACGCAGTCCGCACAGGCGTCAGGATCGTCGGAAGAGAAGCAGAGCCGCTTCCATGGGAAGGATGCGTAGAACTCGCGCAGTCCATCCCAATCTGCTGACCTATAACGCCAGACTCTGCGAGTCCCAGTAGCTGAAGGACGACTGGGACGCACAACAGGGGCCCATGAACGAACAAGACAGTGATCAGATGACCCTAGAGGGGCTTCGATCACCACCCTGTATCCGTCAGGATGAGTAGTCAGCAGAAGATCCAACAGAGAAGGCTCATGGCTCTCAACATCCGGAACACGGGTAGGCTGTGTTACCAGCTGTGAGAAACCATATGCCAGGGCCAACTCGTAGGCAGACCGGCCCGGGAGATCAGTGATCCTGGACCCCAACCACTCTTTGTGGTGGGCGTTGAAGTCACCCAGGACCACCACCTCCGCGGACGGGCACTGCTCGAGTATGCAGCTAGTCCCCACTTGGACGTTCTCAAACAACAGAGAAGACCCCGAATCACTGGCATGGGACCTGTAAAGGCACGCGTATACACGGGTTCGACCCCCGTAGTCTACGCGAAGCCATAATATTGACAGGTCCCGATGCTCGAGGCCCCGAAGGCGGCGACAACATATATCACCCCTGACGAAGACGCACACCCCGGCTTTACGTACGAATGTATGTTCCAATACGTAGCCGGGGTAGTTAAGGTACGATACATCGTCAGGGGTAGATATTTGTGTCTCCGTTAAAAAGAGCAGGGCAGGCCGCGCCGTCTCGAGGTGGTGATGGACGGCGTCGAGGTTGCTGTGTAGACCCCTGACATTGCAGAAGTCCACTGAAATTGTGGATAGTTTATCCGCCGTAGGTTGCCTGCTACTTCTATTCTTTCGGGTCATTTCAAAGAGATTGGTGGGAGGGAGGTGAGGATGGGTGCGGTGGGTCTATGGCAAATCCTTAACGATGGTGGAAGAATATAAAGTGAAATCCAATGTGAGGCAGCACACGGCCGAATGAGTGGCCTCCGCGAGGCACGGAAGGGCCCCCGGTGCCCCCCCGCGTACAGTCGCCGGGATCCACCCCAGTCTCCCACTCTGGCACGACGACTGCACGACGGGATTTTCGCCGGTTGGCGGGACAGCTTCCCGAGGCGGGAGTTAAAAGTCAGCGGATCCTCGGGTTCAGGTTCCCTACTGACCGGCAGGCGGCCGACGGAAACCGTTCCCACCGGGTCTCCCTGTACCCCGCCTCAACCCCCAAGGCCGCATGCCACCCCAGACACCGGATCCACCCGGAGTAGTGCCGTGGTCGCTCCACTCGGCGCGGAGATGGCCACCGGGGGGTTTTGGTCGGTATGCCGGTTTAGGGATTTTGTTAGGGACCCAGCCCGGCATTAACATCTGCGCGGATATGACGTCGCCGCGCGCCGGGCTGGAAGACCGGTGACCCCGACATACACTTCCCGCCCCCCTCCCCCGGGCTGGCGGGAAGTAGAGCCATAAACAGCTTTCCCCCCGAGAACAAAAAAAAAAAAAAAAAAAGGTATAAATATGTTATTAAATTGTTATACATATTTCTATTATTTTTTAAGTAATTTATAGCTTAATTTTATTTAAAAAAATTACCGAGCGAATTTTGCTTTGATATCGTAAAGTATATTGTGACATTTAGTTTCAAAAATAATATTTTACCCCCGAGCCAGCCCTATAGAGACACTGCCGGCTCAGGGGTTGCTTTCAAGATGGATTCTTCATTATTTAATTTATTTCTTTATGCTCTCTGATGAGTTTGGCACGGTTCGTTTAATTTCTCTTTTTGTTTTTTCCTTTCATAAATTATTATGTCGGACTTTAGGCAGAGGTCTGCCTTTTTTATTTTTCGCATTAACGTCCGTAAAGTACGTAGAAATGAGCAGATATCTACAGACAAGTAGGTATAACACTATTGCTTTCGTAAAACAGTTGTTTAAAGTTTATGGGCTATGACAACAAACCCACAGAACTTATTTAGTAAAAAAAATCTTAAGATAAGCTCTACAGATTATGAGTCTATGCCTGGTTATCACTATTTTTTCGAGCTAAAAAACTTGGATGTATTAACACACTGCCACCCCTTCGGGAATACATATGACTTTATCAAATACACTGCATAGTATTTAAGAAAAGTCCTAAACCCCACCAAACAAAACCAGCAATGTAACGCAAAAAATGTCAAAATCACTATGATAGTAGATAATGGCGTTGAAGTCGCGAATTCTCCCCTCCACTCATATTAATTATTCGTAACGAATGAGACCGCGGTGTCATTAACTCGCGTGTGGTTTTGACGCGAGCCAGCCACGATCCAAATGCGCCGCTGGAAACGCACGTGTTGATTTATAGAAAATCACAGGGCATATTTAACTTGGCCTGCCCGTTTGTTTGTGCCAGGAGCTTTATTTATGGACGAAGAAAACATACATTTTGAAATATTTTTCTAAAGTCACAAGTCTTGGCTTGGTGTACTCTGTGTTCTTTACTGTGTTACAATCTTTATATTCGGTTGTATAGTTATTGTTCTAAAAAAAACTCATATTATTTATATTAAAATATTATTAATAACTATTAAAAACATTCAATCAATCAAACAATCAGCCTATCACCGTCCACTGCTGAACGTAGGCCTCCCCAAGAAAGCGCCAACCATCCCGGTCTTGAGCAGCCCTCATCCATCCATAAAAACATTAATATGCTACATATACAGTAAATGTTTAAACAATGATACTAATTTCACAAAACATTGTCATCTTCATTAGCCCTACATATTGTCCATAGCTGGACACTAGCCTGTACAACTGAAAGGGTTTAAGCCTTGGTCCACCACGCTGGCCTAGTGCGGGTTAGCGGACTACACACCTAAGAAATTCCCAAGAAGTTTTAGATATACAAGTTTATTGACGATATTTCCATTCACCATTAAAGTAAGGAAGTTTCACAAAGCATACCATAAAAAATCACGATTGTACATAATTAAAGAATTTAGACTTTAGTATTTGTCGCAAAATTTTTAATCTAGAGTTAGGCAATATTTATTAAATTTTCCTTTTATTATTATGAGCCAATACCACTAACGGTGAAATTGGCGCAGAGACTAACTGCATAATTTTCATAGCACTACTAGCTACAAAGCTTTATGCACTCATATATCGACCTATGCATCGAATAAGGTTACTTATGACTATAACACCAAAGTACTTTATATGTCTATAATAGAGTTGAAATTGTTTATATATTGCACTAGTAAAGTAATAATGATCATAAATTTTGTTGATGTTTGAAGAACATAACAATTTACTGATAATTTTGTGCCCAATTAAGTTTAAATCGCTGAGAAAGAGAAGTTGTGCAAAAGCACATATAACTTCATTCGATGCGTAGATCGATATGTACATACATCTGTATAATACAGTGAAAACCTGTTATAACGACACCGCTTATAACGACGGACCGGTTATAACAACCGAATGGTAAGGTCCCGGCACATTCTACATAAAGTAATTACTATCGTTTATAACAACTATCGGATATAACGTCCGAAATATAAGGTCCCTTCAGTGTCGTTATATCCGGTTTCGACTGTATACAGATATTTCTATAAGTTAATATTTAATGTTGAATTCGGAATAGTCGTTTGTATTAAATAAATAGTTAATTTTTGTATTTGCTGTAATAGAGACGTCAAGTTGTTTTTTCAAGTACGTTATATTACAGGCAGTTGAAAGAATACTCAAGCCAAGTGCCAACCCGCACTAGGCCAGCGTGGTGGACTATGTCCTAAACCCTCTCAATGGTAGAGGAGACCCGTGCTCAGCAGTGGGCGTATATGGGTTGATGAAGAAGAAGAAAGAATACTCTAACGATGATCAAAATCTGAAGATTTGATGAATCAAACAACTTGACAAAACATTATCGCTTAGACTTCGCTTACTCTCGGTACGGCGGGTAGAACGAGAAAACTTTTAATCCCTGCTAAAAGCCTTAACTTAACAAAATTAATCGTGAACCTTCAAATAGCAGATAATATCGATGTAAAGGTCTAAAACATTTATTTTGTCTAATAATCCGCGGGCCTGCGGTTAATTTCCATCATTTAACCTCTTGTTAGTGAGGCCGGGATTAGGGGTGTAAGCCACCCCTGATGGTTTGGAGGTAAATTTTGCTGATACAACGTGTTTATCTACTAACAGGTATTGTTACTGACTTAACGTGTAGTGATTACATGCACCATCACGTATGGTGATACGTTGATTACCCCGTGGTTATCTTATCAAAATTATTTTCTTTATTTTCATATTGTTAGTATTTTTTAACTTATATAAAAATAAAACATTTTTTGCAGTGCGAAAGGATCTACAGCAAAAGAACCTGCTTTTAATATTTGGTTTTAGAAAACATGAAAATTCCTTTGTCATGTCTGAAGTGTTCACCCCGTCTGATATATAATATTTCCTATGAAGTTTCAAAGTTTCATATTTTTGGCACCATCACCGCGGTCAATTGTTTTCGTACAACTTACGATGTGTCATGCAGAAAATAAAGTGTGCGAGATGTATAATGTTGGCCACGGTGTAGTGGAGGTTGAATAGATTTTGTTTTTATTAAAAAGCTTCTATACAACATCAGGGGTGCAGTCTATCATGATACCTTCTATTACAGGTTCATAACTTAGGCATATTTTATTTATATATGAGATAAAACAGGTAATAGCTATATTTACATCAGTCGCTACGTTCTATATTATTTACAACTTATGCAATATTTTTTTATAAAAGTAAATCTACTATCTGAAGCAGTGATGGCCTCGAGGTTTAGGCGCGCGGTCGAGAATCTCGGCGGTCGCGGGTTCGAACCCCAGGCACACACCTCTGACTTTTCGAAGTTATGTGTGTATTCACATTGAATTATCACTTGCTTTAACGGTGAAGGAAAACATCGTGATGAAACCTGCACACCTAAAAGTTCTTAGGAATTTCTTAGGTGTGTAGTCCGCCAACTCGCACTAGGCCAGCGTGGTGGACTATGGCCTAAACCCTCTCAATGGTAGAGGAGACCCGTGCTCAGCAGTGGGCGTATATGGGTTGATGAAGAAGAAGAAATCTACTAACCTGAAAAAGTATTCCAATTATCATGTCCTCACGCTAGATTTTTACATTCATACCGAAAGCATTGTCCAGGATCACATAAGTTTGAACTTGTAAGTAGCACGCTAACTTGGCCACATGTGTACAAACAAGTTTGTCTTGGGAGCTCGTTTCACGGCCCATAACGTGGAGGCTATCCTGGCACCATCCCATTCAGGCATGCAGTCTGCATTTTTATTATCTACGTATGAGATCTAGTTTGAAAAATTGTCTTTTTGCGCTACTGATCTATGATGCTTGGCTGTTGGAAAAGTAGTTGTTTGGGTTTGAGTAAAGAAAATTAAACATAACTTTCAAGTAATATAAAGACTTTCAAGAAATATCAGTGATTTCTAACCCGTAATAATCCATCGTTGTGGACTAACACCGAATCCCTCTCATTTGTAGAGAAGGTCCGTGCCCAACAGTATGAAGTATATGGGTTTTTATTTATAAATAAAGTACACTAAAAAAACCAAGTACCACTTTCTTTGAGATTTTAAATCAACACACTTCGCCGTTCGTAGACGTTGTAGCCTATCGTAGGCCTCGGCGTAGTACCCGTAGCACTCGTAGCACCAACCACTGAATTAGTTACAAGGCTCGTGATTTGTGCATGGCGTCGGCACAGATGTGACCCGGTTATAATAATAACCAGTATCGCGATTTATAAAAGTTCCCGCACTGCGCGCTCTACCATTACATTACGCATTATAGTATATGCACAATTTACACATGGTAGGTTTTTGTTTGCTCGAAATACAGCCTCATTAAATTAATAATTAGTTGGTGTACTCTTAGTGTTACTTTGTTAATTAATTTATATAAAAATATATTTTATAATATATGGAAATAAATAAATATAAAAACAATATACTGAATCCACGTAAATTTGTTTGACTTCTTTCGATTTTTTCTTTGCTAATGTAGAATTTAAATCCGGTTAGGATCGAAAATCAATGATCACTTCATTACCTGTTTGTTAATAAATATAAGTTTTTCCTCTGACGATATTAACGACTTTCTGAATGAACATTCCCAATTTATTGTCTTAAATCATTCAATTAGCCAATACCTGAGTGATCTGTAAGTATATACCATACTGGGACAATACCGCGGTCCGTCGCGCCGCGTGTTGGCCCGTATAATTCACAAAATGACGAGGAATTCATCTCTTTCACCCCCCCCCCCCCCCCCGAACCCCACCGCACCTCACACCGCACGTCTTCCTACATTATTTTTTGCGATGAATACAAAATTATGGCTGGGTGCGAGCATACGTTGCCCTTTTTGCGAATGCTTATGGGTGGTGAATGTGGGAAGATGCTTTTATAGCGTACTATTTATCTGTGTATAAGATTGTATACGTAACACTGCTGTGCACGGAGCTCTGTAACTGAGATGTTTTAGGGTTTAGTCTTAATTGCTGGTCTAGTGCGGGTTGAAGGACTGCTTACCTTAGTGTAGTTATTCTATCCTTTGGCGTTAAATTGCAATACAATAAATTTTAATGAAAATGTATTTTGTAAATAACAAAAAGTATCGGGTTGCTTAATATAGTTGTAGTGGGTGTAATTCGAGATTAACCTATGTAAACATTTAATGTTGAAACGTATGAAAAAGAACACATTTGGATAAAAACTGTATAAAAGCCTACACTAAAGAAAAACAACATAACAAACAGTTTAAGACTAGTAATGACCGTGTGAATTACGACCTCACTCCTCTGAATCGTTAATCCCATATGAAATTAATTCCGATAATTATATCTGAATAAATAGAATGGGGGTTAATTAATCACGTCGTTCCTGAGCATAGACAAAATCTGTCATTTCATCCCTCACTATATGTATATAGACATCGAAACTAATAGTTTATCTAAATCATCGCGCCTCGGCCCATCTGCCCCATGGACTATTAATCAGAATCTACCCCGTGGCGCGAAATTAATGCGAGTACACACGACGACATCGAACGCTAATTCTGTGAGCTATGTGTGAACGCAGCTTACGTCTTTGTTTGCTGATTAATTCCCCATATTAGGCGAGGATTGAGACTTGGTTTTAAGGCCTGTAATGATTACTAACACAGAAAAGGTAATTTTCTCGTAATGTTGGGTAGAGTCGCAGAAACGCATTAAAGAAGCATTGTTTTGTTCGATTGGGTAAGTGAAAAATATATATTTTGAAGTAAGATGATTAAAAAACTAAAAACCTTATTTTTTGGTTGGTGTGACACGACACAACGTAAACGGACAATTAAAAAGGCGTTTAAAAGCTACGAATAGATTAAATACTACTGAATCTATGAAATGTCAAATAAAACTTAGTTTACCAACCTGCTGGAGAGGCAGTCATCATCGGAGAAGAACGAACAAGAAGCTCTAGTTCTTTTCAACAAAACGATTAATGTATCAATATACAAAGATTAAATTTTTCGTATTAAAGCAATTAATTAATTCAATCACAAGCTATTGTAACTAGCCGGCTCGCCTAACAGTTGACGTCAGAACGCTAAATGGCATTAATTAAGCCTACAATGAACCCAGACTAGACTCAATTCATCTAAAGGACTGAAGTAATGAATCACGTAAAGTTATCATGGCAAAGTTCAATAACCGATTCCGGCCATGGAAGTTGAGGCTAGGTAATCTAAATGACGCCTAACTTCAGTCCTTTCCTAAAGTTAACTCGTATAATAGAATTAACAAAGGGAAATTACTTTTGAAGCAACTCACGGAACAATTCCATCCCTCAATCAAATCTCAGTAGAGTCTTTGTGCAAAATTACGTTCGACTCTATTTAGCGAACTCGTGTTGCCAACTGCAGATTAATAATTATGATTCAAAATATTACGTTTCATACCGTTATGTTGTTTTTTTCATACCGCTTCCATGTAAATCATTAAATACACATATCTAACTTAAAGTTAAGTGATAAATCGCAATATTTATCTGTGGCTTATGAATAAGAAACACAGGAAACAAAATACAAAAGAGCATATCGTGTGCAAAACAATCGACTTAGAGAAAATTAATTAACAACATTATTTAAAATCCAAATAATCAAGTATTTTGACTGACTTACAGTGATAAATTTAGAAAAGTACAATAGCAATATAGTGCCATTATAATATAAGCAAGGGCGAGGTAAACATTTTCCATTTTTCCTAAAATATACTGAAATTTGTAAAAACTCCTCAGGCTGGCAACACAGCCATTCAGCATGGTCGATACAGCAGTAACGCAATATAACCGAGCGAGCACAACTCGGCCGAGGCGGCATTAGTCGAATTACGGCTGCTCTACCTAACTACGTTGACGGCGCTTCAATTCAATTGGGTTATTGGGCAATTTTAGAGAAAATTTTATAAAATATTTATTGAAATCATATTTGAATTTCTATATTTTCACTGATCAGCTCGAAAGTTGTGGAGAGTTCCGGTCTGACTATTTCCCGGTGAATTATATCATAAATTTGTAGGATTAGATAATGAGTATAAAATAAGTCGTGGTGGTATTGCATCCAAACCACTTCAAACGCTGTGTCTATAAAACCAGTTGGGAATGCTTAAGTGTAGTAGATGTCGTCATAGACTCATAATGATTATTGTGATTTTTTTTTCTTATAGAATCATCATTAGCTTACAACGGTCCACTGAATTATACATCTCTACCGCAACATCACATAATATCTCGATTCAAACTTTTCGTATCATTACAGCATATTCAGGAACCAATTTTAACGCTATAGTCTATAGATTTCCAGGTATTACTAAACAAAGAGGTCTAAAACAGAACAGGCCACATTAAGCACCGCAGCATTTAGAGAATCTAGCCCACATCCAGTATTTAGTCTGCTAGAGCGCAACGGTACAATTTCATTGCCAAAGAGATAAGAGTGTTTAGTATGCCAACAACAGTGCGACGGCGAAAGCGTCGCGACTCGACGCGTAATCTGTGACCGTTTGCGCTCGCTTGCTTTGTTACACTTTGCCAAATATAGATACGGGCGTAGACATGAATTGCTCTTTAGTTTACGAAACGGGAATGGGAGTGCTACAAGGTCTGGCGTTTGAGTTGTAGAGTTTCACAAAGATGTTAAATTGTGAGAAGTAATTGAATTTAATGTGATGTAAATTTACTATTATGAAAGAACGGTAGATACGGTTACGATTTTTACATGAAACACTGAAGATAATTGTAAATTTCCTATGAATCGAATCGAATTTGAAGTTGCTTATGAAAAGACTTTAATATTGATAGTAATCAAGATATGCATACCGGCACACTTACGACTGTATCTTGGTAGAGGTAGGAATATATATAATCTTAGTATGTATCTCTATCTTGACAAATAGGGAGAATACGGAAGTAGTTTAAAAGTAAGAATGATAAATGATTTATTCGTCCGAAATAAAAAAAACAGCAATCAATCTATTTATTTGTAGTGTTACCACACTACACACTTCATACACTGCAAAATCAGTGCGCAGTATATGACGTTGTGTGTACGCATATTTGCGGCTCGTGATGCGTAATACGGGAATTTGACATCATTTTGAAATATCGCGCGAATACCGTTTAGTGGTCATTTGCCATATTGTGCGTGTATCGGAAAACAATAACTAACATTAGACTGTATTGTTCTAGGCTGGTCGAATGAGCCAGCCATTTCGTACTGACGACTGAACTCGAAATTAAGACTAGGATTCGAAGTTTGATACTGTTTACTGACTGAGAATTGGAATTGAATTCTGTTCAGAAATTAAACCAGTGTAGTTTTAACAACCTTGGTTAGAATTAAGGGTAAAGAAACTACTATTATCGTCAGTTCATGTACTTTCTATAATAGGGCACAGGCCTCCTCTGCCGTTGAAAGTGTTAGGTCTTTATTCCACCACGCTGAAGAAGAAGTGGTGGACATCTAAGGAAATCATAAGAATTACGAAATTGATGTAATAAAATTTAAATATTTCTAAACCGTAGTGCGAAGTAAAAGAAGCGTAACCGAAGTCCGCCAACCCGCACTAGGCTAGCGTGGTGGGCTAGTTCCTAAACCCTTCCTTCTTCCTTCCTATGTTGATGATGAATTATTTCTTTTAATAGCATTGGTTGTCAAAAACCATATTTATGTGAGTAAAGCAGCCATGCTTGTATTAAAATAACAGAGCAGCCGGAATGAAATAATAATTAATTGATAGCCCAAATAACAAGGAGATTATCTGTGTCTATACGTTTGTGGCGACATAAATTACGGATGTAAATATGTCGTGGGAAGTGGCAGGTGGGCCGTTCGAGTTGTTCCCCAGTGTCTACTTAAGTTTTGTTGTCTGTATATTTGAAGAAATAATCTTAAGAACTGGTAGAGCCACCTCTATGATTATTTGTTTTTTATTTTATGTTTTTAAGCTGATTATAGTATGATATGCTTATTATAAACAATAATTAATATAATTTTAAGTAAAAAATAATTAAGATGCACATAAAAAAACTGATAATATTTTGCATAGGTATAGTCAATTTTAGTGAAAGTTGTGTGATAAAATCTGGATCGACTTACAAGTAAGATCCTTCCTGCTGCTTTAGAAATAGTGTTTACACGTTTTTAAAATGTCCAATGATAGTGGAAACCATATTTAATCGATTGTACAGAAAGCTCGTTATATCTGAGATTTTCCTATAGAAATCTACTTGAAATTAAAAAAAAAAAATTATAATGAAAATCCTTGAGGTATGTTGTATAAAGTCAGTTAACAAAGCTTTTGTCCGTAGACAACACCGGTTATTACGTATGACTTCGCACTTCGTCCCTCGAGTGCGGACAGCGCTGTGATGTTGAGTTGCGATTGTGAACTTAAAACTTCGCTAACTTAGTTTCCAGACACTTGAACTTAGATCTTGTTACTGTGTGATGTGATATGACGGAGAAAAAGTCATTTTTTCTTGTAAATACGTTGCTTAAATCACAGTGCATTACCTGTCTTAGAGTAATGTCAGAAATTGAGATGTTTTACGTGAGAATAAAAATTCTTTTTTATTTTATAATTGCTAAAACAAAATGACTGAATTTAATTTATTTTATTTCATATTATTACCTACTACATAAAATGTGAGGATATTTTTCCGTTCTTTCTCAATGTAAAAGGCCACACTAATGTTGTGTTTCTATTTTGTTCTCAGTTAAACAATAGCACAACAACTAAGCTAAGCACTGACTTTATGAGTCTTTATGGTTACAACATGAACAATCGTTCTCGGCTGAAATTCTCGATTCTAGATTGAAATCCTACTATATTCCACAATAGCATTTCTGGTATGATACATAAATACTTATATCAATTTAATCGTACGTAAGTTTATTGACAAAAAGCACCGTCCAAGTAGAATACTTTAGTATAAATGTATGTACTATGGAAATTTTTTTGTGAAAGTCTAACTGAAAAAAACAGTATTTTAGTTCGACTTTGAAGTCACTTTAAGCGATAAGACCGCCAATGTATGTCACCTACATTTATTTATTTCTTCTGCGTTTCCATTAATATAGTGTAAAATAAACACTATTATTATACAGATCATACCACCAAAAGCCATGCAATAAATTATCCACAGATCACAAGTCAATTGACAATCGCTCAGGCAGCTCTGCGCGTTCCTATATCTCTAATCGTGATTTATAGAAGCGACGGAGGCTCATCAATAATTCCATCTCATTAATAAAGCAGCACAGCTCGGTTGACCCGCTGCCATTGTAATTTACAAGTGTATAATTCAACGAAATTAGCCCTTTATTAATGGTTATTGAAGTTCGGATGGTCGGCTGCAATTGTACGGTAGAACAATGAATAGTAAAGATTTGATGAGGATCGATTTGGCTATTATGATTAATGTGGTCAGATTAACCCAGTACTAAGATAGGGTTTTGTTGTGGTTACCAGATATGACGTCATTGTTTGTTTAACCTAATCTTACTTGCATAAAATGTAGTTAGCATAAGAAATTGTTTGGTAGCACGCGAAAATGTTGTCTCTTAATTTCACTTGCTCTACGCAGATGCTCTACTAAAAAAAGACTAATATACAAGCAAGAATTCTGCATGTCTTAATTCAAATTTCCTTTAACGTTGGCTTAATTTAGGGAGATGCTTTACAATATAAATGAGACTAAAATATGTAGATTCAGCTTGAGCACGATTTTCACATAATATGTCAAAAGGAAGGTAGAGATCCGCGGTCTAATTTCAACGGAGAATAAAATAAGGTACTTTCTGTTTCTTGTCTAGTTTGAATTGCTAGTAAAACTTTAACAAGACGATAAGGAATGATTCTAGGTAAATTATAAGCCATCGTTTTGTTTAAGTTTCGACAGTAACCGCACTGGCACTTGACGACGAATTCTCCTGAGGTTATAGATTCCATTCCCGGGTTAGGCAAAGTGTAATTGTTTTTTTTTATAGGTTTTCAGTAGCAGCAAGAAGTCTTGAAGTTTCTCTAAAAACAGTAATAGGCTCGCTCTTATTACCATGAACTGATACCTGGCTAAATTTGGGTGCCTTCTGCACTTATGATGAATGCATCCTCACTTTTTACAACTTTAATTTTAGAATATTTTAAATAAACAACCAACCAAAGCTTAGTTTTATTCGCAAAAAGAAACTAAGTGTTGAGTGCGAGATGAAAACTGTGAAGGAAACATTTACAAGACGGTCGGGGGCGGCAGAGCGACAAATAAAAATGGACGCGGATGCTGCGCCCAGGGATGTCCGGGAGCTGATTTATCTCGACGCTTGCTAAACTTTCTCATATCAACGATTGGATTTACGCGGTCTCTGCATATTTACAACTTTCTCACATCTCGATTTCAGTTGGTGACTTTTTATCTGTTCAGAAAAAAGGGTCATTTATTTTGGTCGTTTTTCTTGGTTACATATATTATTATTAAGAGGTATATAAGAGCTAATTTCCTTATTAAAATGAACCTCCTTTTGATCACATACTAAGATGCTCAGCTTTTTCTTGAGTATCAAGAAAATAACAGACGTTTCTATCTCACAAATATCGAGAAAAAAATCGATATTACTCCACAATTGTTTCAATTACAATATGAAACTATATCTAACAAGTAGAATATATTTTGGCAATAATCCTTTTATTATAAGAAAATAGACAAGGCAATGTATTGGCGAGTAGTCTGTCAGAGTCACAGATGGTTTCGGCAGCATTTCCTATTGACATTGTCTCGGGAGTGTATTGGTTTTTCCTTCTTGCTTTAGATGCCATCGTCATTCAATTCTATAACATAATAAATTGCACACAATATGATCTCATATTATTTTAAAGATATATATTTAGTTAAAGGGAAAGTGAAAAAGCCGTTCTTTATAATTAAGTAACTTCATTTGTTAAATACGTACAATACAAAAAATAGAGCAGATGTGGTAATGGAATAACTATCGGTAATGAATGCATGGTTTGTATGGAAAACGTCAAAATTTATATCTTTTTTCAAGTTTTTTTAACCTCAATGGCTTTGTGATCACCGTAGCTATTACTTGACTTCGTTTCCGATCACGGTCTGAATACACCTGTATATCATACCCACAACTGCCTCCTTTACTTCTCGTAACCGGCTTCTCGTCTCACGAACTGGCGTCTCAATAAGATTTCATCTCGAATGGTCCTTAGCTCTTAAAATAACTTTCTTTAGACTCTCTCACTTTAGATTCTCTCATTTCTCAAATTTCGTCAAGCCAAAAGGTTGGGCTAATGAAATAAATCAGTAAAAGACTGGAATCGTTCTAAAACTGGTGTCGCGGTTCTCGTCGGCTCTACACGCCGCGGCTATGCGAGCTATGCGTCGCCGCACTGCGTATTTGTCGGAATGGGAGGCACAGTACTGCAACTCGTTTGAATTACACCAATAAATTAGCGGCGAAATGCTTTAAAATATCGCTATGTGGTGTTGTGGTGTATAGTGGTGTGCTGGAATATTTTGAATAGGGATTTTTTTATGATTATGAGAAGCTTTGATTGACGCTTGTAGTATAGGTTGCTGGTTTAAAAACGTTGTGTTGGCATGTTTATATGTCTTTACTATATGTGTATTTAATAGCAAGTTTTAAAATTGCTTTGAAATCAATAACGATACTCTAAAATTACCCATATTATATTATTGATATTAGTCCAGTAAAGGGGACAAAAGAAATGTGTTTGGACCCTGACATTTAATGTTCTTTATTCTCTCCCTACCTCAATTGTGACAGGCGTGAGTTTATGCATTATATTATAAATGGCAATCTATTTAGTTTTATCTAGTCATCGCTCCATTATTCAAAAGTAAAACATTCCTTTCATTCTTCAACTGATATTCTAACTCCAAATTGTGCCAGCAATAAATACTTATTTAATACAATTTAAAATTAAAAAGTTTTTAGCATATCCTACTGTTCTCTCCCCATGCTATGCCGACCACAGTGCGAGCCTTCGTTAGCGTCGGTACACGTACCTATGTAGCGGTGCCGCCGGCCGCGCCGCCACGCACCGACTGCTTTTTGTCATTCTACTAATGGTACTTTTCCTACCTTATATTCAATTGTGGTGGAAGTTATCTTCTTGGGTGAGAGTAGTTTTTGTGGGAGGTGAAGTCAGATTTAGTCTTATTTGGTGGAAGATTTGTATTCGAGTAGCGAAGATCGTATGTCTGGTCAAACAGTGTCAAATAGTATGTAAACAGGCTAGTTTTGTGTAGTTTTTTAAGAGATGCTGGCAATGGAAGAAGTTGAAGATTATGTGCACTGGTTTGCAACACATCGAGGGTTAGATCAAGATGATGATATACCTAGACAAGAGATTTTGAAAGAAAAACTTGCAATATGTCGATATGATGATGATGTGATTAAATTTCATCATTTTATTTCCAGTCAACTCTATTGGGTCAACCAAGATCAACCTTAATTGGTAAACTTTTTGTGATACAGGCGTATTTACGCGTAGTATAAAAATGAAAATAAACTTATAGTAGACTTAAAACATCCTCTAAAATTCACTAAAGTTACTAAGGCATTGCATCTGATTTTTCCAGTTTACCGCGAGAAATAACAGAATTAACCGTAGGGGTAATGCTGGGTTTAGTTTAATTGACTTCTGGCCGCACCTGCGCCCAGCCTTCATTTAGCTAAATTAGTATAAATTAATATGTTTCATTCCCTGTTTGTGTTGCGTTTTTAATGAAAACTGTTGGAATAATTTCAGAAAATATAAGAATTTTTACTTATGTTTATTTAAAGTGATTGTCTTGAGGATTAGGTGTTTGCA
Source organism: Cephonodes hylas (assembly GCA_030295005.1). Lineage (NCBI taxonomy): Eukaryota > Metazoa > Arthropoda > Insecta > Lepidoptera > Sphingidae > Cephonodes > Cephonodes hylas. Next base: position 11,134,058 of record AP025376.1, on the reverse strand, counting down.
TATACAGGTTGTATTTAGACCGTGATCGAAAACTGAGACAGGTAATACCGATAGTAATTACAAACCCCCTGGCGTTAAAGAAAATCCCGACAAAAAATAAAATTTTTGAGGTTTTCCATACAAACCACATACTTTTAACACCGACGCACATAGGTAGGTTTTTAGGTTTTATGCGGCCAAAATTGAAAATTTTAAACTAGTTACAAATGCAAAATGGAATATTTTTCTACGTTAACAATAGAACAAGTGATGATCAGCCAGTCTTCTCGGCTTAAATACCCGTGTGGGGGACGTGTGCAGGTGGTGGAATCTTGTTAGTCTCCCGCTGCGCCCGCGCTTTCGCTGTTTACGTTGTGAAAGTGACTTGTTTTCGTCGTTAATATTTTTGATTTGAAGAGAGTTATTAATGTAAACAATGTGGATTCGAGTGCTTCAGGTACATACCATTATTTATTATAGAAATTGTCAACCTAGTATAATAAAAAATACTTTATTTTAAACCTCTAAAACATACAACGTTTTCTTGAAAAAATATTCTTGATTTTTCAATTTAAACGTAATTTAGTTATATTATCGCTTCCTATCGCCTCAAAATTATTTTTTATTATAATACTTAATACTCTTTTCTTATGATTTTGATAAAAATCAGCTGCAGGTAGGTGCAGGTAGGGTAAAAAAAGTTATGTTGAAAAATGTTCCAAATCATTTTAATTTTCATTTTCGTCGTAGGTTTTCCTGGCTCATCCGGAATAAAATTAGTCACCCGTCAATTTCTCTACGATAAAATGCAAAGCCAAAGTAATTTTAGAAACGATTTCAAGTGGATAAATTATTGATGTCAAGAAATATGATGAATACGCACTAGATACCGCCAAATTATACGTGAAGCACTATAGGTGGCACCCGATGACCCCTACTTTGCACAAAGTGCTCATACATGGTCCTGCCATAATAAAGAATTCCATCCTTCCAATAGGCCCATTCCCGGAGGAGGCTCAAGAGGCCCGAAATAAGCACTTTCGCATGTATAGAGAAAATTACGCAAGAAAATTTTCCCGCGAACAGTGCAACCGCGACATTTACAATCGACTATTATTGAGCTCTGATCCGCCCATTAGCAGTATTAGTATAAAACAAAGAAGGAGAAAAAAAATGTCTAATTCCTTTTCTCCGTAGACTTTCGACATGCTTTTACCCACCAAACCAGATTCCGCTTCACCAGAATCCTCGGGCGATGAGGATCTGGAGTAACGAATTGGCATGGAGTATATGACGACTGTCCATTCATTACTCACTAACGTTTAAAATGTACGTTTATGATATATATTTTTTAATATATGTCACGTTAGGTTTTTGACATTTTTTTTCATAAATATTATATTTTCTTGAATTAAAATAAAAAAAATCAACAGAAAATTGTTTTACATTATCAATTATGTCATTTAGAATAGTTTTAGCAAGTAAAATAATTTTGGCCGCATAAAACCTAAAAACCTACCTATGTGCGACGGTTGTATGGAAAACGTATTTTTTATTATTTTTTATCGGGATTTTTAATATCGCCACTGGGTTTGTGGTCATCCTCGCTGTTGCCTGCCTCAGTTTTCGATCACGGTCTAAATACACCCTGTATAGCTGGAGTAGCTAGTTCAATTCTAGGCACACTCTTTATAAGCAACACACCAGTTGTAGACTACACAACTAGAATAATTCCATAAGAAAAATTTTAGGTACTAGGTTTTCTTACCTTGTCTGTATCTTTCTCTACCAGTCGAACCTATGGTGATAACTTTTCTTGACTTCTTCTTTATTTTTAACTTACAACAATACATATTATAGACCACGAAGAGTATGTAACAAAAAGTCCCTATCACATTCAACATATTCACTTTATTACCTTACCTATGTACATACTATTAACATACAGGGTGTATTTAGACCGTAAAACTGAGGCAGGTAATAGCGATAGTGATTACAAACCCCCTGGTATTAAAGAAAATCCCGACAAACAATAAAATTTTTGAGGTTTTCCATACAAACCACATACTTTTAACACCGATGGTTGTATGGAAAGCGTCAACATTTTTATTTTTTGTCGGGATTTTTAATATCGCCACTGGGTTTGTGATCGCACTCGCTATTACTTGCCTCAGTTTTCGATCACGGTCTAAATACACCCTGTATAATAGAACAAACAATCCAGTCACAGTCTCATGTTATCTTAGTCATCCTCCAAAGTGTAGTATCTAAATACGAGGAGAGTCGTGACGTCACCCGGCAGATGACAGCCCAGTCACTCGATGTAGGCGCCGGCGCGCCGAGCTGAGACTTGGGGCCATGAAGCAAAACCCATTAGACATTTACAATGAATTAGTTTTATAGTAAGACCTTTTTGCATGATTAAAATTTGCCTAAGTGTAGCTTCTAGGCGGATAAAGATAGATGATTTGACTGTCTCGCGTGGCGTGGGATCTAGAGGTCCTGGGTTCGAATCCCGGGTCGGGCAGTGTTATTGGGTTTTTCTGCTAGGAAATTCTCAGTAGCAGCACGAAGTCTGGAAATGTGCCCGATAAACGGCAATAGCCTCGCCCCCTGTTACGTGGGACTGATACATACCTGGCGAAATGTGGGTGCAGAAATGCATCTCTGCCTACCCCTTCGGGGATTACAGGAGTGTGGCTATGTATGTATGTAAAAATAGATGAGTTTATTTTAGTGTCGTATTTTTAACTAGATGAAATTTTTTCTTTTGGTCTTTCCGTAGTCTAGAGGGTAGTCAAAATAAAGTCTTTTTTAAAACCTCACAAAACGCGACATTTCACGGCACACGATATACAGCCGGGTATATTTTTTTTTTTGGGTGCTAAATTTTTATATCTCTTTTAAGTTTACGTTTTGAGTGCATGGCAAAGGCACTCTGAGACAGTGCCGTCGAAATGAGGTATTAACTGAAAAACGTCTATGGTAATCGCTCACCAGACACTAATTTTCTTACCCGAAAATGTCATACTCTTGTACTTATCACTGTTCAGATCATTACGAATATGTCAACATTCAATAAATAATAATAAATAAATACACCCAACAGTCACATACATAGTCCCGACCCCACACTAAGATACGAGTCTTGTGTCGTGAGTATCAGGAACTACGAGAGACTTTTCGGTCTCACAAACACCCAGACCCGAAACAAATGTTTGTGGATCACACAAACATTTGTCTCGGTGCGGGGATCGAACCCGCGGCCCCGTGTTTCGCAAGCTACTGTCTAGCCAACTGCGCCACGGGGCTGTATTATATTATCGGATCATTATGTTTCACCAAAACTGGTATTTATGATCCTACTTTAAACTTAAAAGTAGTATATTCAAGAACGCAACCACGTCTTCAAACACACTTCCATTTAAAATTGCTACACTCTTACAACAGTTTTACCATTTTTCGTACTTTAAATCGCTGGTTTCTTGTCTCCACCATGACACAGGCCATAAAGCACGATAAATTACATCTAAACATTATTATTACGAGCCATGATCACTCTCCCCTATCACTTAAGTTTTCTAAGACGATCCCCTGAGTTATGGCAATTCGTCATATAGTTGCGGCGCGAAACATATAAAAAACTCCGAGAGTTTGAATTGTGCTCTTGATATTTTATAGGCTCTAAGGAGATGTGACATGTGAGGGATATGATGAAAAATGATGAGACATAATGGTATTTTTTAGGGAATTACAAAGCGATACAAATGATAGTAGCAAGTCATGTTCTGTAGGTATCGAAAGTTATTATCTATGATTCGATATAAAACATCAAATTCAAATGTATTCGTGATAGCCTTGAGGTTTGGGCGCACGGTCGAGAATCTCGACGGTCGCGGGTTCGAACCCCAAGCACACACCTCTGACTTTTCAAAGTTATGTGTATATTCACATTGAATTATCACTTGCTTTAACGGTGAAGGAAAAGAACGTGATAAAACCTGCACACTAAGAGTTCTTAGGAATTTCTTAGGTGTGTAGTCGGCCAACCCGCACTAGGCCAGCGTGGTGGACTATGGCCTAAACCCTCTCAATGGTAGAGGAGACCCGTGCTCAGCAGTGGGACGTATATGGGTTGATGAAGAAGTATTCATGTTGTTAGAAAGGTTTGTAAATCATTTTTGTTTAGAATAATTCAATTTTAATAAACCTCCATTTACATATTGTTGTTTATTCGTTGAAATATTCTCAGACTTAGCCGGACAGTGCGTTTGCATTCATGATGTCATGAAGAGCGCGAATGAAGGAACGATTGAATGAACAGTGGGGTTAATGAGACCATTTGTTGTGCATGAGTTATATAATGTGTATCAGAAACAGTAAATATGTCTTAGATCCAAATCATATATTTGTGGATTGCCCTATCCCACCACACACCCGCCACTGCAACTCCTGTATTCCAGGATCAACAGCGGCACGCACAGTATAGGCTCCGAGCAATGAAGCTCAGCGAATCTAAGGGGACCTAAATTGTCATAATCCCGCAACGAAGTTAATCAGATATGGATTACAAAAATACTGGTTCTGGTGAGCGTATCAATTCCATTCCGTTTCATTACACAGTATAATTATCATAAAACACATTTATCGTAAATACAATGTAATCTTGAAAAGGGTAAATTTTTGACAGGACTAAAAGTGTAACGTGTCGAATAGTTTTTATTTCCTGCTCACATTTACTAACTTTTTATCTTTAAAAATTACGTTCGCACAGCGTTATACAAATAACATTCAAAAACCGACATAAATCGCACCTGAACCGTTGTAAAACATCTGTCAACTGTTCTAATATTCAGAACGCTGCGTCCGTGCAGAAATTTAATTATCAAATGTAGGTATATAGAATTTATAACTACGCTCTGCGATTTGCAGCATCGCACGGAAACATTAGCAAGCGCTCGGGAAATTAAATCGTAAATAATGAAAAAATTAAAATTATGAGTTCGCGGTCGGACGCTAGATGGCGCTGTTACAATGCTGTTCGCTATGCGGTCACAGACAAATGCTCCTGTTGTGTATTAATTACTGTCGGGTATTTAAGCGTGAATGAAATTTGATTAGCATAAATTACTTTCATACTGCCTCTTGGCGCATGTGTGCTCCATGCGTAGTATAGAAACAAAATAAAGTAGTGATGGCCTTGTGGTTTAGGTGCGCGGTATAGAATCTCGGTGGTCACAGGTTCGAAATCCAGGCACACACACTTTTTGAAGCTTTGTGTTAAAACATCGTGATGGTATCTGCAGTCTGCACACCTAAATTTGTTTAAAAATTTCCTAGAATGATGGCTACGAATTAAAACTGCCGCTGTGCAGCAAAATAAGAATACCTATGCTTAAATATTCATGTTCATCAGTTCTACAATACAATTACGCCATTAGACATTTATTTCCAAGTTAAAGTATTTCTCGGAACATACTTGGAACAGCTTGCTGTACTAGACTGATGAGAAAAAAGTTCTTAAATGGAGTCCTTGAGAAGGTATGTGGAATGTTGGAACTCTAGTCTTGGTGCGCTGGCACCTACTTCAAGTTACTAAAGGTGCTAAGTTAGAGACGCTTCGAATGGATTGTGATCTTCGGCATATTTGCTGAATGTACACCATTCTTTGATCCTAATAGCTATGAAGTATTATTGCCGTCTGGGAGCACCATATAAGGTTTTGAGGAAATCTATACACTGTTACCTTGGTGACTGTTGGTACTCAGTCTAACACCTCATCACATTTTCCTACAAATTTATTTATCATCGTCATTAGCCTATATATTCGTGTGTATGTAGATACCACTGCTGGGTACCAACCTTCTCTATTACTAAGTGGGTTAAGGCCTTAGCCCACCTCGTTGAGCCAGTGCAGATTGATGGAATAAATTACTTAAGCTTAACCACCTAGAAACGAGATTTTTTTTAAGCAAAATTGGAAATATCCTCGTGTATTCTAAATCAGTTGTCAAAAATCCAACCCGCTCGGAACTCGTCGACGAATTTCCCAATATCCGGAGTAAAATCACGTCGTAAATACATTGAGGGAGGATATTAAGTCTGCGAAAGCAAAACAAACGGTTAATACCGCCGCCTTATGCACCTTTCTAATGTAAAATGATATAGTGTGTCCAATCACCCACCTCGTTGGCTTCGTAGCGTAATTTATTTTCTAAGAAACCTAGTTTAATTCTTAGGGCAGGTAATTAATTATAAAATTTTCAGTAGCGAAGACTGAAATATAAGCGAAATAGTGGTCTCCATGTCTTTTTTTTTATCGCCTAAGCAGGCAGACGAGCTGACGGCCCGCCTGATGGTAAGCGGTCACCGTCGCTCATGGACTTGGCAATGCCAGGGGCACAGCCACGCCGCTGCCAACCGTGTGGAAAAAATGAATGGAATGTCTCGTGGTCTCCATTTAAAATATCATATTATTATATTGAAGTTTTTTCTTGAAGATTTGCTAGTGCTGCTACCATTTCTTCTAAATAGGAAAAAACTAATAACACTATTTACAAACTCGAAATCGAACCTCGGACATTTCGACTGTACAAAAAACATATAAATACTTATGGAACAAGATCACCGAGACACGTACAGAGAAGTGCGAATGCGTTTTGTTTCCCTTGGAATTCCCACGTGACGCCGTTTTATAAATTTTTAAACTGCTTTTAGTGTATAGTCATGTTTATTTAATGTTACTTCCTTCCTTGGGGGCATTAGAAATATTATTCCGTATTTTTATACCGGCATAGTTAAGTGACTTGATGATATTTATCCGTCACTACACTACTTGTAGTGTAGTGCAAATGGAGTGGCGACGGCTGAAAGACGAATACTCTTTTGATTATGCCTTGTGAAATGAGTTCTCTAGAAAATTATAAAATACATTTTGAGTTCTTTTTCTATAAGAATTTTAAAATCAATCGACCCCAGCTATATGTCAAAACAAAGATACGAAATAACTAGTGACCCGTCCAATCGTAGTCTCTGTATAATTTTTTGTCTCGATTCTGCCAAATCTCATAAATTAATTGGACATGATATCTCGCTTAATTCATGTGATATTCACTTGTTCGTCAATTCGACGTTACTACTACTTTGATACCATACCATAATCAGCCCGTTTACGTCCCACTATTGGGCAGAAGTATTCTTTACAAATAAGAGGATTAAGGCCTCAGTACATGCTAGCTCAGTGCGCACATCTAAGCAATTTCTATTAACTTTTAATTGTACAGGTTTCCTCACGATATCTTCCTTCACTGTCAAAGTAGTTATACAACTAATAAACAAAGCATAATTAAAATCAATAGGGCTACAGAAGCTGTCCTTGAAAACTCGTTTAACTGGTAGCGTCGAGTTAATTACCAAGTTGGTTGTTGTTGTCATCATGACGAGGCGGAAAATATGTTGCGTTACAGCTCACTCTATATTACTTCGCCTTGACGTTTATTGTTATTTATTGTTCCGGTTAAAATGAGCGGTATTGTTATTATCAATATTTTTATTAATTAAGTTTGCTTTTGTACTTGGAAAAATTTAGTACAGGCCGAGTTTTTATCACCTTATGGATACTGTTTTCAAAGTTTTCTACTCAATGGACTCTCAAATAATAAGACATTTTTGGAATATCTCATACCTATCGATATAATTATGCAATACAATATTAATCACGCCTTAATTTCATGAAGGGATAGTAAGAGGTGGATTTCTGCGCCCACATTTTACCAGGTATCTATCACACCCACATAAAATGGGGGGAGTGTGAGTGGGAGTGATTTCCATTTTTGGGACATTTTTGCAGACACCGTGCTGCCACTGAGAATTTCCAAATGAAAAAAATGTATTATAAAGAAACTTCTAAAAATAAAACATAATCCAATTTATAGTAAAACAATAACAATGTTTACGACACCGGGTGATATAAACGAAATCCCCGCTCCAACCGCACAACACTCGGCTATCTTCATCAAAGCAATAAACATTAAAACGGGCCGTGCTGCGTACAACGGAACGTTAGTGTTCAATAAAGTGATCATTACTGGCGACATATGGTGGCAGTGTAGATCTCTGATACCAGCCGGAGTTTACTTTATCACGTCTGTGTTTAGAATGGGCGAGAGTAAATTTGGTCATAGACCTCATACATAAATACAAGTACACCCTAAGGGTTAGGTAGAAGAGAATTTTTATATCCACGTTTAGCCACACGAGTAATAGAGAGATAGAATAATGGGAGAACTTATTAGCGATTTCAATGCATTTTTTAGTCCCTTTTGGATACTGAGAATACCATAAAAGATATATGTAATAATACTTTTTCGATTTAGAAACCAAACTTTAGACCACTAAATCACATTCCATATCTTATGACCATTGAGGAATTTATTGATAGCCATACTGTAATACAAGTTACGCTACTCTGTGTGTAACTATTGGCTGAATTCATTTATTATTCGATAATATTTCTCCTTTAAACTTCGACGTTGGAATTTTATGCACGTTGCAGGCGGTTTATGTTTTTACAAGCCACGGCTTGCGAGCGCCAGTGGCAGTGGAATCGAAATCTCGCTCAAAGTGGATTTCTTTACGAGAGTCTTCAAAGTTTATGTTTCCTTCAAACTATTACATAAAATTCACTATAATATTTCTTTGCTCTTGTTGAGGTTAGACCTCATTAGATAATACTAGGTTGATGGATATCACGTTCTTAAGAGATTCACGTTGGTGTCCTTACGATGCTATCTTTCGCTGTTGAAGTGCTTGACAAATAATAAAAGGTTTAAATTAAGATGGGTGCTTAGAGGTAGGTGCTTTCGATAGTGTAACAAGTAAACTATTCTCATTTCACTAACTCGTGTATATCCAACTGAGCTATAGTATGTATATTTATGTTTTTTTTTATTTGCTTTAGCAGGCAGACGAGCTGACGGCCCGCCTAATGGTAAGCGGTCACCGTCGCTCATGGACTTGGCAATGCCAGGGGCACAGCCACGCCGCTGCCTACCGTGAGGAAAATGCTCTTTTTAAGCCTCGTTTCAAGAAGGCCATGTCATAGCGCTCGGGGAACACCGAGGCAGGGAGTTCATTCGAGAGCTTGCTTCTTATGTATGAATAACTAAAACATTATACACTTAAAAAAATGTCTTTTTGCTCAAAATTATAATCCCGAGTGTCGACTAGACCACACTTACTAAAATTTAAATAGCATTTTTAATAATAAACCAACATTACATCCATAAAAAATGTTCACCTAACCATATACTATCTTCCACTCTACTAATCTTAATCATAATAAAGCAATAGTCATTAAAACAGTCGCCCTGCGTACATCGGAACGTTATCGAATGTTCAATAAAGTGATAATTATTGGCGACAGATGGCGGTAGCAGCGCTACTTAACATTACACAGAGTTACGAGCCGCGCCATCTTGTCAGCTAAGTTAATAGCAAATGGTGATAACATAACCTACATGTGTATGATAACATGATTTAATGGGCTGAATCGGCTGATAACTGATAATGGATATCGGGGTATTAAAGACAAGATTGCTAAGGAATAAATACATAGGTAAATATTTGATTATTTGTTAGCGATAAAAATACCTAACTGTTTCTTTAGAACCGCGATTGCGGCATGCTTTTCGCGGGTCGAGAGTTCGACTCGCAGGTCGGGCAGTGTTACTGTGATGTGTACTCTCACCAGTAGCATAGATAGTGAAAATTTGTTTTAGAATTGTAATAGGTTGTTCCTTAAAACTTTTACCGACCCAAGACCTCTAAATCGCACGGCACATTTGATTACCGCGAGATCACGAGGATGTCAGATTAATCTCCATTCTACATTGAATTCAGGCTAACAAGCAGGAACAGAGCGAGTGTCAGTGACACGCAAACTATCACATCGTTGCGTCCGACTAACACTATCGAGTGACAGACACTGTTCTATTTCTAAATCCTCCACCCACTTTCTGCTCCGTTTGGTATATTAACACTCATAACAGTTGTCGTCTAATGAGGCTAGGATTGTCGAGTGCAGTGGCAGTACATTCATAAAAGCTCAAACGCGTTAAATATTAATTGCTTAATGTCTTGTTTGTAAGTATTATTCGCAGGCCAGAAAAATCACTATGTCAATTTTTTTATAAGAAAATATATTAAAAGCTTAAAGATTTATCATTAGGAATTTTGTAAGGCTAACTGGGTTTTGGACTAACAATCATCACTCTAGACTAAAAATAAATGCAACATAACATCATCATACTCAAACCTAAATCCGATTGGCCCGTTTTCCAGCCACAATAAAACATAGTTTTATCGAGGAAACATGCAAGCGCAGCTGTACAGTGCATGTGAACGAAAGTTTGTAACATCGTCTGCAGTTCTCCCATTCCCGAAGGCTACGCTTGCGGTCCGTGCGTGGATCATCCGCAAAATATTTTCAATATCCACAACTTGTGCACACTGGGTTGCCAGAAGCGATGGATTAGTTTTTTTAGTCTGGGAATTGTTTATTCTATACTCGTAGTTAGTATAGTGGAATGTTATTTCAATATAGAAAATATGATTAATGTCACATTACATGATGTAGTTTTGGAACCTTACTGTTTAAAAATACAAGCAATTGAAATGTTTTCTCGTTAAAATATTCGTACACAACTAGAGTAATGTCAGTATTATGTTCGTCAATAAAGTAAAAGAAACATGGGAGAATTTTCAAACAGTATCAAGTTTTTAACATCGATTTACGTAGAACATCAAGTTAACCAACACATTTCAAATCAGAATATGACAGTCGGATCTAAATGCTAGAATTAGAACGTATAATATACGTGGAACATATAATGTAGGAAACAATTTGTTTACATGAACAAGAACCGATTTTCATAGCTTGTTCATTATTGAGCCAATTAACAAAGTACTACATACAAACGAACCTGTCTGCAAATGCAAAAACAGGCATAACAAAATTGCAGACAAAATTCACTAAATTGAAACAATTCACCCTTACCATTCTGGAAACAAAACATTTTAAGATATTCCTCGGATATTTGACGTACGTGGCAACATTATGCAGAGCAGGTCTTTGTGATACAAGTTCCGTGGAACGTTGGGAAACTGGAAAACTCCGTCAATACCGCCGCTGCGGAATCCGACACATTTCCACTTTTCTTCAGGGCGGAAAAGTGATTTTATTTTGTTTGCATATTTTACATTACGCGGTTTGTGTGTATCACGCCATGTGCGGAATAAATCGAATGTGAAATAAGGAAGCGATTGAATTTAATCCCATGTAGATCAACAGGTTGGAATAATGAGGAGTGGTGAGACATCATTTTAATGTATTCATGCTGTTAGATGATCTCACACATATTTCTTTGTGATATTATTGGTTCACGTTAAGATGACTGGGAATTGAATCACCATCGCCAACATCATGTCTTGATCTTCACGACTTATTCTCAACTATTTTGCTGTAGCTAATACCCATCAGCAAAAAATATATGACATACATATATACACTTTTTATCGAGTAAAAACTTAATGAAACTGGCACCGGTTATTAAAAATCAAACAATGAGACGAATTTATCATCTCACCAGTCGCAGCTGCTGCCAACCATTGTGCTTCATACTCTAAATCTTTCTGACTTCATTCCTCTTCAGTGTCTTCATTACTTCCTACTTTTCCGCAGATATTTTTCGTCATATTAAATTGGAGCACGAAATAGCGTTATATCTGTCAATATTGGGATAAAATATTTATGTAGGATATCTGAGGCAGATCTCATAACGTTGCGACTAAACTGTAGTGGGCGCTCGTTGTAAATTCAGAGTTTTAATTTATAAACGTTTTGGTATTTAGTAAACTAGAAATCGGAACTGCACTTCTGCGTACTACCATTACGTAGGAAAAAAAATGTTTGAACGCTTTACGTTCTCAAGTGTATCTCCTCGCCTTGTCCATTGTCGATGTAGATGATACTTTTTAATCTAATTAAAATGTTTCTAGATTATATAAGCGCTTTAAAACTTAATAAAATATAGATAACGAATAAACCCAACAGCCACATGCAGTGTGCTGACCCCCCCATATAGATACAAGACTTATGTGGCTATTAGAAAATAAAAATCTTTTTGCCCATAAAAACATCCAAATCTAAAATAAGACTTGTGGCTCCCCCAAACATAATGGAACTCATGTCCTATCGTTTCGCAAGGTAACTAACAAAAATTGGCTAGTTGATTTAGTCAGCAAAATAAAAATGTTTTCTGCAATTATTAAGACTTATAATGGCAGCTTTGCCAAGACCTTAATATCAGTTCCAAGGAGTCCAAAACCCAATCCTTGGTACCCTGTTGGTATTATTATCAAAACCGTAGCGAGCAAGCCAACTGTGCCGTTGTTTTGCTTGTAAACAATGCGAATTAATTATCAAATCCCATCACAGTAACGAGCTAAATGGATTGCTGCTCAACATGGTTTGTGTTTTGCCGGCGCAACCGAATGCATGAATTTATTTCGTTAGGTCCCATTTAATAATATACTGTAAACTATTTGTTTAACATTAGCCTATTAATATTTAATTTCTTTGTTCGGTCCGGTTGCGAATCAGGCGAATAGGGAAGCATAATTTTTAATTGGATAGAACGTTATGAAATAGGTGGGAAAGTGTTGTAACAGTGTAAACTCATTCAACTCTAAAATTTAACGTTTTTTTTTTATATTGGCATGATGTAATGACATCATAGCATTCGAATTTAAATTGGCAAATCAAGTAGAAAAATACTGGGCTTATTTTATTACATCATGTGAATTTACGCAATGTCGTTATTAGTGGTTAAAAGGCCTTCAAATTTAATTTGATTTACTTGTATTGTTAACAATTGCGTATATTAGTTAAATATGGGTAAATTAAGCAATTAAAAAACACGAAATATCTTGAAAAGTCACACAAATCGAGTGAGCTAAATACGTACTCTGAAGAGTAAACAATAAAAACTAACGTTCTATTTGCTTCAATACTTCCATTTCTCAATTTTCAAAATTTCATATATTTCCATACAACTACAATCCTAAATTACCACCAAACTTACTGTCGCAAATGAATACATTGGCAGTGGGTAATCACGAGTACTCCCTGAGGTAGTGCGGCGGTGGGCAGGCGCGACGCACAACAAATAACGCGGCCGACGGGCCCGCCACAAATGATGGCGCTGGGGCCCGCACAAATTTCATTTAGACATAGTTCTCTTGCAAGATCGCTGGAAGTGATTTCATGGGTAGACAGCCGAGTTCGCTTGGGTGGTTAGTGGTTGAATTATACTTGTGTTGAGGTCTTGTTGGACAAGTATACTTTGTATTCAGACCATGATCGGAAACTGAGGCGGGTAATAGCTACGGTTGTAAGAAACCTAATTGCGTTAAAAAATCCCAACAAAAATAAAATTTGACGTTTTCCATACAACCTACATATATTTTTATACTGAAGGTTATATGGAAGACGTCAAAATTTTCGGCTATCTATGCAATCCAGAGGCCCTTGGTTAAGCAGTGTTATTGGGTTTTTTCATTCGGACATTCTCAGCAGCACGTAGCCTGAAAAAGTGCTTGAAAAAAAAGATTGGTCGTACTTAGTTGTGCTAATAAAAAATAAATCTTTAGCCAACTCTAAAAAAGAGAGCAATAGAATATAATTCGTCAGTATATTTCGATATTCGGTTAGGGATTTTTTTTATGTTTGTTGCCTTCAAACTATCTTCTTCATCAACCCATATACGCCCACTGCTGAGCACGGGTCTCCCCTACCATTGAGAGTGTTTAGGCCATAGTCCACCACGCTGGCCTAGTGCGGGTTGGCGGACTACACACCTAAGAAATTCCTAAGAACTTTTAGGTGTGCAGGTTTCATCACGATGTTTTCCTTCACCGTTAAAACAAGTGATAATTCAATTTTGAATACACACATAACTTCGAAAAGTCAGAGGTGTGTGCCTGGGGTTCGAACGCGCGACCGCCGAGATTCTCGACCGCGCGCCTAAACCTCGAGGCCATCACTGCTTCAAACTATCAGTTGTCATTATCATTTGTGAGATTTCTATATATCGAGAGCTCGTTAAACTGTAACAATCACCAAATTATTACTAAATTTACGTGGGACACTTAGTTTAACTGTCCCAAGTTGAAGGAAGCGGTTTCATATAGCTGTTAAGTTGGGTATCATGTCGTATTATATCCGTTATGACATAATTAAGCGTCTGGTTTCAACAATTTAATGACTGGCAAGCAAATGTTATTAAATATCTAGGAATATGAATTGTTGGTATACTATGTTGCTATTTGAATGATACTCAAAGTGTTCATGATTCTGTAAGTTATACGTAAGAAATATCGAGTTTAAGATGAAAAAATATGCATTTACTTGTTTTTTCATATTTTTGAACCTCTAATGAACATCATGTCAATAAATCACTATAATCCAATTTTTTTCCCATACAAAGCCAGTTTAACCCCTTTTAAAATAATATTTAAACTATTTTGTAAAGGATGATAAGCTATTCCGAACAAAAAAATCATATAAATATACGTAAGGATACAAAATAGACATTGAGATAGATTTCTTTGTCCGCTTTCTAAATTACTGGAATTCCTAACAATAAACCTTCTTATTAAACCTTTTTACTGAAAATTGCCACCTTGATAGTCATATATATGCATGTATATAATGGGCCACAATAGTCCTAATTCTCTTTGGTATTCCCTCGCTCACAGCCCCTAATAACCCGCGTTCGCTGTATTAATTTATCGATTGTATCTATTAACAGTGGGCCACTATTACATTCCTCCTATTGATAAGGATGCGGTCTATGGGAAGAGCTTCGGTTATTCTGCTAGCGAGTGTTATACACATTCTCGGACGTGAATGAATGTGGAAGATTTTAGGTGGCAAGCTATAACGGGTTGGAAGGTTTCAAGCCAGTCATTTTGTCATGGAAAAGTAGTTAGGTAAAAATTGAATTGTGTTCTATTTGTAGGATTTAAATTTGAATTTTTCGTGGCATTTTTTACAACGCATTGTGATTGTCACGTGGTCTCGCGGAAGCAAGTATGTCCTATGCGATCTAGAACCCATAGTCTTGGTATCGAATCCGGGGTTGGGCAAAGTCTTATAAAAGTTTTCCGCTAGGAAATGCCCAGCAGTATGCTCGGCCCCTATTACGTCAGACGTTAACATACCTAGCAAATTTTTAATGAAATAATACAACTACTCCTTCGCGGAACACAGAAATGAGGTTATTTGTATACGTATATAAATAAATTGTTATAAAAATATACAAAGAAAATATTCACTTACAGAAAAACTATTTTAAAACTCGCCCACAGTACAGACACAGCCCACTCGCAGACACAGTGACCCCCTGAAGAGATTACAAGGGTTGTTGGACATTTTGCGGGTTCGTATCGATTGTTTATTAAATATCTTATCAGATAAGCCGCCGCGTAATCATGTGGATTTAGGACCATTGGATTTTGGCGATGTTGCTTTATTACGAAATTGTGGCGGTTCGTTTGACGTGCTCCCGCTTTTGTGTTTAAGATAGTGGAAATTGGAAAGTAAACTTGGTCAATTTGGCTGTTTAAGATTATGGTTTCATGTTAAATTGGTGTGTTTATTTGATAAATAAAGTTTTACTTTATAGAAATCGTTTTAGAGCTGACTAAATATATTTTTCCTTAATATTACTTTGCCAGGATGTTACAAGAAATTCGACTTGTAATTTCATTCATAGCTATTTTCTATTTAAGTTAATACGATTTAAATGCTGAAAGTTAACTAAGTTATGTTAAAAAATGTGGAAAATTTCAGCTGATAGAAGTAAAAGGTGATTTTAAGAAAAAAAAATCTCCAAAAACACTTAGCTGTTAAAATTTGGTTGTACCTCACTTATACCTCACTCTACACCATTGAAAAAACATACATATTACGGGACAATAAAAAAAAAAACTTTTTGTAAAAGTATTTCTAAATATAGTATTTATTGAGGGAAACGCGTCCGCCGATGTGGAGTGCCTCATTAGAGGATCGTTACGAATAAAACGAAATCCTATTGCAGCCGCCCGCAACCCATTAATTTACAATCAACATGAAAGAAATGTCTTGTTCAAAGTGCGCGGGGGACTTGTATTAATTTCATAAATTCCGCTGAATACCGAGTACTTTAGTTTTTCTTTTCATTTGCTTATTTTTGGAATTTTTTGAGAATGAATAGAGTAAGTTGTTTTGGGAAGGAAGATTTTTTAATGGCTTATGAGAAAGCATAGATATGAATCAACGAATGGAAAGGAAAAAATATAATGTTTAATAATTTTTTCGAATAATTGTGCTAGGCTGGAGAGCCATCAAAATATTAGTAACAAGACATCTCATTTAGTACTTAGTTCATAAACACATATCTTCTTCATCAACCCATATACGCCCACTGCTGAGCACGGGTCTCCTCTACCATTGAGAGGGTTTTTGGCCATAGTCCACCACGCTGGCCTAGTGCGGGTTGGCGGACTACATACCTAAGAAATTCCTAAGAACTTTTAGATGTGCAGGTTTCATCACGATGTTTTCCTTCACCGTTAAAGCAAGTGATAATTCAATGTGAATACACACATGACTTCGAAAAGTCAGAGGTGTGTGCCTGGGGTTCGAACCCGCGACCGCCGAGATTCTCGACCGCGCGCCCAAACCTCGAGGCCATCACTGCTTAAACACATATACTGTATTTCAAAAATGCCAAAACATTGCGAAGGTAATACTCGTACATCCATTTCTACTAATAAATAATTCCCACTAACTCTATATCGAGTATTTCAAAACAAATATTCCCACGGTCCACTAAATTATTCTAACCTGCCAAATGTCACGTACGAAATAAAATAGTTGTGATAAAACAAGTGTACTATCGGAAACAGCGTGTCGTTAATTCGACGGTTATGCAAACATTATTCGTCAATAAAATTGACTCGGGAACCGGCGGCCGAACCAATATTAGTTTAGCTTAACGAGCTGTTACATATTGTATGCAATATCCAACCCTATGACATGTGCATACAGTTGGAAATCAATTGTGGACGCACCACTAATTATTTTATTTAAATATTTGCCAATTACAGCGCCTGACGATTTGCTCAAAGTCTAGAAATCGCGTGTAAGTCACGGATTTATTGATACGGAATAATTCATTTGTTTGATTTTGTGTACTATTGTAGGGGTGGCTGGTTGTTCTTATTTTTTGTTATTATTTGAAGAACGAGATAGAAGTTGACACCAAATAGCGACAATCATCCTAGAACAACCCATTATCGGTATCAATAGTGTGCGTGATGTTGATCCTGGAGAACACAAGATGCAGTGGTTGGCGTGTGGTGAAAAAAAAACGACCATATGCATGTAGGACTCCCACACGAAGGGCCCCGTATCAATACTTATAAAAATGGCAAAAAAGTCATATCTCTTGTATGGGAGCCCCGCTGAAATACTTATTTATTCTGTTCTATAACATTTGTTGTTATAGCGGCAACAGATATACATCATTTTTTAAAACTTCAACTGTCAATCATGGTTCATGAGATCACTATCACCAGCATAGACGGATAGACAGACGGACAGCGAAGCCTTAGTAACAGGGTTTTGTTCTACCCTATAAGCAAAGAACCCTAAAACAAAAAAAAAACAAACCTTAGTCATAATTTGTAAAGTAAAACAACACGCTAAGTGATTCGTGACACGCGGCATAAGTCCACGTTGTAAACGCAACAATAAAACATATTCGCGGAGTTGAGTTCACAACTGCGGTGGAGTGCAGCGGGACGTGCGCGGGCCTTGAGAGGAACCGGGCAACCGCGTGACGTCATACGATTGGGTTCTGTAGGTTTTTAAAATAATCATTTTTATATGTGAAGTTGAGGTTTGGCTAGCGTGGAAGATAATAGTGGAGATGGCTCCTTTTTAAGCAATAAGAATTGTTGGTGAAAATTTGAATGTAATATTTACCATACATAAAGATAGAATTACAACTGTGTAATTAAGTAGTGGGCAGAAAAATTTTAACACACTTTTGGAACGGAAAATCATAACTAGTCTTTATCCGCATCAGGTATGTCATTTGCACTCTCCCATCCACACGCTGGATTCATTTCCCACGCAAAATCTATTTCCAAAAAGTGCCCTCTGTTGATGAACATTCTTGGTTTTAATTTTATTATAACAGTTTTTTTATTTATTACAGTAATTAATCATTTGAAGTCATTGAACTTGAATTTTTAGTTTTGGTTTTTAATTCCTCCCCACGGAACCCGAAAAACTTGAAATTCCCAGAGCGGAACTCTTTATTCAGTACTTTTAACTGGCATACAAGAAGTTTTATAGTTGGCGCGACACAGATGCTACGGAGCTCTACGACGTGCTACGAGACGCTACGGGATTTTTTTTTTGTCGTGCGCTACGGTTTGCTACGTCGTACAACTCGGGTTGCAAACGAAATGAAGATAGAATGGGACCTTGTGTAAACATTACTTCGGGAATGATTGAGTGAGTGAATGAATAGTTGGAACGTGGTTATATCTATTGACTTCAAAAGTCTTTCATAAACTTTTACAGTAAAAGCTTGATAGTTTGTTGATTAAGTGTAAGTTATAAAAGACAGTAGAAGTCTTCAACATTTTTACACGTTTTGAAGTCCGAAATATATTGTGTGGATATCTTTTATGTGTGTTTATAATGCTAGTTCAAGGTTAGGTACATACAATTCTAATGACTGATATTAAGGTTTGCAAATTTTTATCTTTTAAGCGTAAATCCTTATCTAGTATTGAAATACGGTCCGTATTATTATTAAGTAATAAACTGCACAGAACAATGAAACAATCCAAAAACTAATTTAATATACGTTAATAGCCGAACAAATTGTGACAATTACTGTAACGCAAACGCGTCGTTTTGCGGCTTTTGGTAATTTGATTACACTCTAATATAAACCACCCCCTCCCCCGCACCTCCCCCGCGCATTACTACCGCACACCCGCCTCGGGAATTCCACGAATTGTTATAAATACTGCTGGTTCGTTGATCTAAGCTATATATGGAATACGAGAAGAATGTTATAAGATGATTGATACTAATTTGATACTAAAAATAACACAAAAAAATGGTTAGGGATGAGAGACGAGTGAAAATCGAAACATTAATTCTTTATCAAGGTTTTTGTACTGCTTTTTAATGAAACGTGATAGTCTCGTGTGTAGTTGGTTAGAATACAGCTTGAGAAACGCGAGTGTGGGTTCGAACTCCGCATCAAGACAAATGTTTGCGTCCACAATCGGGGTTTGCACACCCAGAGTGTTTGTGAAATCGAAGTGCATTTCTTGATACCCACGACCAAAGTCTTTTATTTTAATATAAAGCCATAACTATGACTGGTGAGTGTATTATTTTATTGCTGAGTCAAATCCATTTTTAAAACATCAAATACGCAGTAATTTTATTACGAATGTAAAGCCACTCTACCATTAAATACTCGTCAAAACTCAATGCATACCAGTTTAGAAATGTTAGATCCACATTCGACGTTTATATGCAAAAATGTTTCCCATTCAAATGGTGCGCGCGCAATTTAAATTCATCAAATGCAGTTTTGACTGGTTACCGCGGCCACGCACATAACTCTACCCACTAAACCGAAAAGAGCCTTTGATATATACAGCGAAATAGAGAAAAACAAAAAGGCAAACTTTAGTAAAGTTCGCTCACTGTTCACTCCATGAAAAACAAGCGCAATGAATTCCGGTTAGCGCAGCTTTTGAAACCTCTTTTTATGTAAAGCCACCCATAGAGGACAATTTAATTCGACGTGTGCCATTGGGAATAATATTTCGTGCCTAACTGCATCCTTTAATTAAATAATGGAGGAAGCAAATAAAATTTTGATTCGAATAATTTCGTACATTCCTGTTTGTACTCCCGACGGGATAGTAATAGGTGTTAGTCGTGATCCGTGTTTGGTTATTAAGTTCCAAGTATTACGGCCGAATACTGAAACGCTATTTAATTCTAAGTCAGTCTTTACCGACTAAAATAAGACGGGATTAGACGTTTAAGTTCATCTTAATTTTTAAGTTGCGTTTCAGTATTCGGCCATTAGACTAGCTATTGAACATTTACTGAGCTTATTTTAAGTCTACGTTTTGATACTAAGATTCTACTTAAAAATTGATTATAACATTGGTACTTGAGTAAAAATTCTGAACCTTCTACTTGTGGGAATTTCTCACAGCACTAAATCTGTATCTTTATGTTTGTCTTAAAAATTCAACAGGAGTTAACAACTTTTTAACAGAAAGGTTTTTATATGATTTGCGATTGAACTCTGTTTTTTAAAATGTATTTTCAAAAACTTAAAATATATTTCAAGCACAGAACTTCATATTATTGGAAATCCCAACAATCTCCCCGAATTTAACCCAAGACCTCTCAATCAAAGCCACATACACGAATCTACTAGGCTTTAAATAAATATATTTTATACAAAATAAATAAATGATTTGCAATCACTTATGTGCAAAGCGTATTGCAATACGGCCCTACGTGGGTCGCGCCCACCCGTTAACTTTTTCAATGGCTGCGTGTAAATAGGAAAAAATAGTGAAAATCCGTCCATTCATCATGCTCTTTTCATAAGCCGAGTTTATCCGTCAGTTCGATGGATTTAACGCAAACGCTCGTTCAACTGTTTAGTTTCACTTTAATCAGTCTACGAGGCTGTTTCTCTCGCAATTTTCTGGAGATTGATGGTGTTTTATTGTTGATGGGTCTATGCTATGTTAATAGAATTATAAGTAAATATTGAAGCATTGTGAAATTAACATTTTACGTTATGCGTGTGTTTTATGCTTTTTCAATACAGGTATGCGATTTGTAAATTATAGCTAAGAAGCTGTTATGATGAGAGTCTTTGTCCCCGGTTTTATTACCAAGTTTATTACCTAGTTTGATAAAGCGAATAAACTACATTATTTTTTTGAAAAATTCGCAGAATATTTAGCTGGAGAGGCCGTAGATTTAATTTCCGTAACAAAAAAGCGAAAAATCTCTCCTAGTAGGTACATGATATCCAAGACACAAGACTAGTATCTTAGTCTGAGGTCAAAAACTCAAAAAAAGTAACTGTCGGATCTTTTTATTACTTATTTACCTACTCTGAATTAAAAAATATCTTAATACAACCCATACGTTATTTCCCACCGGACTAAGTCTACACAAACATCGGTTAGTCATATTAAATATTTATATTTATCCATTCCACGACTGACCAAAACGGTAAGTTTTCTCACGGTCCATCTCCTCCCAAATAAATAGACTAGTTCTCAGACGGACGTCGTCTAGACACACAGACGACCTAGAAAAGATGGCGGTCTGTGGATGCTGGGCGGGACCGCCGCTGATAAATTGTGGATATTTACAAAACTATTTCCAGATAGCGTAGTCCTTTGAACTGTGTTTTATTCATAAATCAATCGATAATGGGATTAAAAGTAACCCGCATTTGGAATGTGTATGTGCAGGAATATCCCAAATTTTGTTTAGTAGTATAAGGCTTACTGACTTGAAAGTATCGTTAGTCCCAAGTCTAAGAACAGCGCGCAAATTAAAACCAGCGAAATTGTATTGGGTTTTGTAATATCAACTTCTTAGTAGAATCACAACCATAAAATTTACTGAATCAATCAGCCTATTGCCGTCCACTGCTGAACGTAGGCCTCCCCAAGAATTTACTGAATATTAAAAGAGAATTGTCACCTATTACCTGACTTTAAAAACAAGGACAACTATAGAGACGGCCCGGTATTGAACCTTAAAAAAATGTGTTATAAGTGTTAATACAGTCAAAAATAATACAGAATACACATTTAACGAACTTGCAAAACCTTTCAGCCAATCTGGTAAAACTGCCTCACAAAAAGCTATCAGTGACTTTCCACGAGTGCCATCAAGTCCTTGACAGCGCACGTAAAAGGGAGCCCATTAAACGCATTACAGATGGCGCCTGTAACAAATCAAATTTTTCATGTGCCCATATCGGCCATTCGTGATCACGCCCAGACGAATCTATTAGGGCTTAAAATTCGCTGTCCAAACAAAATTCGCCCCTTCCCACCCCCATAAAAAAGCGGACCTAGGGAGAGCTGAATGTCCATTAGCGACTGCCCTCCAGTATACACCTGTAGTTTGATCAAATGTTCGACGATGTGCACCAATGCTTCGATATTTGTCAAACGATTCGCCTTTGTTTTGCCATAGCTGAGGAGAAGCAAGTTAAAATTTCAGTTGCGCAGTAAGTAAAGGTTTGAATAGTTGTTTTTCGAAAGATAGACAGGCTTTTGTCTGTGGCTTTACTACCTTTACTATATAACAAGTCAACCTTCTCGGTAAAAGTCAAATCATCTTTATTCAAATGTTCACAAGTGCATTTGAATTGTCACTCTTAAAATATATTTGGACCCCGTTTAATACTCTTATGGGGATGAATTCTGAAAAATGTTTCTAAATAGATGTCTTTAACATAAAGTCTAAAAAAATAATATTACAAAATAATCTAATTTAATTCTATACAAATTTAATTGTATTAAAATGTATTTTGCATTAACTAAGAAACAGTAATACATAATATCGAAACAAATGAAAATGAGTCCATTTTACGTTTAACGTGAGTAATTTTATCCTTCGTAAATCAAAACTAGTATAAAAAGTAATACGATATATCGGCTAGCAACCAACTGTACTATAATGAATCATTAAACAAATCCAGTTAGTGTCGGAGCAAAAAAATCCCACCCAATGCACCAACACTCCAACATTGGCCAAACGTTTGCCCAACACTGCAAACATCGGCCAATAGGTTTATGTTTCCGTACTTGAAAATAAACGAGCCGTTTTTTATAGTCGCATAACGTTTGATGTGTCATCCATCTCTTTATTATACCAATTAAACGCACGGAAAGATTAAGATCCTAAGTGTCGTAAAGTCAGCAAAATTGTATACTTCAGATGCTCATTTATTACGTTATAATAATTTAAAGTAGATTGACTTTAATCAAACAGATTTTAAATCTTTTACCATTGTAAATGCTACTAGCATAGATAAATATCTTCTTCTTCTTCTTTATCAACCCATATTCGCCCACTGCTGAGCACGGGTCTCCTCTACCATTGAGAGGGTTTAGGCCATAGTCCACCACGCTGGCCTAGTGCGGGTTGGCGGACTACCCACCTAAGAAATTCCTAAGAACTCTTAGGTGTGCAGGTTTCATCACGATGTTTTCCTTCACCGTTAAAGCAAGTGATTAAAAAAATATCCGGCAAAAAAAAACTACGGTTTCCTAACATCAATAAGTATTAAATGTATTTGTTCATTTGTTTGTCAATGGTTCATAATCACCGTAGTTGTTGCTCTCCTTAATTTTCGATCACGGTGTCAGTAAGGTCATCAGCCCATACATGTTCCACTACTGGGTACGGGCCTCCTCTAACGTTGAAAGGGTTTAGGACTGTGTCGGTATATATTAGTATGAATATAAACGCATTCCGCCCTAATGCGAGTAAAGAACATTGACTTACGAGTAAAAACTACCTAGTGGTACCTACCATAAGCGATCCAACTAGGCCGTACGTAAGTTAGACAAGATTACATTGTTCGAAGACACTCGTAAGGTTTCCGACTCTGTGGACAGACAAGCGACAGACAGCTTAGCGAGTCGACGGGCATTACAATAACAAGACGTACTAATTGTGTATGTTAGTTTGTGTAGAATTATGTATTGCTGGTGTATTAGGAAGGTATTAAGCATGCAGGTTTCTTTTTTAATTTTAAGTAAGTGTAAACTCCATTGTTCTGTTTATGGGAGTTTGGTATATAAACTTATTTTGTATTTAACCTGGATTTCGATCAATATATACACATATTTAATACCCACCAAAGATAGTGTGTCGCGTTTTGCGATCAGCGGAAGTATTATGGTATGATGATCAGTAGGATGTATGTTACCAGATGGTTACACATACAAACATTATAATCGAGAGATAATCGTTATCTTTTTTTGCTGATTCATACTATATTTATTATTACATACTACTCTCTCTCTCATCAGCCTATCGCCGTCCACTGCTGAACGTAGGCCTCCCCAAGAAAGCGCCAACCATCCCAGTCTTCTGCAGCCCTCATTCATCCGTTACCCGCCACCATTCTCAAGTCGTCGGACCATCGTGCTGAAGGTCGTCCTACACTACCTTTGCCTACTTCTTCTTATTACATACTATTATTATACGTTCGTACAATTATTATTACATATTTAAACGCACATATAACACTTCTGAAAATTTCATCCAAATCATTTTTCATCTAAATTCCCTCTTTAACATCGACAATAAGTACCAAACAGGAGCATGTTAATTCAACAGATCACCCGAGCTAATTTAGCCCTCATTAATCCGCAACCCGCAGTACATTGACAAAACTAATAAAATCCCGCGGTTCCACCCGTAATACGTTGCGTAGTTTGACCACAGAACTTTTTATTAGAAGCGGATGTATCCAGTTACAACCGGATTTGGGTCCAACTAGTTACCGGTGACAAATCACCCAGTTTCGAGTTTGGCAGATTGTGTTTCGCGAATGTCGCAGTGTGAGCGAAGATATGAGCTTTGCGCTAAAATCCGGCAATACAGTTACTGTCGCGGTGCAACTACAGATCGAGTAGAAATACTGGCATAGTTTAACCTGGGTTTATTGAATCAGTAAAGGTAGAAATAGTCTGAACTGAAAAGAATCGAACAAAATCTTAAACATTATTATCCCGTTTTCTTTTGCATTGTATAAAATGATTATTTTTATTTAGGTACATAATGAGCGATTAAATGATAAATACTGATATAATTTAGTGGTCACGCAAATAGCAATATAGGGCATAAATAGGGGCTTGAAGGACTCTCTCTGGAGTTATTTAAAACACTAGGATCCATCTCATTTACCTATTGAAGAATAATTATAAAGTAATATGTATTTTATTCGGATTTCCATTATATTTGGCAATAAAACGGAGATCTATGATTCGATCTATAATTTTATCAAAAAAAAAAAATAATTGTTTAAAATTGGTTAAAATGCGAAATTGTAACAGATAGATATTTTACTTTAATGAAATTTATTTTACTCTCCCATTTTCCGGTTAAACACCATCCGACACGTACTTATACAAGTGTACGAACAAGTAATAACTTACATAACGACTCTACTGCTTCCGATGTAGCAGCCACCTTACCCTTTTGAGGTCACCATATTATCTTGCCATGGTAACAGAGAAAAAGTTTGTTATTAGTAAAAGTTATCCAAATCCGGCGATTAGGACTGATGGGTGGATATTTGCTCAAACAGATTACAGCAAGTGAATAGACCAATGCTTTACCTTGGTATAGGATTTGTTACAAGTTAGTAGTTGTTTTAGTTTTGACATTTTTCCTGGAGTAAGCTTTCGTGGGTGCCATTGGAGAAGGAGACTTACAAACCTGTTTTTTTTACTATTTGTGCTAAATTATTTGATCCTTGTTTTGCCATTTCGATAGCCCCGTGGTGAGGCACCAGCAATGAATAAAGAGAACTTAATGCCTGTCGAGTCAAATGTTTATGAACAAGTTTTTGACAGCCCCGTGGCGCAGTTGGCTAGACACCAGCTTGCGAAACGAGCGGCCGCGGGTTCGATCCCCGCACCGAAACAAATGTTTGTGTGATCCACAAATATTTGTTTCGGGTCTGGGTGTTTGTGACACCGAAGTCTCTCGTAGTTTCTGATACCCACGACACAAGACTCGTATCTTAGTGTGGGGTCAGGACTATGTGTGTGACTGTTGGGTGTATTTATTTATTTATTATTATTTATTAATAAAATATTTTGGGTCTAAATGCATATGAGAACGGGAAGCCTCTTATAGTTTCTGATATCCAGGACTGACGATTTATATCGTAGTTTGGGATCAAAACTATGTATGTATGTGACTGTCGTTTATTCATGATAAAAAAGTGAATGGTCGCAATTTATAGTTCAGAATACTGACGTAGTGCGTACACTAAAAATAAATGATGCCTCAACATAAATACTCATCAGAAGCTTCCTCGGTACAGTTTTTACTATACCGTATCTTTACCATAATTTATCAAATTCTCGTATCTCGGCCATAAATCTTATTACACCCGCCGAGTTTACGACCTCAGCATTCCATCGTAGAATTTTATTTTCCTCCCAGCCTCCCCAATTAGAATATTAATATTAATCGGAATTATTTAATTAATATTCGCGGCACAATCGTGTGGGGTAATTCGAGAGTGGACCTCTAATTGCATTTTCCGTTCATTTTTCCCTCGAGGATCTCAAGTTGCAATCTGTATGATAAGAATGCTTCTGATAGCTGGTGGGTCTTTTATTGCTATGGGGATTGTTTGTATGATTAAAGAAGGTTTGTTAGGAAACTAGTGTTCCTTTTGAAAGAATTGTTAACTTAAAAGATTCATAAGTTAACATTTGACCTTGATATAAGAGGGAAAAAAGAAGGTGATGTGCTGTATAATGTTCTTGATAATTCCGGTTATGTAATTTACTTTACGGTCTTATAAATTGAGTGCATCATTTTTACCATATTTATAACTACAATACAACTGCTATATAATACAATACAACCTGATATGTACCTGATACAAAAATAGGATATCAAGTAGCAAAACAATACTCAACCATCCTTCTACAGAATCCCAACAATCCACGCTCCTTAAAATGACATAAAACGCCAGAACTATTCAAGGTCCCGAAATGTAATTCAGAAGCATCCTGAGGGTAGTTAAAATGCCAATCCAGGACAATAGTGCGGGTCCGACGGTGGTCCGGGCGCTTTAATGGTGCAAATATGATAATTTTATCGCGCAACTCGTTAGTAACGCAAATTAAATGTTACCGTGCAATTTATCCCGGATCGGGAACAATGGGACATGATGGGAGCGCCCGGCCCGTTCTTTATTAGATACGGAATTGAGAGATTCTGTGGGTGATACTGGTTGGAGTGTTTTTTGGTATACGTGGATTTGATTGTGTTGTGGAATTTTGTTGTTTGTGTAGGCTGTTAAATTAATTATTAGGCTCTCCTGGTGGAGGCCTTTTGCCTTCTTAGCTAGAGAGGATGTCTGTGCCCGGACGTCTGTGGGACATGTACAGGCTGATGTAAAATAGAAGTAAACGTGGTTAGCTATTAGTGTATTTGATAGGCTCTGCTACATTTTTTTTAACTGTGAAATAATTACTATTGTGACACTAGTACTTGATTTGCATAATATCGGATTTTTAATACCAAGTAATGTTAGTATGTATGACCTGTCTAGTGTCTATGTCTCTTAAAAAAGTATGTATTAAAAGTAGTGAAGAAAAGCAGTAATTACAATATCAGCAATTAATTTTTACGGCCCGGAAAACCGTGACCTAAGTTCTTAAACTAGTCTTTTGCTTACTGTTCCATAGCATACCTAGGAGAATCAGACATGCATGTATGACCAAGACTAATATCATCGAATTGAAATCAACTCGTGCCACAGACCCTATTGTTCATACTAGGGCGTATTGTCATTTGTCAATGATGAACGATACGCTCCAATAGACATCGTGATCTTAACCGTTTCCACATGAGGTCGTTATGCCTATATCATTTGGTTTGATGACCTCAAAGTTCTGTGGTTTATTGGTCCCGCGGTGTAGGGTGACATTGGATAGTGATATATTGAATTTGATTCTTCAGTTGTTAGAAGTTAATTATTTATCAAAGAAGGCTATACGATTTAAAAACATAGCTAGCGATACATAGCGATACGCAAGAGTTTATCCATTTATGTTTAACAAATATTATATGATACCTTCATCGTAGAAAAGGCGAAGAATATCATAATGGTAAAGATACCATTTGTAAGAACTACGTCTGACTTTGAATTTTGTACGTATTCACGAATAGAAACACATAATGGGCCAGCCTGGTAGATTCCTATGTGTATTCATTTATTTATTCATTTATTCACTAACGTAATGGGAGAACTTCAAGTGGGATAATATTTATTAAATCTACAAAAAATGTCAAAGATCTTGAGTATTCGGAGTGAGTCATGTTTAGTCAGCGGAATTATTATGGTGGACCTTAGCCAGTTAGATTCCTTTTTGTAGTAGATATAATGTAAGCTCCGTAGCGGTACTAAAATGAGTTATTATTCTAAAAATCCAATATTTTTTTGAATTTAAACACAAAAACTATTCATGGAAAACAACTCGTACAAAGAGAAAGATTATGA
Organism: Cephonodes hylas; assembly: GCA_030295005.1. Taxonomy (NCBI): domain Eukaryota; kingdom Metazoa; phylum Arthropoda; class Insecta; order Lepidoptera; family Sphingidae; genus Cephonodes; species Cephonodes hylas. Next base: position 11,105,616 of record AP025376.1, on the reverse strand, counting down.
TAATGGAATACTTCCGAAAGGCCCCGGAACACGGGTAACAGTTAGCATCATGCATGTAGCTACTTGATATGAAAATTTCATTACGCACACACATGGTACCGGCCGACTCGGGCCTACGACAGACGAACATACTTCCCGTTGATGACAATGCATTGCATACTGATACTACACAAAAAGATAGCCAGGCTTTTTTCAATTTTAAATTCCATGGAGGCCCATTGCCTTTTTAACTTCGTAATGGCTGAAAATTTAATACCATCCATCATCTGGGATATTGAACTAGAAATATTTAGTTTAACCCGAAGTTTTGGTACACCCTGTATCTAATTGACAACACGCACTTTCACTCTAATTATACTGCACCTCGTCAAATAACGCGAAGTCGCAATGGTCTCGAGGTTTAGACATGCGGTCGAGAATCAAAGTCGCGTGTTCAAACTCTAGGTCATACCTTGGAGTTTTTGAAGGTATTTGTGCATTCACAATGAATTATCAGGCATTGTAACATACACAAGATATAGAAAACAATATGAGAAACCCTGCTCACCTAAAAGTTCTAAGGAATTTGTTAAGTGTGTTGTATGCCAGCCCGCACTAGGCCTGCATGGTGAACCAAAACCCAAACCCTCTCACTTATGGAGGAGACTTGAGCGTACGGGGCGTATATGGACTGACGATGGTCAAATACTACACACCTACCAGGAATACATCATCCGAAAAGAGACGTATCGCCGGACGAACGGAGGGAGCAAATTTATACATGGATAAATTGGCAGCAACCGCGCGCGATTTGCATCCAAGCCTGCAGTATACAGGAGTTGTGATCACGGTTCTCCCCGCCTTACAACTAAAGCTAATATTTGATTTTAAAATAAGTTTCGGGAAGCTACCCTTCCTTCTGTTGGTTTAGTTGCGCTCGGCTATAGAACGCTATGTTTGAATGCATCTTTAATTGTTATACTCACGCCTGTAGCTACAGTGGTGTAGGTGGAGCTGTTTTACGCTCTGGGTTCACCTTTAAGTATTATTCTGTTGCTGAAAGTACTTCAAAGGAAATCGTAAATACCTGTTTCGGAATGAACTTTGGACTTCTCACGCCATAGGATGATATGCAGATGAAGTCCTACAAAGAACCTTTTAATAAATTAGTATTATGAATTATTACCAAATAAAAATCACATAAGGACTCTTCCTAGCATATCTTAGCCCAATTTTTCAAGAAAAATTTAATTGGGATATGCTTCCTAAAATTTTATTTTATCTATCTACATACCAAAAATTATCCATATATGTCGGTTTTGAAATAAAAGCTTTATAACCAGACCTCTCACATTAACAATATTGATATGGATATGGAGTATAAAAACGATGCTAAACATTTTATCTGCTAAACCAACCGCATCAAGCGCAGTATCGAGAGCGTAAATCATAAAAAAGCACTCTGCACAAACAAACGGCGCGTGTCATAGCTATAAATAAAATTAGGGTCCATCATCGCAGTAAACCATGGACAAGTGCACTCAAAACCACACCATCACCCCACTGTAGTGGAGCTATGCGATGCTATACTATGCTGTCAGGCGGTTGTGTTGTGGAACTTGGAGGTAAACTCATAACTGGAAAAATATACAGGTACAGGTGACAGGTAAGTGGTGAGTCATTAGCAATATTGAAGGAGTACTTTGTCTTTTTTGGCAGTAATTTGTTTTTTGTCATTTTCGTAAAAAATAATAAAATATGTTTATTAAACAGTTACCTATAATTATATAGTTTCTAAACCTATTCCAATGTTAAAATAATTAACAAAAAAATTTAAAACTGCTAAATTTATTTCAATAAAACTTGGTACATAGATATATTGATTCTTGAAAAATACTAAGCTATTTTTATCATGACAAAACATAGAATTCCCTTGGTTAGAACACAATCTTTAATATTACGCATGAGTAGGGCTAGACCCCTCTCCCTCTCGTTAGTAATTAATATGCTATATAATCAATTGCCATTTTAAGGAATTATAAACGAAGTAAATAATATTATCATTTTTTGTTACCCTCTACATAGGTATTTTTTCTATCTTCATCAACCCATATACGCCCACTGCTGAGCACGGGTCTCCTCTACCATTTCTATGTATCTAATTTAAATTTCAATCTTAATATTAAAAGGTCCTCGCGATAAATGCAAGAATCGCCCACCATCGCTTAAGCCAGTAGGGCACAACTTTAAAAACACATGAGGAAGAGCTTTCAATTTGCACGCTTGTACGGAACGCACGCGATACCATTGCGCCGCGCCAGTTAGGGGATCGCCAGACAACCAACGCATAAATTAACCTAACGGGCGAGCTGCTACGAAAGGGTGATGCCACAGATTATTAATAGATGAGATAAGACAGCTCAGGAATGCATCGGTAGGGTTTATATAAGTAAATCAAGTTTGTGTTGTAATAAAAAAATATTATCAAGTTTTATAAACCATGTTATGGTGGTAATTTGAATTAAACACATTGATGAATTTAATAAAAAACTGATTGTTACTTAACATAATGTAGGTACTCTTACTTATCTTAATATATTAGTAAGTTGGCATCCAATGTTCCGTTCCAAACGAATTATTTACCACTGTACAAATCTTTTTTTTATTTAGGGCAGTATTATTAAAAAAGTCGTCAATCGTCGCAAAGCCTTTCCTGTGCTTTCTTATTTTTCCGCTCTACTAACTGATTTTAAATAACAAAAATTAATTTAGTAAATATTCCAAATTTCGCGCAACCAAGTCTCCCTTCTGTTATCTCTACTCTTTGGCAAATGAAACCGTTCACCGGTACCATAGGGGTTTTATCAGGGAGGGTTAAAAATCATGAATTATATCGTATTATCACACAGTACGCACGATTCATTCTAATTTATGTTCGAATCTAATGAAAATCCCTCACCGTGCCACCGGATGCATCCCTAATTGTTTAGATAAAAAAATAATGGGCCAAAGCTTACAAATGGATTGTAATCTGCTTAGAAGCAGTTTTCATTGAATTATAGTGAATGCATTACTAAGAAGAAAAGATTCCTTTAATTATTATAATGACCAATCATATTATATTGCTTACAATAAAATATAATAATTATTATATTTGCATTAATACTGTAACTTAAAGATCCAATTTCACATAAGTTTTGGTTTTTGGCTAAAGATACTACACCACTATTAGAAAATTTATATTATAATGAATGCGTATCGAACTTCCAACAATCAACAGTGACCTAATTGATATTCGAATAACTAAATTGTAACATAACAATTCTCAGCTCCTTTCTATATTCGTTTCCTATTTAAAAAAAGAAGTCCTAACAAACGATTAAAAAACGCTCCCGTGAATTAATTACAGAACCAACCGACCAACATTGGCAAGACGAATGAGCTCCCGACTAATTAAGTTGAAACCTATGTGGCTTGATATTTATAAAGCCCAACGAGACTTTAAAAGCTTATTTCTAAGGGAAAAATGCAGGTGGCCTCAAACGAGATGGAGCAGCGGGGCCGGGCCGCCAATTACACCGTTCATTTACATCGGGGAAAACAAGACAGAAATAGGAATGAAAGGGGATTTAACTTTACTTGCCTTCAGAAATTTAAATTAAGTTTAACTATTTGACTTGTTTATGAACGTATATAGATCTGATCTTATATTAAAAAAACATGATTTTTTATTGTTCAGTAGGTATTCGTATCTCTTCTCTCTTCTCTTCATCAACCCATATTCGCCCACTGCTGAGCACGGGTCTCCTCTACCATTGAGAGGGTTTAGGCCATAGTCCACCACGCTGGCCTAGTGCGGGTTGGCGGACTACACACCTAAGAAATTCCTAAGAACTCTTAGGTGTGCAGGTTTCATCACGATGTTTTCCTTCACCGTTAAAGCATAGGTATTCGTATGTAAGGACCAAAATGTATGTCTATGTTTTTTGTATACCTCATCGTTTAAGCGATTCAATTACCAACTTAGCTTCTAAAATATTACTACTGCCGTTGTCAACAATATATACTCAGCTTCTCACCGCCCACTGGTGAACGTAAGCCTCCCCAAGAAAGCGCCAACCATCCTGGTCTTTAGCAGCCCTCATCCATCCGTTACCCCCCACACTTCTCAAGTCGTCGGACCATCGTGCTGCAGGTCGTCCTACATTACATACATACGAGGTGTGAAAAACTAAGGTGACTTTTCAAATTCAGCGGGCAACGTACTTTCGATTATTACTTTTTAAACACACCTCGTACTACAAGTTAGCAATAACGACATTAATATTACAATCCGGTGTGAAACCCGCCAAGACATCGGCCGGGCCGGAGCTAAGTGCATTGCAATGTCATTAGCCATGAAAAGTTCGGAAGATGGTAGAATCACAGCCGGCGGTACAGGACCCCGCAAGTTTGTCTACTACAATAATAATATGAAAAAAGTCCTTTTATTCCCCAGCGGAAAGAGTTTCAATTGGCTGCAGCATTATTTCTTTCCCCTGATCTTTTCGAACGGATGTTTTTGTTGTTGGAATGGTGTAGAATTCTTTTGTGTTCTTTTTGAGTTTGTAGAAGTAGGAAGAGGATTAAGAATAATTGATTGTTGGGTCATATGCGGTAATAAATTTAATCAGATATTGTATTTTGTCTTTTTGATTGATTAAAGAATGGGTGTGGGTAAGAGAAGTGGCAGAAGAGTGATGATGCAGTTTTCTGATTAAGATAGAATAGAAATAAGGATAATTAGTTTTCGTCCACTATCTAATTTTGTACATGACTAGACATATACACATGTAACCAAAAAAGCCATTTTTTTGGAAATAATACCTCTTACATTTTGCATAACATAAGCATTGTGCAACTTCTTCTTCATCAACCCATACCCGCCCACTGCTGAGCACGGGTCTCCTCTACCATTGAGAGGGTTCAGGCCATAGTCCACCACGCTGGCCTAGTGCGGATTGGCGGACTACACACCTAAGAAATTCCTAAGAACTTTTAGGTGTGCAGGTTTTATCACGATGTTTTCCTTCACCGTTAAAGCAAGTGATAATTCAATTTGAATACACACATAACTTTCGAAAAGTCAGAGGTGTGTGCCTGGGGTTCGAACCCGCGACCGCCGAGATTCTCGACCGGGCGCCTAAACCAACTTACCTATAACCAAATTAATTCTAAAATCCAGCAAATTTGAGTCTAGCAATTAGTTATGATTCTATTATATTGAAGTGTCACAAATGAGTATGCAAATTGTTTGTTTTCGCCAATCTACGTGCGCTGATGTTATTAAACGCATAATGCATCTAATCACAGCATGCAGTGTTTTTGTTCACCGTTCAAACGTGGTGTTTAGGCAAGCGATGCCACAATGCTATTACCGAGGATCTATTCTAATTTATCCTTGCATAATATTATGTATGGCTTAACTGTTACTTATAATTCCATTTCTCATCTCATCTCATCTCATCAGCCTATCGCCGTCCACTGCTGAACGTAGGCCTCCCCTAGAAAGCGCCAACCATCCCGGTCTTCTGCAGCCCTCATCCATCCGTTACCCGCCACCTTTCTCAAGTCGTCGGACCATCGTGCTGCAGGTCGTCCTACACTACGTTTGCCTACGCGCGGTCTCCACTCCAACACTTGTCTGCTCCACCGACCGTCCGACCTTCGGCAGACATGGCCGGCCCATTTCCACTTCATTCATAATTCTATTTATAAAATATTAATTATAACGTCAGGCCATCAAAGAGTAGTCTAATGCACATAAGTGACAATAGATCGTGAAGCTCAGTGGTACAATAATTTGTAAGACCTGGTATATTTTTTATCAGTGACGAAATTAATAAATAACATAAAAAAGTGAATGAGATGCGACAGTTAAGCAATTTTTAGAAGGTGGGCTATAAAATTAAAGCTTTGCTGACTTAACAACTTATAACAAAAATGAAATTGTTGATTTCGTTTAAACAAAGAAAAAAATGTTCAGTAAAATGAGGTTAAGAGATTAGATTCGGGATATCTTGACGCAAAATTACAGATAGCAAGAGGAACGTATCAGAATTATCTGAACATTTTCCGTAAAACAATATGTCGGAGTTACGATGTTTTATGGATCATAAACCGAACGCATAAAGTGCGACGTCGATCACGTGTGGCTGGAGGCTGCGTCTGTTATCTGGTAAGTTTAAGCGCGGTGTGTTGGGTATATTAATATCTGTGGCGGGATAATCCTGGGAATATTTTTCCTTGGGTTTTGCGAAAATCTAAGTGAACGTTGAATTCTGGAATAAACTAATCTTGATTTTATACTAGTGTATTCAGAACGTGATCCAAAACTAAGACAAGTAACAGCTGCGGTGATTACAATTCATTGGCGTTAAAAAAAACCCATACATTTACTAAATCATCATTCTCCTGCCCTGATCCCGATTCTTGTTTGGGGTCGGCGCAGCATGTTTTGTCCTTCCTTCCTGTGTGGAAGGACAAAACCTGCTGCATAAGAGTTTTTGCAGATGTTTTACGGCCGGCCGCCTGCCTGACGCCAACCCTCCTTGGGACCATACATTTACTAAATATGGTTCGGAAAACATCAAAATTATTATTTTGTCGGGATTTTTCGATGGGTTTCATGTCAACGTAGCTATTGCCTTCCTCAGTTTTCGATCAAGGTTTAAATACACCAGTATATGCCTTTGATATTGTAATATTTAAAAATGATACGTGCCGGAGTCACTGACATTGCCCGCAGGATAAGTACGCTGAAATGGAAGTGGGCCGGCCATGTCTGCCGGCGTTCGGACGGCCGGTGGAGCAGACAAGTGTTGGAGTGGAGACCGCGCTTAGGCAGACGTAGTGTGGGACGTCCTGTAACACGATGGACCGACGACTTGAGAAAAGTGGCGGGAAACGGATGGATGAGGGCTGCTCAAGACCAGGATGGTTGGCGCTTTCTTGGGGAGGCCTACGTTCAGCAGTGGACGGTGATAGGCTGATTGAATTGATACGTGCCATTAGTTTAAAAGGAATGATTCTCTGTGGAATCAAAAACAATATAACAGGAATACCTGATGATTACTCACGGAATGTCAACCTGCAAGTATCCAATACCAGATCAGCCATTTAGTGTTGATTTTCTTGGAGGATTTTAAAGCCGACTTCTTCAGTAGTTCCTACAGTTAAAGTATCCAAAAGCTACAGAACCATGAGCACCTTACTAAGAAGGAGCGTAATGTTAGTGTAACTTATTTAATCTCGGTTTGCCGTGTCGGCTGCACTCCAAACTTGCTGGGCTGTCAGAACTCGCGGCCTTGTTTCTTACGCATCGCGGAATATCTTATGTATGTTATCTACATTTATCGCTCCTAAGTTTCTAAGTCAGTTTGTGGAACAACATTTTTGACGATGTGATGTTATAGGATTTAATTAGGAAAGGCAACATACTGTAAATTTTGAGATAAGTTAGATTTTGTGGGTTTCTAAAAAAACTTCAAGAGTCTAAAGCAGAAGAGGGTAGAAGTTAGTCTACATTATTATACAAACTTCTTATAACATTTCAAATTGCATAAGTGGTAAATAAACGTCTATTCATGTCACTTTTATAACATGTGCGTACTATTCAACATCAATAAAGGCATTCAAAATACCACGCTTCCTCGCCCTAAAGGAAACCATAAAAACTTACACCTCGAAATAGGTGTTCGTGTTATCGAAGAATCATCGAAATTTAAAGAGTTTTTTATGGTAATAAAGGTGGTAAGGAAGTTTGGACCACGATATATTGGGAATTATCGGATACGACTAATGGTGGCCACAATGCGCGCTAATGTGAAATAAATTGTCGGATGCCGTCCCCCCCTCGCCCCCTACATCCCCCTGCCCAACCCTCAGACCGTCGAACAAAGAAGTTCTTGCTAGATGTGATATTTCTTGTAATACAATAAATTAAAAAATATTCTTAAGATATGTTTAGTTAGTGAGAAGCCTGAGATTAGACCGCGATTATGAGACAGATTGGGACGAATAAGTCATGTGTCATTATCTAGTATACACAGCTCATGAATTATTAAAACGATTTAGATAGTGTTTGAAAACACAATTCCATCTACTTCTTCCGATTTAATACAATTGACAATATCTTAACTTTTTAATATGTTAATAATCAAAGGAATAAACCGAAACTACTTTTTTACTCATCTACATTCAGTTACCACTTTTGCATACAAATTTCATACATATAAACATAAATAAGGGGATCAACTTTATATAATTACATCAGCCTGATTGTCTTAAAACAAACATAGCCTAATTTAGTCTTTCTATTACACGATTGTATATCCGTGTGCCGCCAACACCCAGGCCGGTTCGTTTTTTACAGCGCGGAAGCGGAAACTGCTCGAGCCTTCAGGAAATGCTTGGCGTTTTTTATATTTAGGTTAGAGTTACAATGGGCCGAATGCGAAACGCTTCCGCGGCAGGAAGGGGTGGCCCGTACGGAACCCCGTATTGTGAGGGTTCATTAAAATATTAGCCTGGAAGTAACATGGAAGGTAGGGACTTGCTCCTGCATTCTATTTGCAATTGCTTTATGTAGACCTTTTGTAGCACGACAAAAACATACAGCAACGGCATCAGATAAACATTTATTCATAGGATAACCTTTTAAGGATCTAGGATGTAATTCAAAGGCTACAGAATTTTGCTCCAAATTTAAATAGGTTGTTTTTAATGACTTGTATTTAGTCAGAAACGTTAAATTTATATATTAGAAATTTCTTGTAATCGTCCCTATTGTATGGGCTGTATCTTGTTGAACAGCCGTGGGACGTATATGAGCTGATAATATTTTTCTTAAGTCTCGAAGATGTTATAATGTGCATATGATACTTATAGTCTAAAGAAAACACTTATCGATGTAATGAGGTAAAAATCGGTAAAAAGCAACAATTCCTTGGCAATTTTTAAGGGTCTTCCTTCAGTACTTAAATCAGTTGTGACTACAAGATACAAAATAATTAAAATCAGCTCTTAACACGTTGAAATAGAGCTTAAATTAGATTAAAGTTGTAGGTAAAATCCAGGTGTGTTCCCGCCTTAACATTGCGTTATCGTGACCCCGTAGATTCCGAGTCCGAACTAAAAACTAATGATTGTGTTGGCGACGTTTTGTACTTCGCTATCTCGCTCGTAATCGCTCGCAGTAACACCTGTTTTGTTCTATTTATTGTTACAACGATTTTTTATGTCTATTTTATGACGTTTTTATAACATTTATTCGTTATGGTTGTTATGTTCTATTGAACAGATTATAATCCATACAAAGAACACCAAAAATTAGGTGTTTAAAAATGCTGATTATAAGAGCCAGAATCGTTGTAATTTTAATTATATTTAGTACCTCTATGAGTAAATTCATAGGTATTTTTAATGTTAAGATTCATTATTTATTGTGATTAATTTATTGTGATCAGTTTTAATGAGACAAGCTGAAGTATTAACGGCTCTTATTTTGTTTTTTTGTATATCGAATGGAGTAAAACTTTGCTCATCTAGTATATAGCAATGGATACAATAGGAAAGTAAATCGATATGATACGAGGAAGTGCTTGTTTCTTTTCCAATCCACTGTTTTCTGCAAGTGCAAATGTCTTGAAAGAAAAAGTTCCAAAAAGCCCGTTACAAATACACCCAAAAGAATATCAAACCGAAAACAATAAAAACTATATCGGCTATGCAAATCGATCCAGCTCCATTTACACCTACGGCCGGGAACAATAAACTTTTAAACACGCCAAAACCCAGAGGCCCGTGTGTTGCCAGCTCAATAATTCACGCCCACAGCTACGTACCGTTCGACAGGGGATCGCACTTAGTATTGCCACACTCCGATGTCACCTGCTTACCATTTACCGGGTGATCGATTGGGCGGCGCTTGTTTTGGGGTGTGCATAATATGCCCTTGAGAATTGACGCTCTGATTTTGGATTAAGCGGTTAGATTTGAGGGTTTGTGGTTTAGAAAAAAAAACACGGACACAGTAGGTAATTTCTGCAGCCCCGTTTTGCCAGCTGAATTCCAAATTCCGGGTAATACAGAGCGAGCTTATAAGATTTTAAACACCTTTTCAGATGTGCAGTATTGACTTTTTCTTGACTAAAAATATATAAGTCTGACCTAAGAATTGGATCCTTCAAAAACTCTCAGCAGCACGGTACGTATCTTCCAGACCTGAATGACAAACATAACACTAGCCAATGTAATGTTGTGCATAGAAAAATAGTTTAAAAAGTATTATTTATGCCAAATGTTTCTACTTCTACATAGATTACGTATTCCATTTCCCCACATAAGCTTAATTTTGATAATATAGACTTCAATATATCCATGATTTAGGAATCACTAAAATATTTGAAACAGCATCTGTTATGCCACTTAGACTTAATACGCAAAATTATGGCCAACACAGTCAAACTCTTCTTCTCTTCTTCATCAACCCATATACGCCCACTGCTGAGCACGGGTCTCCTCTACCATTGAGAGGGTTTTAGGCCATAGTCCGCCACGCTGGCCTAGTGCGGGTTGGCGGACTACACACCTAAGAAATTCCAAAGAACTTTTAGGTGTGCAGGTTTCATCACGATGTTTTCCTTCACCGTTAAAGCAAGTGATAATTCAATTTGAATACACACATAACTTCGAAAAGTCAGAGGTGTGTGCCTGGGGTTCGAACCCGCGACCGCCGAGATTCTCGACCGCGCGCCCAAACCTCGAGGCCATCACTGCTTTTTTATAATTTTGATAATATAGACTTCAATATATCCATGATTTAGGAATCATTAAAATACACAGCATCTGTTATGCCAATGAGACTTAATACGCAAAATTATGGCCAACACAGTCAAACTATTAACTTCAATGTTTCTCAACATCAAGCAATGATGCAAAGACTTAGGCCGGAGTCGCATCAATCAATTAGCGCTGGCACTAAGTGGCATTTTATTGTGTAGAGCACAGGCTCGGACTAATGGCGTGACAACTGTAATGAATAGATTAAGAACTGGGGTTCAAATGCCCTAGGGGTTGAATACATCATGCTAATAGAATATTAATGGGTATATTTGGTTATGGTACTGTATGACTGCCTCGTGCTCTCGCGGCCTAAGTGTGTCGCGCTATGAGGAGGTCCCGGGTTTGATTCCCGGTTCAGAAATTACAAAAAGCAGGATGGAGTCTAGAAATAACCTCAGTTTGTCATGTTTAAAAATAATGCTAAAATTTTCTTTTACAGGTAAGAGCAGAGCTTTCTTCGACATAGTTTTGTAAGTTTGTTTTTATACGGTTATGCATGATTTTTTCTGCTGGTAGCTTATCTTCATCAATAACTTTATATCATCAATTCTGTAGCGATAAAATGATACTACTGCAATTCAATGAACAATAACATCCTATGCGTTTCTCGTTAGTTAGTTGCGATTCGGTCATACCTGTGACGGTTTTTTTTTTCATTTCCAACAATGTTTGAAAGTATATCCAAAGCGATATACCAAGGCTACGTAAGACAATTCTCCTAAAGGGTTAAGTCATACAAACATAGAATATAAAATCCATAATTCGATAAAGAAGCGACTTTATTCCATTCCTTGAAGTTATTGACCAACCTGTTGCGACAGCATCCAACCTCCGTATTTTATTATTCTATTATCGAATGCCGATTCTACCCGGGTCCTCCATTTTATATCCGGATCGAGAATATCCTTGTTTTTCTTGTATTTCGGAGAACAGCTGGTTGGATAAGGATGGAAGTGTTTGCATTACAGCCTATTTGTTTGTTATTGACGAGTTTAATTGTAATCTTTGTATTGGTGCAGTATGTGTCTTGACGACATACTGTGGAATATTTAAATCCAATGTATTGTGTTTAGAACTTGAACTAAGTTGCTTAGTAGATCGACACAAATGTCTTATGTTGAGTGCTTCAATAGTAGCGAGACTAAAAACAAGCTGTTAAAAAACACTGATCGAAAACTGAGATTGGTTATACGTATGGTATTTAAGAAAACGTCATTTTTTTTGAGATTTTTGTAGCATTATATTTGTTATCACCATACTTGTTAAGTGACTTAAATTTCGGTCACGATTCATTTACGTCTGCATACATAAATGATTGTACGTACATATGCGATAGTAAACAGCTTAATCCCTACAAAACAGATTCCCAATGAAATAAGTAAAAAACATTATCACGCCATTAAACCAAATCCGATAGCATTTAGCGGGCATTGAGCGTGTTCGGAGCGTGTTAGCATTACGCGTGAATTAATTTCACAGTTGACGGCGCGCGGCGGTCACACAAACACGGTTCGCATAAATAATACCGTCCGTTTAGCGAGCACCATGTATCTCATTTGTGGTAATTAGGTGCCTCTAAACGTGGCGAGATGTGACTAGGGACCGAGCTGTGGCTACTATCGGGCTGAATGTAGCTTTGAAAAGCTAGATATGTGTGCCTGGGGTTTGAATTCGGGACCGCCGAGAAGCTCTCGCCTAAACCTCACTACTAAAATAAGGTATGATTATGTAACGGTGAAGGAAAAATTTTAATTCTTAGAATGTTTTTAGGTGTGTAGCTCGCAAACTAGGCCAGCGCCGTGTTGAACTAAGGCCTCAGCCTTCTTAATGGTAGAGGAGGAATGTGCCCAGCAATATACGCGTAAGGGCTGTTGTATGCTTAGCTCGCACCATGTATCTCATTTGTGGTAATTAGGTGCCTCAACGTGGCGAGATGTGACTAGGGACCGAGCTGTGGCAACTAACGTGCTCAATACACATACGAAAAGTCAGAGGTTAGAACTTCCGACCAAAGCTCGCCTAAACCTCTTCTTCTTCATCAACCCATATACGCCCACTGCTGAGCACGGGTCTTCCTCTACCATTGAGAAGGTTTTAGGCCATAGTTCACCACGCTGGCCTAGTGCGGGTTGGCGGACTACACACCTAAGAAATTCCTAAGAACTTTTAGGTGTGCAGGTTTTATCACGATTTTTTCCTTCACCGTTAAAGCAAGTGATAATTCAATTTGAATACACGCATAACTTTCGAAAAGTCAGAGGTGTGTGCCTGGGGTTTGAACCCGCGACCGCCGAGATTCTCGACCGCGCGCCTAAACCTCGAGGCCATCACTGCTTTTCTAAACCTCGATCGCTACTTAAATGATTTTTTTATGTGTTTAGCCTGAGAACTAGGCGAGCGAGGTGAACTAATCCCTCAACCTTCTCAATTGTAAAGGAGACCCGTGCCTGGCAGTGGGATGACATGGGCGGATGATGATGATGTGCAAAACTTTGTTACATCATTGTCCTTCACCGAGAGGTGTATGCTAAGGTTTCAAACCTGGAACAGTGAAAAACGTAACAATGTAGGTAAACATAACTATAAAAACGTACCATAGCAATGATAAGGCTCGTTACCACCTTTTCATTTCTATGGTATGGTGATAGAAATTACGTTTTGTTTGAAAAACACATTTATGACTCCATAATTTTTTGACTTAACCACTTGACGTGCATACCCGAACCTAGTTCGGGTGCGGCTTTGTGTCAAATCTGTGCATGCCCGAACCAGGTTCGGTGATGAACAGCATGATGATGAACCTTGAATATACCTAAGTAATTTCTACGCAACATAATATTATAGATTAAATCAATAAATAATATGCTTTTTTTGGGTCAGACAATTCCGAAAAAATGTAAGTGTCAAGTGGTTAATCAAGACTTAATACCCCACTTTTGACAATAACCACCGCCTCTCTACTTCATGTTTTTACATGGTTTACACAAATTTCAAGCAAAAATAAACCCTAATTTGCCCGTTAATAAAGCAATAAATTGTAAATTTGAAATGAGGCAGTATATTAACATTTCCGTGATGACACCGCGAAGACTTACGCAGACAGGAGCGCCTCAGCGCCCCCTCTCGGCTGCTTGAAAGACAGTTAATTTTCCAAGAAGCAAAATTTATGTCCGCCCATAAATTTCCATTTAATATAAACTTAATTCGGCCAGATACAGAACGTGATGTATTATGATGTTGGATGTTACGCGATTGTACTAACTCCTGTTTAGATTTATTTTGTTTTTCAAAAGTAAACGTTTGGTTGAGATTCGAAGAAGAACGTTGTTATTTTATAGGATGAACATGTGTAATAAACATAATATAATCCTAATAGACCCACCGGTCTAAGGACTGTTGGACTATGACCTTTTAAGGATAGAAAAGGTCCGTTAACACAGTAATAATATAAAACGTAACCTCAAAAGTTTATTGGTCCATGCTAATACAAGTCATGTCATGATATTGGGTAATAAAATAGTAACATGAATATTTTTGATAATTTTATACATTTCGTAGTCACAAACGATGCGTTTTCCACAAGCACAGTCATATTAAAACGCCAAAACTGCTGCCACTAACGTTCCCTAAGCGCAAAAAGTCCGCAACAGCCATTCATCGAAACTGCGGTTTGCAGCGAAAGTTGTTTTTAATCTGTCCTCACGTTAACTAAAAATGGAGGTTAAACTAACTGGTAAGCCCGGGGCGCTCGTGCCGAAGTTGTACGTAAACGTGCTCATTGCGAACAAACTGACGAGGCAATTATTGCTACGTTGATATGAGGGTAGTTTCCGTTACATTTGGTGCGCAAACACGGGGCGGGCGAGTTGTCCCACTGTTGGTTTCCACTTCCCAACTTCCGTGTATATGGAAATTGCGTCACTTACATTTTGGCTTAGAGGGGACATACGGGTGGAAAGTTGTGGCGTGCCTGCTTTGATAATTACTTAGTACATCAATGCAAAATGGTGATCTATAATCGACTCGATGACTTGTTGATGACTAGCTAAGATATGATGGGTTTTTCTTAACTTGATACGTATAGGCAAAATTTAGAATGCTCTACTTATGTTGCAATGTCATCCTATACTCCAATATTTTTTTTTCGAGCTGTTTATGGCTCTACTTCCCGCCAGCCCGGGGAAGGGGGGCGGGAAGCGTATGTCGGGGTCACCGGTCTTCCACCCCGGCGCGCGGCGACGTCATATCCGCGCAGATCTTAGTGCTGAGCTGGGTCCCTAACATAATCCCTAAACCGGCATACCGACCAAAACTCCCCGGTGGCCATCTCCGCGCCAAGTTAGGCGACCATGGTACGTGAGCGAGAGGCGCCCACCGTTATCCACAGCCGCCCGGTGCACCTCCGAGACGTAATTGTCTCGGCCGTCTCGGAGTTATAGAGGGCGCAGTTACGCCCCCACTAGCCTAGTTCGGGCGCCCCGATTGTGGATGAGCGCCCGCGACGTACACAGGCCACAGTGCCGCCGCCCCTCTCGGGATCACTTTCAGTGAGGACGCGCTGCCCCCACAGCACGTCCAGCGACCCCAAGGGTCCCTTTAAGTCGCCTTATACGACAGGCACGGGATACCGTGGTGGGATTCAAACGCCCCCTTGCCACAGGGCAGGGCGCCGGGTCTAATTGTCTCTGTTGACGCGGCGCCTCCTTCTTTGACGCCTCCTATGTCCTATGTCTGTCGTAGCAATGCTGTAATATTTAGTCCTGAGATGAATATAATATGTCTATCCAGTTTCCAATGATTGTGCGATAATATGTGATATTGAATTAAAACTTTATCTAATATCGTATATTCGAAATATCAGCATATTATCAGTCTGTACTTATTGTCAGTCATAAATGTAAATCGCTACAGAATTATACAGTTGTAAGCATAATATTTATCTACTTAAAAAATATACAAAAAAATTGTCTATATACATAGATTGCTGCGACACCAAACCAATGTAGGTGATTCCTCAAATAGGTTATGGCTTTTGTAACAACCACGTCAATAGGGCAGTTGATTAAACAGCTCGTGAAACAACAGGCCACCGATTTGTTCTCCCCAACTGGATAAATTATTCAGATCCGAGCATTTGTAGGACCGAAAGTGACTCATATGAAACCAACAGCACATCTTCGTATAAGGATTAAACCTACGTATTATTTCATAGCGTTTAAACCCTTTTAAACGTGCCAGGTGCTGCAAGTATACTCCCCCGTATGTCCTCAAACCCGGGTACAAGCGTACAAGATATCGACGCGCCACCAAACTAACGAGACTTGTGTGACTCCGAAATTAACTAACTGCCAGTACTTCCGCGTTTATTGAAACTTTTTCAACTTGCGCCATGTTGCGGATCTTTGTTTAATCATTTAACTTTCCCTCTTGCGTGTTACGTGCGACACACATACAAGGATTGCTGATGACCACAATGGCCCGGTTACCCAAAATCGCTGATGCTTCGTCGTTCCACATACGGATCAAGGCCGCGTAAACGCCGACTCCGCGACCTCAATTATTAGTTATAAGTTTACTATATATATATTGTTATTATTGTAGAAAGATATAATTCTTGTATCTAACATCGATCAAGAAACTAGTATCTAGTTAATAAATTAGTATTATAAAATTTTTGGTTTTTTTTAAGTCCTTCGGCTGTGACTAACGTAATTGGCGCAGTCGGTAGGATTCTAGAGTCAGTGCGTGGCGGTCATAGGTATCAAAAATCGTTGCCTAGCTTGACTCCGCATAGTCGCTGGCGGGCTCTTAAGCCATCGTCTGGAATCCGAAACCTACGAGGGCACGGCCGGGGACGTACTCAAACATCAGTACAAAGAAAAACCAACTTATGTAAGTACTCTGAAATTTTATCCTAAGTGTTGCCTCCTGTCTCCAAAATTTTCCATCCAAGGAATAAAGGGGAGGAATCTGTCTCTTCAAGACAGATTCATAGGAACTTCGCTTTAGATAATAGTAGGAATTTAGATAGTAATAGAAATTTAGGAAGTGATAATAATTTAGATAAAATGACATTTGACCCGGACAATATCTATAAGGCCCTACGGCCGGTCCCTGAGTTTGATGGGAACCCAAATGTCCTAACTAGGTTTATACAAATCTGTGACCAAATAGTGGCACAATACATGAAAAACGAACCGTCATATCAATTAAGTAATCTGTGTCTCATAAACGGAATTTTAAATAAAATCACGGGTCCTGCCGCCAGAACAATAAATTCTAACGGCATTCCTACAAACTGGCTAGGTATTAAAAACGCCTTGATAAATAATTTCGCAGACCAAAGGGATGAAACCGCCCTTTATAACGATCTTTCTCTCGCAACTCAAGGCAATGATACACCTCAAGAATTCTACGACAAATGCCAGACCTTATTTAGTACAATTATGACATATGTGTCCTTACACGAATCAGTTACAACCACGATAGAGGCTAAACGCGATCTTTACCGTAACTTGGCTAAGCAAGCCTTCGTAAGAGGGTTAAAAGAACCCCTCGGGTCACGTATTCGATGTATGAGACCCGAGACAATTGAAAAGGCTCTGGAATTTGTCCAAGAAGAGATTAATATAATGTACCTACAGCAGCGAAATGATTCCGTACCTGAGCGACGTAACACTCCAGCACATCCGAGCACACCACATAAGGTACCATCCTTAGGTTTTAATATGAACATGCCTAAAATGTTTAGTGTACCTACCCCTAGTCCAGCGTGGCCGAAACCATCACCCGTATTTGCGCACCCTTATACATCGCAACAGGCACCCCAATGGCGTCCGAACGCCCAGATTTCTCATCCGCAGCAACGCATGCTTACATATCCCACGCGTACTCAGCAAATGTTCCGGGCGCCGCCGCCAAATTATAATCCGAATAACAGTTTTAGATTACCTCCTAAAAATGTACCAGTATATAATGCCGGGCCGAAACCCATGAGTGGTGTAAGCCATTACGTACCGAAGGTATTACCACCAACCTTAACGGGACGCGATTGGAGAGTTCACGGTAATCCTCCGCCATCAAACTATTTTAAAAGTAGGGAGATGAATTTTAACGAAATTGCAGATTACAACGATTATAACGATAGTTATTACGGCGAGTGTTATTATGAGCCATTTACATATCCTCCTTATTCGGAATATTACTGCGACATGAATCCGGAATATGAATACGCTATCGATCAGTCTCAATACGATCATACAAACGCGAATAATGTTACCGACGCGGAAGCGCAAAGCCCGGTTGATAATAAGCAGGATTTTTCCGAGGACCGTTCCACGAAAGAACCAAGATAGAATTAAATCTACATTCCAAAAGGGAATTACGCTACGTACAAATAGCGGATCCCCCACTTAAGTTATTAGTTGATACCGGCGCGAATCAATCCTTTTTGAGCCCTGAAGCATGTGACAAATTTTTCCCCACTATTCCACGTGATTTTGATCCTTTCGAAGTTACTAATTCGCGAGGTACTAGCATACATGAACATTCAATTACCATCCCGCACTTTCAGGAATTTAATGAACAAAGATATGCGAAATTTTTCATATATAGATTCCATAATTATTTCGACGGACTTATAGGTTTGGACTTGTTAGAAAATTGTAACATAGATTTAAAGAATAATTTGTTAATTACGGAACATGCTTCAATACATCTCAAGTGCTATAAGTGTCGAAAATCGAACCCGTACGAAACGATCCCAGCCGGCTCATCCAAACTAATAAACGTACCGATATATGACTCGGAAGGTGACGTACATGTGCCCCAGCAAATAGTTTCTAATTGCATTATCCATGAGTGCGTTACTAAGGTCTCGGACAGAGTAGGCACGATTGAAATCGAAAACCCCACCTGTGACGATATTACTATTAAATTTGAACAACAACCGCGCATACAGGTATTTAATATCGAATGCATAACGCCAGGGCCGGATTCGGAACGTGTTAAAAATGTTTTAAATCGTTTGCGAACTGATCACTTGAACGTAGAGGAGAAATGCAATTTGGAAGCTTTGTGCAGACGTTACGCAGACGTATTCTATCTCGATGGCGAACCCTTAACGTTTACGAATAAAATTAAGCATAGGATTAGGACAACGGACGAATTACCGGTATATAGTAAAAATTATAGGTATCCATTTATTCATCGTCAGGAAGTTAGGGAACAGATTACTAAGATGTTGGAACAAGGCATTATTCGGCCATCCGATTCCGCCTGGAGCTCACCTATATGGTTGACCTATATGGTTGACGCTTCAGGGAAGCAGAAGTGGAGAATAGTTGTTGATTTTAGGAAGTTAAACGACAAGACCATAGACGATAGGTATCCGATTCCTAACATCACGGATGTTCTGGATAAACTAGGTAGATGCCAATACTTCACGACCCTGGACTTAGCATCAGGATTTTATCAGGTCGAGATGGACCCCGATGATATCCAAAAAACGGCTTTTAATGTCGAACATGGGCATTTCGAATTCTTACGAATGCCAATGGGCCTAAAAAATTCACCATCCACATTCCAACGAGTGATGGACAATGTGCTTAGAGGGTTACAAAATGAAATCTGTCTAGTTTACCTCGATGATATTATCGTCTTTAGTACATCCCTGCAAGAGCACATAGTAAATCTAGAAAAAGTGTTCGACAGGCTACGTGACTCCAATTTCAAAATCCAAATGGATAAATCTGAATTTCTGAAGTTGGAGACACCATATCTAGGCCATATAATTAGTCGAGAGGGTATAAGACCTAACCCTGATAAAATAGCGGCTATTCAAAAATATCCACTGCCTAAGAGTAGCAAAGAAATTAAACAATTTTTAGGACTGTTAGGTTACTACAGGAAATTTATTCCGGATTTCGCACGTATAACTAAACCGATGACTAAATGCCTCAAAAAGACCAATAAGATAACGTTTGACCCCGAGTATATCGATAGTTTTGAAAAATGTAAGAATTTATTAACAAACGATCCGATATTACAATACCCGGATTTTTCGAAAGAGTTTAATTTAACAACGGATGCCTCTAATGTAGCGATAGGTGCCATCCTTTCACAAGGACCGATAGGTTCAGATAAGCCCATATGTTATGCGTCCAGAACTTTAAACGATAGTGAACAAAAATATAGCACAATAGAAAAAGAATTGCTTGCCATAGTTTGGGCAACCAAATATTTTAGACCATATTTATTCGGTCGTAAATTCAAAATTCTAACGGATCATAAACCCCTTCAATGGATTATGAATCTAAAAGAGCCGAATTCCCGGTTAACTCGCTGGCGGCTCAAGTTAAGCGAATACGACTATACTATAGTCTATAAAAAAGGCAAATGTAACACAAATGCCGATGCTTTATCACGAGTCCAAATTAATAATGAGGAAACAGACTCGATGCTCGTAAACCCCTCCGAGAGACCACCTAGTCGCGCTGATTCGTCAACTGAGACAGCTCACACTAGTAATGAAAACCCGATTCTTGAAGTTCCCATTACCGATGAGCCGTTGAATAAGTTCCATAGACAGATTTGTTTTACAATAGTAGGTGATATTAAACGACGAACAACAGCCACAAAACCATTCGACACACACACCCGTACTCACATTCAAGTATCAGAATCCAATTTAGAGCAAGACGTAGTAAATGCCATAAAGGAATACGTTAATCCGAAAGTAAAAACTGCCCTTAAAATAACACCCCCATTAGGGATGTATTCCATAATTCCGATCATACAAAATAATTTTAAAAGCTCTTCTATGAATTTAGTCTTAGCAAAGACTGAACTAGAAGACGTAAAAGAATATTTAAGACAGCAGGAAATAATTAAAAACTATCACGAGGGTAAGACTAATCATAGGGGAATAAACGAATGTTACTTATCACTTTCCCGGCGCTTTTATTGGCCGAAGATGAAAGAGGAGATAAGCAAATACATTAACGAATGCACAATTTGTGGACAGTCGAAGTATGATAGAAACCCTATCAGGCCACAATTTAACATCGTGCCCCCAGCCACCAAACCCTTTGAAATAGTACATATGGACTTATTTACCGCTCAAGCAGAAAAGTACCTAACGTTTGTCGATTCATTTTCCAAGTACGGGCAGGCTTATCATTTACGCGACGGAACTGCAATAAGTATTTTACAAGGATTATTAACATTTTGTACTCATCATGGGCTACCTTTAACTATAGTTACAGATAACGGTACAGAATTCACGAATCAATTATTTGCCGAATTTGTAAGATTACATAAAATTAACCACCATAAGACTTTGGCGAACTCACCTAATGATAACGGCATAATAGAAAGATTCCATTCCACTATAATAGAACATTTACGTATATTAAAGTTAAAGCAAAAAGATGAACCTGTCGTGAACCAAATGCCCTATGCGGTATTAGCGTATAACAGTTCAGTTCATAGTTTTACTAAGTGCAGGCCTCATGATATCATACGAGGTCATTTTGACCCCAGAGACCCCCTAGATATAGACCTGACAGCTCATCTTATGCAGCAGTATATTTTAAGCCACCGGGACCAGATGAAAGTAGTATATGATCTTATAAATAAATCCACCACGGTAGATCGCACTAACCTAATGAATAACCGTAATAAAAATAGGGAACCGGAAGAACAGTATCAACCCGACCAACAAGTATTTATAAGTAACCCGTTAGCGAGTAGGCAAAAATTAGCGCCACAATACACGCAAGACACTGTACTTGCAAACCTTCCGATTCACATATATACGTCTAAAAAGAAAGGACCCATTGCAAAGTCTAGACTTAAACGTACATGTAAGTCATCTCGATTGTTACAGGATTCGACTACTACTAATAGTCCAACTGAGTCTGGCGGCCGACATAAGACTTGAGAGTCTCGACGATGGACCGGGCCTCTTACCATTTAATCTCGGACCCACAAAACTTATTACTCATTATCATTCTTTCTTACAGTATATTGAATTATCCGATATAGAGGACAGAATTGATTCTGTTCAAAATCAACTTAATTATTTTAGAAATAAATTAGACAATCATACACTAGCCCTGTTTGAAATACAGATAAGTTATCTTAGCAATAAATTAATAAAATTGAAGTCGCAATTAAGAGGATTAGAACCTAACCGCGTCAAAAGAGGTCTAGTTGACGGACTAGGATCCTTAATAAAGAGTGTGACCGGTAACTTGGACCATTCCGATGCTGAACGGTACAATCATGCTATTAATGTCTTAGAAAATAATGAACATAAGTTGTTATCTGAGCTGGACGAACACATAAGTCTCAATAAAAATTGGATGACGCAATATTCAAGTTTAATCGCACATATCGTTGATAATCAGGAAAAAATTAACAACACGTTAGAAATTTTATTAAACAGAACCGTTTACGCAGATTACACATTGATTAAATTTGCCAAATTTGCACAGTTGCTAACTATTATAGGCGATAACGTGAAGGATTTATCTTTAGAGTTAATTAAGTTAGAGAATACCTTAGCATTTATAAGTGCATCGAGCACTCATCATAGTATGTTAGAAATAGAAAATTTAGTTAATATAATAGGTAAGCTAAAATCCTTATACAACAAGGATCAAATATTGGACGCGGAGTTAAGAGAATATTATAATATAATTAAACCAGGATTCTATTACATAGATAAAAGAATAGTCATTATTTTTAAATTTCCCATAGTCTCCCCAGATAATTTCGAGTTGTATAGGCTTTCCATTGTTCCTAATAAACACCACCAGACCTTTATCCCTTCATATCCTTTTATGGCAACTAATGGGATAAGTTTCATGTACATGGAGGCTGAATGCCCGAAGTTCGATCGTCGACATCTTTGTGAGGAGAGCATCAATCATCAGCCCCGAGGCCATGCCGACTGTATCCAGAGTCTCATCGGAAACCAGCCCCTACATAAATCATGGCAGCCGACGGAAATCGTTCTCACCAGAGAAGCTATGGAGCAGCTAGATGATCAACACTATACAATCGTCATCCCTAAACCAACAAAGGCTGAACTGAAATGTAGACGCCAGGACTACGTAACGCTAAGCGGAAGCTACCTCGTCACGATTCCTCTGAAATGTTCGCTGCGCACCGACGAATTCACCCTTATTAACATCAATGGACAAATTAAAGGACAGCCGCTGAAAATAGCAAACATACCGAATGGCTACCTTACAAGAGATGATACCAGCATCCCTCATCTTGAACTAGCATCAATCAACTTGAAAGGACTACATGATATTGAAGATAAGATTCAAGCCCAGCATCCAGTAAATTTGGACCATGCTATATATCATACCACAATACCTCTCTACACTGTGGTACTAGTTATAACCGCAATAAGTATTGGAGTTACTGCACGCCGTTATCTCAAAAAGTCTAAAGGATACAAGCCCTCACTATCTGAAAAGGACACCCCATCCAGCGAGGATCAAATATATGCAACCCCTGAAACAAGAAAAATTCAGACATCCACCCCAGCAACATTTTCGCTCAACGTTCTCAAATAGTTGCTGATCTGAGGGGGGAGGTGTTACGTGCGACACACATACAAGGATTGCTGATGACCACAATGGCCCGGTTACCCAAAATCGCTGATGCTTCGTCGTTCCACATACGGATCAAGGCCGCGTAAACGCCGACTCCGCGACCTCAATTATTAGTTATAAGTTTACTATATATATATTGTTATTATTGTAGAAAGATATAATTCTTGTATCTAACATCGATCAAGAAACTAGTATCTAGTTAATAAATTAGTATTATAAAATTTTTGGTTTTTTTTAAGTCCTTCGGCTGTGACTAACGTAATTTGCGTAAGGAATTTGTTTTAGCTCGCTCCGTAAACATACTTGAGCTGTTTTGAATTTACATGTGGTTAATTTGAATAAATTTAGAATTAATATGTTTGAAATTGTCTAACTTTAAAGACTTAATAGAATCTCAATCTTTGATATTTAGGTTACTGCTGAAATTAATGTTGTCGAATTCAGCACGGTATTTACATATAACTTTCGCTGGCAGCAAATAAGGCGCTGTGATTTCCTTTGAGACAGCGGTCAAGTGGAATGCGGGGTGGAGATACTTAAAACTAAAAGTAATATCATACTAAAGTCTGTCAAGTCCGAAAAATTTCGAGTACTTATATGAATATCAGTCCATATTCAACCGTCTACTGGGCACAAGAGTTCTTATCACTTAAGAGAGTCAGTTAAGACAGTCAGTCTACCACAATTGAAAAGATAGTGCAGCCGGACTACTTAAACCTTAGAATTACATCAATTCCCCTAATGATTAAAATCCCGCTGAATTCTAAAATTTCAAACCGCAAACATCTCCATCTATGTCTGTTACTAAAATCTCCAAAATTTGCAGACACACTTAAATTCGAAGTCGTAACAAACAAACTCACTTTCGCACTAAAGATAATAATGGCATAAAATCTTCGTTAAAAACAGCACACGAAGATACTTATGGCCAAAAGTGTGAGCGGATACGTGGCGTAATAACGTGCTTCAGCTAAAAGACACTCGGTATAAAGTTGGCAATGCACGCTACAGTCGTTGCGAATGTCCTCGTGCTGAAATTAGCACTATTTAATTGCTCCTCTTGGTATTTTTTTAAGTCGAGATGTCTCTTTAAATGAAGATTGCTAGTTCGTGTACTTTCGAGTTAGTTGGAAGTTTGCGCCTGGGCTTTTATAGTTGTTGCAAGTTAACGGTACTATTGACAGATTTTATTAAGAGGTGTAAATAAATAAAACTCTTTTGACGGCTTCTTAGGAATTTGTGTTTGTTGTGTCTTCTTATAAATATTTGATTTGTATTGGTATAGCTTGAGTGTCGAAAATTGTTCATTGATCATCTAATGGTAGAGTATTTGTTATTGGCGTTTAAGGTATTTTAAGTTTTTTCATCATCATCATCATCAACCCATATACGCCCACTGCTGAGCACGGGTCTCCTCTACCATTGAGAGGGTTTAGGCCATAGTCCGCCACGCTGGCCTAGTGCGGGTTGGCGGACTACACACCTAAGAAATTCCTAAGAACTTTTAGGTGTGCAGGTTTCATCACGATGTTTTCCTTCACCGTTAAAGCAAGTGATAAATCAATGTGAATACACACATAACTACGAAAAGTCAGAGGTGTGTGCCTGGGGTTCGAATCCGCGACCGCCGAGATTCTCGACCGCGCGCCCAAACCTCGAGGCCATCACTGCTTCAAGTTTTTTCAACAGATATTGTTTTCCGTCCCTTACAATATCTATAGTACTCTCATGGCTATCCTAAAGTTCTAGTCTTAGAGCCGTTATCAGTGAGTTTAAGAAACACTGATATAAAACACTAAAGTCGCAGATCGGCGCAAAAGTTGTCGAAAAACTAAGATTTAGTAAGAGGACGCGTCACACTCGCCGTCCCTCCCCTGTCCTCCCAAGTCCGTCCTCTGTCCTCCGTCCCCTGGCCTCCGATATCGGAAAACTTTCCGCCAGATCTGCTCCTTTATCCCGTAACGTCACTTTAATAATATGTTGTTATGGCAGTTAGCTTGAAATGCATAAAGCGATAGTTGAAAGTTGGAAACTTCATTTACTTTGTATTCGAGTTTTATGACGTTATTTGCATAGTCCAACTTGGCTTTGACTTAGTACCTAGGTTTATCATTCACGATTACATTACTGAATGGACAAAGGACCTGGACGTTTTAGAATTATTATATTAAAATATAAATTATAATATTGAGGGAATGTTTTTTCCAGCTTGCATGGATGTTTATACAATATTTTCTTTAGCACAACAGCCATATTTCCATTACATTAAGCCATATAAGTAGAATATTGTACAATTAATCTAACTCTAGCCTGTACCTATCAGTAGTAGGAATATACAGTACAACAAAAACAATAACTAACACAGAAAACTATTGCAAGTGACATCGAAAACGAATCAATGAACACCATCCCGTTAAAGAAGTTTAAAAACTAATAAATAAACACGGACGTAAAGATGGGCGGGAATCGAATCGACACCAACTCGGCAATGGCGGAATATTTTAAAAGTCGCATTAAACGTCCCGAAGTGGCGTTCGGTGGAGAGCTCGTAAACTTTGCGCTTCCTCGAGGATGTACAAGTGTTCCACGGATTTTTATGTCTTAATTGTGCAACTTGAGCGAGTAGTTCCGATGCTAGAATGAACTGGTGAAGTGGAAATCGCGGGTTAGAATATAATTTTACCTTTATATAACGATTTTCTTGGTAAATTTAGTTTTTAGTTTGGAAGGAAGATGGATGGATTTTTCGAGACTAAAAAAGAATGTAAAGGTGATTGTAGAATGTAAATTTTAATGGAAATGGATGAACTTTTTTTAGGACTTGAATTAAGGTGATTTTAGAACGTCAAGAAGAATGGAAAAAACTAAACATTGACCGCACGAGGTACATCGTCTTCCAGAATTAGCTTATATACCGACATGTGTAGAGAAGGTTATGGATATAACGTCCTGAGGAATCTTGTATACTTGACCATAATTTTATTGTCTCTACCTTGTCAGTGGTCTATTTGGATCGCAGAATATTATATCAAGATCATAATATGTCAAAACTGCAGAGCGATTTTAAAAAGGTATATATTGAAACGAACCTTTTAACTAACAACACCATTGTATTATAAATTTCATATGTATATTCCGTAGACAGTATGATTTGTGTGTGCTCCTATTCAATACCTTTCTTTTAAAAAGGCAATGTAAAAATTCACTCCCATTCCTTCGAATGTAAGATATTATCAAATGCTCAATAGAAATATGCAAATGCGGAGAATACTACGAGCTAATCTAAAGGAGGCAAAAATTCTGAATGCCGAACATACCGGGGGTAGTTCAAAGGGATCACTTAAATACATCCCTTTTTGAGGAATGCCAAATTTATATGTTTATTTTAGATATTGTACAGGCTGTGCTGTGTTATGGATTAATATTATGTTCAAGGAAAAGATGTTTGCCTTATGTTTGATTGTAATTTAAGTCCATGGAAGATACTTTTGTTGATATAAAATGTTTAAAAATTTACTGCTTGTTGTGATGAATTAATTATAATTTCACTTTCAAAGTGTTTATCTAGACAATAAATAACATATTCCTCAGGGAATAAATTCTTGTTTAAATAAAAAAAATGTATCTCAACTTGAGCATAAATTCTGTCATCCACATCATCTGAAAAATTTTAAAGAAAATTACTACATTCTTGAAACACACCACTTGTCTCGAAAGACGTGAAAAATTCTAGAGAAACAACGGCAAGCCAAAACAATCAGCCTGTGTACAAGAATCTTCCGTGTTTAGACACGTAACGCGGGCGCATGGTTCGCCCCTACCTCCCCCGCCCGCCTCCTCCCCCTCTTCCCCTCCGCTCCCGTCCGCCATTGTGCGGTGAAGTATTGCAGCCGTGGAAAACCGTTGAAAAGTCCACCATTCAGATGCAAATGGCTTTCTGGCTGGATTTGCATGCGTTTAGCGGATACATTCGCGTACAACGCTGTGTTTTCAATGCAGTTTAGTTTATCAAAGAAAGCTTTGGCGAGCAATGTTTAAATTGATATTAAAAAATTCCGCCTTGCTCTACATGCGTTGGTGTGCCTTTGGGCGTGTTTTTATAATTTTTACAGGTTTTTCGCTTCGTTGTTTAAGGTTTGTTTGGGTTATGTAATCTTAGTTTTTGGTATAAGCAGATGCAGCTAGGAAGCTGCATAGAATTTTTGATGATTTTTGAAAGATAATTTCATCAAATAAAAGAAGAGCGTAAATTTCTATTGAAAATACGTTCTCTTTGAATTCAAACACAAAAAAATGGTCATCTATTCTTCTAAATACACACTTGTTTAGGCGATAGTCACGACCCTTTTGTTCTTATCATAAATATGAAAAAGGATATTAGCCTCCTAAAATCTGGGACCTAAAAACAATGATCAATTCTATAACATAGAAATCCTACTTTGACGAAAAACCTACGTATGTATGCATATAAACATTACGAGTTTAACAAGATTCTATCGTCGAAATGAATGCAATGCCGATGGAAAACAAACGATTGTCTTGCGTGTCGGCTTACCCGGCATTATTATTATTTAGGATACCGCTTACAGCAACCCCGTAATCGAAACCAAGTACTGCGGGCTACTTGAAAATTTTACGCTGTTATATTTTGGTAAAATTATTCTTTTGTGTCCATACTTAATTAAAAAAAAAGTAAAGGTATAGGTTGATGTTGA
Organism: Cephonodes hylas; assembly: GCA_030295005.1. Classification (NCBI taxonomy): domain Eukaryota; kingdom Metazoa; phylum Arthropoda; class Insecta; order Lepidoptera; family Sphingidae; genus Cephonodes; species Cephonodes hylas. The sequence continues at coordinate 11,077,406 of AP025376.1, read as the reverse complement.
CAACACACACATCCATTGTGAGAACTGGTTTATACAGGGTGTATTTAGACCGTGATCGAAAACTGAGGCAGGTAATAGCGAGGGTGATCACAAACCCAGTGGCGATATTAAAAATCCCGACAAAAAATAAAAATTTTGACGTTTTCCATACAACCATCGGTGTTAAATGTGATTTGTATGTAAAACCTCAAAAATTTTATTTTTTGTCGGGATTTTCTTTAATGCCAGGGGGTTTGTAATCACCATCGCTATTACCTGCCTCAGTTTTCGATCACGGTCTAAATACACCCTGTATATTGTTTGTATGTATGTATTATGTATTTGTATGTATGTGTGTATAGTGTAAACTAGGAATGTTTGCTCCGAAAGCAGCGTTTCGTACAATGCAGTGGTACGCGGGTTTCATTTGCACACGTCACGCTCCCAGACGGCTGCACCGCTCGTGGCTTAAGATAAATCATCCCACAGATAAATTGGACGGTCAGTTCTCGCACTTAGATCACGTGTTAAGAAAACGCTCCTGGATTTGAATTTGGATTGTGTGAAATAGTTTTTGATGTCCCTGGGGTAAAAATGGATGCGTATTTTAAATTTTTGTTTTGACAGTTGTGTGAAGATGGAAAGAATAGAAATTTATTGTAAGTGAATGCTGACTTTAGCTTTTGACTTGATAAGGTGTTTTTACGGGGCAGACGACGCAATATTTTATTATCTGTGTCATACGAGTAACCTTTACAATAATTATTTATATAGAAAATAAGACTTATGACAGTATCTGTAATATAATTTTTAATTAGTAATTAAAAAGCAATTTTATCATACTTTTCAAAACGTACTCAGTATTAGCATTGTTTTAAATATAACCTAAATAGCTTAACTCCTAATTCAACGCTAACTTACAGAAAAACAAAATTGCTCCTAATGCCTCTTCACGGGACTTGCTATTCCAAGATCAATCACAAAACCACAATAGACCAACCACAAATTCACCTTGAATCACACAAGCAATTCGAAATACAAACGGCTCCAGCCAGTTAGCAACACATCTTATTTCACAAATAAATCCAATATAGCGAATCTTGCGAAGGATCCGTGCAAATCTGGAAAAATAAATCTGTTCCCACAAAGACCGCACTTGTGCGCTTCGTAGGGATTTTTGAAAATTGAAAAATACCCGGTACCCGCGGAGGCGAGGCGAATTCCCGATATTACATCTCCAGGTCTGATTCTTGTCTGCTCGAGTGTTTGAGGGTGAAGAATGTGGTTTTGTGCCCTTTTTGTAGAACCCTAAATGAAGCTGGGGAAGCTCTTGAGCTGATTGGTCTGTAGGAGCTCTCGCGGATTTTGTAAACTAAATAAAACATTTGTGAAGTTGTTTATTAAGGTGTCTGTTAGAAGTTAATCGGACGTACGTTACTAAAACATATAGATTTTGTGATGAAACTATTTATATATCGTTGTATTTTTAATTTTCATATCGTCTTCATAAAGCACCCGGTACCTACTACAAAACAATTAATAGCCAAACTGAGACCTATAAAGGTTATCTTTTTTTATTGAATTATAATTATACAGCTTTGTTATAATATGCATAATTGATATTGACATGAGGGACATGAGTAATTCCTTAAAAATAAATTTCTTTTTTACTAAAATTTTTGCAAAAAAAAATGGTGATGTATTCACATCACCCTAATAATTCAAATAACGCGAAATACAAGCCTAAAATACGCAAAATACACGCATTACTACCAGAAATACACGAATAAAGGTCTTTAGGGCGCTAAACACGGGGCATTACTGGCACTTGAACATAAAAAGGTACAGTTTGGCGCGCGCTTGCATTATTAAGCGAGTTTATGGCGGCACGTCGCGGCTCTGTTGTGTCCGAGATGAGGCTACGCAAGATAAACGTGCTACAGATAGCTCGGTCAATGTTAGTTTATGGAATGTGCCTATAAATATTGAGGTATATTTTTTTTTATTTAAATTTATTGTACGTGTTTTTTACGTTTGCTGTTTTGTTGCTTTGTTTGATGGAAGGACTGACGTCGTGAATGAAACCAAATAAGCTAACATTATTATTTAACTGGCTTATGAGTACATACTCTGCTTGTTATTTAGCTAAGTATATTGTTGTAATGATAAGAATGCGCTAACTATAATGCCTATCATACTGATTAATGTAAATTATTTTTCTCACCAGCATCACTCTATAGTCCTATACATAATTAATTGAATTTTAAAATATGCGCGTAATACATAACACTCTATTTTCGTTCCACTAACACGCTATCAGATGGAATTGCGATCATAACGGCTATGAGCAAATGTATCCAATATTTTAGTGTTTTTTTTTTCTTACGTTATCCTAAAACTATTAAAAGTCGGAAAAAAACTTCCATTCCAATATTTTGAAGTAATGCATGGAATCTAAATAACATACATTCTGTTGTATTTGTTTTGTGTATAAAATAAGAGTAGGGTCGAGCTGTGAGAAATTATTGGCGACGCGTGTCCGAACCTCCGGACGTCCGAATATTAATAAAGCAGCTAATATATCACGCGCCCGACAAATTACATATTTGATAACGCACAATTATGGAAATTCACATTTTATATTCGTTCCCATAAAATTCGCCGACGTTAATTGCGCTGTTTCAATTTGGAGGATTAATTATTTCATTTTTAAATTTGTCTGGCAGTTTTGAATATGGAACCCTTTTATGGAACATTGCGATGTGGTTGGCTGTTTCAAAAATAATTGAGAAAATAATCCTTTTTTGAATTTGCTTTTCGCTTTAGATCAAATCATTGAAAAAATAGAATGTCACTAGTGATTTTTTAGGTCTGTAAATTCTCCGACTTAAAATAATATTTTGTCTTAATATAGACTGTATCGGTCCTCAGCGATGGTATTTTTATTAGCTGAAATATAGAAAGATATAAATAACCTCAATCTATAAAATACAAAACTTTCGAGAAATACCGAAATACCTACTTATTTAAATTTTAACAGGGAAACTTTGAATAAATGGACCTAGTTATTTCAAACATGGGGCAAAGCGTTGTTTTAGTATTCTATATCTGTCTATCCACCTCACAAGCTTACATTCACGTCATGATAGCACAGCACAGACAAATCACAAGCTCTTCATCAACCCATACACGCCCACTGCTGAGCACGGGTCTCCTCTGCCATTGAGAGGGTTTAGGCCATAGTCCACCACGCTGGCCTAGTGCGGGTTGGCGGACTACACACCTAAGAAATTCCTAAGAACTTTTAGGTGTGCAGGTTCAGGTTTCACGATGTTTTCCTTCACCGTTAAAGCAAGTGATAATTCAATGTGAATACACACATAACTTCGAAAAGTCAGAGGTGTGTGCCTGGGGTTCGAACCCGCGACCGCCGAGATTCTCGACCGCGCGCCTAAACCTCGAGGCCATCACAAGCTCGCAAACACAAAATAAATATTATACGAACTTAACACGACATAAACAACTTCACAGGGCGATGCTAGTATCGGTTAGGTTTAATTTAATTAAATATTTTAATTAATTCAGCGCCAAACGCGGCGTCCCACGGGGATGGCGCTGCACTCCCGGTTGCACCCCCTTATGTAAAGTCCTGATTATGTTAATTAGTGTGCCGCCTTTTATTTCTATCGTATATCGTCTAAGCTTGGATCGGAGATTTATTTTGATACTTTTGGGTATGGGTAGGTTTAACGGTATTAGATTAAAAAAAAATATGGTACGTGGCGTTGTTGACGAGTCGTGAGATTGCGAACCGAAAGGCCGTTGGGTTAGAACCTAGCACTGAGAAAAATGTTTACCACCTACAAACATTTTTTATAGGCCTGGATAATTTTAAAAAGCAGTGATGGCCTCGAGGTTTGGGCGCGCGGTCGAGAATCTCGACGGTCGCGGGTTCGAACCCCAGGCACACACCTCTGACTTTTCGAAGTTATGTGTGTATTCACATTGAATTATCACTTGCTTTAACGGTGAAGGAAAACATCGTGATGAAACCTGCACACCTAAGAGTTCTTAGGAATTTCTTAGGTGTGTAGTCCGCCAACCCGCACTAGGCCAGCGTGGTGGACTATGGCCTAAACCCTCTCAATGGTAGAGGAGACCCGTGCTCAGCAGTGGGCGAATATGGGTTGATGAAGAAGAAGAAGAAGGATAATTTTGACACTTAAAAGGATGTCGTAGGTTTTTAGACTCAAAATTTGTAACTTACAGTGGTGCCAAAACTAGGCACGCATATACTTAAGTTGTTATCGATTAGTGTCATTCAAGTAATTGTCGTGCTAACAAAAGGTTTCACCCAATTGTTACATAAAATTTTGAGCCTAATCTTATCGTTCTGATGGGAATAATGCTGCTATTGTGTCGACTGGAAACTGTAAATTACCTACATGTCTCCCAATTAATAATGGGTTTAAAAAAATAGTACTATTTTTCTCAGAATCTAATTTCCTTAGACGAACATTAGACATGTTTCTAACTACGCAGAAGAAGCGTCGAACAATATAGTAGACAACAAAGCAATCCAGGGGTGTGTGTGGGCACAATCCGAGCCACTCAGAGCCATTGCACGTAGTTTACAAATCACCCGCTAGATGCCGCCTTTAGTCGCTTCAGTTGTTTCGGAGCTGCAAATCTGCTCCGAATATTTATATATATTATAGCTACTATGTTAGTGTCTCATATATGTATATTATCTCATTATTAGCCCATATACGTACTGTTGCTGGGCATGGGCCTCCTCTACCATTAAGAGGGTTTAAACCTTAGTCCACCATGCGGGCCTAGTGAGGGCTGGCGGACTACACACTTATGAAATTCCTAAGACCTTTTAGGTGTGCAGGTTTCATAATGATGTTTTCCTTCACCGTTAAAGCATGTAATATTTAATTGGGTAAATAACACATAACTTCGTAAGGTCAGAGGTGTGTGTGGTTCGTAACGCGCCTAAATGTCGAGGCCATGACAGGTTATCTAACACTGTTTTTTTTCAATCGGATATCATAATACAAAGCGTGAAAGATGAGCAATGTGCATCTATTTAGACAACAAAGCAATAGGTACTCCCGCGGGTGTGTGCAAATTCGGTTCACTCCAGCCTAAAGCATAATTTACAGGTCTTGGACAGTCAGTTCGTCTGACATTTCAGGAGTCGCAAACATTATCGACATCCTGAATGTAAAAATATTATTTTACTTTATAGGAGCATTAATAAAACTAGTTACTCAAGTGCTACCTGCAAGAGTAATAAATTCGTACTTTGAACCTAAAACTTTTAAGGATACATAGTCTTTTTTCATTTATTTTTTCAACCTCTGGCAAGGTGGCTGGCAATAGTTGGATGAGGTGGGGCGAAGACAGATAGGAAATAAGAAAGGCTGTTGATGACGATGATTAATTAATTGTGGTGTCAGTTTACACCCCACAATATATTATTATTTTATAAAGCTTAGCACTTGACATGAAGAGAGTCGTGTGAAAAGAATTCTTCACACAAAGAATGGCTCTCGATGAAAACATAAACGGAGAAATCTAATAAAGAAGAGGCTTATTGTTGAAAAACAGATTGCCATGAAGCAGATGCACCAAAAAAAAAAAATATATAAAGCGGATGATGCCATTGATCCCAGAAATTTAGCTCGTAAGTCCCGCAGAACTAACGTCAAAACTACCACGTTGATAGTTTTTCAATTGAGTGGAAAGGGGATTTGATATTGCTGTCCACTTTCAGTAGTTAAATATTTTTCATTCTTCATTTTTAACAAGAATCTTGCACAATTCCCAGCCATCACAATACTAAAAATCTTACAAATCCTTGTAAAAACGCTTGAAAGCGACAGAAAAACGCAACAACAAAAAACACTACCCGCAAATTTCGAGTTACCACAGATTCGGAAGCTAGCGTCAAGTGCAGCTCCCGGCGTTAGAGCGAGGTGCTCTGATTGTAAAGAGCACTCGCAACTTTGACGCGATACCGGAGTTATGGAATAAATCACCTCTCGTTGCGGGAAATTGCTGACTTGTGCCCGCACGAGGCGCGCAGTGTCGTGGCACTGTATCGATACGTGCAGTGTCGGCTAGCTGGGTTTTTGTACACACTGCAATGTAGGGAGGCAGTTTTGTCGATAATTTTGAAAAATATCTCAGTCTTATTTATACAGTTTTGTCGATCATCAGTATCATCAATGAATGAGACTATTCGCTCGTGACATTACTGTCAACTGTTTAAACAAGGAGATTGAAGTAGTGTTGGAAAATTTATGGAGGTCATTCATGTAAATATGGGACCATTGAACTTGATTATTTTCGTAAACATTGGAAAAGACGTCGTATTGGCAATAAAATGGAACACAAGACAACGGTTATCAAAATTTAAATTATGACAAATACCGATAACGATGTTACATCAAATTATTTTTCACGTCGACAACTTGTTGTTTTCAATAGTTGTATTATATGTTCCATATTGACTGTTAACTATTCCGATACTACACTCGATACAACCAATCGATTAACTACACCGGGGCCAGCACTACCGCACACCACGTTCGCTCTCGCCGCGTCATCTAATTTCCGCATCTCCCGCCCGTTGCGGACGAATGCGTTGTCAAACTCTGCGGTTGCTCCTAACATAACACCCACAATGTACCTCCAGGGAGTTTCAATTACTTTCACTATTTATTGTTTTTTTGCCGCGACGGAGTAGAAAGGGGTTTTTTATGAGTTATAGTTTTGGTTGCGTTAGTTTTGAAACATAAACCCCTTAGTAACGGATTGATTGATTAATAGCTAAACCTGCAGGGACTTCAACAGATTTTACCATAAATATTCGGCGTAACATCAGTATGTTTGTCTTGTAACATATAAAAATCTTTGTAATAACGTCCTGTCCGGAGAAAGTTTACCCCCTGTGATTTTAAGGTTCTAGGATCAAAGACAATTTTGGCAAAATCCTATATTTTTTTACTCGAACATTTTAAGTTACAACACCAATTTGTATATGTCCGATAAACGGAAATTGACTTGCTACACATGAGAAAGTATATAGAAATATTAACACTTGTTATAGAAAGCATGCTTGTAAACCTTCCAACCATTCCTACACGTTTCGTTAATTCATAACCATCACCAACACCCCTTTTCCATCCACTACTAACCATATTTCCTCAGACTTCTCACTGGTATCCTACGAATTCAGAGGCAACCTAGCCTAGACTATACTCTTTACGCAACACTACCTATATATATATTTAAACGGATCACCGGATACATACATATTCAAGCTGCAAGACAACAAACTCACCAGTGTCAGTGATTGCAGCGTGGAATTCTCAATAACGTTAAAGTACATCGAACTGCAACCGAGAACGTTTGGCCACAGCTCTGTATCCTGGAGCCTGTGAACTTTACAGTATGTTTGAATTGCTCATGCGTTTCTATGCTTGGAATAACAGGACATTCGGTGTTCTATATTCACGGTGGTTCTAACGTTTTTTGACTGTGATACAATCGTTGGTATAGCACTCGAATATCAGGAGTACAGACTGGCGTAATAACAATAATTGCATGATTTTCTGACATCAAATTGTGTGTGTATTCTGAGATCAGCTTGTGTATTCAAGGTTAGTACATAGCATCAGGCAAAATTTTGGCGACTGAGTGATGTGCGTATATATGTATTTCTTTTGTTGCAATCGTTAATTCGGGGTGTTATTATAAATAAAATATAATTTTATAATTTTGTATTTGTTACTGTGGTAAACAAGTACTGTGGTAAATTCAATTTTTAGGTGCGTAGGTTTCCTTACGATGTTTTCTTTCATCGTTAAAATACGTGAACAATCATTGTGAAAACTCATATAACTTGGCGAAGTTAGTCAAGATTCTCGACCGCTTGTCTAAACTTCAAAGCCATCTACTTTGTAACAATATTCTACTTAAATTAACAATCTCCCTTTGCAATATCCCATAATTCACGTATTATGAATATGCTTCAGACTCATCAAGTACTTTCGTGATTATAGTAACAGTATAATCAAAAGTATATTTCGTATTGAATGGTGAAGCGCACAGTTTCGGATCACGTGTGCTCATCGCAGTTAAATGTACATCCGAAAATCGTAGCCGAATTAACATAAAACCCGGCGGGAAGCAATAAAAGAGTACACAGTAAGCTCTGTTCGCAGCATCCCGTAAATAAATGCAGGGTTGCCAGCGTGGATAATAATCCGATAATTATAATCCGACGAAACTGGAAGAAATGTGATTTTATCTTCTTGAAATGAGATGGACAATAGCAATGATTAAGAATTCAGTTAAGTGAATTTTTATGGTGTTTATGAGTATGTATAAAAACATAATAGGGAAGAAAACAAAAGGTAGTAACGCAACAAATAATGGCCTCTTACTTTCATATTAATGGATGTTGGGGTATAAATTATTATCCCCAGATGGAGTAAACATAAATATGTTATCGATAGATTACAAAGTACAAACTTATGTCAGGATACAAACTTGTACAGAAAAAAAGAGTTTTTTTCAAAACACGTACCACTATTCAAACGCATTGGTATGTTCCTCTACATTTACCCCCAATTTTCACTGTTCTTGCAGCCAATTATAATTAATTTAAAACGTAATTTCGTACTGGAAACATCCGGCAACCCTGCAAATTTTTGCACGGCTCCGTAACACCGTTTATATAGAGGATGATGAGCGAAGGGGCGCAACTCAATTAGCTAATGAAAATGTACTGTTTTGATAAATTTAAACGGAGCCCGCCGCGATCCGCTGCCCAGTTTCATTTACATGTTCCGCTCTTCATACAGACTTGGCTTCAATTTTTCTCAAAGAAACTGCTGCAAGACGTTTTTGTGTAGAAAGCAGTAATATGTTAATTAGATTGCAGGTAAAAAATTGTGTACTAGCATACTACATACATAAAAATGAAATATCTTTGTAAATCAAGAGATAAATAATAATCTTTCTTCTTCTTCTTCATCAACCCATATACGCCCACTGCTGAGCACGGGTCTCCTCTACCATTGAGAGGGTCTCTAAAATTCTCTCTTCTTAAAATAGTCATATGATGAATTTTCTATCACGGTTTTAAAGATACAGGTATAGAAACCAAATAAAATACCTAAGAAAGATTTAGTAGGGTATAAGTAAATATGTAATTGCATCTTTCGTCTGATGTTCATTTAAATTTATATACTCTAAATAATATTTAAGAATTCGTTAAAATAGCTACTATGACTATTGTCAGACTCTATATTCTGATAAGATGAGGTAAAAATAAAATTGATGAAAAATATATCACGACCACATTCTTGTATTCTTGACATGAACATTTGTTGAGTACGTGAATCAAGCGTTGGAAGAATTACCGTTAATATAAATGCTTCCTGACTTAAAATCTTATAAGAGCATCAGATCCACTCGATATCCGGAGTGCCTTTTCCTTAATTTGAGGAAAAAAAAATAATGTGAGAATATTCTTTTCAACACAAATAATACGCTTTTGAAATACTACCCTCATTATTTCAGTCATTTGTAGACGTTACGGGGCTCGACGAGTTGTTTCGTTTAAATTTACTTGGCTGCTTCAATTTGCGACAAAACCCTCTTAAATGTTCTTCCCGCGCGTCTTCACATCGAAAGAATTTTAGCCGAGAGCTGTGGATGGAGGCAGTTCACTTTATCATTTTGCTTTGTAACGTTTGGGTTCTTTTAATTTTTATTGAATTATTTAAAATCTGACAGATTTTACATGTATTCATAAGCACAGGTTAACTATGATGGCTATTCACCAATTTCATCATCTTATATTTTTCTTTCTTAATGACTTACAAACAAAAGAAAAAGTCCTGATGAAAAAAGAGCATCCATTGGTGGTCCGAGGCATTAGGAGATGCAGCTCGTGGTGGATGCAGAACAGTGGCACGTATATGAGTCTATAATGATAAAGAATAATAATTGCTGCGAATCTAATCCACCATAACAACTGATAAAGACTTATTTTGGTTTAGTCCCACTGTTTATCAGGGCGATTACTATTGTATAAAGGTACATGTGACTTTTAATGCAGTAGTCCAAGAAATATATAAAATCGGGATCGTATCACTAAACACATTCTCAAGACATTATCCAAAGTAGAAAAATCCTTTACTTTTTATATAATTGCATCTTATATTCGGCATTGGAATATAGCTCGTATTTCATTTAAATAGCTCGTACCGCTGCAACGCCAGATAAATGGCTCCATAACCCGTGCAAATTGATGGGCGCTTATGTTAAATTTCGAAGTTATAGTTTATCGTTTGTAGTGTGCTTGCTTTGAGGTCGTTTGAAAGTTATTAGCTTTAGATCAAGATTGACTCCTTTACGAAATGAAGTCTTAGTACTTCTACTGGATATAGATCCAGTAAGAATAAGTTCGTTGACTTTATTAAGACTTGATCTGATATCTCAATAATGTGTCATTTTACTTCTGCAACTGATGAGAATACCTATGCCTTTTCTATAACCCTCCGTGCACTACGTGGAGAAAAGTTACGTCCTGCACTATGTGGGGTTTCCTATACCCCAACATCAATATATTCTTTTACAGGGAATATCTACTCAAAGGTTATTTTATATGTATTAATATTGTTCCTAGACTATTAAGACATAAAATAAAAATAATTTTATTTACTTTATTCAACGTTTTTATTATATTTAGACTTTGTAACAAAAATAGTACTTTTTTACTAACTAAGAAGAGACCATCTTCTTTTGCTTAGCCTTATAAAAAAAAACTTAACTAATAACTGATTATTGCCTTTTATTTCAAGGCCTTATAAGATAAGGAACAATAATAAAATAAAAATAACATAACATAATTAGTTTTCTTAAGATCCCAGTAGGTTCAAATCTGCACAACTTTTGCAAAAAAAAAAATGCGTGCCCTAAGCATACAGGTGCATTGCACCGCTCGCAATCTTGCTTAATCTTTCGATATTTTCAACTATCGAATAAGAGCATCTAGTTATACATCTTCAAATGATCCAAATTGCTTTCGATTTCGGATAAATACAGCTAATCTGTGTCGCTCACTATGTATCACTATCAACCATATTATGTGCCGATAATATTTCATTTTTAGTCATACAACAAGCCATGAGACCTGTAAACAAATTCAATCGTTTAAGTAATAAAAAAAAAAAACAAAATAAATAAATATTTCGGTAGAAAAACAATAATTTTGAATATTTTACTACTTACCTTTTAGACGACGTCCCGAACTACATGGGGTTTGTGACACCCCGCTACACTTTGCGGGTGACTGTCCGCTGAACCTGCGACTTTACCACTAAATCTCTGTTACTGTACGATCTAGCAACGTCCCAAGTCCAGCTACACGAGGTTTCGCGGAATTCACGTGGTAGTTTAAAAAGATACAGCGATTTTTGATACGCTGGGGTGTGCTAAACCCCACGTAGTGCACGGAGGGATAATAGTGTTAGTAAGAGTTTTTAAGATGATCTGATATGGATATGAATTTCACGTACACCATTCAGTTCTGTGCCATACAAATATGTATATATACGCGCTGTGTTTCCGTCAATCAAAGTGACTTCATACTGCTAACATGACGTGTGCAGCTCTAGACGTATAGCCCCAAGGGTGACTGGCAGTCATATCAATGGTGATAGAATAAGCATCCCTTGCCCGATGGAGATTAAAAATTCATTTGCAGTCTTCACGTGATATGTTCACGATATGTTGCTGATCATCGTGTTTATGCCGTCTAGAATGTTATGAAAATCATCATCAGCCCCATGTATAAATGTATATCCGACTGCTGGGCACAAGTCTCCCGAACCTAGAGGGTTTAGACCTTAGTCCATAAGCCTAGTGACCTAGTACAAGCTAGAGATGATGAAAATATGACAGAATGTAATATACTAAAAGCCCATACAGTGATTTTCAAAGGTCTTTCCCAGTTTCGATGCCAATAGATACCCTCTATAACCAACTCCTCAGATTCTGAATACTACCAGCAGTCTGGCTGCAGGACTGTCTCCGAAGCACGCGGTGTCAGGCGGCGCCCTCGCTGTAAATTTCCCACGCACGCTGCCATAATTTCCGCCGTGCTCTACGCCGTATGCGTGGATTTTGAGCCCCCAATGACCGTCTTGTGAACGAGTATTGAATGCTTTATTATTTGTGTTAGATATTTTAAATGTTTGGGCGGTGTTGCGTTTATTTGGATTGTTTGGTGTGGGGGTACACCAAATTTACATAATGTGAATTCGATATTATTGGACACTTATATTTAAAATATCAATACAGTATCGTTAATGGTGTATCACGTGTTGTACATTCACTCAGCTCTTTAATTATTTTTTTTTGTAGATAATTAGCATTTCTTTTTTATTTTTCTATCACTTTTTTATCAAATGGACTAAATGCAAATTAGAAAATGATCTATTGGTTAATTCAAATCATGTTTCGTCTAAATACCTTTTTTCTAAAATATTATAATATATTATCCAAATTGAAGTTAACTGTGAAACATTGCCCAGTATTGATATATCACAAACGATAGTATCCACCAAAAAAATGTGCCCAAAACTTTGCAATAATATTTATAGCCACTCGACACAAGAAAAGCATTTATTTATAAGGAATGGATTTTTCACAGGAAACGCAATAAATAAACGGTGCCCTTTCCCGGCCGTTTCCCGGAGGAGAGCTTGTCGGATCCCAGAACGAATCTGCATTTTCTTCCTTACTTTTTTCCGAAGACTGCGAACACCTTTTGTGCTTTGGGACTTGATGCTATTGACTACACATCAAAATGGAAATTATACGTTGGCGGGAGGATGAAAAGTCGGGCTTTTCTTTTATTTGCCCTTTTATCTTTCATTAATCTTGGCTTTTTAATGGGATTCGAGTAATAAAATGTTAGGAAAATTTAATTAGTAAAATTGTAGGTATTTTATACTAAATTTGTTTCATTTCTTTTTAGTTATGCGTCAGATAATTTGAATAGTCGTTGAAATATTAAGTGACAGCAGGGAGTCAGAAAATGTTCCCGATCAGGGATAAAACACCAACATTCCGTGAAATCTAGGTGTAGAAAAATATTGCTACCAAGGTATAGTTAAGTGAAGTGTATGTATGAACAATGTACATATTATGTATAATGAAAATATTCAAAAATCCAGAAAACTTCAAGCTATTTAAGCCCACACTCATTTAATAAGTAAACCACTCCGAATAACCAACTCAACCATCGTGCTCTACTCCGAAAGTAATAAAACTTATAAAATAAATCATGTCACATGATTATCGCGGTAACGTGTTTACTTACAGTTAATCCGGTCCAAGCCTCCATTCACTTGTGAGAATGACTGATAACATTTCGGAAGGGTTGACTGTCTTTACATCGTACGATATATCGTAAATAAAATATTTTTCAACTGCTTTTTGGGCTTACGATAAAAAAGTTTACTGAGATATCAAGGGTTCAATCACATGTTAGGTAGTTTTATTAATTTTTGCTGAATTCTTAGTACAAGAGTCTTATAGACACTGACAACTATTTTGCCTACCCCTTTCTGGGCCTAAGTAAAGAAATTGGGCTTTCACAGTATACATTTCAATTGCTCCTAGGGTTGCGTTAAAAAACCTTATGATAAATGCAAAAACTAAACAGTTACATACATTCTTCTTACTCTACTACAAATCTGTGACGCGGTCTTCAAGAACTACGATAATGTGCGGCCATATTATGTCTTCGCACAAGGGTCGAATACTCAGCACTTCATTTGAGTGTGGTTTTTAAATCTAATGGTGTGCTTTTTCTCTTGTTTACACTATAATCGGTATGCGTTCAAGATGGGAGTTCGAGATCTATTTCTCAGTAAACTGTCAGAGTCATCTTGCTGAGCTAAAGTATATCTATCCTTATATATATATATGTGTGTATGTGTATATATATGTATATTATTATTTATATATATATATATTATATTCATAGCTATGTATATTTTTATGAGTTTGTATGTATGTATGTATGCATTTATGCGAGTACTTTTATCTTTCGTCTACACTAAAAGTTGCTTTCTACACCAACCATGCTTTATCTCTCCACCACTCTAAGGTAGACTGGCAGAGAATGCCGCATGGCATTAAGTCCGCCTATATACTGTTGTGTATATGAAGCTTTATAAATAAATAAATAAATAAATAATCAACAAGAAAGCAATATTAATGATATGAATTAATACATCTATTCAAAGAGTAACCATATTTAAATTTCACGATACGGTTACCAAATAGATACTTCTTTTATGTAGAATGGAAATATCATGTGCAAACCGCATAACATTTCTAACATTGCATCCGATATTGTGTCGTGTCGGTAGTTGTAAAAGCGACAAATAAGAATCGGTTGCAGCACACAAGGCGTGTGTAAGTGACTTTCTGTGTAACGAGTGCCCATGGCCTTTTTATGGCTCAGAGTCCGCTGCACAATAAAGAAATTACACACACTTGCTTTGTGCTAGCCTTCTGTATGATATACGGTAAGACATTGTATGCGTGTTGTATTATTTTTCTGAAATGCTGTCAAAGACAAAAGTTTCTGGGACAGTAGAGATAAAGGTGTGCTGGAAACACTACCAAGCACTGAATTTAGTCCAAATAAAGTGTTGATTAGTAAAGGAAGAAAGGATTATGAGCATTTCCCAATAGAAAATATAACGACAGGCAGGTGTTAGCCGGGTATGTACAAGCCGATAGAATAACAATTTTTTCTTCAAAAATCTGACATTTAGACCAATAATTTCGGAATGAGCAACAGCTACATACATGAGTAGCGCAGTTGGTTATTTACTATCTTGCAAAACGAGAGGCCGGAGTCCGTTACCCACATTGAGACATTTCCTGCACCGAGACAAAAAAACTTTGTGTGATCCACAAGTATTTGTTTAAGGTTTGGGCGTTTGTGAGGCGGAACAGTAGTAGTTTCTGATACCCATTTCAGACTTGTATTTTAGTGTAGGGTCAGAAAAATGTGACAGTTGTGTGTATTTATTTATTTAAGTTTCACAATAGTCTATAATAGCACAACTGATAACTTAATCAATTTTTCACATCACAACTCATTCACAAAAGGAGTCAATTTTGAATATAATAAATCACAATCCGCGCAAGTTGACTTGAACTGAAAGCCCTTTCGAAACCCTACGACTTACATCCTTAAACCGCCCTCCATGGCTTGTAAACCGGCTGAAAGGGATCTTGATATTGTTATTTTCCACTTGGTAACCGAGGTTTCGCTGAGCCCCGAGATTTCGCATAATAGCCATTTGATATTGGGATTTCTATGAAAGAACTGTGTGATTTGTTTATAGAAATGTACTTTAGTGTTTGATATTCATACCTTTACGCCTATAAGGCGGAGGCAGGCGTAAAAAATACCAATATCTCTTTGCTGGTAATGTGTGTGTGTGGTAAGTCTCTGGCGTTAAAGAAAATTCTGACAAAAATTTAAAGTTGTTAGGAAAACGTCAATTTTTGTCATTTTTTAACGCCAATGGGTTCGCAATCACCGTATTATTTTAGTAAATTCTGTTGAATTAATGTGTTAATTGAATAAATATTAATTTGTGGTTATTAAAATTACCTTATGGTAATGTTGATTACGTTAGCAGAATTTAATATAATCATTGCGTAATTGAAATACAAATAAAATAAATCCAATGTGAATTATGAGCATCTGTACAGAGCTGAATGCTGATGGATTTCAATCAGCAGATTAACGTTAATCGACTAATGAGTTGGATAAAAATAACTCTGTGTTTACACTAAGCTGGTAATTCATTGGATTATTTGAACAGATTAAATCAACATGCCTACATATACATAAATTTATTAATTTATTTAAAGAGTTAAAATATTTTACAGTTATTTTTTAAGGTCCATTTACACGAAAACTCACGCATTTAACCTTAAATTTTATTTGTTCACAATTTATTTAATACAAGCTTATGCTTGTTTCCCCGAATGCGAAATAATTGCACTTTCGAATCCAAATTTCGCCGAATTTGTATGCATTACTCGTTGAACATATAACTCAAAAGCACATAAAATGCCCATGGAATTCATATAAAGTTCTTATTACTCACAAAAGAAAGGATATGTCGTGTTGATAAGTGTAAAATTGGCTGGCTTACTGTAAACCAAACAATAAAACGCGCATATAAGTTGGTCGTATTTTTTCTGTGTCAGTTACTCAAGTGAAGAGCGGAAGCGGGACCAAACACTGGTAGTTTCATAACAGAAACTTAAAGACAGCAGTGGTATTAGTGATTTTTATTGATTGTTAAGAATTAATGTAAATTAGTTTAAACAATGAAACCAAAAATTCAAGTGTTTCAATAGCCTAGTAATTTACGAGTAATGTAATAGTTTTCAAGTTTTCCATTTTCAGTTTGTGGACCATATTTTTTCAAACTTCACGCCTTTCCGCCGTCACTAGTAAGTCTTCTTGTATAATTTATGTTTAAGTAGTTTTTAATGACTACTTGAATAAATGTTGTTACATACGTTTGATAGCAGTGATGGCCGTGAGGTTCAGGCGCGCGGTCGAGAATCTCGGCGGTCGCGGGTTGGAACCCCAGGCACACACCCCTAACTTTTCGAAGTTATGTGTGTATTCACATTGAATTATCACTTGCTTTAACGGTGAAGGAAAACATCATGATAACACCTGCACACCCTAAGAGTTCTTAAGAATTTCTTAGGTGTGTAGTCCGCCAACCCGCACTAGGCCAGCGTGGTGGACTATGGCCTAAACCCTCTCAATGGTAGAGGAGATCCGTCCCCAGCAGTGGGACGTGTATGGGTTGTTGAAGAAGATATACGTTTGATATGAAATCTAAAAATTAATATAGAGATAGTGACACCTAATTTTAAATATCGTTTTTTTATGCAGTGCTTTCTTCTAGTCGTACCAGCATTAGAAAATGTAAAGAACTATTCATACTCCGCTTTAGCTTATGCCTTGCCAGAGAACACAGACATAAGGAAAAGTATGAAATAACATTGGAATATATCAACGGAACAAACTTATAAGGAGGCAGTGTGGGGCTCGAAAAAAATATTCTACATATTGCAGCCATTCGGAATTAAGAGGATTCTAGATCATTTCAGATTTTATAAATATTGTGCATTTGTTTTTTTTTCTTTTAACAATTAGTTGATACTTACACATTTACGCCTGTATCCAGTAACAAGGGTAGGCAAATATGTATTCTTTTGACCACGATTGCCTGATGTTTCATATCTTACTTAATTAGGGGGAAGCCTATGCTGGTTTTTGGCCATATATACATTTTAGAGAAATTTTCAAAGAAAAGAAATTGACCCACAATTGAACCTAATACTGAGTTACGGGGCAATATTTAATCAAATGAGTCATTAATTATAGCTTCTGTCAATCCATTTTTACTTTTCTTAATCTGGTATGGTCACGTATCCACAATTTTTTTTTAAATTGTTGGTCTTGGTATGCACAAAATATAAAACCTTATACCAACTATGAGAATCTACACAATTTGCCTTTTATAAATAAAAACGTGTTTTACGAATAAAAAACAAGGGCCGACATCTTGCAAACGGACACTTGATTCCTGTATAAGAACCGATGAAACGTCCATATATTCAGGAGTGGTCCGAGCGCCAGATTTATGGTAATGCCTCGCCGGAGTACCGACCCGTTAAATTCTTACTTTCACTACGGTTATGGCTTGTCATTCCTCTTAAACATATTTTTGGGAATGTGTATTTGGTTATATGTGTTAAGAACGTTGCCTTTTTTCTTTACTTTTTGTAGTTCGCTCGATATTTAGCTTTCTGTATAGCAATCAATCAATCAGCCTATCGCCGTCCACTGCTGAACGTAGGCCTCCCCAAGAAAGCGCCAACCATCCCGGTCTTGAGCAGCCCTCATCCATCCGTTACCCGCCACCTTTCTCAAGTCGTCGGTCCATCGTGCTACAGGACGTCCCACACTACATCTGCCTAAGCGTGGTCTCCACTCCAACACTTGTCTGCTCCACCGGCCGTCCGACCGCCGGCAGACATGGCCGGCCCACTTCCACTTCAGCGTACTTATCCTGCGGGCAATGTCAGTGACTCCGGTTCTCTGGCGGATGACTTCATTACGAATTCTATCCGCCAGAGTAACTCCAAGCATCCAAGGGCAAATCCCTTCTGTATAGCACACTGTACTTACTGTTAGGAGTTTAGTCCACCAATTCGCATCAAGCCAGGTTGGAATAAGGTCAAAGGAATCACCTCTTTTACATTTTACTTAACCATAAGACATTTTTATCCTATAAAATGTAGAAAACCTATTAAGTCAAAGGTCATCAAAAAAGATTTCCATACCAATACAAACGGTTATATTATGTCCTCATCTTTGGATTCTGAATACTTCAATAGTAATAAAGAACTGTGACCATTAATCTTCTTCTTCATCAACCCATATACGCCTACTGCTGAGCACGGGTCTCCTCTACCATTGAGAGGGTTTAGGCCATAGTCCACCACGCTGGCCTAGTGCGGGTTGACGGACTACACACCTGAGAAATTCCTAAGAACTCTTAGGTGTGCAGGTTTCATCGCGCTGTTTTCCTTCACCGTTAAAGCAAGTGATAATTCAATGTGAATACACACATAACTTCGAAAAGTCAGAGGTGCGTGCCTGGAGTTCGAACCCGCGACCGCCGAGATTCTCGTCCGCGCGCCCAAACCTCGAGGCCATCACTGCTATAAATATTAGATAGATATTGTATGCACAGACACATATCTTCAGAACTTCATGTTAAACTACCGTTCATAACGCATGTTCAACATTAAGAACTTAGTGCAAGTGCAGTAGTTTATCACTTCGTTAGAGTTGAGAGGAAGCTGGGTTTCAACAAGTTACGTATCGATTCTAGATTCTCGTAAAGATTAAAGAAAATCTATGGATGTTAGCTGCACTGGGTTTCTTTTACTATGGTTCCAGTGGTGGGGATTGAGGTTAATGATTTTTTATGTAATCGTATATTTGTGAATTGTTATTATTAGCTGTTTTTTATACAAGTTTGTTGGTCGAGCGGTATATACGTGTAGCGTACGATTGAAAGTAGCCAAGTTTGAATCCCGGATCGGATCATATGTTTTTGGGTTTGTACGTTAGAATTTCTTTTCTACATTGTTTTGACTCTACGTCTGATAATGTTATCAAGATGGGTTCGGAAGACTTCTATTACCTTAGTCAATCAGTCAACACACACAATTAGGTCTAATGTAGGGATAAACAACACAATGGCACTTTAAAGTATTTTGCAATTGCGTATCACCCTATTTATTACATAGGTCTTAAACGAATATATACGTATATAATGTGGTAAATATTGTTATATAATGTAAAATACTTATGCAATGTGGCTATACTTTTTCCAATCAATATACATGAATCCAACAAAACTAACCTGCAAAATACTCTACATACCCATGTGGCTTGAGCATTTGTATTTCCAGTAAAGATTTGTTATGCAAAATCACCATATTGTTCGTTTCCCATTCAAAAAACCGCAATCAGGTAAACTACGTTGAGAATGACGTACAAATGTCCACGAGGGTCCCAGGAGTTCTCTAATCCGCAGTTTCGGGACTCCCGATGAGTTCGCCGAGAACTACAACCCTTCTGTGAATTTACATATTTTCGTATGTAGATGACTGTATTCAGAGCTCGTGCAAGATTTTTACGTCTTGTTGTCACTTGTTTCTTTTGTTGATAAGTATTTGTCCCAAGTTTTGGAGATGGGGAAAATACCTGATGTTTCTTTTGTTTTTGCGCGTTGGTGTACAGAAAACTGTGTAGATCATCGCTGTGTTAAATCCGTAAGTAGGTTAATATTAAAGTTTTGTAGTAGAATCATTAGTCGTATTGCTTTTATCGTAAGGCTAACGTGTAAAATAAAGCAGCGAAAATAATTAATGTTTCTTATACAAATCAAGGAAATTACATAAAACTTGTCATGTCACGTAACGAATGTCTTTTAACAAAATTCCAGAGTACCCCTCATTTAATTTGACAAGAAAAGGCAATTAAAATAATAAAGTTATAAAGAGTTTTGATTTAAACGTAAAAGCTAGAGTCCCGGGTTCGATTCTTGGGTGTATGACAACAGTGTTATTGTTTATTTATTATTAGAACATTGATAGATTAGAGAGATTTAGCCCAGTCAGTCTGTTCTCCCTACGTGGCCTGCCTAGGCGTTCAAAAGCTTATGATAAAAAATAGGGTTCGTGTCGACTAATCGCATTGCCGGATCAGCCATGATAGGTGAGCCTATATGGAGAAGCTGATGGATGGGATCATTTTCAAACAGGGGTTAGAACTAAATTTTAGTTTAAGTCGTTGTCACAGCCTTCAAGTAATTTGTTGAGATTTTTTTTTCTTGGAAATGGTGCCGAAAAAAGTGATCTGATTTTGGAGTAGAATTAAAATCACCAATGGCGACATTTATAAATATACTCCATGGCTCCATACACTTTCTGTATGTAAATAAAAGACAAAAATGATGTAGGTATGTCTATTAATTTCTTTAAGTTATCAACTATAATAATCATTCTCAATTAGATAATTTTTTTATTCAAGTGTATTTTTTTTTAATAAAATTTTGCAATATTTCCCTATTACATACCCAATTGCGAATTTCCCCACTTTACTCATCTCAGGGTATTCAAAAATGGTGTAGTAAATTGTGTTAACATGCAGAATGGGATGTCGGGGAACAATGCATGTCGCCGCACAATGAATGGGGCTGGTAGAGTTGAAAAGTTACCGCTTTGTTGTGCTCACTTTGTGCGGTACACGTGTATTGATAAGAGATGTGAAATGTATTGTCTCCGAGATATTTTGTGTATCAAGCGGTTTTGGAATAGAATTTTGAATATTATTAACCAGAACCCCAATGAAGTCGAATTAAGAAGTACTGTAATCCCTGTTTCATAATGTGCAGTGTCACTTTACAAGCCTTGTTTGAATTAAAAAGAGTAAGTATTAATTTTGACAGCCAAGTGGAGCAGTTGGCCAGAAAGTGAGGCCGCGGTTTTGATCCCCGCATAGAGACGAATGTTTGTGTGATCCAGAAAAACAATTTAAGGGTCTGATCGCTTGTGAGTTTGAAAAGTCTGTTGTAGTTTTACGTTGCAGTTAAAATATGCTAGTTCGGCTGTAGCAACTGTATTACAGACAACATAAGTAGCATTACTTTTCTGTGTTTTTCAGCGAGTAAAATCACCGTAGAATTAATTCAGATGTGGTAAAAAAGCACCCACAGTCAAAATTGGCTATATTTTTAACACCAACCACATTTTCCTGAGAACACGCAGTATACAAAGGGAGCTATCTAGAACCCGCGTATCGGCTAGACAGGATAAAATGCATACATCACTTTAACGGCGCGGAAAAAACGCGCGAACAATACCCTGACAGGCGATCCGGCGCCTCTATGTATATTTATATGTATGTGTGCGATTTATAGATATAGCTAAGGTCAAATATATTGGAAGCGAGAGATATGCTTGTGGTTGCCTGGGGATAGCTAGCTTCTGTTGCGTACCTTACTCATAAATAGGTAGGCAGGTAATAGTTAATTTAAGTACTATTTCAACATGCTTTGTCTCGTTTTCTCTAACGATATAAATCAGACGTTAGAGCAGGATAAAGCATACTTACTTTTTTAGTTAGATAAAACGTATTTGTGGTTGTTTAAATTAGTTTCGCATTTTAAAAGTAAAAGTTTGTCTCATCATTGAACAGCTCATATGAGAAGAAAAAATTTTACTTCTAGGCAGCTGCAATGACAGTGACGAGTACAAAACATAAGTATTAATTGAGGTACATTCTGCTCTATTTCAAGCACACTCTTAGGGGGAGCCCTACCTTACCTTCTTAAGCAACCGATTAATTAAGCTAAAGAAGATCGGGAGCAAAATGACTTTGCAAACCATACGAGATAACAAACACTGAATAATTTGTTAATGACAATAATTCAGAAACTATATTATTTATTTCGAGGTAGTTAATACACTTGCCATTACCTGTCAGCGCGTTCATTTCGCCGTGCCGTCATAAAAATACAAAATTCCACTTAATGAATATACGCAGCCAACAGTTCATTAAAACATTTACCCTTTTATGATTATCCACGGAGCTCAATGGAAGGATAATGTATTAATATAATTTGGCAACGGCCGCGTGTTTTCCATTCGTGTGCATTCCCCTGATAAGTTTAACACCTATGCGATAATTGATTTTAGCTACATTTAAATAAACTTCGTCATTATGTGCTTGAGCAATGGATTGTGACGTCATGAGCTCGATTTCACGGGACAAACAGTTTTAAAGGTGGTTTCAACAGAAATATTTTTGGTGTCATATTTTTTTCCCTGTGTTTTCTTCCCCGCACAACATCTTTGTGGAATCAGCTTTCCTCGACGGTATTTCCAAATGGATACGATATAGGGACCTTCAAGAAGAGAGCCTATACTTTCCTCAAAGGCCGGCAACGCACCGATAATCCCTAGGGTATTGTGGGTGTTCATGGGCGGTGATGACCACTTAACATCAGGTGGCTCACTAGCTCGCTTGCCTCCTTTTCTATAAAAAAAAAAAAAAAAAAAAAAAAAATCTGTAATTCCTAAAAGTAAGGCAAAAATATATTTCTGCGCCGCATTTCAACAGGCATGTATCAGTCCCTCGATATACTGGTAGGAGGCAAAGCTTATTGGTGTATTCCAACTGCAAGTTGCTACTGGGGATATCCTAATGAACTTCCTTAGAACATTTTGCCGAACCCAAAAGTACGATAGGCAGTTTTGAATTAGAAAGTAAATAAAAATTGAATTATTTTCTACAAAATAGTGACTTAAAAAAAAAAAAAACTAATTTGATTTTGATATAAGCATTTGACTGTAAATCATTAGCAATATACTTTCTTCAATATAATTCATTACTAAACTTCCACAGTAACCTTCTTAAAATTCTCCATTGTAATGATTACGCGAGAGTATTTCGGGAACTCGACAGCTGTTTTTTGTCACCGTAGCTGTAGGCCCGTCATGATGTGCGGTTTGGTCGGAACTTTGGAGGTTTTTAACTTATAGCAGAGGTAAGGAGGAGAGGACAGCGATTTTTTCTTTTTTACACTTTCACATAAACAGTAGATTCACATCTAACGGTATTAGCAATGCTTGGTATTTTTCCGTTATCTGTAGTGATCAAAACTAAAAGAACAAAATTTTTGGTGGTAAGATACTCTGATCTACGTGTAAGAAACCGGACAAGTTACAAGAGATGTCAAATATGCCATAGTGAAACTTTCAAGTGTGTCGTGTTCTGGAATGAACCCAAATCTTTACTTAAAACAACCAGCAAACAAAAATAAGACATAAAGCAATAATTATTAAGTCGGAATATTCAAAAACACCTCAGACAAATTCAAATATACACAAGTAACATAACAATACAATTTAAAAGCCACATTACCGCAAATCGCTCCCTCTTATGCAATAACCCTCGGCCCATGCCATAACAGGAAGCGGTTAGACCGGTGCCGAATTACGCTCCTTGTTCGAAACGATAATGTTCCAACTTCGGCCGTGACAGCTTATTTTACTTTAATTTATGTTTTTTATCTTTCCTGCCGCCCCCACAAGTACTTTTAAGGGACGTTAAAAATAACTGTAAAGTTTTATCTTTGCGAAGTAACGAAGTGTTTGGTGACTTTCGAGGAATTAAATTTAATAATGACTAATTAATTATGCGGATAATTAAGTTGCAGTTATTATAGCAATCAGTACAAAAGCTAAAGGTATGATTCATGTATTGATAGATTTATAACTGTATAACCTAAGAAGAGAGACATTTTAAAGTTCTAATGTATTTTTATCGTACTTCGACGATACTTTTTACTTTCCTCAAGCCATTTTCTAGACTCCAAGCAAAAACATCTTATAAGATTTGAATGAAGTTCCAATTTTTTTCCAATCAAATGAAAACCATTTACTTGCGGATATGGGTTACAAATAGTTCTTATATTAATTTGTAAGCTACTAAGTGTTCGTATATAATTAGTATTATTATAATTAAATCTATTACAAATAAATATAATACACATTTACGTAATCACGCCGCATTCTAACTATTCTATAGCACGGCTTTAGTCAAATGAATATTCAAAAGCCAGTATTAAATTATGGCCTAGGATTCTTTTAGCGCTTCACGGGTGAAATTTCGCGAATTGCATGAGTTCGAGACGAATTAAAGCGCTTTTAATTATGATACGAGTAAAAAAGGAATTTTAGCACTAGCGGGCTTCCTCCAGGCAATGAGTGTACAGTAAGGCATTTATTTATATTATCCTGTTGTTGTCCATACTTATTTTATGTACAATGAACTCTCTTTAACCCGTTACCGCCGAGAGTTTTATCTCCACCAAACGATTTATCAGGCCACAACTTCTAAATTACAACTATCGTCATTATAATTCGCCTATATACGAACTAGTGCTGGTCAGGACCTTTGTCTTCCATTGAGAAAGTTCAGGCCTTAGTCTACCTCGCTGGGTTAGTGCAATTTGTCGGACTAATATTCAAATTCTAAATACTCATACTGAATCTCATTTTCTAGTCGTACGTTATCTAAAACAATTAAGCCTAACATGCCGCACTGTGCTCGCCGCACTGTGCTCGCAGCACATGCTAAGACCACAAATATAGGCGCTTGTTCTGACAAAGAGCGTTCGTTCCGTTCCCGGGCGAGTTGTTTAATTAGTCATGAAATTTCATTTGCGCCGGATAAAACGGTGGCCGACCGCGGCTGTTTTCTAAACTTATTGCACAACTATTCTGTTTTAGCTCGAGTCACGTTGTGCTGAATTTGGAATTGAGCTTATCTGCTTGATGAGACGCTAATGTAAGTAAATGGATAATTCAATGAAAATAGTCAGGATGATATGGTATTAAGATTGGTATTGGTAAGAAAATTAAGCGCGCAGTATCTTGAAGAGCGAGATATTTTTTGTAGTTCTGTGTAGGGCCTAATAACTGCAACATATTTTTGAACCATCACTCGGTTCATAAAGCAGATTTATTCAAAAATATCTGGCAAGAAACTATTGTCGCTCTTTTCAAAACAATTAAGAACACGATAGTTTTAAATATTACCTAAACATGAATAACTAAATCCAGCCCCACAAAACTGCATATGTTTACTTTCATATAAAAAACGCAATGTATGCAAATCTAAGCAAAGAGCCGGCTAGGAAGGCGGCCGAGTCAGATAATATTTATACACTCGCTAATTGCCCCATTTGTTTTAACTTCTCCAGTGCAGCAAAATAACTGAGATGGTACTTGATAAATATGCAGTGTTGTACAATTAGACTTTATACTAGTGAAAAGTATTTATTTAAAACTTTATTGTACACTATTTATACTATAAGGGCTACCCAACATGTAGTGTACATGTAATATTAATAATATATTGTAAGGTAAACGTGAAAAGAAATTATAATATAAGCGCTGTTCCCCACTCAAACCGGTTCACTACTACACCGGACATCGGACCGAGTGGACGGGCCAGACGCTGTTGAGAGTAAGCGTTTGTAGTTTTATTTATACGAACCAACCTGATACATCAGAACACTACACAACACAATAAGACAAATTATCCCAGTGGTGGTTTTATCGAACATAACAATTATTTGACATGACATGGAAACGATGACTAAGAGAAATAAAAGTCTGTTTATCATCATCAAAACCAAACTATTATACATCCCACTGCTGGGCTCGGGGCTCCACTACAACTGAGCGGGTTTAGACCTTAGTCCATCACGCTTATCTAGTACAGAATGGCATAGTGGCCGTTCAGGTATAATCTTACACATACATACATATTAATTTAAAACTTATTTGAAGTCCGATTTTTAAAGGCACCTAATAGCTTTACTATTTCTGTAACCAATTATCACTCACTACGACCACTTCTACCGCTACCAAGCACAAGCACTACACGGTACCAATTTGAACCCTCGCTAATTCCCTTCATTCCACACTCCAACATCGCTCGAGTAGTAAACATTAAAATGCAAGCAATTACTCTCAAAAAGCGCGAAACAATTACGCAATTGTCTAATACAATCCCCGCCACCCAGCCCACTTTTGGCACAATTGAGGCGATAAATAAAAACGCTCTCGATTGCCGACCCTCGTCGTCTGCGCCGGAAGTCGCGCCTGCCTGCCGCGCAGTGAATCATGCACTAGTAAGATAACTCCGTATTCTACAGATTTTTTGACCAATGAAGCGGAGTTCCGTTGCTTTAACTTTTGATCTGCTGAGGAATTACATATCGCTTGCTCACTAATACAAGGTTTTATGATACAATTTTAGCGCTTATTTATTTATGAATACTACGAGGTACTATTAGCAAACTTTATAATACTGAGCCAGCGATTTATCGACAACAGTGAGTTTAATTCCTAAGCACACAAAACAAATGATCCCTATGTTAATAATTGTTAGTTTGTAAGCTCTCGATACGGAATTTGTGCAGTTTGGTTCAATTTGCTTTAGTTTGGTTTCGCGAAGTAAAGTTTACCTCCCTGCAACGGTTGTTATTATACATGTAAATAGTATTGTGGACTTATTTTCACCTAATTTGTTTATAAAGTTCATTTGCATTTAAAATACGTTCAATTAAAAATATCACTACAAAACTTCAAAAAATTTAGTTCTATGTAATATATTTGCGATTCGAGTCTGTTAGGGCATCGCTTAGTAAAAAAGGATTGAGAATCACTGCTTTAAGCCACTGGATTAAATTTTACTGTAGCATTTGTTTCTCTCCGCGTGCTATACAATTGCATTTAGATGCACTCGCCTTGTGTTCGCATTCTGTGGAGTGCATTAGCTGCGTCTATGGTAAGAGGGAAGCGCATTATTCGATAGCACCAATTCACATACTTTGTACTTTCTTACTCTTGCACTGAAGACGATAAAAATGTATATGAAAATTGTGTCGGAATATTTTGTAAATAACTATGTACTAAACTTGATTACTGGTTAGTATAGTAATAACTATATAATGCGAGTATATAATAACTGTAGTATATAGACTATGGTAATAATATAGTGTGCCTCGTTGGCCAAGCATCATAAGTATGTAAACGCTAATAAGCTCGCCCCCTCTTACGCAGAACGAGGCTGCATATATACACTCTGTTATTCCCTTGGCGGTCAAGCGTGTAAAAAGGTTATGTTTTTTAAGATAAATTTAAAAAATGTTTTCGTAATTATTTGATTTCTAGTTTAACTTTTCTCTATCGACTTCAAATCTACTCTTTTATTTGGACTGAAATCATTTAAAATTAAAGCTTTAAAAATTCAAAACGCTCAAAAAATGACTACCATTTCTTCCTTTAGTCCTTACATACATATTTCGCCAACAAAAAGGGGGCGAGTCTATACAGTTATAGTCTTTTCAAAATTCACTGCAAATAATTTTACGAACTCCTACAGAAATTCCGGTGAGTTTAAAAGAAAGTGCACAGTGGCTTTACCGTCCATATCAATTTTGCATACAACGAGTAGAGTCGGTAGAGCAGACTCTACGTCTTAAGTGTTAATATCCGGTATAGGATAGCCAAGGAATCGTGCTCCGGACAGAAATGTAGAGTTCTCGCTCTAGTATACTGGGTTTGGCATTTCTGTATAATGTAAGGAATATTGAATGCTAAAATAACGTCTTAAAATGTTTTGATGCGTAGCTCTTTACTTAATATTAAAAATAATCGTATTAGATTTGTACAACCCAAATCTATTGAGTTTTTAATGCAGGAAAAAAAATTCTAGCTATCTTTTTTCTTTAAAGCCTAAGAATAGAATTACAATAAAAATTCTGACCCCATGATAAAATACAGGCCTTACGTCTAGAATATAGTATACTACAATTTCTTACATACATACATATGTGTATAATGTATATACAATCACATTGAAAACTAATACCCTTCTGGTTACATTATCTTCGTGCTCACTTCGTGCAGAGAACAAACCGACAGCCCCTTCACACAAACCACTCTTTAAGCAAACGTGCCATGAAGGCTAAACAATAACACTGTAAATCATATAAAAGCATTATCCCCCAGAAAACCTATTTTCCTAACACCAAAAATGGAGTGCAAAAATTGCTACGTAATTTTAGGAAAACGTTTCCAAACGCACCGACTAACAGTTTATTCGAAACATTAACGAACAATTTACAAAGAGTCCGAGTCCTAACTGTCGGGACAAGCCAATTCGAAAATACTCGCCATTAAAACGGCATCAAAGGCTCTTACAAATCCACTTATTTTTAAAGTCGGCTCTTGGTTTAGGCGTCGTTTCACAAAGCGACGCTAAAACAGCTTATATCCTATAGCCCTGGTTCGTTTTGCTAAACAATTATTTTGGAATTCCACCATATTTTTGCAAACATTCAAGAAGAATTTCAAGGCGAATAAATTCTTTTACACGTTTTCAAGTGAAGTTATTTCAAATCATCGCATATGTGTTCGAATTTTAATTGAGTACGCAAACTAGGCCGCATGTTGGATCTCTAGTAAAATGCATTTTTTTTAATTAGAAAGTTTTTTGAATCATCAAGTAATTATTCAATCTCAAGCATTAGATATCGCTAGCATATAATATTTAACTACAGGTTTTAGAATAGTACAAAGTATTAATATTATAATTCTAGTTTTGAGCAAACTTCATTTGGTAGCGATTCTATTATTTTATACAAAGACATATGACTTAGGTTCCAGTTTATAATCGCATTCTAGACAGCTCATTCGATTTCTAACCAAACTTTTTACTCGGAACTTTAACTATACCTAAACCCTACTCACCCATAGCACGTAATAGCCGTTAGTTACACGCATCTTGATAAGGTTAATAAGGAGGGGTCCAATTTAAAATTCGGCAACGTTCATCTATTCAGAACATCTCATTTCCATAATCGGAAGGTCGGCGCGCTCTTTATTAAAGTTGAAATATTAAAATGAAAAGCAATAATCGGACGATGCGAGACGTTCCCTGTACGTGCCGCGCTTCTCAACTCTATTATGTTTTTGATACTTTGTAACGTTTTAGACATGGCTTTGTTATATTGATGGTTGTTCGTGTTCGCGATAGTAAATAGATACTAAAGGTACTCCGGTGGAGAGAATCATGTGGGTGTGGAGCTTTCAGTGATAAGGTATTATTGTTGTTCGTTGATAAATCATGCCGCAATAAGTTAATTTATTGAATTATATTTGGCATATCGAAGTATAGTATTTTAGTCATGAAATTATTTTTATGTTTATTAATGTATGGTTTTCGAAATGAAATTTGACTTGGCTAAAAGAATTTTGTGATATACAGACTGTTAACAGAACACGATCAAAAACATATTAACGGACATTGACGCAAAAAAATCCACAAATAAAATTGATGTTTTTCTGATCACCACAAGGATCTCCGTACTCTATCCGCTAGAAAATAAAACTATTTTATTTACAATAATATTAAATTCTACCACCATACACAATTTTCAATAGTCCTAAAATTATAACTCGAATCAGACGTTCACGTCCAAAGTTTCAACTAAGTTCAATTTCAGCCTTCTGTCCCAAAAGGTTTACTTTCACAACAAATTTGAATGCCCGTTCTATAACATTATAGACTCTACACAAAATCTTGTCGAGTTAAAGAGCTAAGTACTCGCGAACCCTTGAACAAAATCCTCATACTATTTACACCCTTTGAATATCATCCCCATTTATAAATATTTATATAGAATTTCGTTTATTTCATCCATTACGTCGCGTCTGCTCTGATTGGCTTGTTTGTTTTGTCAACGACTCAATTGAGTTTCTGCAATTCGCATAAATTATTTATGGTCGGTTTTGTCTATGTCTATTGCAACTGTATAGCGTAAATATTAATCTAATTATGAATAGATAGCAGCTTGAATAAGTTTGCCGAGTGATTTAATATTTAAGTTACATAGTATATTATGTTGAAAAGATAGGGTAAACCTTGTTTAGAATTTCTTCATCAACCCATATACGCCCACTGCTGAGCACGGGTCTCCTCTACCATTGAGAGGGTTTAGGCCATAGTCCACCACGCTGGCCTAGTGCGGGTTGGCGGACTACACACCTAAGAAATTCCTAAGAACTCTTAGGTGTGCAGGTTTCATCACAATATTTCCTTCACCGTTAAAGCAAGTGATAATTCAATGTGTTTAGAATTTAATTCATTACAATCGATTCAGCGGCTTAGGAGTAACGAGTTCCTAAGCCTTACGTAGAAAGCATTAGAAACCTTTTTCACAACTTTTTTTTGTTGTTAAATTTAGGAATTAATTTTTAACATAATTTTCATTAAAACCGTATTGAATCGCTTAAAACCAAGTACAAAATAGGCGCCATACACAGGTACAAAAAGAACAAAAAAAAACTTTTATTATATTTTATATTTTTTTCTCTTCAAACATTCGATATGAACATTAAAACAACTGGAGGCGTACCCATTACAGATAAATGCCTTCAGCGTGGATTTTCACAAAATTGAGGATCCCACCGAACTCGTAATGGGATTGCGGTGTCAACCACTCGTGACGCCACTGGACCGTCTCCGGGAGGCAAACGGAATTAGAGCGGGGATAGGCACAATAACGGGTTTAGCCGCTTAGGGACCCGGTATAGCTAATTGACCTGAACTACAGGGCTTATTTAGATGTATTTTCTATATTTGGAAGGGAAAAAATTTCGAAGCTTTTTACTTGGTTTCTGGTTAAAGAAATTTGGAGTCTAAAGTCAAATGATGAGATATTGTCGTTGTCGTTTCTCATTGCTCAATTCTGTTGAATACTTACATACTTTAAGATATTTTTCCCTAAAGAATAAGGTATTATTTTATTTTCCCACTCTATTTTCGCGAGCTATCTTAAATCCCGTGTATTAAGAAGGATATGTTAAGGAAGGCCTAGTGTCGTTTCTTAAGGACACGTCCAACTTTATACTGCTAATTAGAAAATCTTTATACATAGAAAAATCTCACCACATTACCTAATCTATGAACCTTTAGATTTCGAGGCACGCACCGAGAGACCAACGCCGTAATCATTACTAAAATAAAATTCCATATTTCCCTCAATTTATTTTCAGTATGACTATTAAACGTATCTCATATTGCGTTCGCTCAGTATTATAACCTTCACACGCGAGGGCTGAAGCTGAAATTTCACACGGCTAAATAAATTTATGACCTACACACATTTCCGTTAGATCTTGTTTATGCCTGAAATTTAGGCTAATATACATTTCGCGTAATTTACGTGCGGTTTACGTATTTAACACACAAACAAATATTTCATGGAA
Source organism: Cephonodes hylas (assembly GCA_030295005.1). Classification (NCBI taxonomy): domain Eukaryota; kingdom Metazoa; phylum Arthropoda; class Insecta; order Lepidoptera; family Sphingidae; genus Cephonodes; species Cephonodes hylas. The sequence continues at coordinate 11,045,843 of AP025376.1, read as the reverse complement.
GAGTTTCATCACGAGGTTTTTTTTTTCTCCGTTTTTATAAATAAATATTATTTGTATGATTAACATTGAAGAATTCGTACATATGAAACCTGCATACCTAAAAGTTCTTAGGAATTTATTAAGTGTGTGAGTATGTTCCGCCAATCAGCATTTAATAGCGTGGTGGACTAAGGCCTAAATATTCTCATTGTATTGGAGGCCCGTGGTTAATAGTGAGTCGTATATGGGCTAAATATGATGATTAAGATGTATCTTAATATCATGATAATAGTAAATATCCTCAAAGTGAATATTAAGCAAATTTTATCGCATATCTCTCGAGGGTAACTTTTAAGGTTTGCTCAAAATGTGCCTTGTTCTTATCTAAGCTCCTTACCAGCTGCTAATACACTAAGAAGCTGACAGTACTATCTGTACATAAGTAGGCGATGTGCATCGCTTGACGGTAACAAACCGAGTGGCGAAACAAACAGAGTGTCCGCTCGGCATTGCGACAGCGCGGGTCGCGGCGCAACACACACGCGTCGGCGATTTGTCGCGCGACACTGCACGAGCTGCTCTTGTTTCGTTTTGTTGGTGCTCTGCTTTGCAGGTACTTTGACTTGGGCTGTTATGGTCATAGAAGTTTTGTGTTATTGCTTCGTGTAATAAAATTAACAATGCAGTGTCAGTGAAGTATTTAATTTTAATTGTAAAAGAACGGTTTTCGTGATGGTAGCAGAGTGTTATATAGAAATAGGAAGATTACTATGAAAATATCTATGTTTATCTAGAACTATCTTAAACCCAGACTGTATAGTTAGCATTCAATAAAAATAATTAAGGTTCGTATTTTAATATTTTAAAAAAGCTCTATTGGCAGTCACTACGTAATTTGCTAACAGTACAGTATACATAAATGACGCTGTTTAAGGAGGGCTATACAAGATTCTTACGTATGATTGGCAGACCTATGGCTACCTAAATTGGTATCAAAGTGTATTGGATTCCAAGATCATCATCATCAGAAGGACATCATTCGTAGACCAATGAGTTAGGATCGTGATAACTTCTCATAAAAATCGTATAAAATATAACATTTGACTTCAATCCAATGACACACTTAGCCGCTCTATCTCCTAAATTGGGTCAGACGTCCACAATCCGTCACCGCGTGCTCATTACTCGTCAGCGTTGTGTATACACAGGTGGGTTTGTTAGACCGGCTCGCAAGCGCGCCTATCACAGCCGTCAATACACACTGTACTTGAACTGTTGACTCTAACATCGCGACCATTAGGATTTGGTTAGTGGTGCGGAGGATGTTCGCGATACAATCGGTTCTTGTATTTTGGAGATTAAACGAATTTGTTTTACGAGTAAAAGGTCGTATTCGACAAAGACGCGGGAAACATCTTGCTTTATGACCAATGCAATAGCTATAGTAATTTATTTGTACATTTCGATCTATATGGAGCGTTAGGCTATTGTTATTGCACACTTTGTGAAGTATATGAAGATGTATGTAAAGGTATATGTAGTATATTATGTTCACTGTTCATTGCACACATAGAGTGATAATAACTATACTATTTTAAATAATATTTATATTTTTTTATTTATCATGACTCTTTAACACATGTGAAAACATCGTTGCACTGTTACAAAACGAAACAAAAACCTAAATCCAACATAAGAAAACACTGAAGTATTTTTTATCTATTGAAAACAAAGCATTACGTCTTTATCTATAGCCTCCAAACCCATAACAAAGTATTAATAAATAGCCCATGGAACAGCGTAACAGGCGAACTCGGTAACAACATCCCCTAAACAGGCATTTAGCATGCGTCCCCGCCCCACGACCGACTTACATCCCCCGTATGTTTTCGAAGCCGACGCGGCTTGAATATTTCAAAGCCGATTGATGGCCGGCTATGATTTCAGATGGATTTTTGGCTGAACGTAGCGGTAACATAGCGATGTTTGCTGATCGAAATTGCTGTCGAACGGACACGTACTCATTATATGTATATTCCTGTAACGTTTAATAATAGGATGCCTTTTATTAATGTCTAGTGAACCTTGGATTTTATTCCATGAAGATGGAGTTCTTTGGATACAGTGTCTCAATTTTAGTGTCTTATTGACATTGTAATTTTATATACATTTCTTCTTCAATTTGCTTGTATCTTAATGGGTAAATAAAAGGTATTTGTACCTCGTAGAGCAGGGGTTCATTTTTATACAAAAATATTTTTAGTGGAGAATAAGTATGTGTCATGCGGTATAGAGGTCATGGGTTCGATTTCGCGGCAGGTGTTATTAGGTTTTCCATTAGAATAATCTGGTTATATGCCCAAAAAGCGGCAGTAGGCCAGCCTTATACTTATATAACGGAAAGTAGGTATTTAGTAAGGGTTCAGAGCTAATACTACTTTAAATTTTCTATTGTAATCCAAAAACAAATGCAGCGCGATGTTTTACCCCAATTCGTCTTCGTTCAGTGAACTATTTCAAGAGCAACTTCTTAAACATCGAAAGTACATTTAAAGGCAGCATTAGCTCGAAGTAACGTTAATTGTATAACGCATTCTCTTATATTTCAGTGGCGGCGCGTTGTTTCTGTTTTATGACGCCGTTTGCTAAATTGATGTAGCACCGGGAAACTTGTAGTTTTACTCGCGCGTTCTGTGTAAATTCTTGTTAAACTTTCAGCAGCAAACGGTCTTGGATATTTCCTACGTGTAACCCTAGTTTAAGCTTATGTGGGTTTTATACAAATCTTTTGGATTAGCATTTCTCTTTGTTATCCCATATTTTTACGGGACTTTGTTTTTGAATAATTTAATTTGTGCAATTTATATCATTTTTTATTAAAAGAAGCATTCTATGAAAAAAACAAGTTTATCCCGTAATATTGATGCCTTTAAGTTCAATTGTAGGGTCGACAAAATGACCAGGTTTGCGAAAAACTGTATAGACTCATCCTAACACGGAAACTTTAAAATTATTTACGTGTATGGATGTAAATTTTTTGACATAGAGATTTGTCTTTTATACAAAATTGACAACAAAAATAAACAATTAAAAAAAGATAAAATAATAAAATCAATACAATAATAGTAACGTTCCCTAAATAAAATGTGCCTACAGCAGAATTGCAAAAACGATTTCCTACCCCATTCCCGTTTGTTACCCCAAACTAACAATCAATCAGTCATCCAAAACAATTGATAGAAACTCATAAAAATCGTTTGTTGCCGCGTCGCGCGCGACTGATTGGAACGCCGCGTGAATTGTCGCGCGCCACACAATGGTGCAGATGTAATGTCGCTTTAAACGCACACGTCGCTCGCTTGTCGCGTGTTATTGTTGACATTTTATTAACAAACTGTTTTGTTCAGTGATTTTTGCCGGTTGTAAAAATAAAATTTTGTTAAAAAAAATTCAATCGAGACATTTGATCTGGCGCATCGGGTAACTTTTAATTTAGTTATGTTTTCTATTGAAATGAACACCGTTTTGATGTGTGCGTTTAATTTACTTTTTGTTAACAGTGTAGTTACAAAAATACAGTTATTTATATGGGATTTCATGAAATTAAGATGCTTTATAAATGTAGATATTTTGTAAAAAGCGTTACTTATTTACTTTTGTCACTAAATTAGTATAATACATTCAATTTTTAAAGTGTTCAAATTCAAATTCTTATCTTTATATGTATATCTACTTTTCACAAAAGACGACACATCAATATTTCGTGTGACTTCCCCATTATTAACAAGAATGGTGAAACGAAGAAAATGACTAATTCCAACTCACACTTACCCCAACAACGGGGTACGAAAACAACCAAAACAGTATTTCATTTAATCAATTCACGTCTGCCCCTTTCGCCCCAAGAATGTACTTAACAAGAAAGTTTACCAATAATCAAATAAGTACAAAACACTTCACTCACGGAGAGATGACGTCCCGATATACCGGACTTTTGACAGGTAAGGGGAGTGTGGGGACCCGGCTTCTTAAAATTAAGTCTTATGTGTATTGTATCAAAGTGCAAAATCAAATCATAAGTCGAATGGTGAGTCAGTTCACCAGTTTTGACAAGGATGGTAAAATGTTTGTCTGTTCGGGGAATAATGTATTTAAATGGACTTGTAAACAGTTCGCGTGTAAAGTTTTATTAAAAGTTGTATGTAAAGGTTTGATGCTCGACTCGCATTTTTTTGACACTTGAATGATGGGAGTTCAAATACTGGATAGGAATTTCCCAAAGCTGAGGGTGCATTTTATTTATATCAAGTGTTGTATGTAGGTATAGAATAATTTGATACATACTACATCATTGACACCAATTGCGCAATGGAACAAGAACAGCCAATGAATTAATGAGGATTGATGTTAATAGTTTGTATATGCATTTCCGTTAAAAATAATTTTGTTTTTTAAAAATAGCATAAATAAGCCATTGCGTCACTGCCCTTTAGCTAATTGCCAAAACTTTGAATAGTCCTTCTGTCAGTGAATTAATCAAGAAAAATGGGAGAACCTGCGAGCTAAATGTCGGCGACCTCTCGAAATGTCAACCGCTGATAGCTGATGGGTCAGAAATGCCATCCAGCGCGGCTCATTACAGCGAAATGTCAAACGAATTCGCCCATCCGCCAAGAATGTCGGCCATTTGTCGTCCCGCCTAATTACCAGGACTATTGTCGTATATTTTATTGCTCATAGAAAAATGCTTTGTTGATATTTGAGTGGTCGTTGAAAAAAGTTTTCAATTTTATTTCAATATGGATAATAGATTTTTTATTTAGAATGATATGTTGCAAATTCAGTAATAAAAATGTACGTATAAAGGTAAATCTTTAATTTAATAAAACATATATGGGGATATATTGACGTCTCTACCTTTTTATCCATGCATGTACATAAAAGATACGAGCAAGTTGATTTCCAAAATATACCTATTTGTTAAGAATATAACCAATAAAAGAATTATAATTGTCATTCAAGTTATCATAGGAATGTGACTAAGAAACCGTATTTTTTTGAGAAGCGTTCAGTGTTATCACCAGTAGGCGCCCCACCTAAGCTATCACACAGTGAAATCATTCTATAAATCATTTGAATTCCACTCTAAGCCCAAGCGTTCACGCTCGATCAGCCGTCTAAGCGATTATTTAAAAAACCTACCAATACCCATAGAATAACTTTATGTCACCGTGATGAACAGTCTGTCCGTTCGTTCGGAACAAATGCGATGGTTAATGCATGACGCTGTGGCTTCGACATTTACAGTGTAGAGTTTACCGTGCGAGGTCTCAAGTTCGACTCTACCACGCTCTACATAGAGACGTAGAGACACGTAGAGTCCTCATGGTATTTCAGACTGTGATAAACTCTTCTCTGGTCTAGACTTGATGTCGCCCCGTGTTAAATTATTGTAAATATGCTGTCTCTACTGTATGTGCTTTCAATATTTTAGATTTGGGATACGATTTACATAATAAAAGGCGCGCGGTAAGTTATGGCTTCTGACTTAGGCACTATGGACGACTATTATTCACTTCAATTATAAGCGAAGATGACATACATACCTATGTACATTGTATGAAACACATCTTAATTTAAAAAGTTAATTATTCCAACTTGAAACTATTTCGCTTAATTTTTTGCTTTTGTCTAATTATTTATAAATTGTAAATAAAAAAAAATAAAATTGAAAGCTTCGTAAAGCAAACAGGTTTAAAAAAACACTGACTGTCAAGTAATTCAATTACAGCCTCAAAAAAATATGATTCCCGAGAAATTCCACATTAAAATTCAAGAACAAAATGGAACGCCATAAAAGTTGATTAATGCCGGTACACAAGTAAAATGGAAACGGCCGGCTCAAACTTGTCGATATTCCGCCAGTTTTCTTTCAACAAACGGAAGGGATGAAGGATTTAATTCAGTTAAGTGAGTGGCTCGACGGGAGCTTATAAATTACGACCAACTTCGGTAATATCATCATTAGACAGAAACGAGAAGTTACCGAGTGCTCTACCTTACTTTACTGTATGAAGAAAGAAAATTCGAGTTTTCTTTTGCAGATGAAAAACTTCCATATTGGGGTATGTTTGCTGTATGAATGGGCTGCGATTATAACTTCTTTGTTTTATTTATGTTAAGGTAAATAAGGAGACAGTTACGAACATGTAAACTGGGGTGTACCACTGCCCCACAGAAAACAATGTAAAGCACTTTGGTACAATTTTCGTAATATAAATTTCAAACATAATTTTGTTGGTTGCACTCATCGATCAAAAGTATATATTTGATCGAAGGCTGCACTAGAGGTTTTTGGGCCTTAGTCGACCACACTGGCCTAGTGCGAGTTGGCGCACCACACACCTGATAAATTTCAAAAAAATTTGGTGCAGTGTTTCCTTCGTCCTTGAAGTAAGTGATAATTCATCGTGAATACATTGTGACTCATATCACCAACAAAATGTTTTTTAGCCACACCGATCTTTCTTTCAAAGAATATCGCGAACAATAAATAAAGGATAGTACAAGCGCATTTTATTTAGTTTTAATGCTCTTGGAATAATACGGAGAGGCTATAAATACGCTGGTGTCCCGTAGAGACGTTGAGAGTCTCGTCTGAGCGGCGCCGCGCGGCACAACTAACTTGCATATGTATGTGTATCACCCACCACAAATATAGTACATTTTTAAAGCGGCTGTATGCTTTTGTTGCCTTAGCTCATGTAGGAGAAAAATGTGCTGTGTTCCTTTTTTGAAAAATTATGGAGTTGAGGTTACCTGTTGAATTATTTAGTGATCAAAGAATATATGACTAAATTTTTTTGGTTGGAGTAGGATTATAGTTGCCTTGTAAAGTTGTTTCGAATGAGGAGAAACTGTCGTGTGTTTATAAATCTAGATAAAGCTAGTTGTTGCAAGATATACTGTTTATACCGGAAGAATGATTAATTAAAAGAAATCATATCTGGAAATTTTTAAAAGAGACTTTCAGAATCATTTTAAAATCCTTAAAAAACAATTACAATCAAACATTCAATGTAAAAAACAAAAATCTTGTGCAATACTAAGTATTCCAAGCACAAACCCAAGTATACCCACACATAACAAACTATGAAACAGTGTTACATTTGTGCCATAATTATAATTTTAATCAGCGTCCCCCGACCCTCAGGAATAACGAGCGTGAAGATTCGTATCTTCACAGCTCCGAGGGCGTGAGGGTCAATTGATTTGAATTCTCCAATGGACATGAAAAGAGGGACCCGTACTCATCTCTCCATGCTTGGGGAGACATTACAAATTAACGCTCACACAGAAATACACTTTAAAGTAATGCTGTTAGAAGTTATAATGCTGTGAGTTATGGTTTAGAACATATATTTGCATTTTAATAAAAGGATGTCCCATGAAGATCATGAGTAGATTCAGATCCAATTTGTGTTTTGGAAATAAGTAAATTTTTTGATTATAGGGGTGAAAGTAATAATGATTTTAGGACTTTCTTTGTATTATGTTAAGTGTGTATTAATTTGTAAAAGTGTACTTATTCTTATTTTTATTATTTACTCACTTATTGGCGTCATTCGTTCTCTTCATCAAAACATAACCAGTTACATAATAATGGTTCTAATTAAAATTATTTTAATTTCGTTATAAATATATTTATTTATGCTTTTTATACAAAACATTGTATAAAGGCGGACTTAATGTCTAAGGCATTTTCTACCAGTCATCTTTAGGGTGGTGCAGAGATACTTGATAGGTGCATAAATATTTTTTAAATATACTGTCATGCCTGTATCTCCGGATGGACAGTCATTTATCGTAGTGTATTATAAATCTCACAATGAGAATAATAGCCTCGTTTTTTCAGGTATTTAGAGTATGTCCTAACAACTAAGGGTATTAAATGTAAATGGTTCTTAGGAAAACGTAAAAAAAAACGAATCACAGTTGCTATTGCCTATCTTAGTTCCCGATCACGTGCTCCATACACTCCGTATATAATATTACAATCAAATGTGACTTCATGCCACCTATTCTAGTTGCCTACAAAACTGTTGAATCGTTTTACGTCACGCATCGGCTCTTCACAATCCACCTGTTCGTCTCAAATTAAAACACCCACAAACCCAGTGGATTAAAAACACAAATTGTTTCCACGAATGAAATGTGAATCCATTTGGCGGAGAGTCGCGTCACTACACTTTTTCACACAAAGTATTCAATTAAAATGTAGGAGAAACATCGATGTGAATGAATTGATTTCATTAACGTCGACAGTGCGAGTGACCACACCCGGATGAGTGACGAAACATTCGGCGTTGGTGAACCACTAACCTAGGTTGTGTAAAGAAATTTTAAAATTTGAAAGATCGCTTCTAAAAGCGAATGAATGTTTGGTATGTAGACAGTAGGGTCAAACTGTTACTTCAGAAATTGTTTTCTGAATGAAATCAACGGTTTACTTGAATCAGGAATCGAACTCCGGGTCGCCCATTTCTCGCGCCAGTTTGGCCAGCGGTTGTATTGTTGCTTCGAAACTGATTTTATAACATTTGTAAATACTAATTAAAAACTCCAATTCCTTCTACGAAAACATTACTTGCGTTCTTTGTCGATCGTAGAAATTAGAAGAATGTGGTAGTAGTGATGCTAAAGTATGGATAGAATTTAGTGTCTATGTAATAATTTTAGTAGTAATGGTTTAAGAAGCAAATAAGCTGCAACATCTTTGAATATAAATTATCGAAATAAATACTAAAACTTTAATAAAAATCTAAAGAGAATTCGTCGTAGCAGATCCGCACGTGACGCGCTTAATTACTGATCGTCAAAACCTACGCATTCGCAGTAACGAGACCGCACCTCGCCCATTCGACGGCAAAAAAGCAACAGCAATTCGTTGAAGACCACAACGCGTCGCGTCCATCACATTCGTCGCGCTTAAATGAGGAAATGCTCTTGTCAGGATCATCGCTTTATTGCTTCGTAAAATGAGTGTAGATGCTGTTGGATTCGGCTCTTTGTTAATTAAAAATGATACTGCCAAAACAATAGTAGTTGTAGTTTTGATTTCTGCGATACTGGCTTTCAGGCCCTAAATTTTTTTATGATTGAATACAATGTAAAACATTTTAAAGCAAATAAAACAACTTAGATTCATAATATACCAACAAAAGCATTTATAATTGTGGTGTCTAAAGGAGTAGACAGGGTTTTTTTTCCACTCACATTCAGCCAATTATTTTAGTTCTACGAAATAGTCGGCGGGACTATTGCCGCTTTTAGGAACTGTTCTAGATTTTTTGTTGCTACTAGGAAGTTCCTAATGATAGATAAAGTAAAAACACGTTATTGTACACCATCTAAACAAAGAAATAACAATACAATACACAACATAATAACAAAGTGGACAACCAGCCTTTTTATCACAAAGGCGATCTTCATCAGATAACCAGGCATGGTGGAACATTTAGCCAATTATCAACGAGATATGGGAGTAGTATATTGATTTTCTTTAAAATTATATAAGCAGTTTCTTCAAACAAAAAAACATCACAATAAGAGTCATTTTATAGAAGGTTTTTAATATTCATCATGAATATAAGAAGTTTCTAATAGAAATTTCGGTCGGTATACTTATAAAGAATATGGATGTATAAAGAATATTAAAGTTACAGCCGATAAAAAAGTTGATAAGACGACATTTCGCACCCTTCTCCGAAGTCCCTCCAAAGAGATGCAAATAAGTAATTCACACCAAAACTAGAACGGAAGCGGCGCCGTAAATCGTTGGTCTATTTCAAAGTTTTTTTCTAAATTCCTCCGTCAAACGTGTTCTGTAAATAAAAAAGTTCCCGCGAAATGGCATCGGAAAAACCGCGAGGTTGGGGAGCGATTGGTTTCGTGCGCCCCAGTTTCATGTGACAGATATATGTTTCAGAATATATTAAATTGGGAACGTACTTGTATCGCCTTGATAGATGTAGCGATTGCAGCATCAAGTTCTAAAAGAATATTCAGAATATGGTTTCTGGAGTATAATAAGTTGCGTTGTGAAAATATTCTTGTTGTTTATAAGTTTAACAAACTATGATTTTAAAAGTTTTATAACGAATATAGGAAGACTGGGACGGACATCTCATTTTAAAGGTAAAGAGATTTCCTTGTCTAGTTGGAAATATACATGAATGCTTTTTTAAATGACACGGTATAATAATGCAAGACCATTAATTAAGTTGGTGTACACCGGACAGTACTTACCATCAAATAGGTCAATTATTGGCTATCTATCACAACAGTAAAAGTACTTTATTGCTATAGCAATTAATAAGAATGATGATATATGATGAAATATGATATAAATGGAAAGCGGATCAGATAGTGTCACAGTATGAATACACAAATAACTTTGAAGTCAAAGGTGTATGCCAGAGGTTTTGAGCCCGCGATTATTATAATATAACGTAGAAGGCGTTAATCTAACATTATTTATCGTACGTCCTGCCCTTTAATCGTGTCTCGCCCCTAATTTCCAACTTAACACCGAGTTATTCCAAGTAGTGTATCGACGCTAATAAAATTCGCTTGTAAAGTTTCCCTCGATAAAACTCTGCCACCGCAAGCGATGTTCCGAGCTGCTGAACAAATCGCAAATAGATACAGAGTTGCGCATTTTGTTTATACATTGTTACGCAAGTTCGCCGACTATGCGCCCAAGTGTTATTTTAATCGAGTGGAAATACTTTGCTAACTAGTTGTAGTGTGTTTGATAATTTATGGCTGCAAGCGTATATGTGTTGGCTACTTATTTGAAACTCGATATACTTAGCTGTCTTCAAGTTATTATGCATAAAATAAATAATAAAATACACCCAACAGTCACATACATAGTCCTGACCCCACACTAAGATACAAGTCTTTTGTCGTGGGTATCAGAAACTACGAGAGACTTTTCGGTCTCACAAACACCCAGACCCGAAACAAATATTTATGGATCACACAAACATTTGTCTCGGTGCGGGGATCGAACCCGCGGCCGCTCGTTTCGCAAGCTGGTATCTAGCCAACTGCGCCACGGGGCTGTCAACATAAAAGTAGCAAAATTTATTACTTTATCGAAAACAATGCCTATAATTGATTCTAAAAAGCGTATTTTTTAATCATATACTTCGAATATCATGATATATCTTAAGGCTTGAATAGATAAGAGAATCAAACTTATAAAAAACTGTCTCGTGGTCTCGCAGGACAAGTGCCTTTTGTGTGATCTAGTGGACTTAGATTCGATTTCCGGCTCGATGAAACAATTACTGGGTTTTTCTAAAAAACGGCTATAGACTCACCCCCTATTACGTGGGACAAAAATTAAATTGGCAAAAGATGAGTGTAGATATGCACCTCTGCCTACCCCCATAGGGCACTTTTACAACTCAAAACCGACATTCACAACAAATACTAATACAATACTTGTACAGACAGTCTAGATATAAATCAGATTGACTTCCCACGGCATGTTTCAATTATGCAGTTTGCAAGACGAGAAATATAAAGTAGTTTTATTCATAAAACAGGAAATTCTTAGCTCGTATACACAATAAACATAGCGGAATAGCGAGTGGAACAGCTCATAGTTTATAATAAAAACCACATAGCAATAAAGCCTCGCGTTTATTACGTTAGTTCATCACGAAAAAGAATGCTATTTACACTCACCCAATCTAATTTGCAGCCGAGACTAGATTTTTGCCCTCGGAATAAATTTTGCCTTAAATATATTTAGAAGAATTTGAAGATAGAATTCATAATATAGTTTGCGCTGGGGATCTTCAATACGAGTATGAATTTATTTGTCATATTTTTTGTGCTTGACAGTTGAACCGATAAATTTTGGCCTAATTTAATGATACTTCACTTCCAAATGGTAGAAATCCTAAAGGTCTATTCAAAACTTCTCCTTTCAATCTAAGAATGTTGGTGTCAAACTTGGTTGCTCATAATTTAAAAAGATTTATACGATACGATGAGAACTGGTCTTGTCATAAATTGCCGCAATCGAGCCTTCTGCATTAAATTACTATAGTGCGAGTTGGTGAATTACAAAATTTTCTATTAATAAACCTAAATATTCAATTAGAATTATCACACACATTTTATCTACGTTTACATGGAACTTAGTTCAATGTGAATGGAAGCCCAGATGACAGACCGTAGACAACCCAGTGGCGCAGTTGGCAAGACACGAGGTTACGAAGCGAGTGGTCGCGGGTTCGACTCTGCATCGAGACAAATGTTTGTATGATCCACTAATATATTTTGTTTAGTATCTGTGTGTTAGTGAGACCGGAAAGTCTCTCGTAATTTCTGATACCAATCCCACTGTGGGGTCAAAACTATATATGTGACAGTTGGGTCTTCTAATTTATTTATAAGTATGTACTAGGTACACTGAAAAAAAAAACAGAGAAAAGATAAAGAATACGAGTGATACCGCGGTCACCACCTCGTCTTCCATTCAGTAGTAAACAATTATTCCGCACAAATTGTTTACTTGGCTCACTCCGGTGTATTTTTAGACGCGGCCTTAATATCTGCTGAACAATTTACAAGCGTTCGTTCTGATGGAAAATAATGTTGCGAGCTAATTCACCATTTATATTGTCAGCGGATTATTTTATTTATTACTTTGTTGAAGGTTCCTTTCGCCAAAAATAGACGGGGGAATTTGGAGAAACGATTTAAATATCTATTAAGTGTTTTTTACCTGCATTGTAGATTAAACACACATACAAGTTTTAGTAAGTGCTGTTGACTCTAGACAATTTTTATTAAATCATCGCCTATTTGTCTAAATATTGAGTCAGCAGGATGCCATCAAGAGGTGCCACAGTCGACGCTTAGGTGGTAAAAAATGTTGTTAACTTTTACAGAAGCAAATATAATCAGTAGTAGCACGGAGTCTGGAAATGTGCCCAAAAGTAGAATAGGCTGTTGCCCCAATGTTGGATTCGGAACAGCTGACGATATGTGGATGTAAAAATACACCTCTAATTATTTTGGTAGTTAAAATTGTAAATGTATGAGTGCGTCTGAAATTTTACTTCCATTGCAGTGATGGCCTTGAGGTTTGGGCGCGCGGTCGAGAATCTCGACGGTCGCGGGTTCGAACCCCAGGCACACACCTCTGACTTTTCGAAAGTTATGTGTGTATTCACATTGAATCATCATTTGCTTTAACGGTGAAGGAAAACATCGTGATGAAACCTGCACACCTAAGAGTTCTTAGGAATTTCTTAGGTGTGTAGTCCGCCAACCCGCACTAGGCCAGCGTGGCGGACTATGGCCTAAACCCTCTCAATGGTAGAGGAGACCCGTGCTCAGCAGTGGGCGAAAATGGGTTGATGAAGAAGAAGAAGAAGAAATATTTTTGGTGCAGTACTGTTATTTTCAAATGAAAATACATTAAAATATTTTTCATTCTATATAAACATTTAGTCACAAACATTCATGAAACATCTTTAAGAATTACACAAAGCACATGTTTCAAATAAAGCTGGCCGTATTTGTTGGGAAATGACGCACCGAGAGTATCCGAAAAGATTTAAAGCGCCGTGAAAATTACTGAAAAACCTTTTACAGGTGGCAAAAGGCCAGGTGCGCCGGAATCTTGGCTTCCGAGCATTTTTGCGGTTTAACGTAACATTTTTCGTCGAGTTTTATTACGGCTAGAGCCACAGAGTAGCAAATATTGTTCACTTTTCGACGGACAATAGCGCCTTGTATTTTTAGTTTTTTTTTTTGGACGAGTAGATCGCAAAACTTACATTATGTTCGAAGATCTGTGTATAAGTTGAGTTGGTTGACATAAATTTTGTTAAATAACAGGCCTAATTTGTCTACGGTTTATTTCTGTACTGGCATGATTTTATATAATGTCCAATCTTGTTAAGAGATCACCTTGCAATTATCATTCAAAAATTGTGTAATCCAAAAATATTGTAAAGGTAGGACTTAAAACCATATTGGAAAAATATAGGTAGATACTAAAATATATATTTTCCTATACCTTTGGGAATAAAAGCTCGGGTAACCGTATATATTCCAATGAAGTAATTGAAAAATCCCTTTTTAAAACCAGATGAAAGTTTCTTAGTCTGCATAAAGACACATACAAAACTGTTTCTTATTATATTTTCCTATTTCCTTTGAAAATCATAGAGACAGAGGTCACTAAAACATTTCGTCCCAGAACCTTCTATTCCTCTCCATATTTTCTCTCACCTATTCTCATTTCTTACGTCTATCAAACTTAAAGATAATCTCCGAACAATTTGGCCGGCCCGAGGTTGTCATGTTTCAATCCGTACGTCCCACGACACGGCACCGACACGTCTCCGGGGACGGCTCCGATATTATACGACGCAGCGACGATCAAATGTCAATTTAACCGCTCACTTCGAATTCCGAGCGCAGACCTCTGTCTTACAAGCGGCATATTGCCTCGCTGCAGTTATGTGCCATTAATCGTGCGGATTTGATTGGAACCCGTTTGTATTGCTTGTTATTTGGGATTCTGTAATTGGGTCTCGCCGCTGTTTTGGGATAACAGATCTTTTGAAGTTCATAGTTTCTTAAAGTATTAGTGTAGGACGGCGGTTAAAAAGACTTTAAATTATGCAGCCATTCGTTTGGTGGTAATCAATTAAAAAAAACAATATTTGGTTGAAAACAGCACTAACATAACTAACCGACTTTTTGTTTATTTCGTTTATACGTTCATTAGATAATAATATAATATAATGTAACGGTTCCAAGTTTTTGTAAACTTACCCTCGTAACCAATATGCCTTAGAAAGCGAATTCATTGTGCTCAATAGTGCCTACGTCGTAGAACATTGTACATACTACGCCGTAGCATACACACGCTACGCATTATTGACTACGGAGCACGCGATATTGGACTCCGTAACGAGTACAATACTCTATACATAAAGTGCAGTAATGTATTTAGATATAATTCAATTAAAAAATAATAATAATTACTAGGACTATAAAATAGCCGCGCTGCTAATAAGAAATGTTTAATGGAAACGATGACTAACGTGGCGCGATTACTTTGATCTTCTCTATAGCAAATTTCTGCCCAAACTTCCAAAAAATCAATAGCGATCAATTTTAATCTCTAACTGCGGATAGTATGAAATGTACCAATGGGGTTAACGTTTATTAAATTCACTGACAAATTACTCATTGTTATATTTTACCAATAAATATACATTATGACTTTAGCTTCGTTGAAAACTCAAAATTCAACATAGGCTAATCTTCCGTAAATTGCAGGGTATTCGCGCTAACAAAGGCACTGTTGTTGGAATAATTTAAACAGTTCCACTATAAATGCATTAGAGGCGGGGTGGCGCGAAGGGTGCGCCGCGAGGGTTCCGTGAATTATTTATGGGACGTATGAAAAGCGATTCGTGTCCTACCTGACGTCTGTTCGTGTATTGTCGATGATTTTCGGTGAATTGTTATTTATGACAGCCCTGCTTGCGTTCCAGTTACAGTTGAAGTGACGTGTTTCGATATGCTAGGTTGTATTGTGTATGGTATTAGAAGTGGGTGACAAAATCAAAGATCAATGTAGTTCGTGGGTTGGCCTTGAAACCCAAGGCTAATCATTAATACTCGTTTTAGACCTCATAAGGAAACTGACTGTGCAAAAGTAGTGCTTGAAAACACACAATCTGAAGTCACAAAATCTGAATTGCACAATGCTTCCTACGTATCCGTTCGATGTTTTGACGTTGAGAATGTATATAAAAATTTTATGTTTGAATCTATGTGATATATTTGGCATTACATGGATTCAGTAAATATTGGTTAATTTCATACAGTTCAAAAATACGTACAGACGATATATGATAACCAAAAACCACCCGTAACCTATTAATTTCTATCAACCATACCCCTAAAAAGTGCAGATTTTTGCAGCGAAACTTTTCGAAGCGATACCAATCCAGTAAGCGGTCGTAGAGTCACGACTCGTCAGCGAATGGAGTCGGTAACAGTCCCGGGACAGGCGCGCCGGCCACGTCAAACTGAAAGCGGCTGGCAATTGACTGCTTTTCATTTCTGTTACATTTTTGTAGGGCTCGTCTGGCGGGAGACGGGGATTCATTTCATTGGATTTTATGCAGGAATTTTGTTTGAATGTTGTGTTTAACTGACTTCAAAAAAAGAGGTTATCAAGTAGTCTGTTTTTTTTTGTTTGTTATATTATTTTCACTTGTTTTTTTTTTACACCCTTAACCGGGTGTGATTTTAAACAATTCGAGTAGACTACTCTGGTCTAGTTTTTACAACTCAATTAATGCTCATATAATCACCAAATTGAAATAACCCAATTAATATTTATAGAGAATGAACCCTGGACCCCGCCAGTGAATTTCAAACGTACTATTCGTAGGAGTTTCATTAGTGGTTCGGTTGTTTAGTGCCGTGCGGCCGCCGTCACTTCGGGCTTCATAAAGAGGTGTTGATTGAACTTTTTCCTATTTTCGCCTTCTGATGAAATGGACTTGGATAATGCGATCTGTGTGTTATGGAAATATTGGTGATTGGTTTCGAAAGTCTAATTGAAGTCGGTTTCCTTTTTGTATTTATCGAAACTTATTGAGATCGAGCTATTATAGATGAGAGCTTTAGAAAAAATCTCGAATATAATATCTATAGCTTATACAATGAACTATTTTTAGGATATAAGTAGGCTATCAAGTTTTTCAAAAATATAATTTAAAAAAAGAACAAAACATCATTGTTAGGATCCTATGTAACTAAAACAAAAATTATTGTACTTCTGTAACTTTTGGACGTGAAAACATACTGCTTTTCGCAATTAAATGATAGAAATGATTATTTACATTTATTTATATTATGAGTCAATGCCTTTAAAACCAGATATTCAGGTTAGCGTTATGAAAAAAAATCCTTTCTTCCTTAAATATTTATTTCTACCATCCCGAGATAAAGGTTCGTACTTCGGATTTAAGATAAATACATTTTGCAAACAATGCTGTGACAACTTCTGAAACTCCTTATTGTCTGCTTATTATTTGTATGGAGAAGTTTTTATCGAGTATTATACATAACTTTCTTGTTTCAGGTAAATACGGATTCAAAAGAAACAAAGGAGATGATAGTAACTTTGTACAAAGTACGTTGAAACGAGCTTCCATCATTAGTATGCGTTTGTGTATTTTGCTCGTCTTCATATTATTGTTTTGAACTGTATGACTAAATCTTGTAAAGGAAAAAAATACCGTTGAAAAAAATATTGTAATAGAAATGGATCATTTTTTTGCGTGCGGATTTAGCCGATTTTCACTAATTACTCAATTAACCCCAACTAATTATTTTTATTAACCCAATATGGGTTAATCCAGCAAGTTAATATTTTTTAATAAAAAAACAATATTTTATAAGCCATAAATTTATTGGAAACTTACCCACAGTACAAGGAAAATCGCAAAGTAAAAACAAGCCAAGACATACACGCCAGAAAGACAAGAGTTTTCAAAATTATTTAAAACAGGGTGTATTCAGGCCGTGATCGAAAACTAAGGCAGGTAACATCTGCGGTGATTACAAACCTAATGACTTTAAAAAAACATACAAACATAGGTGTTAAATGTATGTGGATGAAATCCATGTTACAATAAATTCTTCATCAACCCATATACGCCCACTGCTGAGCACGGGTCTCCTCTACCATTGAGAGGTATTAGGCCATAGTCCACCACGCTGGCCTAGTGCGGGTTGGCGGACTACACACCTAAGAAATTCCTAAGAACTCTTAGGTGTGCAGGTTTCATCACGATGTTTTCCTTCACCGTTATAGCAAGTGATAATTCAATGTGAATACACACATAACTTCGAAAAGTCAGAGGTGTGTGCCTGAGGTTCGAACCCGCGACCGCTGATATTCTCGACCATGCGCCCAAACCTCGAGGCCATCACTGCAATTAATAAATGCAAACAACGATCACATACATGTTTAGTTTTACTATTTTTAAAATGCTAAACACCCTAAAATACAAAAAAATAGAACATAGATTTCAAACCCCCGACTATCGACAGCCCCGTGGCGCAGTTGGCTAGACACCAGCTTGCGAAACGAGCGGCCGCGGGTTCGATCCCCGCACCGAGACAAATGTTTGTGTGATCCACAAATATTTGTTTCGGGTCTGGGTGTTTGTGAGACCGAAAAGTCTCTCGTAGTTTCTGATACCCACGACACAAGACTCGTATCTTAGTGTGGGGTCAGGACTATGTATGTGACTGTTGGGTGTATTTATTTATTTATTTATTTATCTAGATAAAATCTCGCCAATTAACCAAAACGTCTTAAGCATCCTTCAACTATTGTTATCAACATAAAGTTTATAGTAGGCATGATGACAACACAAAATTCAGTTGGTAAATGTGTAAAATTCGCCGGTGCAGTGTACACAGCCCAGTGTGCCTGCAGTGCAGTAAAACGACGTTGTTGCACTCAGACGGGCCTCATTACGCTCCCCCCGTGTGTCGTAGCAATGTGCTGATGCACGGATTTATGTGATAAAACTAGGACAAAACATGTCCAGTTGTAAAATATTTTTCGAGAAAGATGTCAGTTGTTAGGCATTTTTATGATACATATAAACTCAATCTTAACCTATAAGGGTAGGGAAAGGCTATGGTTCAAACACATTTCTTTAATTTCCTCAATTGCTACTACCTGTCGTTTCGAGGAATTTTTTAGTAAATTGGGTGACTAGGATTTTATATTATTGTATGTTACATCCACATTCTTAGACTGAAGAGCTTTTGTCCCTTTTTTCCTCACAATCCAAGTAGTGGTTTTAGTTTTTGAAAACACACTACTTTACTAATGAGAGTATAAATTTCTTGGAGTGCGTTCTCAGAAAATCCGCTTTTGCAAGCAAATCAACAAAATGCTTTGACCTATACACCTATGTCTGTAGGTCCCTTACTTTACCTAAATAGAAAAATAAAACTCCATGATTTCTATCATCAACAAAAACACCAGTATAAAAGTAAAACAGAATATCGTCTTGTTTTCAGAATCAAAGTAAACACTAGACCTAAATGAACTCGGCCCACACACTGATGGTCTGGACAATATTTTTTCTAACCGTACATTTTTACCTATTGTCATAGTATGACACAATTCATACATGGCTATGCTTACTTTATCTAGGTATATCATGATAAATACATATTATGGGATAGGACATAGATAGAACATTGTTCTAGTATTCATTCATTGTTGTCTTTATTTGGATAAAAATCCAGTCTCCGTTCTGCTACTGTGAATTTCCTAATGAAAAAACCAAATTACAATTTTACCCGACTTGGTGATCGAGCTTAGAAACTAAAACCATGAGGCTATCAGTCTCTCTATGCATTAATAAAATCAAATTTAAAGGCGAAATTAATCTTGCCATCCCTTAACAATACACTATAAATCAAAACTGGTAACATTACAAATTGCCATAAATAATGAGAGTGCCCGCGACACATGTAACGCGTTGGCGGCGAATGAATGGGCTGGTCTGCGGCTCGAGAAACTTTCCGCGGAGCTCGCGAACTTGCCCCATTCAATGGATCTACTTATAGATAAATATAATTAGTGGCTGATATGCTTTTAATCTCACATACGAGTGTGTATGTTTATGTACATATACAGGTGTATTCAGACCGTGAGCGGAAACAGTTAAGTTAAGACAGTTAATAGCTAAGATGATTACACACCCCGTGGCGTTAAAAAAGATCCCGATAAAAAATGAAAAAAAAAAACCATACGACCGTCGGTATTAAATGTATATGGTTTGTATGGAAAGCGTCAAATTTTTCATTTTCTGTCGGGATTTTCTTTAATGCCAAGAAGTAATCGCCTTACCTGCCTTAGTTTCCGAACACGGTCTGAATGCACTCTGTATATATTCTTTCGCTTCTATTATCGCTTCTGAGTTACAAGTGGATATGAAAAGGTTGCGGTCTCGATCCTTCAATGACAAATGGTGAACAATAAATATTTTTCGCAGTTGTGGGTGTGTCAAAGATGTATGTTTTGTTTTCGACATTTATGGAACAATTCTTTGTGCAATTGCTTGTTGAGAGATCAAGGATCGCTTTTTGATAGATTTAGTATTCAATTGATACAATACGCAGATAAAAGAAACAACAAAAGTATAAAAATATGCATAAAAACTCTTACTACTAAGGGGTACTTCGTCCCTAACAAGCTAGCCGGATTGAAATCTATAGGTACTCACTTTTCTCAAATTTCTTTACGTTCCATATGAAAGCATGGAGCCTAAATTTGATACTGGAAAATGAACAAATATAAAGGGATAAAAATGATTCTCAGATACTATTTTAAGTTATACTATACATTGCATTACTATACATTTTAAGTTATACTATTTAACCTATATATTTGGAAATTAAATAATGTTTTTATTGTATCTTAACTACAAAAGTACAAAGCAATAGTTTTGCTACAGTTTCTGTTTTCTGTGGAAGAATTTATTTAAGTAATATGCACTAAAAAAAGCCTTAGTAATAAGCAAATATATTTTCTGATTCACCAGTCTGTATTGATGTGCATCTGTTCACATACCTCCAATTTCTGAACATGGTTCTAAGTAATTTTTAAGACAAATGGCGAAAATTGTAAGTTTGAAAATGTTTACGATGGAAAATTCCATATAATGTATATTTATGTGTCCTGTAAAAATTGTCAGAATTTCAAATTTTTTTTTATTCGAATTTGACGCGATTGTACGTTAAAAAAAAAAAAAAAAAAAAAAAAAACAACGAAATAAATGTTTAAATTACGAACGTACCATACGTATCATACTTGTGTGGGGCTATTGTGCAAACCGCGCCATCTATTAAAATTTTGCGGAACTACGTGCAGTCGTGGAAGTACATATTGAAATTTAACTGTGGTACACGAAAACTCCGTGAAAAAATTAGCGCCACCTAGTGGCCGTGTTAGTATCAACATACCGCCATCTAGTAGAAGACGCTAATATTCTGTGAAAAAGACAACCAAGTATATAAGTTACAATTTTATCCGATAGGTGGCAGTGTAAGTGTCCTGTGTACTTATTGAATTTTAGTGTAATACTAAGTAGCAATTTTTAATAATTGTTTTTTAATAATAAAATACTATTGTCGAATGGCTCGAATGGGTCACAACCGACAAAATTTATGGAAATGTAAATCTTTAGGGTTATAATTTCTATTACTTCTTCTTCGTCATCAACCCATATACGCCTACTGCTGAGCACTGGTCTCCTCTACCATTGAGAGGGTTTTTTAGGCCATAGTCCACCACGCTGGCCTATGACATTGATAAAATATTTTTTTCCTGGCAAATGCCCTCTATCGTCTTTTTGCTGAACTACGACATTGATTCTTCAAAATAACGCCATCTAGCTGCCTCTGTAGAATGTTTTTAGTTTTTAGTTAGCCCACGATAAAATTGTACCGCTGCTCGCATAAATTGGCGAGATGGCGTTAGTGTCGAGCATTCGCACTTGTTTTCTTTATAACCTAAAGATGGCGTTGTGAGTACCGTATTTGAAGTCAAATCGGTGAGATTGAATTGTACAAATGAATTAGAAGCATAAAAAACTTCTGATTGAAGCATATTAGATAAAAAAAAAACTCAAATTCATTTTAGAGTAAAATTTTCTCTACATTTACATTTGAAAAAAATCGAAAATGTATATTACAATATTATGATTGTTGACGTAGTTTTCAATTACCTTTCAATATTAAACATCGATAAAATCGAATAAGCATGCAATGATAAACTTTGTAATATTCTATAATAGATACAAAATATTTAAAACAACGCTAAACTAATTCTAAAACAAGTTAAACTGAGCCATCACAATTACAAAAACGAATCTATTCAAACAGTTTGTATTTATGTTTCCAATCAGAGCTGTAGATTTGTCTCGCGGCTTGGGGCTAATGCATAATCCGTGCCATCATTTGGTTTAAATAAATGTGTTGTTATTTGAATAAAGTTGCTATTTGTCGCGGGCGGCGTGATTACGTCACGTCAGTTCTATGCCGACGCTACTCGAGAAACTCGAAAGTTTTATGATTTATTTTGTTTTCGGGATACGCCAGACGACAAAGCAGTTTTTATTTTATGAAATGTTTCAAACGTGTCAAAGTCAAAGTCAATTTTTTTTTTATTGAAGTAGACTTTAACAAGTTCTTTTGAATCGTCATTTCGAAACTATTTTTAAAACTATTGCTATATTTTAGTGTCTTTTAGTAGTCGATAATTATAATACGTCTATCTGGGTTTTAAACGGCAAATTATGAACAATTGCTGTGATAGCACTGATTAATAATATGGACTGATAAAAATTATCGTCTAGTGATATGATTACTGACGACTAAAATCCAATATCTTTTACCTTGAAACATTTTTTTTTTACAAGAATAGTGAATTTGTCGCATACGGAAATTATCAGGCGTATAATTGAAGTGTAAAGCAAATCAAATTGTTACAAAATATTTTAATATGACACTTCACGAACCGTTAAAATTTAGTACATTTAATTTAAATACCAATATTGAACGCAAATAAATTAGGAAAAACACAATTTATCTACGTAAATCGAAACCCGGGTGAATATAATGGTGAATCAAAACATGTTCTACGTTTAATATTCTATTCATTAAAAGACACTTTAAACCAGCGTTTGCTCTTGACAGTATGTTTGTGTAAGCAACAGTTACCAAACTTAACATTTCTCACAAACAATAGCAATTCACCCAATTCTCGCAAGTCTATCGTTGTGTAAGTCCCGTGGTAGGGCGCTGAAGGTAATTTTCCCGGCCATTTCTTTCGCGAGCGATATCCCCGAATAAGCCGTGTTGCTGACTGATGATGAGATTTTAATGATTGCAGACAGCATTCGCTGTGTAAGCGGGTTTTTATTGCCCGAGAAACGGCTGAGGATTGTATAGGAACAGCTGATGTGTTGGCATTGCATTTAGGTTGTAGACAGATCTACGTGAGGATGTGCCTGAGAAAAGGATTTGGGATACACAAAGTGGAATTTTATGCGAAAACTATCTTGGTAGTTTATCAAAATTCAATTTTTCTTTATTGGTTCCATGGGTACTGAGTTCAATTTGTTTTTGCCACATGTTATAGATTTATTTCCTGAAAATCTCAGTTATTTTATATATCAACCCATATAAATCCCACGCAGAAGTTTTCTATACAGCTTTGAGGTTTTGGGTTTATGTTAGATTCAGTAATATTAAAAGAGAAAACGGAATATGAGGGCGCTATCAAGAAGACAGTCGGGTTTTGACCCGTAATATACATATATGTACGTGCATATGTATACGAGCTATATTAATTGAATTAGAAGATTTTTTGTATTATACTGTTCTATGCCGTCACCCAAATCAAAAAATCCAAAGACAAAACAGACAAATCTTTTAAAACATAATCAATCTTTTTATATTCATCCATCACAATTCTTTTGATTTTATAAAACTTCTGCAATAAGTTAAAGTAGCGATGGTATGTTCCCCTTCTTCCCCTTACATTACCATAATCCCTGCACCCCTCTGGGTAACTTTCGTTGAAGCTTTCGCAAGATTGTTCCCTTAGCCGTTTGTTTATTGAAATTAATTAAAATTGCTTATTATTTATGTTTATCGTCTGTTGTTTGTTGATGGATTTGTCACTGTAGTATAATTTGTGTGATGTTATCATTTAGTTCGCTTCCATTATACATATATTGGGTCGGGAAAGTGGAGTCTCAATAATTATTCATTTGTACGGTTACCGGCAATTGACTGTTACTGTTGTACCGAAGCCTAGAGTGAGGGATAAAGTAAGCTAGGAAAAATCTAACTCATATTAAATAAAATATTGAACGTTTTTAAGATATTGCTTTTGAATTAATTCTATAATTGTACAAAATGTATTATCCGTATACTTAAATTATTCATTTTATAGTTAAGCTTCAGCTTGTTGCAAATATTGATGAATAGAAACTTGTGGATATGCAGTTTAAGTATAAGCCGTGCAATTTAAAGAAGAATCTGGGATTTATCTGGGTTCCATTCTCAGGTTTGACAAAGTTTCATTGAGTATTTCCTTAAAGAAAATATCAGTTGCATCACATCTCATCTCATAAGCCCATGTACGTCCCACTGCTGGGCACAGTCTCCTCTACTATTGACAGGGTTATGGCCTTAATCCACCACGTTGGCCTAGTGTGGGTTGGCGGACTAAACATCTAAAAAAATCCTAAGGACTTTTTAGTTGCATCACGAAGTCTAGAAACGTGCCTAAGAAACAACAGGCTCGCCCTTTATGTAATGTCTGACAGACATATTCAAACCCCGACAATCTGCTATATCCCTTTTAATTTTATCGCATCCACCTGAACTAGGGTAGAGTTTTACGAGTGTGCGAGACAAGAAATGTAATTAATTGAAGAAAACGGCGGGGCCACGGGATCGCGGATACAGAATTAATTTTGGGGGAGTTTGTTTGTAATCTTCAGTGAGTCGACCCCAGTTACTTAAATTCACCTGCGTCTATGCCATGTATCAAACGATACAGCTACTTCAACGATGTAAAGATGTTGATAGGATTTTTTGTTAGAATAAATAAATAAATACACCCAACAGTCTCACACATAGTCTTACCCCACACTAAGATACGAGTCTTGTGTCGTGGGTATCAGAAACTATGAGAGGCTTTTCTGTCTCACAAACACCCAGACCCGAAACAAATATTTGTGGATCACACAAACATTTGTCTCGGTGCGGGGATCGAACCCGCGGCCGCTCGTTTCGCAAGCTGGTGTCTAGCCAACTACGCCACGGGGCTGTCAAAGAATAGGATGTTTTAAAATGTTTAAATGGGTATATTGGAATTATTGTAACGTATAATTATTATATTTTTTTGTATATATTTAAATACTACATAGATTTCATCATCAGTCCCTATTTGTCCTACTGCGAGTTGGACTACACAGATTTTATTACGATGGTTTCTTCCAATGTTGTATAGTGCGTGATAATTAATTGTGAAGACACTTATAACTTCAAAACTTGGAAAAGTCATAGGTGTGTAGGTACTTGAGTTTTGAACTTCATTCTTTATTCCGCCTAAAAATATTCTACCGCCAGATTCAAGTCATTGTCTCTCCCGTAAATTTGCTCCTATGCATTTTTCGCTAATATTAGTGGAGTGCATTGTAAACTGTAGCCTACGGCCTGCATGCGTTTACGTTGGCTAGCAAATGCACGTGGAAAAGGCCCAGAGGCATCCCAAAAATTCAGCGCCGATACTTTGGCGAGGGCTTGAATTACGACGGTAGGGTTGGTAGAGCCACCGCTGTGTTCAAAAAGCGTATCGACGAAATTGCACCACGGAATATCGATTGCTTTGGTAATAGTTTGTGCTGGTTTTATTGGCTGTTTGATACATATAGGTTAGTAGAGTTTGCTGACTAAATTAAATGTTGGTAGTTTTTAAATAAGGGTGTGTTGTAAAGATAAGGAACTGCGTGTTAAAATAAAAAAAATCATGACGTCAAAACAGAGATCTATTTCTTGATATAATGCACTATTATTTATA
This sequence comes from Cephonodes hylas, assembly GCA_030295005.1. Taxonomy (NCBI): domain Eukaryota; kingdom Metazoa; phylum Arthropoda; class Insecta; order Lepidoptera; family Sphingidae; genus Cephonodes; species Cephonodes hylas. The sequence continues at coordinate 11,020,111 of AP025376.1, read as the reverse complement.
ATATAGTAATTAGTGTAATTATTTTTTTATAATATTAGGGAAGAAAAGATTATTATTAATTTATTTATTGTTTGTGTGTACATTCTGTACGAAAATACAAATTCACTTTTAAACTACATATTATATAGTGTTTAAAAAATGTGAATATTAAAATACATATTAATGGTAATAAAGTGCAAACCCTGTGCCTAGTTCTCGCGCTTGCCAGCTGACTGCACTACACCGTGCACGTTCGAGTTTCGTAACAATAAAACTTTATAATCAATTTTGAACCTTATCATGGGCGAGTTAAATTCATTTTGGCTTCACACCCCACACGTAGGTGTTGTATCATTATTGCTAATTGATTATGAGGCTTATCCATTCGATAACAAAGCCCATTTTGCACTAAACTGCAGATCATCGAAGTTGGCCGCTGTTTAAAGATGCGAGCGGTGTTTGACGGAGAGAATTCAGCGCATGTTGCAACTACGAGATGTGTGTAGTTTAGCATGATTAGGCGCTTAGAACATTGTTTAGGGGGAGTTTACGAGTCATATATATTTTGATTACACTGAAAAATGTTTGAAACTGGTTTGAAGAGTTGGACATTTTGACAGATATTTCTAGCCGAGTTATGAATGTATAAGATAGCCTCGAAGCGCTGTTGGCTATGCAAAAGCTTGTGAAACTAGTTTTACAAAGGACTGCACTTCCACTAGGGAAGCGAGTTTGATCCCCGCACCAAGACAAAATGTTTTTTTGATTCACAATTATTTATTTCGGGTCTGAGTGTTTGTGAAAGAGAGTGTGTAAAGTCGTACATATTAGACCTACTACATATAACCATTCCACCCACAGATGTATGTACTTATCACATTACACTGAGCAACGAAACTTACACCTAACTTCACAGAAATCAAGTTAGCGGAAAAGTTCAAACAACACACAAACCGCCAAAAATCAAACAGTGCAGTTCTAAAAACAGCTTAGAGCTGCAAACAACATTTAACAGTTAGACGGGCTCTGTGGAAGTCGATGCTCTAACTCATCGGCCGCGGGCGCTCGCCACAAGCTGCTCACTTAATTCTATAACGCTACCGACTGTTTTAGAAGCGTCATTTCAAACATTAGGAGGAAATGGATCTTTGTTACTGAAATTAAAAAAAAAAGGAAAGAATACGGCTTGGCATTTAACCAGGGGTGTTTTTTTAGTCATATTTAAAATAATAACCTAAAAAATAGCAGATACCTACTAAGTAAAAAACCACACAATGGAATTGTGATATCACTCGAGTAAATTATTAAGGCGATGGAAAATTATATTTATCTGCGAATTAAGGCAACATACGTACGTTATTATCTCTAGCAAGTAAGACGAATGCTTAATAAAAAATTTTCATTATTACTATTGTGAAGAATGCATTCATTATTTGTAAAATACGTAAAACTTAAATTTGAAGTATAAGAAGACATTAAAGACATAAAAGAAAATACTCTCCAACTGCATCTCAGAGTTTATTGGACTCGGCAGACAACTAAAGAGTTGAGTACTGCAATATCTATTCAGCGACATCAATGGCACATATTTTCTTTGAAATTGAATTTCTTTTCCATTCATACCGCGAAAGTACTCTACCCACTGGATTCTTTCAAACATATTCATTGCTCTACCATCTGCTCAAGGTGGGAGAGCTAATCTGAACGAATAGTGTTGAGATGAAAATCAAAATTTCAATAACATATCTCTATTGAGAGAGTACAAAGAGTCACATTGGGTAGAGACGTAGAGTCGCAAACATATCGCGGCCCGCGGTGGCTCTATTGGAATTCACCAATTGAATTTATTTATACGTCGCACATTGGAACGTTTAGAGGTTTCTTGAGGGCGGGAGGGAGTGAAAATCGGTGCAGAGGGGATTAAATAAATTTACTTAATCTTGGAATGTAGCTTAGTTTTGTGCAAAACTTAATGGTTTCTTATAACTATTATAGTATATCTTTTGATAAATTATTAATGAAATGATAAAATTTATGGATTAATATCAGTACTATTTTTTTTCTGGGAATAGATTTTGTGTTTAGTTTTTGATTATGTTAGGAGCTAATTGCAGGTCATTTTAAAATCCAAAGACAAAGGAAAGCAACATAACTAAAGGTTTTTTCCAGGGATTTAGACTTATCATAGAGAACAAAGAATTATACCATAAATGATATTTCTCCTATCTCGGCCAAAAATACAATACCATAGTCACATATCCCCAGATCCCCCACAATCCGCCTGACTCCGTCCCAGCACGTTGAGGCGCGGAGCGTCGCCACGGGCGTTCGTTTAAACTTTACGCGAACTATTCGTCGAGCTGTCGAGCTAAATGAAATTTTAATATTTCTTTATAAAGTAACGGAATGGGAGTTTGTAGGATTGCGTCAGCTCTACGTGTGTGCTTCTCTCCACCCTGTTCTGTGGAACAAGTTATATGTTTTCAAATTGCATTACTGCGTATGTAAAGGCTATTGAAGTGACATGTTTCGGGTAAAGTTTGAATTTTTCGTTCATTGAGTGAAGTGGTAGGAAAATTTCGTTGAACATAATCTCACTCTTTTATTATTAATAAACAAAACAAACATACCTCACGCCTATATTCGCCGAAGGGGTAGGCAGAGATGCATTTCTGCACCCACATTTCGCCAGGTATGTTTCAGTCCCACGTAATAGAGGGCGAGCCTATTACCGTTTTTCGGGCACATTCCAGACTCCGTGCTGCTAATGAGAATTTCCTAATGGAAAAACCCAATAACACTTTGCCCGACCTGGGATTTGAACCCAGGACCTCTAGATGGCACGGCACATACTTGTATCGCGAGACCACGAGGCAGTCAATATTATTAATACGTTTTCATTAAAATATATTAATATCATCTCCTGTGTAGTCAACGCATCTCGATTTGATGACATAATTAGGATGATTTCCTCATGGTACAAAAAAAAACTTAAATTTAGCCTTGACAGTCCAAGTTTAGACCTACAGCGTAGAGTTACCTTACGTAGCCGCGCTACGATATTGTCTACGTGCTACGCAGCTACGCATAACAGTAGTCCGTACAGTTTATTCCAAACAAAATATCACAATTTCCTGATTCTGTCTAGTAATAGCTTACATATAAATTCATATCCACAACATTTAATTAATAGGACTGTCGGAAGACTGCGTTTCGAATTTCCGCCTCTCGACATACACGTCTGTTAGGAAATCTATATTAAAACTAAATAATAGTAAACAGATGTCGTGTGTTTGTTCATCACCTGATATATTAACCATAGTTGAAGTTATTTAGTGAAATATTGTCGTTGAAGGTACATACATATTCAAAAAGACACTTATAAGGAACTTATTTACATTGGATTATCAGGGATTCCTATAAAATTCAAAATAATAATAAAGTTTAACATAATTACATTGCAAGAATAAATATTTAATTTAATCTGACGGTTTACGGTTAATAATTTACCTCCTTCTCCATTTTATAACGCTGACTATATTGTTACATAATTTATTTTTCATAATTTAATATTTCGTAAACAGTGATTTCTATTCCTCAAAACGAGTGACACCGCATGTCACGCCTAGTACACATTTCAAATACATTAAGCGGGGCCCTTGGGGTCGGGTGTGTGCGGGGGAAGGGAGACGCAGGCGGGGGGGGAGGGGTTCAGAACTCATTTCCTACAGGATACCATGTTCGGATGCGTCAGTACGTTGCAAGCTTTTTACTTGTGCCTGCCGTAAACATCCGTATTGGCCAAATTTTATTCGCACTTTCACTTAGTGCGTGGAAATTTTCATGCGTTAATTAATATGTTTGATACAGGGCTGAAATGACGATGTAATGTTAATGTATTTGAGGGTATTGATTTATGGTTGTAGATTCTTGTAATGGTGAGGATTATGAAGAGAATAACATTAGTGAACAGCTGGTATATAAGTTGGTGACAACAAGTATTGAATAAAAAACGCTTCCGCTTTCTGACTTTTTTTATTTCTTAACTTATGTCGCAGAATAAAAGGACATGTATGATAGACTTCCAGCTAGATTACACCATCATTAAAATATTCAGCCACAAAACAAAGAGATCTAGTTCGTAGATCACAAAACGTGAGTGTAAAACAGCCATGTCCACATATCAATGACTGTTTGTGAACACATCTAGGCTCCAGTTTAGACTAAATGTGTTCCCTAAACATAAAATAATTTCCTAAGTTAGGGCAACGAATAAATAAAGCGAGCGCCGGCGACCCGTTACTCACCCGCTCTACGCGCTATTTTAAATGGAAACGTTATTTATAACTGTTATAACTTTTTAACGTGTTTCTGCGTTTAATGCTAAGTGCTGGGAGATTATCTGTGTAATGTTTTTCGTGGAAAATGATATATTCAACAAATCCAGTTACATACGTTTTCATAACTGTCATTTTTAAGAAGATTTTCTCTTTTAGTCACATGTGTAGAACAGAAAACGTTAAAATGTTTCTGTCTAATTATGCCTTATTTAAAAGAGAAATTATGTTAAATGTTTACTGGAATCCTAATAAGACGTAGTTTTATGTTGATCATACGTGCTTAACGTATGAGCTCCATTCTTTTAATTTCTATTTCGTATATAAAGGCAAGAATTTTAAACACTTCAGAGCTGGTGTTTAAAAGTTATTTCATGTCAGCCATAGAATCCGAAAAGGTGCAATAAAGATTTATTATATATTATAATTCAATACATAACTCAAAATTATTACCTAATTTTTCTATTTTATGTAATTTAAAATAGCATTTTTTATCATACAAAAATCTTTGAAAATAATTCTAACACGCACAAACCACGTCAGTATAACAAATTTGTAATGGAATCTGAATGAAACCGTCCAGTTTTAAAAACGAACCGTAACTTAATTGATCGCGCCGAGTCGCCAGCGTAGAGTGTGCTCGGGACGACAAATTGGCTCTATCCAACTGCATGAGAGTTTGCGGACAGCCGAGGTTTTATTTAAAGGATAACAATGTTTTTCCCTGCTTTGATATGGGGAGAGGGTTTTAAAATAAGCCAGCATTTCGGCTAAAAGCTATGGTTTAATATACTTCGTCTGTTTCGGAAAGAATGCTGAAAAAAAGGGTATGTGTATTGTAGAGTCTCAAATTGTATTTTATGAGTTTTGCGCGATGTAATAAAGATTTGTTTTTTTGAATAAGGGGCCTATAAATATACCTCGGCCTACCAAAATAAATATTTTGTTGAGTAATAGCTTAGATTCAGAATGTAAGATTTTGCTTTTGTGTACCTGTTATCATAATTAGTAATACACATGGTTTCAAACAGAGCGAAAATGATAAGTTAAGTCTATCATCTCCGTCATTACCATCAGCCCTTATACGTTTGACACCTAGGCACAGTTAGCTCTTAGTTTAAAATTATATGTCAAACTGAAAATCAAATAAGTATTAATAACTTTTTAGAAAAATCAAAATAAACCTTCATTGAATTTAATAGTGACTATCTAAATGGAACAATGACAATTTCATGACGTGAGTTCGATGAAGCTACAAATCAACCCTTTTCACCGCAGAGCCTAAATCTATTCATAGATTTACCTCCGTCACAGCACTCGTGAGGCCGTAAAGATACGATTTAATTTAAGTCCGTCCACAAATCTTATCGATTAATACTTTCAAAGAGTCAGCGGTCGGGATCGCCCGGGATTTTTAATAAATCCCGGTGTGGCGCTGTTATTAAATCAAGGAATCCCGGGAAAGCCCGGGACACGGCTGGTCCGAGCAAAATTTAATCCTTTGCTGTGTAAGATAAGGCTTTGCAATTTTAATATGAGGAATATATTTTTTTACATTTACATAGGTTTAAAGGAATGCGGAAAACGATTTCATGTTTGCATTTGAGAAGTAAATTAGGTTTTTGTTCAATCTTTTCTTCCATTATTAATATGTCGGGTTCTGAAAAGGTGGCATATTTATAATCGTAATGTATATATAATATGTGTTGAATTAAACTAAAATTAAACCTTAGGTTTTCCTACCTGAGTACTTTCCTAAATAAACCTTTTATTTTACTTAAAATATATACTTCATCATAAAAAGGAAGAGGATGCGTATTAACGATAAAGAATGTATATTCATCTGAGTTTAGTTCCTAATTTTATGATCTCTACTGTACTATATTTGTATCTATACAGTATCTGAAACGGTCTCTTTTACTTGTTTGCACAACGCCACATTCAAATGCGAGACAAAATAAAGCACGAGGACATATCTTTTCTTATCTCTACCTAATTTCACGACCCTCAGACGCTAATAAAGAGGCACCTTGCTTATCTACCCCAAAAATATCTTTCCTTAGACCATTTAACTAACATCAGGTAGGACAAGAAAATGTCCAAAATCGAATAGGGGTGATAAGGGACTGTGATGAATCGACAAGAGGGCTTACCTTTATCTCTTGCAAATTGATAGCATCTACTACCCTTCCGGATGAAAATATAGAACTTTTATACATATATACACCTTAAGCTGGAGAAATAAAGCCTGCTTGTGTAGGAAAACGAAGTTTGGATTGGAATTGAAATGGAGCTATCTTCTAGATAAATATCCTACGCTTAGATCCAACTAAAGGCATATTGAAAACGAAATGCATAAATATTTTTTACATTGCACTGATTTAAAAGTTATCTACAAAACTTTTTTTATTAAATTAAGTGTACTTCCTATCTTGTTGTTTAATAAAAATATATAAATAAAATAAAGCTCAAATACTCCAAGGGTATTTTTTTCATAATAGATTTTGTTTTGAATCAGCGAACAGTTCTAGACAGCTTAATCAATTTCCGAATATTTTTTTTTTCTAAACGTACTGTTCCCTTAATATCAGTGAATCCTATCACAAAATAATAAATCGACAAAACTTAAATCTAGCCAAACACAAATGCCCCAAATTCGAATTATAATAATAATAATAATAAGCCCCTCAGAAACCTAACTTCACGTCCGGCACGACCATCTGTTGCCACGTGAGGGGCGGACATTGGCAGCTCTTAGCTATACACTCACCAATGACCAACGAAGCAATAGTATTAAATTCACAACACATATGCGATGCGACTAAGAAGTAGAGTAATACCCCAGGCGGGTACCGAAGCTACCTGCGACGGAGAATCCCGCCCCGGGCCTCAAAACCCGGGCTGCCCTACGTACTCTGGGGAGGGCACCGTATCGCACCAAACTGCCCAGTCACAAGCTGCTGCAGTTAGACATGACCGATCAGAATCATGTTCCTCACCCGCATCATCATTGTTTTCATCCATCCCTTCATCACCACCTTCTTATATGGATAAAAACATAATAGATTCATCTTCTTCATCATCACCATCGTCATTACATTCCGCTGTTCACTTATTACCCATGGATGCTGTGCAGGAGGCAGTAGCCGACAAAACTGTACCCGCCATTGGTAAAACACGCGCGCGATTTAAATGGACTGAGGAAATAAATAAATTCATCTGGCGCAACTATCTTATTGTCACAGAAATAGAAACCAAAACCCGCGGATATTTAGACCCACTCTACACCCGATTTTGTGAAAATTTTCCAGATATCCATGTATCAAAACAACGTATAGGGGACCAACGACGTGCAATTTTAAGGTGTAAATTATTGTCAGATAGCACGCTGCAAGCGATTAAAAACGAAGTTACAGATATACTACAAACCGGAAATCATCGAACAATAGAGCATTCTTATAGACATATAACACCAAACACAAATACTCGTATGAGATGGACAGATGATATTAATGAAACTATTATGAGAGAATACTATAAAATAACAAATTTGGAAACAAATAAAACTGCATACCGTAACCTTTTGCACACCGCTGTAATAGAAAAGTTTCCACAACTCTCACATGTTTCAGAACAACGAATTGCTGATCAAAGGCGGGTAATTTTACACAATAAACTCATTCAGGATAGTAGGCTAGAAGAAATAAAACAAGAGATTAGAGTTAGTTTAGCTTCGAGCGACATAGACACCGTAAACCATATTAACCATACAATTACCCCGTCACAAAGAAATGTAAATTCGGAAATTCCAAATGCAGTAATTTTAGAATCCCACAATGAAAATCTACCATATAATAATAACTTATTCTCTGAAGAAATACTTAACGATAAAGTAACACACACTTTTGCAGAAATATTTGAAAAGTCAAAAGTTAGTAATCCTACACAAAGACCATTTCTCCCTAAACAAAAGACATCAAAAAAGTTTGCTTACATAATTTCATATTTAAATACCAATATATTACCTAGGTATATTACTAGTGATGATGACTTTGTACAGACACATACACTTTTGTATTGTGCGGCTTATACGGCAGCTTTATGTAATGGTTCAAAAATAAGAGATACAACCCCTAAATCCGTTCCCACAGACACACCATCAGACAGAAGACCTAATTGGTTAAGAAGGTTAGATAATAAAATTGAATATACACGTAAAGAAATAGGTAGACTTACCCAATATATGAGAGGAAATAGAAGTTTAAGACTCATTGCACATATAGAAAAAATAAAAAACAAATACAGAATTCACTCAAGTTATGAAGACCCTAATAAAACTGATAACCAATTTCTCGATAGCCTCAAACAAAAACTTAACGCCACGACCAATAGACGAAATAGGTATTTAAACTGCACACAGAGAAAAATACAAAATACGCAGTTTAAAAATAATGAAAAACAATTTTATAGGGATTTATTAAAAAGCACATCCAATGTAAAGAACACAGAAAACCCTCTTAATAATAATACTCCCCCACCGGGAGAGTTATATGATTTCTGGTCCAATATCTGGGCTAAACCCATCCAACACAATTCAAATGCTGAATGGATAGAAATAGATAAAGAAAATTTAAAGGATACTCCTGAAATGGTATTTGAAACTATATCTCTAGATGCATTTAAAAATGTCCTCAAAAAAACCCATAACTGGAAATCCCCTGGTACAGATAATATTCATAATTATTACTATAAAAAAATAACAGCCTTACATCCGGCGTTCTACAGACATATTAATAGCTTCATAGATAAACCAGACTCAATACCAGATTTTGTTACTCAAGGAGTTACGTATATGATTCCTAAAGACTCGGAGGGGTCTAACCCAGCTAAGTACCGGCCAATCACTTGCCTACAAACCATTTATAAAATTATTACCTCCTGTATCTCCCACGTCATAAATAACCATATTACAGATAATAATATAATAGCCATAGAACAGAAAGGATGCAAAAAATTTAGTAAGGGATGCAAAGAACAATTGATAATAGACTCAATAGCCATGAACCATAATATTAAACAAAGAAACGATCTATGTACAATGTACATAGACTACCAGAAGGCCTATGACTCCGTGCCACATAGCTGGCTTATTTACGTTCTACATCATTACAAAATTCACCCAACCATAATAGGATTTCTAAAAACGGTAATGCAGAAGTGGGAAACAAAACTAAGTTTAGGTAAATCGATTGAAACGGGGTCCATTCCAATAAAGCGGGGAATTTTTCAGGGTGACGCTCTTAGTCCTTTATGGTTTTGCTTAGCATTAAACCCGCTCTCGAGCCTACTAAATAGTTCTAATGATGGTCTACAAATAGATTCTGATGAAACCACAACCCTGAAATTGTCGCACCTTATGTACATGGACGACATTAAGCTTTATGCAAATAGTATTTCTTCTCTACACAAACTTGCAGATCTCACACAACAGTTTTCTGATGATATACGTATGACTTTTGGCATTGATAAATGCAAAACGCTCACAATTATTAACGGTCAAAATATTGAAAATAATCCTTACAAACTAGCCTCTGGTAAACTAGTAAATTCTTTAGATCAAAATAATGCCTACAAATACTTAGGGTTCGAACAATCATATCAGATTAAACAAAAAGACACGAAATTACACTTAACAAAACAATTTAAACATAGACTCAATATACTAATGAAATCTCAGCTTAACGGACGTAATTTAGTGAAATCAATAAACACTTTTGCCATCCCTATACTCACATATTCCTTCGGAATTATACAGTGGTCGAAAACGGATCTTTTAAAACTCCAACGGCTTATTAGTACAACAATGAGTAGTCACCGAAAACACCATCCCCGAGCCTGTGTCCAAAGAATGACCCTATCAAGGGAAGAAGGAGGCCGTGGGCTCATAGATATTAAAAACTTACACAATAGACAAATCACCTCGTTAAGAAAGTTCTTTTTAAATATGTCCGAACATTCAGCTTTTCATAAATCAATAGCCCAAGTAGATAAAAGATACACTCCTCTAAACTTATACTCAACCGATACACAAACCAATGAATTAATTGTTAGCGACAGGGAAAAGATCCTAGAATGGGAACGTAAATCCTTGCATGGAAGACACCGCCTTGACCTGCAACAACCTCATGTCGACATGAAGGCGTCGAACGCATGGTTGCAGCGGGGCGAACTCTTCCCAGAAACGGAAGGATTTATGATTGCCATTCAGGATCAAATCATAGATACAGCCAACTACCAAAAATTTATAATCCATAGACCAAATTACTCCGACCTTTGTAGACGATGTCATTCAGCTTCAGAAACGATTCAACATATAACGGGAGCCTGTAAGTCCATAGCCCAAACAGACTATAAACACCGACATGATCAAGTTGCAGCAATAATTCATCAATCCCTGGCCATCCAAACAGAACTTCTTACAGATAAAGTACAGTATTATAAATATAAACCGGAAGCAGTATTAGAAAACGCAAATTTTAAACTGTATTGGGATAGAACGATCATAACGGACAAAACAGTATACAACAACAGGCCTGATATTACCTTACACGACAAACGTAATAAATCAGTTTTTCTAATAGATATTGCCATTTGTAATACTCATAATCTCTTAACAACACACACAGAAAAGATTGCAAAGTACACAGAACTCTCAATAGAAATAAAGTCACAGTGGAAAGTTAGCCACATTCGTACAATACCCATAATCCTATCTAGTACCGGAGTCATACCAAAAACATTGCATTCGAGTCTATCCATCTTAAAAATAAACCCGTTAATTTATTTGCTATTACAGAAAGCCGTGATCCTCAATACTTGCCGACTAACTAGAAAGTTTTTAAATAATGACACTACCTAACCTTATTTATATTATGCACTTGGCCATGGCCCGTGCTTCTAACCCTCAGCAGAGGAGAAACGATAACCGTTATATATCATAATAATAATATAACTCTTTATTTTACAGCACCATAACACAAAGTAACAATAGGCAAAAAACAAATGTCAGATTAGGCACATAAAAATTGGCGGCCTTATCGCTAATAGCGATCTCTACCAGGCAACCAATTATGTGAGCCAACAGCAAACAAAACAGCACTCTTTTTCCAATGACAATTCCCGTGTGTCGCACAGCAGAGCACGTAGAGTAGGTAGAGCATCCGATCGGTCGCAGATCGATTCCGTCAGTCGCATTGTGTGCCAGTAATTGTTGTATTGTCCCAGATAACAACGGACTGACGACAGAATTAGTGAGCTACCGCACCGAGAGCCGTACGGTATAGCTTTTAGAAATGTGTGCTGAAAATAGAGCACAGGAAATATTGAAGGGCTTCTGGATTGTTAATAGGGAAAAAATGAAGGAACTTTCGATGATTGAATTCATTGTAGTCTATAAGACTTTGCTCGCTTGCAGATGAAAATTATGATCGGGTAATCTATAGGAATACACAGTTACTGAGAGTAAAATAATTAAAAATGTAAAAGGTAATTAGTGAGATTTTAAGTAGAACTAACTCTTTTTAAGGAATAAATCTGAGATGAAAAATTTTAATAACTATCTTTTCCATTAATTTAAAAGGAAATCTTCAAGAATTTCATTTCTAAAAACGCTAATAAAATCTTCCTCCAAAAAGCCCTAAGTACAAATTAATCTCTTAAGCATCCGAAGTTCGCGTGTAAGAGAAATAAAGTAATTGGTAGCGCTCTTTTCATCGAAAATGTATTACTTTACTCGCACATAAACACAATTATCGATCGTGGCGACATTGCGAGATGGACTAGGCACAAATAAATCAACGAAACGCGGTAGAGCAGCCGCCCATTAGTGAGATTACACACCGTCTCACTTTAAAAGCGGAGGCATTTCCTTCAATGATATTTCTGAATACATTAATTTCTGAGATCGCATCCCACCCACCCCGCGCTCCCCTCAGTCCTCTATCGCAGGCGTGAATCCATTCTCCCGTTTCGACGCGAATAAAATAAGTTCGAACGGATTTGGAGATCCGCTGTGGTGCAACCAGGTTAGTTTAAGTCCACGTGTTTTATGGGAACGAGAGATATTTCTCAACGTAACAATTGTCATTGTTGTATTATTGGAGTCAAACTTGCTTATCTAATTTAAAGACTCTTATGTGAGAATACAAATAATAAACCATACAAATTCTCGACAAGGAACTCAAAATCCGAAATAAAACTTTTTGTAAAAAAAGTCACGAAAAATAACAATTGAACGCTCAACACCGACCTGAATATTTAAACCTTACGACACAAGTCCCCCCATTTTTCATTCTTACAAATACAGCCTACAGCTAATAATATACTGAACCAGATATCCATTCCACATTAACAGCACTTGTCCCTATTCCTTTCCCGAACGTCTGAAAGGAGGCAGCGACAATCTTCCTCCGCGATGATTCAATTGGATCCCAGGATGTGAACACCGGTGCAGCGGTGCAATTGTGACCTGAGATTACCTCACACCCCCTCCCTGCCCCCGTGCCGACACCCCCGCACCCCCTGTCACACCCTCCGCCCCTATTTGTAGTCGCTCTAACAAGGTGTTTGATTGAAACTATCCGTGCAATGTTGTCTTAGGTCGCCTCCGGTATATTGGAGAAGACTGTACTTATTTGGCGTCTCGGCTTGGGTGTATTGGTGTTTATGCAGATGTATTAATCCGTAGAAGATTTGGTCGATATAATGTTTTGAATTAAGGTGATAATAAGTAGGGGCTTTTAGGTTCAGGCAGGCAAATATGAATTTCATCGGTCGCCGAATCAAACCCCAAGCACACACCAGAGGTTTTTTGAAGTTATGTGTGTATTCACAATCAATTATCAGGTACATTAACGGTGATGGAAAACATGGTGAAGAAGTCCGCTCATCTAAAAGTTGTTAGGAGTCTCTTAGAAGTATAATAGTCCGACTACCCGCACTAGGTCAGGATGGCAAACCATTGGCAAATGATAATGACATTGAAAGCACAACGGTCTTTTCGAACGAACCACGTTCTTGACATACCTAATCCCAACGGTCGCGGATAATCTCAATCTTGAATTTTATAACTTATGGTTGTGTGTACTGTGAAATTTTATTTTGAAAATGTTTATTTTTATGCTATAATCCATATTGCTATATCCATATTTTAGGTATAAATCAAATTTAAACAATACATGATTTTTGTATTTTCGTGTATTGTAGAATTTTTTCTTCGCTTACGTAACTCGGAACCCGGGCTCCTTAGGTACTTTACTCAACGATAACACATTCCGAAGCGATAGTAGCGCAAGATTATAAGACCTTGTTTAAGACTACACGAGTAAAGATATTTAAGAACTTGAAACTTGCAAATTATTCTACAACACAATGCAAGTTCGGAAGATGTTATAAGAATATGAAATTTATAATTTAAAACTTCATCGCGGCAGACGAACTATTTTCCGGCAATATAATATCTGGAACTCGACAAACAATGTCGGGGCGAGTCGACGAAAACACAAGATGTTTGCCCAACGAAATCTCGGTATAGCGAGATTCTGCTTAATACCAACTATTTTCAACATTATGGAATCTTGTACAGGGAATTTTACAAACAGTCTGCGATAGAATGGATGGAAAATTAATACAAAATTGCCAACTTCTTTTTGCATGGGGACAGGAAAATATATCGGTCTCTAAGTCACTTCTCAAACAAAAATTAACCTCACTAGAACTGTTATGTCAACGTGATTATTACATATTTTAACGTACTAAGTTGAAATCTGTCATGGAATAGTGGAAGTGGGCTGGCCACGTTTGCCGACGGTCGGACGGCCGGTGGAGCAGGCATGTGTTGGAGTGGAGACCGCGTTTAGGCAAACGTAGTGTAGGACGTCCTGCAGCACGATGGTCCGACGACTTGAGAAAGGTGGCGGGTAGCGGATGGATGAGGGCCGCTCAGGACCGGGATGGTTGGCGCTTACTTGGGGAGGCCTACGTTCAGCTGTGGACGGCGATAGGCTGAGTATATATATATATATATATATATATATATATATATATATATATATATATATATATATATATGGAATAGTGAGTAGATCACTAGCTTCTGAAACGACACTGTCAATCCTTCCACATCGATGCAACATCAGTTGGATATGCACAGACTAATCTTGGCACATGACAAACATGTGGTTTGAAATGTTACAATTTAAGTGTGAATACTTTAAAATTGCTTTTAAAGTAGAAATAAGAATGGCGATGCTATGTCGATTGTCCTATAAAACACTGCGGTGTACGTATTAAGAGAATTTTATTAAATTTGTCGCCCTAGATGCGCCTCGGCCGCACCTCGTCTGAGAAAATTTCATTTCTCGGCCGGAACTAAGTGAATTCTGTACTAGAGATTGTAATGAAATAATATTTGTTATTGTTTTAGAGTTATTCTTTGACAAGTTTCGTGCGATTCAATTTCCTCGAGAGGAATGTTTTGCATCGTTTTGTCGTCAAAGAGAATCGTATTACATCGTGGTTTTGCGGAGTTTTGTAACGCTTAGCGTGGCATTATTAGACTTATTTATTCAGTTTGAAACGTTTCAACTTTTTCCCATTTACGGGTACTTCGGAAATTTCTTTAGTGGGAAATTCTCTGTTCGTTAGTAAGGCAACTGTTCATGACTGGAAAGTAATTAGTGTATTTAAAATAAGTGCCGAGCCATTTTCTCATAATCTTAACACTTTTCGTAATTATAAGATTAAATTACGTTGACAATAGGCGACGGACACTATTATTTAGCAGCAATTTTATTCTTGGGTTGTAATAAACGTGTCATAGGAAAATAAGTGTCATGCGATGCCAATAGAATTTTACGGGTAGAAAGTATTTCGAATACTTCCTACCTTCCAATTTAAGTATACCGACCTTACATCATGGATTGCTACAGTTGGTTTGGGGTGTTATGTTAAGTTTTACGCATTGGGCTTGAAATTGAACCAGCAATCTCACTTTACTTATCAAAATAGTGAGCACAGGAATTAAAATGTATCAAAGCAATGTGTTAACGGAACTCGGTAAGTAAAATGTGAGATCAAGGTTGAGACCTCGCAAGGTTGAGACAGAAGGTCTCGCTCTTCCATAACTTAAAGTAACATCAACTACTTATACATACTTAAGAACACATTACAATAAAAATTAAAATTAAGCTTATAATTATGTACAATAAAAGGTAATCAAATATATTAACAAATTAGAAAACAGACAAAATACGTAACTAATGTAGATATATGTGTGTGTTTGTGTGCGTGTGTGTGTGTGTGTGTGTTAAGTTTTAGGTTGGATAGCTTCCGCGTGGGAGGTAGTTAGACTTTAGTCTGTAACGAGAGGTCGCGCGTTTGATTAATGCACCGAGAAAAACATTTCTATAATGCACAAAAGTTACTGAGATCTGAAACTCCTCACGTTATTACTTGTAATCACGACACAAGACTTTAGTTGACGACTAAATTACTTTAGTGATCTAGGTTGATCAGCAATGAGGAGATACCGGGTAAAAAAAGGCCTATGTCGAAAACTTAGGTAATAGTTGCAGTGATGATAAACACATTTAGATTAAAAAACATGACCAAAAAATGAGAATTTGTCGTTTTCCTCATCACCATATTATACACATATTCAATACATATGGAAGTTATGAAAACCGCATTTTTTATTTTCTTTCGAAATTATTTAATACGTTCTTGTATTAGTGACTATCGTATCTAATACATCTCTTGGTTTTCGATCTTGGTCTTTATACACTGCAATATATAGGCTGATATACTCAGTCTCAAAATTCCATCCCAAATTTTCTTTAATTGCCATTTCAAAATTGGAACATTTATTTGCGGCGACAAAAGGCTCGGAGACAAAACGGCAGATCAATCAGGGCGGACCATAAATTAGCTAAAAGCGTATAAATCAAGCGAGCAGTTCGACTAGTCATTACCGGCGGCGCCGCCTGCCCCCACTCTCCCGCGAGCGGCGCAATTATCTTCATGCACCATTTGTCGCGTCGATTAACAATTTGCTGGCGGTACAACGGTACAACGGTACCGCGGTACAGACGGGCACACAGTAACATAAACTTATTATAATAGTTTAAGAAATAAAATCGCTGTGTCGCTGATATTTATTTATCTGCACATACAATGTACGTCTCATCGCTGGGCACGGATGTCCTCTATAATTGAAAGGTTTTAAGCCCTTGTCCGGCACACCTAAGAACCTTTGTAAATACATACATAATTTCGAAAAGTCAGAAGTGGGAGGCGTTCTTAAATCTAGGCCATCACGGCTTATGGTAAAGTACTAAGTATTTTTAGTACACTTTTAATATTGTATATATTCAGACCCGCACTCGATTATAAGTACAGTTATATTTTTGCCATTTTTTTACTAGGAAAATCTCATTAACACTACAGAGTCTAGAGATGCGCCCGAAAAAAATATTTGTTGCTCTGCCTACCACTTTAAGAACGCAATTTTGAGTAAATACTAATCTTATAAACACATCTATAAAAATCGCGCTCTAAAAATCTAACTCAACAATAATATGCTGCCAATACCGATCACTTCCCCTACTGCTTTCGCTCACGGCTGTCCCGAGCGCAGTTCATTGTGTCGGACCCTTTGTGAGAACGCATTTAGGGCCCGGAGATAGCGTGATGTATGCTATTCCTCTGCAGGGCCAATAAGGAAAACCCGGGCACCGAATGTAACGGCGATTTTATTTCTCGCACGATTAAAACTCACTCGACCGGGGATATCAAGAGATTTGCTCCGAAAATAAATACTTGCTTCTATGAAAGGAATTTGGAGTTACGTTTTTAAGGTGAACACGGGTGTATATTGTTGGTGTAGAAAGATGTGTATGTAGAAAGATATAGCAATTAAATAGAGATAGGAAGATATTTGATAGTTTGTTTTCTTTATGACTAAAATGTCCTCATACGCTCTTATATTTTTTGAGTAGAGGTAAGAAATTTGATTAGGGCTTATTATTCAAAAGATGGCAACTTAATGATTATGGGCAAAAATCAATTAAATAAATAAATACACCCAACAGTCACATACATAGTCCTGACCGCACACTAAGATACGAGTCTTGTGTCGTGGATATCAGAAACTACGAAAGACTTTTCGGTCTCACAAACACCCAGACCCGAAACATACATTTGTGGATTGCACAGACATTTGTCTCGGTGCGGGGATCGAACCCGCGGCCGCTCGTTTCGCAAGCTGGTGTCTAGCCAACTGCGCCACGGGGCTGTGGAATTAGTTTTAAATTTTAAATGCTTCACATTAGTATACAGGGTATATAAAGACCATTATCGAAAAACAACAATGGCAATTTTTTACGTTTTCCTAACGACCACTCACATTTAATACTCGAGGTTATAAGGGAAGCGTAATTTTTTGTCGGTTTTTTTAATGCCACGGTATTTGTAAATTCCGTGGCACAGGCAATAGACCTGTCTTAGTTTTGATAAGTTTTCGACTATCTTATACATCTAATACATCGCGTAGAAAAAATAACACATGAACGCATTCAAACTCTTATTCTGCAACTACTTGAGTAAAACAAAAATTTCCACAATTTCCATTATTCGGTACTGTTGTTCAGTAAACAGGCTCGTATTTCACGTAGAGACACGAACACAGCTCGTAATCCTCGCGTCATGGCGTCTGCTGGCACGGGGCCCACCTGAGTCCGTCACTGTCGACTGCTAGACGGATAAATCTGTGTCTAAACACCCCCTCACTAGAGGCTTAAATACGCCCCTGTGCGCCTCTACTTAGTTCAGCTAAATAGTTGTGAATGAAGTTTAATGTCGACGATTACATACTTACATAGTTTAAGTATAAAGTCTTTCTGACGATGTGTTGTTAATTTGTCTGTTACTTCATTGTGAATACATTCTTTTTATTACTTGGATTAGCGATTATTTATATTTTTTTAGGCGGTCCAAGAACAGATTTACTGGTGCTTGTTATTCATAAAAACTTTAAAATATCTTCTGTAAATAGTAAGCAATCCTACGTCATCCCCCAAAGTCATAAAGAAATATTTGCCGTAAATATAACTTGTATACAGTGTTATTTTAAAAATTTTACTTTAGGTACCTCCTCCCTATTACTTAGGGCTTAAAAGCAGCGACTGCCAAAACGTGTGTCTAGAAACACGTCTGCTTATTCCCATCGGGGATACAGTGTTAGTGAATGTGTAGGATTTTTGGAGTCTTCGAGAATAGAAGTATATGCGAGAACATCTAAAAATATTAAAGGATATTCTACTCCCAGATTTCGTAAGGATTTTAACAAATAAATAGTCAATTTTATGTTAATGAACATAAAATGCTTATAAAACTCATTTCCAATTTTTCTTTTCACAAAACTCGTGACAGACAAATTTTGCTTTACTACGGTATTAAAATTGGTAAAAAATTGGATTTATTTGTTTATAAAAAATTTCCTCAGTGCGGGGATCGAATCTCCAACCTCTCGTTGCACAAATTGGTGGCTAACCATCTGCGCCACGGGGCCTTCAATAAGCTCAGAAATTAGTCATAAATTAACTGTGCCAAACTACACAATACTCAAAAAAATTTGAAAAAGTCCCCTCGTCAATAAATATGCTACAAAAATAATACAAAGATAGTCAAACATTGTATAGCTGTCTATGACAAAATCTTTCATGAAAGAAAACAGGTTTTGTCCATAAATATGCGCCAAAAATGATGTGAAGATAGGTAAATATTCCTCGGCTAGGCCACAGCGTGTATCCCGTGAAGACGGCCGTCAGTCTAATCTGACAGGGTGCAGCCAGACGCCGCGGCGGGCAATTTAGCGCTAGCTTTGCGATGACGGACCGCGGGACAAGACATGAGATAGCTGGGAAGTTATTGCTCATTGGATATCATCATTAGCGCATATACAGTCGTATAACTACGGGCTTACTTTAAAAGTGAGAGGAAGCCCATAGGGTGTGAGGGTTTAGGCCATAATTCCTCCCGCTAGCTTAGTGCGAGCTGGCGGACAACACATATAAGAATCTTTCTCAAAAGGTTTTCCTACCCGTTACAGTACGTGATAATTCATTGTGAATTCATACATGACTTCGAAAAGTTAGAGATGTGCGTCTGGGGTGTAACCCGTAATCGATTCGATTCAACCCCGCACCTAAACTAAGGGGCCATCACTACTGTTTTTCTATATACATATATGCGAAAGAATTAAAAAGGCTGTCTAATAATAATGAATACAATAACCTTTTGAACACACGCTTTTTTTTAAATATCAAACACCCGGCAATATTTAATTTAAGGAACCCCTCAGGCGACGCCTCGGTATGTTTGAAAAAAATATTATAACTCAAACCGCGTCCGCTAGTACCTTGTGTCGTAAACAGCGCGCTACTGTAAGCAAGGTGAATCTCGCACAAGAGCTCTACCCGTCCGCATGGTTTGGAAACTTAGCAACTACAAAAACCTCCACGCAACCTTTTAAAACGTTCCAACGTACGTAAAACGTTGCTATTTTACCAAAGAGCCTGGCTATTTGGGAAATCTCAAGAGCAAGCTAAATAAGTTAGATTCATTCCGTTCATTATCAAGACTATACATATTTTCTTTCGACTTGTGTAGAATGTATTTGTGTTTTAAATGTTTGTATTTAGCGTTCCCATGACATTAATACGGGATTTAAAATTCGAAACAAAATAAGTCGATTAGGTACAAGCTTAAAGTTTGATTATAAGATTGAATTGATTTTTCAATTACAAATATGATTAAAATCTCTAATGAGAAACATCTGAGGAGCTATAGTATTTTTTTTAGTAAGGAATGCGATTTTAATTTTAAAAGATTACGTGTATGTAGGCACGCTATAGGCTCGCCAGATACCTATCTGGCGTGCCTATAGGTATTGAAAACATTTTCATAAAAGTAAGGGACGAACAAATATTGGCAACATAATATTTTCAACGAATATAAAGATGGACGAGACATTGTTTTAAGGTCGAATCCTTCTCTATATAGACATTTTTTTTGTGTTGATATAAAGGATATCTTTTTGGGCCTTTAAGGAGTTAGTATCATGTCTCATAGGAGTGTTGCCAGCTTCTTGTGACATTATTTTTACGCCACTTTTGCATTACTATTTATCATTGAAAATTATTATATAACTGGTTATTAGGCTTCTAAGTATTTTAAAATAATTTAAGATTGACGTGCTTTATTAAGAAACTTCCAGAAATTTGGTCTGTTCAGTATTATTGCTTATAGAAATTACAGAAAAATAAGAATTTCATATTATTTACACTTTTTAGCACGAAATTACAATCTGAAACGAGAAGGGAAAGAATTAATTGCAAAATATTCACATTGCTTTACTGTGTCGTACGGTCAGCAAATAGTCACTAAACGTATTTCTGCCCTCCTTTGGTATTCTCTTTTTAACATCCAATGAAAGGTGACATTTTCCGAGTATTATTAAAAAAATATATATTTGAATTACGAACAAAGCGCAAAGTGTTATTCATTTATTTCTACGAAATTTAATTTATTAATCTAAAACTTAAAATAATGAAAAATAATAATAAACTGTAACACAATTCACGATTTCCATGAACAGTAAATGTATCTATAAGGTGTTTTACTTTATTTATTTAGCGCAAAGTATGGTGCTAAAGTAAAACTTAGTTTTAATGTAAAAAAATGCTATATACATAAATTTACCTTTATTTGGCAAGAAAGAAACACGAGCTATTAATCAAATACAGTGACAAAAATGTTCGCACGAAGCCATGTTCAATAAAAATACCGCAACAAAACGTGACCAAATTTTATATAAAATAAAACGTGGCGGAGGCGGCGGGATGAAAATGGTCACAAATTCCGCGTGACAATTTAAAATCTTTTCACAAATATCACTTGAGCGCCAAAATCCGAAAACTCACAACACACGTGCGCGAAAAAAATACAAAAATAAGTAAACAAGTAAAAACCGACGCGGGATAGTGCAGCGACGGCGCGCCTACCGCGCGGACCCGACAAAAAGATCAGTGCTGCCTCACTACCGCGCACGAGAGGGTTCTGTTCAATATTATTTTAGGACAGTAATTTAAAATTGATAATTTTTGTCAATTTAATCGATTTATTGGGAAACGAAAGTAGGAATACTTAAACGAATTAAAATTTTATTAGGTGAAGAACTGGCATAAAGTAACTCACTGCTTGGCACAGGCCTCCTTTACAACATGCAGGAAAACTTTTATACGTGATCTTTTGGCATTTACTTGAGAAAATCAACATTGTGCATTGTATCAGTTCAATTATAAAACCATGGTTTAATTAATAATAAAGAGAAATGCAGCAACAATTTAACGATCCAAGGATCTCTATTTAAAGCAAAAACATTTCACGAGTGAATTTTGCAGCGACAAGCGCTTTTACACGGCCATGGTGAATAAAATATGAAGATAGCGCACCATCCGCATCTGTCCTATGATTTTAGTATTCTGTTTCATGCGCGTCTATTTAGCTCTGTGGACTGGGCCATTCGTGGCCCCGGACAATGCCAACGAGAAAATGTGCAGCTGTGACTAGCGTAAAAACGGCCGATGGAAATGGACTGTATAGATTCAAATGCATTATACATTCTTGTATTCCCGAAAAGGTAGGCAGGGTATGTAGGCCAAATATTTTAGGACTCATGTATGGCCGGCATACTTAATACAACTGATTGCTTAGTTAAACGCTGTCGCCATCTTTCGTAGGTAGAGAACCTCAGCGGCCGCGGGTTCATACCCTAAGCAGTCACCTCTGACTTTTCCAAATTATGTCTATGTATAATTGGAGAAGGGCTACTCACTCAATGCTAAAAGAGTCCCGTGCCCAGCAGTGGTTAGTAAATGGGCTAATGATGATAATGATGACGAAATGACTTCGCCATGTCTGAATAAATATAAAAAGGTTCTTGCATTTACGAAAATGGTAGAGATATTGTGATGAACTAGTAACGTGAAAGTTTTATAACAGAGCCTGATGGAAAACCGGGCAGAGCTGCAAAAACTTTTCATAACCGTATCCAAACTTTAATGGAAAAATAATTTTCCATAAATTCCACTGACAATTAAAATTGAGGGAATGAAAAGTTCGCTTTGTAAGGTACTTTTGTAATAAAACTAGAAAATAAAACTTTTCTTTATACTCCTCATTGTTTAATATGTCATGTATTCAATATATATGTATGTATGTGTGTATGTATGGATAAATTTTCATACTTTTTTACGATGTCTTTTTCATTACATTCTTTTTAATTTAACCTTGTACATTCCTCAACCTTCATTTTTCATCCTACATACTTTTTGGTCGTCTGCCAGAGATAGCTTTGTGCGATTAGACTACCTTTGTTTAGTAATTTTGTTAAATTTAAACCAATATTTCTAGACCATCTTTGTTTTAGTAATTAGGTCTAATATACTCCATAATTTTTACCTTAAAAAATAAAACTACGGGTTAGAAAAAACAATGGAGGAGAGAAATTAAATACTGTTTCTCTAGCATTGTCCTATTCATTTACAAATATTAGAATAAAGGAATAATAAATTATCTTCGTAATGAATGTGTACAAGCGCTGTTCATTAAACAAGAGGCTCTACTCAAACATACCGTTAATATGATTTTACTACAATTATATTTGTTCGGCCCCGATTCTCTGTTTACACGAGTTTCAAATGAAATTATGCTAAGTCAAATATAAAAATGTGTTAATTTTATACGTAGAATACTTATAATTAAAGTGCCAGAACAAAAGCTAACGTACATATTTATTGAAAAATCTGAATTTTTTTTAGTTTTTTTAGAGCTAAAGAATTTAAAATCTAAAATGTTATGACTCCGTATAAAATATGTTTTTATTTGATAGGGTTGGTTTTGGAAATTTTGTTTTGATTTTTCGTTTTACATTACTGTATTAGCAATACCATCCTAAATCTAGATACAGGATAACTTAGATAACATGTATCTTAATTTTTGATTGCATTATTCCACCTCAAGTACTCATAATAATTATTTAAATTCCAATAAAATACCCAACATAATCAAAAACTATTACTCCAACACCACAACTTTACTCGTTCACAAAATTTTAAAACAAATCCATGACCGACCATTTCACATTGCCCTCCGCCGATACTCCACATAATAAAGCTTGACACCGAAAAGTTTCTCCAACATTTTGATAACATCAAGATGGACGTTAAAACGCCGGAGGTCCCACGGGTCCTCGATTACGTGGCCCTTGATTTAATTAAAAATAAGTTAAACGAACCGGCCCTCTGCCGAAACGGAGCAAAATCAATTTGAAACTTCCCCGAGTCCGTTCAACTTTTTTTATTTGACTTTAAAATGTTTCAATAGACGCCGTGTGGTTGTAAAAATGTAATTTATTCGCCTGTGTTGTGTTTTATGGGGTTTCTTTGTGAATTAGGTGGTGTCGTGGTTATTGTGCTGGAATCGTTTTGGGTATTCAGAAGCAAATTTGAATGTTCTTTCTTTCTAGAACAGTTCTTTCTAGAGTTCTTTTGAACGTCAAGTTAAACTGACTTTGTGTTTAATACACAATTTATATTTAAAACTTAAATATTATACAGGGTGTATTTAGACCGTGATCGAAAACTGAAGCAAGTAATAGCGAGGTTGATCACAAACCCAGTGGCGATATTAAAAATCCCGACGAAAAATTAAAAAAATGACGATTTCCATACAACCATCGGTGTAAAAAGTATGTGGTTTGTATGGAAAAGCTCAAAAATTTTATTTTTTGGTGGGATTTCCTTTAATGCCAGGGGGTTTGTAATCACTATCGCTATTACCTGCCTCAGTTTTCGATCACGGCCTAAATACATCCTGTATACCCCGTAGGGTATGTTTGTGCCTTGAAGGATCTTTGCTTTAAATTCTTTTCCCCCCGAGGTTCAATTAGGTACTCGTTGGTATTGAGATACCAGCTTAGATTCCTGGTTCAGGCAACGCTATTTCATTTCCGTTATATCAAAGTTTTAAATAACAAAACGAAAAAGAAAAGTAGCACAATGAGGGAATATGGTTAATGTCATAACTATAATGAAGGTACTAATACCAACCAACGCGATTAGTATATTGTACCGTGAAATTTATACACATTAGAATTTTCTCAGCCAGAACTTGAAATCATAACCCAACCAAATACAAAAGCGGCACACCTCGCCAGCAGAACAATCAGCGCGGCGATTGCCAAAATTGTTCGTATTACACTTCCTTTGTGCAGCGGAACTCGTTACAGCGGCTTTATCTCGGCGGGATTTTATCCGGCTTTTTCCACGCAGGTCCCGGGTTTGATTGACAGTAAGCTCGGGCACAATGGGGAACATCAATTTTGAATGTCTGCCTGTCTTGGTCCGCGGTATTAGGTGACTCGACTCATTCAGATCGTATCTATTTGTTACAATCGTAATGCAATTTGCCTGGAGTGTTTTCAGGAAGTTTACGATTTAATATACAGTGGCGTGCAAAAGTTTCGGGCCACCCTCTATTTCAGACATATCGCATAAAATTATGGTGTAGAAAGAATATAAACGACTGATTATAATATGTATTCGTTAAATATTGAAAAAAATCGATTGTTTACGTTAAAATTTTGTTTGAATACTTAATTGTTCAAAAATTTTCGATTCACGCGTGTGCAAAAATAACGGGCCGCATACAATTTTGTCGAAAAAATTGGGAATCAATAAAATAAAATTACCAAAGATTTATCTATTTCTTTAATGGGACTCAATACTTTGTCGCCGTGCCTTTAACAGCAATAACTGCAGCGCACCGATGAGGCATAGACTCAATTCATTTGGTTATTTGTCTTCTAGCAACTTTTCCCACTAACACCGCAAATGATTCCACAATTCCGTTTTATTACAATGATTTTTGGTCCCAACACGAAGCTTTAGGACTTGCCACAGATGTTCAATGGAATTTAAATACGATGACTGCGACGATCAGTCAATAAGGCGAACTTTTTGGCTCTGAAGAAGATTTTTAACAAGACGCGAAACACGTTTTGGTTCATTAAAGTGTTGAAAGATCCAACCGCGAGGTAATTTATTTTTCGCAAATGGAAGCATATGCTCTTGTAAAATGTTTTTATACATGATAGCGTCCATATTGCTACTAGCGGACCAACGCCATTAGCGAAAAATGCTCCCCAAACCTTGATATTACCGCCACCACATTTTACAGTGGTAGTTTCACACTTTACATCGTATCTGGTACCTTTTGGGCGTTTTACATTCTTCCGACCATCACTTCCAAATAATTGAAATTTCGATTCGTCAGAAAAAAAGACTTTCCGCCTATGTGTTACCGTCTAGTGTGTATACTTTTTAGCAAAATCCAACCTAGCCTTCTTATTTTTTTTTGGGTCTTCACTCCAACACGTCCAATTAGCCCTGCAGCCTTCAGACGTCGAGACACTGTACTCCGGCTAACATTAGTTAAATTTTCGCTTCTCAATTCCCGAGAAATATCGGTTGCGGTTTTTTGAGAATCGACAATACACTTTCTTGTAATAATTTTATCAACACGATTTGAAGATTTTCTTGGCCTACCGCTTCGAATTTTATCACAAAGTGTGTTTGTCGTTTTATATTTTGAAATTATAAAATTTAAAGTGCTTTTACCGACAGATAAAGTCGTCGTGATATCACGAGAACTCTTCTCTTCCAATAAAAGCTTTTAAAACGATTTCGCGAACCTAAACATTCGTATGTTCCACCATGTTCTCAAAATTAAAATTAAATTTCCTCTGAATAACAGAGCGAGATAATGTTTTAAAACTGAAATGAAAAAAATGTTATCAAATCGTGGGTACAAAGCCACGTCAATAAGTAGCTCGATATTTTTGCACACCGACAAAAGTGATTTAACATTATACATTTAAAATATGCTAAAGAAAAACATTATATCTAATGTTATTATCATTATCCTGACTTTTTTTAAAAGCTTGAGCAATGATCAAGTGGAGGAATAAATATTTTCTTGATTTCATAGAAAAATGAGGGTGGCCCGAAACTTTTGCACGCCACTGTATGTATGTTTTAATACTTATTGGCCAATAACGCTGCCAAGAAGGCAAAATAAAGATAGAGGTATTCATAAAAAGATAAGTACCTTTATTCTCACATTGTCTTCTTTTTTTAGATTGATCGTAAGAGAGATCATTCTCATAAATAACATCGCCTATTTATCAACAAAGTAGTAAAGAAGCAGCAACAAAGGCTATTTTATTACTATTTATATTTATTTGTTATTCAACATTGAGTGGAGAGCAATACATTAGTTGTGTTTCTAATTAATTCCATTAACCTATAACTCCTTCAAGTAAGATATCCCTTTCATAGGGTCAAGTGATCCCGTCCGTCAAAGGGCGAGGGCTATCGGCATAGCTCAGCGGATTAGTGAGCTGAAGTGGCGGCGTGCTGGCCATCAAACTGCATTGTATGCTTGCACAATCAATCTGTCGCATGTGGCTGGAGGTACGGACTAGGAGATAGAGGTTGGAGTAGACTAGACTGCATCACGAAAGTTCTTGAGTTCGAATTTCAGATTATACATAATGTGGTTTTAAAAGTTTTGAGCGTGAAAAATCGCATAGTGGTTAAAAAATATATCGTGTGAAAACTAGCAATGCCTACGAAGAATTTCTAAGGGATGTTAAGTAGGCCAATTCGCAGTAAGCTAGTTGCAGAGGAGACATGTGCCTAGAGGTAATGTAATAAAAATATTGTGAGATAAAATATAGACAAAAGTTACTGGATTTCCTTTTTAATTCCACGGCATAAGTTAACGGATTGCGTTATATATATCTAACAATATATTTAAGAATGTTTATGAAATATATATTTTAGATGTCGACACCAAAGCCTTTTTTCCAACTAGTGAGAGTTAAAATGATTATTTGGTATTCCAAGAGACAAGTTGCAGACAAGCGCCAGTAAAATACGAAAAGAAATGTATACAGCCTGTGAAACAGATTTCTCTCAAAGGAATTCCACAAAAAAGTTTGAGTAATAAATACGCAATGTTTTTTCATACATTAAATAGATTCGTGTTCACAATAGTACGAGTACAAAGCTGTATATAAATGGGCTGCTTTCGATTCCTTTGTACATAAAATATACAGAACAATTCATCTCAACGTAACAGATAAATATCTACAAGCACTTTGTTTCCAACATTTTAGGGACGTAAAGAAAAAGGGAAAAATCCACTCGACCCGCGGATTAGACCATTACCCGTAAAACAACTTACGGAACCCGCAGATAAATCTCTTCGGAAACGTCTTAACAGAAATTCAACCTTACCTAGTGAACAAAAACATCGAAGCGCAGGGGCGGATTAGGGGACGGTGTGGGGGTCTTATGCGTGAGTACGTGTCACATAATGTACATGTGGAATATGGTTTAAAAAACACTAGCTAAAACATTGCTTATTAAAGTCCAATATAAACGAAAATGGAAAAACAAGGACATATTTTTTGTGATGTGTCAAATTAAAATAACCTAATGGAGTTATGATAAGGTATTTCGATTCCCTGCAAGTTGTGTATAACGGAGTTGTACCAAGATAAAACTATATTTACAGTTTAAATCAGTAGGAAGCATGCCGGAATTATTTCACTGTCATCAGTCCATATTACAATACTCGGCCCGGGCCTCGACTACAACTGAGATAGTTTAGGCCTTACAAGCGTCTATCCGACGTGAGATACATAAAATCTATTATTTCACCAATAACACCAAACACCAAAAAATGCAGTGATGGCCTCGAGGTTTGGGCGCGCGGTCGAGAATCTCGGCGGTCGCGGGTTCGAACCCCATGCACACACCTCTGACTTTACGAAGTTATGTGTACATTGAATTATCACTTGCTTTAACGGTGAAGGAAAACATCGTGATGAAACCTGCACACCTAAGAGTTCTTAGGAATTTCTTAGGTGTGTAGTCCGCCAACCCGCACTAGGCCAGCGTGGTGGACTATGGTCTAAACCCTCTCAATGGTAGAGGAGACCCGTGCTCAGCAGTGCGCGTATATGGGTTGATGAAGAAGAAGAAGAACACCAAACAGCTGCGACGCTTCTAAATGACCCGCAGAAAAACAAACACAATAAAATACTCATCATTTTTTCAAAGCACTCGCCAAGAGTTCATCGTCCGGTAAAACAGCCAGCTCGTGTTTATAATAAAATGTAAATGAGTAATAGGAGTGCTGCTTAAAATTAATGTCTTAGATAAAAGTGGTATATAAAGCTGTATGAAGAGTTCCTTAATGATAAAGTTATTTTGAATAATGATTACGAGGGAATAACTGGCAGGGAGTAGGGATGAGTTGTTGGCGCGCTGCCAGATGTATCATCTAGTATCACAATGAGCCCATTATCCTCTACATCTTGTTTACATAATAAAGAGACGGCTTGTGGGTTTTATGATGTTTTTGGTGCTCGTATCTCGTACCTGATGAGATAGTTTAGATTCTGAACGTTAAATTATTTTTTAATGTAAGTAAGGCAAGACTACTGTTTGGTTTCATACTAGCGTACATTTTCGTATTCAACTAGTAGAATGGGGCAGCTTGCAATCTTTTCCTCTAGGTTATTAATCAATACTGCAATATTACCAGCAATAATACAAATCGTATTAGCTTACACTTTAGTATTTTTGAAAGGTAGGAAGGTTTTTCGTTCACTTTTTGCTGGCCCACAGTTCTAGGAGCGAGTATTAGTCAGCATTTCTCAAGACTAGCCTACTATTGAAAATCCATCGATAAAGTATACTTCTTACATGTACAAGTAAAGTAAATTTTTCTTCTGGACGAAAAAGTAAAATTTGATACGTAAAAAATCTAAAGATAGGAGCAAGATTGTGTTTCTACGAAAGGGATTATACGGTGCCCCGAGATTCTCTAAAGCCCGCCCCTGGCCCTGAAGCGTGTGTCTATGCCTCTTTGTGTTCAAAGACAATCGAATTGAGATTGAATCTGGCTTCGAATAACAAGAACACGTTGGGTGTTCCTAGAAACGTTTTGGTGGCGACAAATTATATCTTCTTAATACTTGCTTTGTGATTTTTAGGCGAAGGTATAGATTGCTACTTTTAACATTAAACTGTTTTTTTAGATTTGAAACAAAAACGCCAAGTGTTTTGGGACAAGTGACGACAAAAATATACATTTACTAGATTTCAAATAGAGTTATGTAGCTAAATAAAATCTACTAGAAAAGGACTAAGGAGATTTTGCACCTATTAATAATTGGATTTATTTCGCTTGTCTTAAAAATAAATTAGGATTAGCAGCAAAACTATATTCCTAAACATATAAATTAATATAGCCAGTATATATTTTGATCCCTATTAAAATTAATATATTATAGTCCAATTTCTCATAAATTTTATATCCAGAGACATACGTTACCAAGAATTTTCGGGGAAAGAAGTAGCAATAAAGAAAATACTAAAATCTTAAGTATTGCCGATCGCGCCACCGTAAAATCGAAACATTCGCGCAGTTAAAAGTAATTATCATTAAGTCTTGTAAGTGGCGGCTGAGCACTGAATCTGGTGGAAGCCTTGAAAGGCCGTCTGGATACCCCGATCCGGTCTTTGTCGACTAACTGCGATAATTAGTGGCAACCCCGCTAAGGAAACGGTCGGGCGGCACCATAGCTTAACTTCACTTCAAAACTAAGTTTAATTGACTAGGGAAAATTTCACATCACTGGTTTATGGAGACTTGTCTTGTGAATTTTTATGTGTGTGTGTTTTAGGTATGAATTATTTTAGGATTGTATTTTATTTTAGGTGTGCTGAAGGTCAACGGTTGCAACTGTGACTATGCAATTCCATTTATATATGTTCTCCCTAGGTATAAAATATGTGCTACAAACATTGAACTAATTTTGGTCAATATAATTTTATTGAAATGAAAAGAATGGCTCGTAGTCTCACTGCACTAGTAGGTACTAAGAGGTTCAACTCTCAGGTCGGGCACAATGTGATACGATTTTTCCCTAAGTCAATTCTCAGTAACAGCACGAAGTCTGGAATTGTGTGTAAAATATGCATGTAAAATGTAAGGAAGTTATTAATATGACTCCTAATGTTATAGATATGTAGATCGGCGTCCGTGCCAATTATTAGATTTTCCTCTTGCAATTTCTAAGTTGGAGCTGCTCCAAAAAATTTACGTAAGCTTCCTACTGTGCCTTGCAATTAAATGCACTGATATTTGTCTAACATTAATGTCACATTCTTCTGTAATAGTATAACTTATAACGCAAAGTCATGTACCAGTTATTCTAAACCTATAATCTTATTATCTTGGCGATTCGTTCATTTTCTTCGCTCATGGAACAAACTAACTTTCTATTAAACGAATTAAAATATTGCCTACTTTTTAAAGTAGTCTCAAAGTGCAATGCACAAAATTTTAATTGAACTTGTCATCAAAATACCATACTTCTACTTTCTAGCAATAAGACCGCCCTTCGTCGCACATATGATATAACAATTTATTTTTATTCCTAATCTTGTGATGCCCAATAAGATATCATAAATTAATTATCCTGTCTTCTTAAACCATAGTTAATCCCGTCAATGGTTATCTCACCAAACACGTCACAACCGGCCCCAAACTGCCTTATTAGTTTGGCGTCACTGTACCGTACATAGTGGCAGCGTGTATATTAATTTAATCCCACCGACGCTATTTAAGGCCCCATTAGTTTGATGTCTTTGTTAGCGGAGACTTATCGCTTCGGCTTTAATGAAAAAGAATTCCCTCCTTTGTCTCGTGACTTTGAGTCTAGAGAATGTTAAGGCTCTTGTTTAATTGTGTTACTTGATTAAAGCCCTTTCGGCTGATGGAAAAATCGCTTCATTTAATTATTATCGTACGATCTCGTGTACGTTTTTAATTGGATTTAAAGTTATACGAGAAACTTTGATCGTCGTTTTTTATATTATGTTGGGAAATTAATTAAAATCAAAATAAAAAAAATGATTAAAATAAGTGCCATTAAAAATTAATAAATTTTTCAGAACATTAAAACCTATAAACTCTTAATTCCGATTCAAAAGGCATAAAAGAACCATCCCAAAAACGCACTACGTGTTCCCCTTTGTCCTCCGAAAACCTTACCTACTAACCAATAAAGGCAAGCCCTGTTCTCATTTTTAAAAATGCGGAAATTTTGCATACCTTCCTATTTCAAACCGGGCCAAGCCTCACGACCACAAAACCTCCTTTAAAAAGCGGAGTTCAAGCTCCACGGGCCGGCCGTATGTAGATCCTTATTGACTCACGTCTCCCGCCGTTTTTCATTTAAAATATCGCCGCGTTTGCGTCCCGATGTGTCCCGTCGAGAGGTGCGCCCGGAATATTGATGCGAGCCTCCAATCTGGACCTTCGATTGTGTGATTTCAGCTTGACTGCTTTTAGGTGAAATTTTGTTCATTGATTTGAGTTAATTATGTGAGTTGGATTGTTGGTATCGTTTTTATTTGAATAGAGACGTAATTCCTGCGTTTCGTGAGTGATATGAGAATGGAACACACCTCGTACTTCTTTCTGTCATTTCAAAATAAATTTTAGCGCACTTTAACGGCAAAGTAAAACATCATAAGAAATAGACACCCAAAACTTCTTCTCAAGGAATTTCTTAGGTATGTAGTCTGCTAAACCGCACTAGGTCAGCGTGGTTCATTAAAGCCTAACTCCTCTTAGTTGATGAAGAGTGCTCTGTGGTACAAACTTTATGTTTGGTTATAGATAGGTGGAAACAGCAAAATGAAAGGGTATTTATTATTTAGCCTTTTCGGGAAAAGGCGGGCGTTTTGGTGTGACAAAGCCATTCATCCGTTTGTGCATTCATTGACGGTTTTGTTCGTTGATTAATTAATATTATTCACATATCCGTGTCGGTGTAATGGATCCAACATTAAACATTCAATTGTAAATAGTTGTCAATTGGTGAAATTTTAATGAGCGCTTTTGATTGCTGCTTTGTTAGCGTATTTTTGGCTTGTTTTAAAATAAGTTTTTTTTGTTTTTTCCTCGTATAAAATACAAATAAAGGGTAACCAAATTGAATAGGCGGACATATCATGGTAAAATATGAAAAGATGAAAGGTGACCGTGAATTAAGTTCTTACAGCCATGTATAGTCAGTTGAATTCCATTAAATTCTATTCTAGCGGTCAATTCTTCTGCCGTCTACTGAGAATTTTATAAAAAATACCTCGATAACTCCTTCTTTAGTGACACAGGATTTATAAAGAGTGGGGTCAGACGTATATGACTGTTGGGTGATAATATTTATTTATTTATTTATTTATTTATTAACACTTCCTTGTTACAAAATAAAAGAAGAACTAAATATATAAAAAAACAAGAAACAAGAGGCGGTCTTATCGCTTTAAGCAATATCTTACAGACAACCTTTGGATGGATAATAGATCAGGAAATATAAGTAAAGAGGGTAGAGTAAAGAGTTTAGAAAAAGTGGAAAAAAAGTAAAAAAAAAAAAAAAGAAAGAATCATGAAAATAGAATCACAATAAAATATAAATACACATAAATACATAAATGTATACAATATATAATCATATAAACATGTATATATATACATATATAATATTAAATATATATAAATACAATACACATACATATATATAATGTATAATATAGCATATTTAAGAGCGAGGGAAAAGGAGAAGAGAAAGTTTAGAGAGAAAGGTAGTGATTTTTTACTTGTCTTTTAAATGAATAAATTGATTCAGCTCGTCTTATCGCAGTAGGAAGGGAGTTCCACAGTCGAATTTATTTATTTAGTTATGTACATAACCAACTAATATGTTAGTCATAAGTTTTTTTAGTGCATTTCATTAATCATTGCTATATACAAACAAAATATTTTTACTCAAAAATGACTGTCATTCATTCAGTCAGTCATTCCATCATATTCTTGCGTGGATCACTGTAAGGAGTATTATGTCTTGTATTTCCAACAGTCCTTATACAGGGTGTATTTAGACCGTGATCGAAAACTGAGGCAGATAATAGCGAGGATGACCAAAAACCCAGTGGTGATATTAAAAATCCCGATACAAAATAAAAAAATTGACGTTTTCCATACAACCGTCGGTGTTAAAAGTATGTTGTTTGTATGGAAAACCTCAAAATTTTTATTTTTTGTCGGGATTTTCTTTAATGCCAGGGGTTTGTAATCACTATCGCTATTACCTGCCTCAGTTTTCGGTCACGGTCTAAATACACCCTGTATAGCAAATGATTCTAAATCCATTAAAACAATGTTCAAAAACATGTAAGACCAGTACAGTTTTTTAATATCCCAAATAAGTTATCAGTTGTAAAGAGAATACGCTAAGGGTCGCCACATCGAACATTCATAAAGTGAACTTCACTTGCCGCCAGTTGAATATCTTTGCACAGGGGTTGACTTGGGCTATTAAGGTGGGGGATTAGTTCACACGTTTAAAAATTTGGGTTATTTAAGAAAGGAATTTCTTTAAAATATGTTTTGGTAATATTTACATTTTTCATGGATCATAAATAGATTCTGACATAATTTTTAAGTCCTCATTGATTTTATTATATAATGAAAGAGTATCTAAATCAAAATCTTACTCGTGTTTTTATGTAGGTACCATCGTCATCAGTAGCTCATATACGTCCCAATGATAGTCACGACTCACGGGTCTCTTCTATAACAGAGAGGGTTGTGGCCATAGTCAACTACGCTTACCTAATGCGGATTGGCGGTTATAATATATATATATATATTTCAGAACAGCTTGTTATCTAAATCAAAATCTTACTCGTGTTTTTATGTAGGTACCATCGTCATCAGTAGCTCATATACGTCCCAATGATAGTCACGACTCACGGGTCTCTTCTATAACAGAGAGGGTTGTGGCCATAGTCAACTACGCTTACCTAATGCGGATTGGCGGTTATAATATATATATATATATTTCAGAACAGCTTGTTAAGGTCACTTAGCAACTACACATTTAAAATATTTTCAATTATAAATCACACCAGGTGACTCCATGTAAATGAAAATACAAGACCCGACATATCGTCCCAAGTCCCACCTCCTTCGCAAGTGGAAGTTGTCCGAAGTTACTTGATGCTAGTTAGTCAGTACTTATTTATAACGTCTCGGAGGCCGTGGGTGGTTATCGAAATTTTAAAGTGGGTTGGTTGAAGCTGAGTTCGGACCCGCGCTCACGCTCACCGCTTTTGGGACTTTAGACTTAGGCATTTTCGGATGGAGTATCTTTGTGATTTTGTTATAAAATTCCTTATGAAATGAAGAAATTGTTATTGGTCCAATATTCTGGGTTGTTAAAATAAATGTGTACTGTAAGACTTCCGTCTATAATCTCGTTGGTGACGACAATATAAATTTTGCGTAACCAACAGGTTTAAGATGTATAAAGAAAGATTTTAAAATGAATTTAAAAGTATTTTTTAAATTATTTTATTATTAAATTTGTTTATAAATAATGAAGTAGTGATCTCATGGTGAAAGTATGTTTTCCGGTTCAGGTTTAAGTTTAAATCTTCAGTTAAAGTTTGCAGCTCGAAATATTTCCAAATATTTGCTTTAGGCCCGCCACCTGTCATGTGAAAAAAAATATGATTGCCAAAATTTAAGGGCAAAAATCCCTCTGCCTACGTCTAACGAATAAAGGCACAATGCCTGTATATGTATGTAAATATGTTTATTGCATACTAAAACAAAAGTAATTATACGCGCAAAGATTATCCAAACGAGTTAACAACAGCGGACTACCAGCACGCGATAACAATTAAGCAATTAACCCTAACTATTAAGTAATTTGTACAACTTTGCTTTCTGTTTTAACGTCTTAACAACTGCTGTGTTTTCGAATAGTTTTATTTGGATAATTAAGGGTTTGAATTAGATTCTGAGTGTCAATTTTAGTATTTATTAAAAAAATCTTATAAGTTCTCGGGAATTTCTTAGATGTGTAATCCCGAATCCTTCAACCCGCACTAGGCCAGCGTGGTATACTACGTGGTATATGGGCTGATGATAATGTCAGGTAAACTCAGTACGTGGACTTTATCATTATCATCATCATATTGTGTGTGCCTGGAGCTTGATCCCACCGCCCACGACGGTCGAAAATACCGACCGCGTGCCTAAGCCTCGAGGCCATTCCGACTTCACTCTGGAAATAATGCTAAACACACCAAGGATTAAAGTAAGAAGCAAAATGGGCAGCGAAAGATTGCTGCATCGAAGGCGCGGCGGCGGTTGCGTGGCTCAGTAATTAGCCAGCACTCGCCGGACAGCGCTCCGCTGATGCGATAAATCTCATATATACGGAGGTTCCCACGGTGTGGAACAACATTTATGCGGGTGCGCTGTGTTTTTTCTGGACGAATTACAGAGGATCAATACTATGGCGGCATTAAAGACGAAATTCCAATAGCAACCCGCACTAACCCTGCATGATAGACTAAGGCCTTAACCCCCTTAGTTGTAAGGAAAGGCCGTGCTCAGCAATAGAATGTATATGGGATATTGATTTCGCAGTTTTATAATACTTATTCAACTTATAAATGTCCAAACGTCCAAATTTTACGAAAATTTTCACTATCTACTTATTCATAATAGCATTACATAATTAATACGATAAAAATAGTTATAAAATAATATATTTGCTTTAAAATTGAGTTACAATATTTTACCAGTCAAACATCACGACATCGCAAGTGAAATAAAATCTTTTTTAAACAAAAAAGGTAATAGAACTTAAAAAAATAATACTGAATCGCACCCTTACATAACTTATACCACACGTCATCGTCTGATCGAACATTCGCTTATTAATCACTAACATAAGGCCGAGTGTGGTGAGTACGTGGTGGCTCCACACTATCTGGCTTGGGGCTTACCGTCCGATAAGTGCCTCTATTTAGACAGGTAAAAGCATGTTTATGGATTTACCGTAAATTTTATGCATGTACTGGGTATTAACGTAGGATTAGGTCATCTGCAAAGAGGAGAGGTATTAAATATTGATGGTGAAGGATGTGTAGACTTTAGTGTAGTTGGTTATTTTAGTTATGTTAGGATAGTTCCGCTTATGAAATAAAAGTTTGCATTCTGTTTTTGCTCTAACATACCGAAATTACCGAGATCTTCCTAACAGCAAAACCTTGTACCATTTTCCCCGGCTAGAGAATAGAACCCGGGACCCAGGACGGAATATAATATATAAGGTTTTTATGTTCTTTGCTATTAAAAAAAAACTTCGTTTGCGTCCTTTCCCATAAAGAAAAAAATGTTGAAAATCGACACCTGATTGTGAACGTAAACAAATACATATTGCCAATTGTGACACTACGTGATATACATATAGAATTACTTGTATCAATTTTGTATTATTGTGGTGTACAATAAAGAATACAAATAAATAAAATTCAATCTGCAAATAAGGCATTTTTTATTAATCTAGACGCGAACTGCCTAATGTGCAACTTCACAATATGCAAGATTCGAAACAAGAAATCCCTTGTGCAATTCATTTAACTCAAAAAACCCGACACAACAAACGATATAAAATTAAAAGGACGCAAATCAGAATCATTTGGAATCACCGCAGGGTCCGCAATTAGCGTAGGTGGAGCAAAATGACCAGCTCTCGAATTTGAATATCAAACAATAGCCGAAAGGCGGAGGGTACTAAATGGGAAGTGCGCTACGCACGGACAGACTCGTATACCTACCGTGCACTATCCGATGGTCTGGCAAAAGTACGGTATCAAAGGCTCTTGGTATGCTTTGGGTATTATTTTCGGCTCAATGCGGTTTTGGTAAGCTGTTTGTGATTAAGATGTTGGGAATTTGAACGTGACGTTGTTGTTTAAAAGATAGCTTCGGGCCTGAATTTCTAGAAGAGGAAGGTGCCAAAAAAACATTTAATATACATATCTTTGAGTCTCATGGAATAGGAGGAAATCCTGTTGCCATTATTGAGGCACATTTTAAGACTCCGTGCTACTACTGAGAACTTTCTTATGTAAGAACTCAATACCACTATGCTCGACCTTGAATCGAATTACTTTTCCCGCAATACCATAAGGCAGTCTGTTGTTATTTTAATTAAAATTTGATATACACCGCTTTGAGATAACATGTTGGCTAATGAAAAGCAGGGTGCTGTTTTAACTGAGTAATTGAGTATCCTGTGGCTAAAGATTTTAATATCCCATTCGAGATACTAATGGTGAAACTGAGAGCATTTTTCTTCCCCACACGTAAAGTCATTTATTCTATTAATAAAGCGTCAAAATGTATCTAAAAACATGCAGGCTAGCTTGTACACCCATCTCAATTAAACAAAGCAAATTTTAAATTCACCAATCTATCTCTTAAAAGTCCTCCAGCATTTTATTACAATTGTGAGAGCTATTTTGGTGCGGAGGCCTTGTTAGTCTGTTCGCAATTACATTACCATGTCAAAAGAGCTACTTTTTCGTACGTATCTAATGAACAGGCATAATTTATGTCCGGCCGTACGTACGGAACTTCTGGAGGGGAGGAATGAGGAGAAGCGAGTTAAGAGATTTCAGCGGAAAGTTGTTCTGATCTAATTTAGAAGAGGATAGTAGAATATGCTTTTAGCTGTGTAACATTTGTTTGTTTGCTAAAAGTAAAGAATTTTTTTTTTTTTTGTATTTTATTACAATTTTTTTTTCTAACCTTTTTTATATATGGTTGTTTTTGTAATTTTTTTAAGTTTTCGAAAAAAAATATAACGGATAATATTATTTGTTTGTAACAAATTTTTAAGTTAATAAACAATTAAATTATTTATAAAAAAAAAAAAATCTCTGTTATTCTATTGAAAAGGGTCAATGATTATTTTTAAGAATAATATAATTTCTGAACTAATTATTTTAACTTTTGAAATATAAAAAAAAACGATTATAAAATATAAAAAAAATATTTAAGAAATTTTTTTTTTTTTAAAAAACATTATTTCATCTATGCTATAAGATGGTAAAAAGATTTTTTTTTTAATCCCAAAATAGTCTATTTGTTTTTAAACAATTTCTTAACAAATGACGTAAAAAAATTTTTTCCAATGATAATTAATACCTATATTAGATGCGAAAACAGCAATAATAATTCATTACCAAAAAAAAAATTTAAAACAATTACATTTTTTACAAATTTCATTTTTAGTGAATTTAAAACAATTATAATTAACAAAATAATTAACTTAAATTATTTTTTATTTGCATAACTTTATTAAGTACCTAAACAAGAAGAGCTCCACGAAGCGAAAAGATTTTTAGATCAATTAATAAAAATTTTATGCCGTAATTTATAAAAACAGAGATTGGAAAAAAATTAGT
Organism: Cephonodes hylas; assembly: GCA_030295005.1. Lineage (NCBI taxonomy): Eukaryota > Metazoa > Arthropoda > Insecta > Lepidoptera > Sphingidae > Cephonodes > Cephonodes hylas. The sequence goes on along the minus strand of AP025376.1, from coordinate 10,981,200 downwards.
TAATTAACAATGATGTAACTTTTTGAAAAATGGACAAAAAAAAATTTTTCATCGAGTTTTTTTTCGTTCAAGACACATTACACCAAAATTTTTTCAAATTTTTAAACTGTCATTTAATATTAAAAATAAATTGTTTTAGGTGATATACCGGCTTTTTAGGCGGCGCGCCTATGCCGTAACGCCCTCGCGGAGCTCTATTTTCAGTATTAAAAAAATAATATAAATAATATAGATAGAGTTCCGGGAGTTAGTCCTTTTTTATTGGAAATTTCCTCCTCTTTCATGATCTGTTTTCAAAATTCCTTAAATATTATTATTTTTAAAGTTATTAAAAAAAAACTAAATACCTGTTTTTATTTTTTTTATTTTGTTAATAACAATTGCAATTTTTTATGTGCTAATATACCCTTCAAAAACATTTTTCTAGACGTCAATCCGAATCGAATGAGCCATCGCTCATATTTTTAGGAGCTTTACTTCTATTTAACACGTTTTTGAACATGTTGACTAGACTATTTGTTGAGACGACAGCTTGCTGCAGAAAACTTAAAACGTGCTCGGTGGCTAATCAATAGCCTAGATAAAATTTTCTGACATACAACTTCCACACACAAACACACACACACACGCACAAAGAGAATATAGATATAGAATATAGATATTCAGTTTTATTTTTATATTTTTATCAGTTAATTTTGAGGGAAATCATATATTTATTTTGTTATTCTGCGTGTTGTCAAACTTCGGGAGTGGCTGAAAATCAGCGCTACTCGGACTACTGTCTGAGTAGCACGAGCTGAGCCACGTCCTTTTGCTTTGAACTGTTAAACCAAATTTAATTATTTTTTTGTATCTACTTTTAAGCAATAAAGAGATTTTTATTTTTATTTATTTATTTAAATGAAGGTGTCGATTAAGTGAGATTTGTAAACGTTAGTTTCTCGTCAATTCGCATTTTTCAAATCACGGATTGGTAAAAAATTATATTAAGTTAGTAGCTTAAAGTCTGGCAAAGCGCCGATTAAACATCAATAAACTCGCATTTTATGTAAAAATTAAAACAATTTTGGCGGGAGTGCATTAACTGATAAAATAGCGTCTACCGTATCGTGAATACCGTTGCCTATAATTACAATCATATCGCTTCCTATATAACATTACTGTCTTAAATGATATTTTAAAGACCTAATAAATTATAATCAATTCATTACCATAACACACTCGCTCCAACCTCCACCATGCACCACACAGACCGACAATTCAAATTGGTAACGAATTCAGCGTCGACTAACGACATAGACGCCGAAATGAATAGGCCATTCCCAGTGTCGGCTCTGCCGCGATATTAAAAATCATTTCACAACACTTTTATTGGGGCCCACTGCCCACACTTGATCGGTGATTGTTCGCTTTTGTTTCCATTGAAAAGGAAAAAAATGAGAGCAATTTGTTTTGCACGTCGATGCAGCGGGCATTGTATGTGCTCGTGATGTTTCGCTTGTCCATTCTAAATACATCACGGCGATTTATAATGCTTTTCATTTTTGGCGATGCTCACTTGTGAATGGGGAAATTGTAGACGTGGCTATTATTACTTGGTGGTGGATAGAGGTTTTTAGGCATTTGTAGGTGTATTCTTGGATCCACGTTGACGTGAGTGATTACTATTAATAAGTTGACAGCCAGTTTATGTACTGTATCTTGAAAATAAGAAAGGTTTATCAAAAACTACTCTAACTGTCATATGCTAGGACAGTAATAATTATGATATTGAAAAGAAAGTTTCTATGAATCTTTCCTACCCAATCACGCCAAAACAGTTGATTGGATCTGAATAAAACTATGCACATAATATACCGATCTAATTGATTTTTTATTATTCGCCCCAAAGTAAATCACGAGTATATCTTGTTGTGTCATGTTTGAAATCACGTGCTTATTAATTTTATAACAGATTTTTTTATTTTGTAATGTCCACGTTAAACCCACAATAGAGGTACTAACTTTCTCAACTTTATATCGGAGACCGAAAGGCGCCTCTATCCAGTAATTTTTACTTAGTTCCCCTCTGTGAGGGATAATAAAACGATAAGACGGTAATTCTGGGAGATAAATAGTTTTGTAAACGACACCACATGCTATGAAGGAGCCCGTCAAAAATAATGAAGGTAAAATTTTGTAAAAACTAAAGTTAAAGTTTGTTGAACCTGTATTTAATTAAAAAATCAAGCAGTATTTCTTTATTATATTAATACCTATAGCAGTCTATCTATCGTAGCTAGTTAGACTTATTAAGTAGTAAGCTTAAAAGAAAGAAAAAATAATCATATTTTCTTTTTTATAGGAGGCAAGCCTTTTGCTATCTTTCTGATACTTTTCAATACTCTGTTCTATTATGAAGTATTTCTAAACAATTCAAAAAAAACTTTACTTGACTTTATAATTAGACTCCGAATCGGCACGGCAAAATGATTATAGCGCATCTGAGGGTAAGTACAGTGTTTATAAAACCTACATAATTTTTAGCCTGCTAACCTACATAAGGAAAATCTCCAAATCTACACATAGACAAATCTTGGAGTTAGCAAACGCAAGGTAGGCGCAGGTAATTCGATTGAGGTCGCCTGTGATTTCCACACCGATGATATGTTGCACGCGATATGTTTCTGACAGGATATATATTGGAAAACAGAATATCATTTACGTATTCCGGTGTTTCTCGAACGTCGTGAGTCTCGTGGCGGATAAATCGGCCGTCACGCGGATGGAGCGGCTCGTTTCTGCGGGGCAGATTGGGCGAAGGGGCGAAGGGCGGACGGGCGGATGGGCGAACTAGTATTGGCAACGTTTTGTAAATTGTCGTGTTTGTTCATGTTTGTGTTATAGTTATGGATGTTTTTAAGGGTGTAATGCTTGGTTCAATGTTTATAAATCTTTGCAGTAATGAAATGCTGTAGGCTACACTAGGAAGACCTGTATGTAGAACCTGTAGGGCAATTGTAAGATGTTAGCAAATTAAATGGAAGTTCGCAAATATGTTGATATAAATGTTGTTAGTTACCTATGTTATAAACTCGGATATTTGTATATCAATTTTCGAGTAAGTCCGTTATTATTATATAACATATATTTTTAGTCACGATTACATAAAAATCTGCCTTCGCCACATAAAAATCAATTAATCAATGAGTCGTTCAAAAATTTTAAATGTAGTTTATTGTTTTTAAGCTCAACTACGAAGTTACCTCGTCTTAGATTGATAGTATTGGTTTTCCGTCAATTGTTCAATTTGCCACCACAGAAAAAACTAAGCCTAATTGACACAACATTTGACATTTTAATCCACTTTCCAAACGTCAAAAAGGTCCATTACATCATTAAAAACACATAACACATTGTGGATAAAAATAATTATCTTCTAATTCAGCGGGTTGTAAGCGTGTATAAATTACTCAAAACATCTGATTAGGTGCCATCTATTGTAAGCGAATGAGGTTCAAAAAGTGCTTGTGTAGGAGCGGTGCGTAATCTACGGGCCTTGTAATCCCAAACGTGAGGCGAGCTGCATGCTGGACCGGGGTGGGGGGCTTAATACATAAGCGAAAAGTATGTTTTAGAAGTTACCTTGGCAATGTTATGCTAATTTATTAAAAAAAATGACATTTCATGTTGCTGAGATATTTTCTTGCCGTTTATCCGGCACTAGTTTAAAAAATTGTATTAAAAAATAGTGTTAAAATGACGATTCAAACGTATTTGTAGAAGTAAATTTGAATAAAGATGATTTGACTTTGATTTTGACATTGAATGTAGGTATGATCAATACATTAGCGACTACCATCTTTGAAGGCAGAGGTGAATTTCTGCACCTACATTTAGCCTGGTTTAACAGTTCAACGTAAGTACAAGTCTATTGACGATTTTCTGGCTCATTCACAGAGTCTTTATTATGATACTGAAAATTTCCCAATGAAAGTTAAATGGTTTTTAACTCAACTTGGTAATCGAACCCGGAACTTCTAGATTGATTGCGTAATTGAACAAAAGCTCACCTAAGTGACTTATCGCGTCAGTTTTTTAAATAAATTTGTTACTAATGAAATATTAATTAAAATTTCCTTGTTGGGGTAAAGTACCGTGAAACACTCGTAATTCTAAACACTTATCACTTAACCCATATCCTAAAGGTTCCGACTAAAAAAATAAGGGTAAAATGTGGATAAAATAATAGGACCAGGGGTGGCAGCGTTCATTACCTCCCCTCCCCACACTCCCCAGCCAGCCCCAGTCTCCCCGCCGGATTTCCTCTTAATTTTTCCCCAGTAGACCGCTCTGACCAAACTTTAGCCGAGCGCAATTTCACTTTCATAATTCTTTTCATCATTTATATAATGATTTTATGATAATATTTGGCGAGTTCCTTAATTTCTTCCTAATTAACTCGTAGCTGGAACCGCGGGTGTCTGTTACAGCCTTTGTTAAAAAGGAACTTATTTTCAGACACTAAGATAATGAGGATTCGCTTTTTAAGTTTATTTATAACTATACCTTTATTGCGATTTTAAACACTTGGGATCGTTTCAGCACGAATAAAGCTATGCAAAAATAATTGTAATCAATCGGCATTTAATTATATTAGTCTAAATATTGCTGAGGTCTAAATCATTAAACCATATTTTTTTTACCACACTTATATACACCAGAATTACCATCAACAGTCGATTAAGTAGGTCTCATTGTAGGAATTTTCGAGGTTATACTGGTTAAGCCCAGAATAATTGCAATTAAACGTCACGTCAGCAAGGGCCCTTTCTTAATTCCAAACCTTACAAAACGTTGAATATGAATGAACTTCGTCTTTGTCGATTTTTCGAGAATGTTAGAATTAGTGCTGATATCCTTTTTCACATAATGTATTAAATCCTTGAACTTGTGGGTGCGGGTATAATATTACTCTCAAAGCTCGTTAAGTGTTCTAATTATTATATAGTACATATTTTCAACCTCCATGCTACTTCTGATAATTAGTATAATTGTACTATTAATTCAAGAGATTATTTCCTATTAAGAGAAAGCCAGTTTTCAATTCCCGTATTAAATCTCTACCACCAATGAATAATTTAAACATGTTTTTTACAAAAGCAGTGCCGTATTTCAATGTGCATTTGGTCAAAGGCATTCCTAGCATGCAGGTAAAGCTGTGCACACACTGTCCTGTGTTTACATGTCAAATTGCTTGTGTTCACGGGCGCTGTGCACACAGACGGACGGCCAGTCAAATGTAGCGTTGTACATGAGTTGGCTGGGAGTATGCGTTTGTCCGCCACGGTGGGCCCGATTGAACATGCTAATTTCACTATACGTCTCAACAGATTGAGGTATCATTATCGGATATATATACGGTAAATACACTGTGCTGATATGGTTAGGTATATGTGTGGAGTTCTTGGGGTAGAGTTATAGTTATAATTATATAGTTTTGATAGCGTAGTTGGGTAGACACTAGTTTATGAAACGAGAGGTCCCGGGTTTAATGCTTGTTTACGTTGTTTTGTGATCCACAAATATTTATTTCGGGTATGGTTGTTTGTGAGACAGAAAAAGTCTCTCGTTTCCAAGAAATAGGAATTGTATCCTAGTATGAGATAAAAACTATATGTTTGGCTGTTGAGTGTATTTATTTATTATCAAAAACTTTACGTTGCTCTTCGCGATTATTAATGTGAAGATAGGCAGTCTAACATGTATGTATCCTACAAACATATGTAGGCTACTAGAATTAAAGACACTTTCTCAAAAAGAAAAAGGATAACTTAAATATATTTTGTTGTGAGCCAATTTGCCTGTCAATTTTTCATTCTCGATCTCAAAAAACTGTTGTATGAAAAAATTTTCCCCTATTCATATTTCCATAAACCAATCATTTCCTTCATTAAGTATTTAAACAAATTACACAATGATTCATAATTTGGTTCTTCCGAGCCCAAAGCGAAACATCAAAGAGTAAAAATATATTATTTTGATATCTCATTAAGACATGTTTATTGCCAAGTTGAAGAGGGCTGTTCCTCTTAATCCCTTGTCCCGTCCCTCTGCACGCTGGAAGTTATTGGATTATCTTGTTTACAAGATATTTACTCTGTGTCCTCTTTCACCGGTCTTTTGAAACTCACCCAAGTTATTCAGGCTTGTAACTTATCTTTATACTTGAGCTTTAAAGAAAAGGCTCTTTTAAAAGTGGACGGGCAATAGATAAGCAGCTGGGAAGTTTAGTCCCAGATGAAGTTGTATAAATTGTATATTTTTATAAAAGTACTATGCTGTTTCTTGAAATAAATGGAACTGAAGGATTATCCGGTTTAAATAAATGCAAGTATAACTAAATAAAATATGAAAACTAACGAGTTTGTAGTTTACTTAATGTGAAATAATAACATCTTCGATTTGGTATCTTAAATACTGCGTTACCTAAAAAATACTATAGTAGGCCAGTATATCAAGGACTCTGGTAATGCCATCTTCTTTTTCTTCTTCATCAACCCATATACGCCCACTGCTGAGCACGGGTCTCCTCTACCATTGAGAGGGTTTAGGCCATAGTCCACCACGCTGGCCTACTGCGGGTTGGCGGACTACACACCTAAGAAATTCCTAAGAACTCTTAGATGTGCAGGTTTTATCACGATGTTTTCCTTCACCGTTAAAGCAAGTGATAATTCAATGTGAATACACACATAACTTCGAAAAGTCAGAGGTGTGTGCCTGGGGTTCGAACCCGCGACCGCCGATATTCTCGACCGCGCGCCCAAACCTCGAGGCCATCACTGCTCTTCGTATAATGCAATATTGCGGTAATGCAATATTGCGTTTCAAATTATTGTAAACCTTCTCCAATTGGGTGTTACACACACAATAAAATTTACACGTACTTACAGGTTATGTATATACAAATATACATGTTTTGAATACACATTTAAACGCAGAAAGATATTTTTTACACACACACATAATATGTACGTAATACAAACATATACTCAATTTTGTATTTTCCAAAGAGATGATGCATTTCCACCCCAACTATATAAATACACATCTCCCATTAATAAACACGTTATTGGCAAACAGAACGCGGTTTAAAAAGATAATTCCACTGCAAAGGCAACGATGTCGTATTTCCCCATATTATAAATTGTCGAGTGCGTGAGCTCTTGAAAGCCAATTAAAAGCCCTCACTGTTTCATACTTGAAGCACGTGTGCTCAAAATGGAATTGCATAGTAATTAAAAAAGACAGATTCCCCTAATTATGCTAGTGGATGAGGGGTGGGTAATTAAGGTCGCAGGGTGGAATTTAGATATTTTTCTAATGGTTTTAAAACAAGTGTAGCCTACGTAATCACGGGTAAATGGCGTTAGGATGGGACTCTGGAGGGCCGTCCTGCCCCTCGCTCAATGACGGCTTAATTCCCTTTTTACGTCTATTTGTATTCGCCGGGAGGACGCCACTGTTTCGAGTGCGGTTTGAGTCCCGCTGAGGTTGTCTTTTGACTAATATTTGCTCTTTTTTGGTACGCCATGGAGGTTTATTTACTTGTTTTGGATTTCGAAAAAGGAATTGTTAGTTGGTGTACTAATTTTTGTGGGTAAATAAAGGCAAGATCTGGCTAGAAATAAATCGTTGAATTGGCATTTTGTTTATCACACAAAAATAAATTTGTGCCTTCGCTTGCGTGCGTCGCTATATGCATCACACCGAGGCCTTATTTATTTTATTGGCTCCAAGTTATAGAAATATCTGAAAATATCCAACAAATATCCCAAAGAGTTATTCGGCTCCAAACAAATATGTCCCATATTTCACGATATACATTTCCAATATCTATTACTATTCGCGTCGTACAATGAAAATAAAACCTTTCCTCGGAGCCCGTCGTAAAATGATGTATTAACAAATAAATGATGCGCATGACAGAGCCAGGGCTCGCAATCGTACGGGGAAAGCTCAGCCCTCCCTTTGATACAAAAAAATCTGAGCAAATTATTTCGCGGCCGTCAAAAGAATAAGAATGTCAGGAGATGGTATCGGAGTCTCGGGGGAGGGCCCATTAATATCGCTCAAAAACATTGTTTGCAGAGGATCACCGCGATTTATCGTGCCCCGTCCCCCACTCTCCCCCTGGTAGGGTTAGTGAAAAAACCGGACAAGTGAGAGTCGCCTGCTAATGTGGAAGGGTTTTTGGTTCTGTAGGTCGATTCAATTATGTTTACGAACGGGTTTTCTATATTGCGATATAGCTTTAAATAACTAAATAACAGTGGTCAGTATGAAATAAATCAGTACAAAATCGATTTCTCAAATCTTCTTCTATTTGACATGTTTGTCTTTAAATGAGTTTTTAACAACCACTTGTTTTTGTAACAATTTGGTTCAGAACGAATAACGCCAGTAAATTTTACTATATAAATATATACATTTTTGCATAACATTGTTTGTATACAAAATTAGATCACATTTATAACATTTTACACTTAGATATTTCCTTGTAATAGGTAGTAAGAAATTAAGATTCCATCTTGCACACTAGTAAAAAAATTCAATAAATGCTGATGTACGAGTCGGAAGGAGTCGCGATCACACGTTACCTATACTATAGATAAAAGAAGCAGTCGACTCTATAGAGAGCAGAGAGTAAATGGTATACCACTTACTCTACCTAAATATATATTTTCTCACCTCGAAATGAGGGTTCAAAACGCTCCCCAAGGAACCCCAACTCGGAACGATCCATTTAAGTAGCAACGCGGCGCAGTTAGAGACGATAAAAATATAAGTACTTCATTGAGCTTTATTTTTGAACTTGTGAGAGAATTTATCATTGTCCGTCATAATCACCGCTGCTACACTTAATTAATATTAACGAGGACACTCGCTGGGTACGAAAAATCTTTGCAGAATTATTACTTCACTTTGTGTGCTTTGTGTACTTGGGTTTATGAGGATAGATATAGAGAGCTTGCTTGGAGAAACTGTTAAATGAATTTTTCGATTTTCATTTTAAGAATTATACTAAAATTGGATTTGAGAATAAAAATATTAGTCTTACGAAATTCATCAATCAACAAATTAAACGCTACTTAACAAATTTCTAATTTCATAAACAATGAAAAATACGACCTATTTTCAAAACCTCATTTAAATTCATACCGAAACCCAACATTACCACGCCGGCACCAAAGCACGAAATAAATAAGATTAAAACTGATTACAGACGAAATCTTAATAAAATCAGCGTAATCAACGTGGACATATTTACGAGCCGGCCTGGCTCCGACGCGAGCCGGTTAAGTCCGGTCAATCCGGATTAATCCGGTTCGCGCCGGTCCGCCGGCCTAAGCCCCGCTCTCCTGGGCCGGCCCATAATGGCCTCTAATAGAGCCCCAACCCTTAAACGCCTTGTGATGAGCTGACGTTTTTAAATTGGAAATTACATAAGGCATTCATTGAAAAAGTTTTGTCGGGTTATTTGATTAGGCTGGAAATGATGTCGCCGCATTGTTTGTCAATTTTGAGGCGGCTGTTGTTTTGAAACTTTTGTAAAGAAAAAAATGGAATTAAAACTGTTTTCAAAGTAATATTCCATGCAGTTCCGATGTAATAAGAGATAATTAAAAAGAATATTCCATTTACACATCGAATGAAAGTGAACTGCTTAAGCCTAATTGTTTTGACGTCGGATGTGCATTTATAATTATTACCCACTGTTACGGTTACATCCCTAAGGCCCTGAATAACTTAAGGTCCTTCCCAAAGTACATGTAATCTACCAATCCGTATGAGGCTTCAGCGGTAGTCATAGAAATAAGACCTTTGTAAGTAATATGGGGTTATTACTACCCTAGCAGTAAGGCAAAATATACATATTATATCAATCACAACTGTAGCCTTTGATATTTTTCAGGTTGATAGCCTTCTTTTTTTAGTGAAATTTCTTTTTTTAGTTTGGAGTCTATAGAGTTGTCACATCATATTTTAATTAACATGATAATAAAGCCAATTTTAAACGTTCAAATACATTCAAAGAACTCATTAACACTAAGTGAAGGCAACTAGCGCTTTAAAACTACTCAAAGGCTCGACTTTATGTCACACGGCTAAAACGTATTTACCCGAATAAAAGCAATCGAAAAGCATCATCTGGCAAATTAACATAAAGAGTGGTAATGGACTCTACATCTCTTACAAACGTAGAGTACGTCCCAATTAGATTGTAGAGTCGGCTACAGACGGAATGGACGTGGAGGCTAATGGACCTAACTTTGTCCAGGACATAATTATTTAGATGGCAAGGTTGTATCACTAATTAAATGTAGAGTCGAACGTCTCCAAATGTATTACCTTGCTCTATGTCTCTACAGGCGTAATTTCTTTTAATGTAGAGCAGGCCGATTGACCTTTTCGCCGCCTTCCTTGGAAGTGGAAGGTCGCCTTCCCTTGGGTATTATATCGTCATGCTCCGTTGGACTAATAGCCTGTCTAGATATCAGGCGAAATTAGAAAAGTTTGCGTTAGAAAATTTATAAGAATTCATTACACGGTTTTTAGGGCGATACTGACATTACATTAATATGTCGGAATAAAATTTTGATAGTTGGGCTATAGAGTTTTTTTTATTATTCTAAGTAATGACACCAATTTTTTAAAACTACCTTGTAACCTACATTGGGTGAATGGAAATGTATTTCTACATTGACTTTTTGCAACTTTCATTAATGTTTTACCATATTTCGAATGTAACACAAATTTGGAATAGTATTGTAACGGAAAGTTGTGTAAATGTTAATAACTTAAATTGCTTTTTATTTTTTTATTTCTAAAGTGACATTTCTCAGTATAACATTGAAAAATAATATTTGGATTATTGTTTTATGTCCCGTCGCCTTTTTGACATAAATCCCTAAGAGACATAACCCCATTCAAATCATATTTTTATATGGGAGACAGACATGTCATATAGTAGATTGGGTGAGGGGAACCCAATTCGAATTAATTCGTTTTAACTATGAATTCTCTACATACCCATTAGGTTATGTATTACATTATTAAAAAGTGATAACTGAGGTACAATAAAAATAATAAATAATTTTGATTCTCTCTTACGTGAAAGAAAGTTAGCATGGTTCACTTTTAAAAAATGTATGAAACAAAATATAAGCGCTTTTTGCCAAAACTAATCTTCGCGTCGTAGCAATCACAAAAGTCCGCAAAAAATGTATAAACAACAAATCTCCAACCGAAACCAAAAACTGTGTAACAGACTATTTACCGTAGTCATCCGAGCACTGCAAGCCTATATAAATAACACGAAACATACTCAAGCCAAAGCCAAGCAAGGCGTGAGAATTCAAAGCAAACAAACCGATAAAGTCGATGCAAAGTTCCGGGGCTATCAATTTGCGACCAGACGCCAGACGGACTCGCAAATAATGCAGACAACAGTGTCGCGGAACGGTGGAAACCTTGTACCATCTTTGTTCAAACACAAAAGGAACGTTCTCGAACAAAACCCGAACAAAAAGTCATACACTCGTGCTCCAACAACGGAACCACCAACAAAAATACGTACACTTCGTTAAAACATATTTACATTTTCTCCGGCGAGTTGATTTCATTATTCGCGATACTCTTTTAGCTCCCGTTTTATTGGGGAATTTTAAAATATTGACTCGACAACGGGTTGATTCGATTGTGAGCTATTTCGGTTATTGCGTTAAACATTTTTCGCCAAAGTATTTTCATTACTTAACGTCTGCTTTATACGATTTTCACCATTACAGGTTTCAATAAAGTGGAAGTAATTATTTAAATTTTCACGCTTCAACGCTTCGTGCTTAATTTTATTGCAGAATTATCATAAATTTTATATTTAAGAGAAATATTTAAATGGTGGTTAATAAAATTAAAAGTGCATCTGTTCCTTCAAGCCTGGTCTGCGTATGAGATAACAAAAAATACTGAAATATGTTATTCTTTTTTCCGTAAAAGCAACACTATTTTGGTAGTGTCTAGTAAAAAGGAGATAAAAATAAGGAAAAGTTTCGGTACCCGCAGTCTTTCGGTATTCAGGCAGTAATAAGTTTTATGAGCTAGAAACTTGTATGAAACACATCGCCCCGTTCGGAATAGAGCGCGGTTGGGCGGTACTTTGTCGCGGTAAATATTCCCGGAATTCCCATATTAATACAAGTTTAATATCGCGAGGAACCTCAGTCAATACTGTTCTTAATATTACATTGAATGCGGACGTGGTTGATATTTTTGATGGAGTTCTTGTATTGTTTATTATTCCAATATTTATTACGGCTATTTGACTAATTAAACGTGATCTAAATATATAGGGAAAAATAAAGAGAGTAAATCTTAGGAATCTTTGAAATTTCTAATATCCATCATTGATATGAATAAATCAGGATTGAAGTTCGTACACAGACCACCGTTTCTGACATAGTTATAGCACGTTAATTTTAAGGTAGTCGGTGTCTTGGTACGGAATCTTGTTAATTGATCATCGTGACCACACTGTGTAAACATTAAAAAATATGGTATAATAAAATATGACTTAAAATGACATGTCAGGTAATTATATAGTTCACACTTCTCATATTGGCTTTCCTTACAAGTAAAAAAAAATATTTTTAAGTCTATCACGTTAGTTTAAAACATATCCCTTTTCCATACTTTTAAGAATCTCAAGGACACTTATGAACCATCAATATCCCTTGAACATTAAATCAAGCAATAAATTAATGACTTATGTTCCAGTACTTCATCTTAAACCTCCTCTTAATAATGTGTCATCACCATCCAAATCCCATCAATTAGTACATCTCCAATTGACTTACAAGACATTACAGTATCGAGTACAGCTAATTCCACATTAGCGTGGATCGCCGTATCTACATTAAGGGTCCCATACACGGTTATATTCGTCTGTACGATCGATCTGATGAACATCAACACGATTGATCGCATCAAAAATCGTTAACGATCTTGACATACACCTCGATACGTCGTTTCGATCGGTTTGATGCCGCCCATACACGGTAGGATTTATCTGTACGATCCGTCCCGTCAAATCGATCGAAACGACGAATCGATGGTGTGTGTCAAGATTGTTAACGATTTACTTTGATAAATGTATTATAATCGTCTCGATTTCCATCAGATCGATCGTACAGACGAATCGTACCGTGTATAAGGCCTTTTAAACTAACGAGCCGTCAGCGCCTCGCTCGACAATCGGCCGATAATCGTGCGTGTTTGTCCGCTGTAATCAATCCGACATCAGGCCAGGTATTAACACGCAATTAATCCTGTATCGCGATTTAGTTAGATTTGGTTTGGAGTCGATAATGTCAATACTAGTGACTTACGTGACTATTAAGGATATTGATGCAGTTGGATGAGTGACTTAATCCACTAACCATTAGTGGATAGTGTTTCACTCATATCATTATATTTCTTATGTACATTGCATAAGGTAATGAGATCTCTACTTTGGCATCAATTTTGGGTTACCTAAGTTTTAATTCTAGTGAGTTTGCTTGTGGTCTTTTAACATATTTCCAGATTCCGTCTTATTAATAAAAAGCTACTACCAACAATACATGCTACTAGAATCTAACGATTACTCTAATTATTCCTTGGGAACTAACGTGGGAATAACAACACAAATGTTTGTGACTATGTTGTGGCGATTGTGATTCTATAACATAAGTACGAGTAGTATAGTTAGTTAAACTCCTTTATAAGTCCATGGGGATAAGTCTTGCGTGCTATAGAGAGATCCTAGATTCTATTCTCGAGTCAGACAGGCTATTAGGTGTTCTATGTGTGATGATGCTTAAAAACCTTCAATATTTTTTACATTAAGCAACACTAGTGATATGAACCTATAACCTAAACTTGATAAAATTATCAAGCTCTCCGCAAATGTTTTAAATCCATTAGCGCCGATATTCGACCAAAATTCATGACAATACAAAATGCAACCATTTCACCGGGTCGTGCCAAATATAAGAATAATGTGGAAACGCACTCTATCTGTCTTGTGTTTTGGCAACTTTACAAACGGCAGTAGTAAACAGGAAAACATTTCCAAAGCAAAATCTTTTATCACTTAAACATTTTATTACTGCACATTATTTAATAATAACAGGCAATAATAGGCTTTAAAGAACATATTTCTTATGGTGACACTTAATATATTTTTATACTATCTAGCTTATTATTGCTTTTGAGAGCGCTGTGGGGCAGTTAGATACCAGATTGAAAAGATGTTGAAACGAAAGGCCGCAGGTCCGATCTCCGCACTAAGACAAATGTTGGTGTGATCCACAAATATTTGTTTGGCGTTTAAATGTTGTGAGACAGAAAAATCTCTCGTATTTTTTATAACCAACAACACAGGACATACAGTGATAGTGTGAGGTCAGAACTAGGTATGTGATTGTTAGGTATATTTAACCTTCTTGGTGTAACAACACTAATGACAACGTATGATTTTGTTCTAAAGAGGATTTAGAGTGCAAAATGTGAATATAAAAATATTTCCGCAACGCCACCACACTTCAAGACTATCTACCCCTATCGTATAAATCACACACGATCTCATCAGTATGATCTCTCATTAGGCGCAGAATCAAATCGAACCGTGACGCCACTCCATTACTGGCTAACAGTGTTCCGCTGATATAACGCGATTAGCGGTAACTATTCACGGGGGATGCGAGGGGTAAGGGGCGGTAAGCGGGGGGGGGCACAGGGTAGTTTATCTTGGCATATCAGAGGCATTATACTGATCCGATTATTGTACGATCGGGGAAAATTGTATTTGTCACGGCCAGGGCTGTCGCTTTTGTGTATTGATGGATTGATTATTATGAGATTAAAAAATATGGTTGCGCTTTTTTAATGGAATTGTTTTGAAGAGGGGAGTTAAACATTAAATGGTACGATCCGCTTAGAAGATGACAGCCCCGTGGCGCAGGCTAGGCACTAGATTGCAAAACGAGCGGCATCAGGTTCGATCCCCGCACCTAGACAAATGTTTGTGTGGTCTACAAATATTTGTTTCGGGTCTGGGTGTTTGTGAGACCGAAAAGTCTCTCGTAGTTTCTGATACCCACGACACAAGACTCGTATCTTAGTGTGGGGTCAGGATTATGTACGTGACTGTTGGGTGTATTTAGTCTTTTATCTAGGTCGTAAGTTAAAGCTGTTAAATAGTTTATCAGCACTGGTTCGGGTCTGGGTGTTTGTGAGACCGAAAAGTCTCTCGTAGTTTTTGATATCTACGACACAACACTCGCATCTTAATTTGAATGATAACTCGCGGCGATCAAATGTTACTTACACACGAAAACAACTGAACCAGGTAGCGCTTTTATTACATGACTCCTAGATTAGCAGCCATTACAAAGAGAGGGTTTTGATGATGCGAAACCTAATTTAGAAGTAAGAAGTAATCTAGGATGCAGATATTATTGTTAATAAAGTGTAGTACCTTCGATAAAATGAAAGTTTGTTCGTCGATGGTTGTTGAGAATTTTAAAATTCTACTCCAGAGCCGCAGAGTTGTGAGCAAAAGGAATATAGTGCTCGAGGTGAAAATTTTACCTTCGTTCGAAAACAAAACAAAGCTATCGAGCTCCGTTTCAATTGCAATCTTTTGACGTCGATTAAAAATACAATCTATAGGGAGAACAAAATGAAAAGGGACGTATGAGTTTTCTTTTTAATGGGTTTTAACGGTTAATACTTATATAGCACTTATTAAATTTTGCGCCAAAAAATTACTTTTTTAAATTCATGAATAAAGGTTGCTGCATGGTATATTTTAGCAGAACTTCACTTAAAATGCGCTTATCTTTTTGCAGAGTATAATAATTTCCTTTACCGACCACCGTAGGAAAAATACCGCGTTTTTTTACTTTCTACGGTTTGTATATTGTATACTTTATTATCGATTAGTGTAATTTATATAACCGTATTAATTGAATAAATGAATTTTTAACCCCCTATTTTTTTAATTGACCTCAATTTTATCTTTAAACATACCTCAAACAATATATTTATGTATTTGCAAAATCACAGCGCTGTCACATAGCGCCAAATAATGCATTTTAATTAACGCACGTGGGTATGAAAATGAAATTGCATTAAATATTGAAATTGAATGAGAGTAGGTCGGCGGCGGATAGCTAATCGGAACGTTGTGTACCGGCGTGTGGCTGCAAACGGCAATATGTGGGTTTTATATTACGTACCAATTAACCGATAAAATCTCACAGGTGGCCTGTTTGTAACGTTTGGTTTCATTGAAATTGCCTTTGTTGAGGTGCCGAATTAAATACAACGCTTGCATTTGGTGGTTGGGATAATCAGTTGAAATATCAACGGTTTTAGTACATAACTTTTTGGTTATCTGATTTTTGTTACTAGCTGATTGATAGCAAACTATTGTAATGCTTTGTTGATCCCATAGCATGACTGTAGGAATTATAACCAAAAGGTCATGGGTTCGCGTTCCAGGTTGGTAGATATAATTTTTTTAAGAAAAAACTTAAAAGCTCCTTGATTGCTCTGCTACGCTTGACTTTAAAATATATGTAGTTATTAAAACATGATGTAAATATTATAATTTTAAGCATATAATTCTTAAATTAATACGTTTTATAATAATGTATTTTAAAGTTACCCAAGAGATATTAATTATATTTTGACTTTGAATATTTAACGCAATTATCAAATAGAAGGTGCGACTTGTGAGAATTTAATTAAACGTCACCAACAGAAATTCAAATTACAATAGTTTATTAAAATATGAGCATTGTTAAAAATAGCTATTTTTTCATGCCTGGAAAATTTATAAACTGGATTAATTCTATAACAAAAGGGAATTGAGCTCAGAAATATGACCTGACCTTAATTCAACAAAAAATAGTACGTGATACATATTTTTAAAGCACAAAAACTACTTGTTGGTGATTGAAGATTTAAAAATTATTTATAAAAACTTCTTTCTTAACTCATAGAACTCATATTGAAATAATATTTATAACACATGCCAGCTTAACTTCAAAACAAATATTACGAATCATTAAGCCATTTCATTCTGCGATAACATAATCTCATATTTTACGACCATGCATTATCTCCCATTAACATCTGACTGAGCTTATTACATCTACTCTATAGATACATTATCAACAGCTCTATCTAGAACTCAGTTCACTTCGCCTACACTAATCAACTCCCATCATTAAACACCAGCACACGACCGCCGCGTGCCGTCTGGTGATTAAAAATAAATACACCCAACAGTCACACACATGATCCTGACCCCACATTAATATACAAGTCTTGTGTCGTGGGTATCAGAAATTGCGAGAGACTTCTCGGTCTCACAGACACAAATATTTGTGCGTCTCATAAACATTTGTCTCGGTCCGGGTTTGAACCCACGGCGTCTAGGCTACTGGGCCACGGGCTACGATTATTATTATTATTAAACGAATAACAAAGGGTGACGAAAGGGTGTGGGCTCCCACCGCTGGGCTGTCGCGTGGAATTGATCATTTCTTCGGCGAGGGCTAATGTATTCGTAAAGTTCGACAAAGCCGCGTCTCCGAGTCTCGGAGGAAAAAGAGCCTGTCACCTAATGGATACAACTTCCGAATTTGGGGTTTGTTGAGGTGGGCACGCTTTGGAAGCAACAGTATCGGCAGGGAAATTTAATATTTATTCATGTTATGACTAGGCAGACAACCATCAATTTTGTATTGAACCGTTCAATATACATAACTATGTCAACACAAAATAAATATGAATCTAACAAAATCAATTATGCTGACTTTGACATCAGCAGAATTTAAAATACTTCCACAAAACGATATAGACAGCTTCAAGCAATTATTTATCAGATTCAATTTTATACATCATGTCAATTTACATAAATTCTTTGATTCAAATAAAGTCATGAACGTGGTACTCATAGACGTCACTTTCCAATTTATAAAGATATTTTTAAATTTATTCAATATTACTTTTGACGTACATATATATTTGAAATGATTTTATTAAATTTGTTGTGCTAAGACTTTATTTATTTTCAGTTATTATAGTTAATAAATACAAACGACTTTAGGCTCTTGTGGGACTAAAAACACACTTTCGTATGTACTATGTACTTCTTTAACAAATTTTAGTTTACTATCTTCCATCACGAAGTTCAAAGACAAGAGCAAGTACTGATGTAGTTTGTATTAAAATTTCTCAGTTTCAATGGAATTTTAGTCTTGAAAGTTCCTCCTTTATCTTTGTTATAGTTTGTAAGACAGACTTCCTATTTGGGAGAAGATTAAAATTGGATCGCAGAGAATATTTTTGACAAAGGAGCGTTGTGTAGACGATTGGAAACCTGAGATGAATTTCTGGTGAAAGAGTGTGTATTTGGTAGTAATATCGTGACCTACTAAGACGCTGCAGCATTATGGAGTATTAACTGTCATAAAAGCAATTGAAATATGAATAAAAGATATTTTTAATAGTCTTGCTTTCCGAGAAGCTTTGTGCTGGCATTATGTAGGAGTAATCTAACATGTATTTTTGGGTTCAGAATAAAATCTTAAAGAAAGAAATAAAAACTGTGGGAATATTATTTTAATAGCTCTCAAATGTTTTCTTTGTAATTCGGAGTCGTGCCCCATCTTACTGTCTTAGATTTACGACTAATGGTCGGATCGGAAGCTAAGAAATATCTTAGTCACTTGAATCGTCTCTTGAGTCACTCGTTTATGAAGACAAATAAAATATATGTACAATGTACATAGCATGTATATTAGCTTAGATTACGTTCACCATCAATATTAGGCACATAAAACCGTAGATGAAAACTTTTCATGAGACCTGTATCTTTAAGGTCACCATACAGAAATGTTAAGGACGTGTGAAGCCAACTAGTCTGCATTCTGCTACGTACACTTAAGCCTTTATTTTTATAGCAGCAAAAGGAATGGAAAGAAATAATATCCAACCAGACCAATAACCATTAAAGGTGGAAACAGAACTGAACTATCATAATTAATATAGAAAGGCTGACATTTATTTTCTCCGGCCACTGCGCCACAGTCCTAAGAGAAATTCCGTATAATTAATGCATAATTTTCAAGTAGCGTTTTAGTTTTAAATTACTTGAGCTCGATGTTTAAAAGTCGGAACGGGAAACTTTGCCCTCGGAGTCTTTCATAAAGTGATATAAAAACCATTTTGCGGAACTGCATCGGTATAGAACACACTAACTGCTTCGTAAGTGAGGTCGCTGGGCGTGAATTTACAAAATTGCAACATTTACAACCGTTTTAGTGGTCAGGTAGGCTCCAGAATACCAAATAGCATACTTTACAGATGATTGTAGCGGTTGGATGAGGGCAAAAGATCGCGCCCAGTGACGTACCATAAGAGAGGCCTATGTTCAGCATTGTAGGAAAGATTACTACTGATGATGATGATGATGATAGCGGATGGTGGACCGAAATACTACCCCGATTAGGTCAATAAATTAAAAATGATTGCTTGCTACACCGAATGGGCAGTTTGTCATTGGGGACGAGTTTTATATTTGATGGGCATTTTGAGACTATTACCCTGTGGTAAAATCTAATCGCACTTTGCCAGAGAACCTCTTGATCGCACAAAAATCTTTTGTGCCCCCTATGCATCTATAGGGGCAATATTATTTAAAACCTTAAATATCAGACAAATTATTAAATAGAACTAAGTTTCCAATCAAATTATAATTGAAGGTAGCATTGAGATTGTGTCGGCGCGTCTACTTGCAGGCGCCCGTGTGTAAGCTCCGAGACGAACCTCTAATTATTTGGCTGAATTAGTAAAACCGTTGGAGATACGTGACCCGAATCACACTCGTTTGTCCTTAATTAAATGTACACGCAAGCGATTTCTTTGAGCTCCAACTATTCCCGAGCTACGTAATTAATCGAAAATTTATTCCACCGAATCACCATGTTTGTGTGTTTTTGCGATGCCGTGGCGATTGGGTTTCGGTTGGTTTCTGACTAAGAGACGAGGGTAAAAAAAGGATATTTGTCGAGGATTCATTAATAACTATTAATTAGATTTAGTGTATTTAAACAGAATCAAATAATTGCAAAGTTAAGCAATGCAATGATAAAATACAATAATTAAGAATATGACAGGGGTGTAGGTTTATCTTGTGAAATCAATTACGCTATCCACTCATAACTGTTTTTCAGACTGCAATTGCATGGGTTACCCTGCTTCATTTGCTATTTATGGAATAGTGTTAATACGACCTTATTCTCTTCACAAGCATGTATTTCCCTTATATAGGAGTGTCTTTATATAGTTCAAACATCCACAACACAACTGGCGTCGACATTAATTCTCGGTCCAAGCCCGCTTTATTTGGAAAAAGCATTCGCTGAACTCATTGCATTGGCGGCGACTCGGCAAGTTTAATTAATTAGCGCGGTTGAAAGAGTTCGCAGTAAATCGATGGGTCGCCTCTATCGGCTTCTTATTGCCCGCACAGAAACTAGGGCCACGGGTCTCCACTTCTCTGAGTGCTGGCTTTTTTATATGCGAGTCTCTAGTGGCCGTGTTTTGTTGGATTGTGCGGAATTTTTGACTGAGGATTTTTATTAAGGCTTGGTGATTAGTGATTCCATTCAAAAGTGTGTTGGAGTGGAAACAGTGCTTGGACAAACATATTGTAGGATGATCTGCTACACGGTGATCCGAAGACTTGAAAAAGCGTAGCGGATGGATGATATATAGGGAGGCCTACGTTCAGCAATGAACAGCAAAGCTGAGAGAGATAGTCTATGCATGCAATAGGGGGGCACAAATATGCGCCAAGTATAAAAGGGTAAAACGTAAATTGAACGGTCTTTGTGACGCAGTTATAACTGTCATGTGAAAACTGGCTACCTTCATATTTGTAACACTGACACTGTTATAGTGTCTAGTACACTGACGCTGTACTAGGCACAAGACTTGCATCAGAATATGGGGTCATGAATTTATGTGGAATGTCTTGTTGAAACGAGAGAGCGTTGTCAGAATGTATACTTGTGAAAAGCCCCGAGTTTCTAGTAAAGTTAATGTTCCTTACATAACGTTGATAAATAAAGTCGTTAGTTAAATAGTGTTGCCTTGTCTTGACTTGTACAGTTCACATGGACGTAAGGATTTTGTTCAATAAGGTAAAATACAATAATCATATGTAGTGCAAAGTGCACTGTGGATTTTTTACGACGTGGATGATTCGCGTCACCTCAGCATTATCTAGTCCAGTTAACTGGCCTAAGAATGTCACCGGTTTTTTGAACGCGTCTATTTAAAACTTTGGCCAATCCGGGGATCAAACCAACTAGTACACGATACCTACTTATATAAACGAGACAATAAATTTGAAAATGTAAAAACCACGTTGATATAAAGATAGCTGTTAAACACTTTTTTATTTAATTTTTAAACACTTTGAAACATGAGCAACTCTACCAGCGCTGAAATTTTAATGTACCGCGGTAGAGTTTTGGCTACAGCGCTCCGATATTGACGGGAAGTTACTCTTTATGTGTGTTTGTTTTTAATTTATTTACCGAGCGCAGATTTGCTTTTTAGAAGTAAAATATTGAAAACGTTAACTGCTGGAGGCGGCTCGCATTCACAAAGATGTGATGTGAATATTTGCAATTATTGCAGTATTAATGTTGCTTTAAAGTTGTAAATTCGATTCAGGTTTTTACTGTTTTAATTATAAATTACAGGTCTATTAAAAAAATTAATGGAACCGTTTCGAAAAATTGATGATTTTTTAAACTAAGGCCAAGGAATTTATTCCTATACTAGGTGGTATTCCAAAAATAGTATCATCCATGATTAATTGTATTATAAAGCGTAGAGCGTGCAAAAATGATATGGTATCTTGAAACTATTTAACATTTACATTCACATACTTTTACCATTCATTCGTATATCGACGTTAACACACGAAGCTGCAATGCAAAGTTAGCGAGTTAATAAATATGAAATCAAACAATACGGGTGTATCAATTTTCCAATTACATACTGGCTTGGCTGCAAACAATGGATGGGATTCGTTCGTGCTATCGCCATAAATCGGTTTACAAGCTGAATTTGTTATTAATTTAACGCTATATCTGTGATGTGTATATGTTGGTGTATCTCCACTTAGTTGAATATAAAAAGTTTCGTAAATTTATTCTTGATGTAGCCATAGGCTCGTAGTTTCTTATGTATGTTAATTAAATGTTATAAATCGTAGCTTTCGTGAACCAATGTTTTGCTGTATATGTTCTAAAAATTTCGTAGATAGTCTTAAGTATAGCCACGTCGAGTAATTCCTAAGAATGGGGCCACATACACTATTTATCTAGTTATTAATATTAT
This sequence comes from Cephonodes hylas, assembly GCA_030295005.1. NCBI lineage: Eukaryota > Metazoa > Arthropoda > Insecta > Lepidoptera > Sphingidae > Cephonodes > Cephonodes hylas. The sequence goes on along the minus strand of AP025376.1, from coordinate 10,958,685 downwards.
AGCGATTCTTTGTAAAATTACTGTTATTACTATTTATCTACTGTCTGATATATTTAATGTTTAAAAGAGATGTGAAATTGAAAATAGCAGCAAAAACTCAGTCTCTTTAATTCTTGGTGAATTTTGTTTTGAAAAAATGGACAAGTGACAAGAAAATTGGATAAAAGCGATCTCATGTAAGCGCCTAGTTTATGAGTGGTCCCGAGCGAACACAACCGAAATAGACGCTTTGAAAGCTGTACTGTAACCTTGGTTGTTGTGTTTTAAACTGATATTGATTCAGTCAATAGATTAAGGTTTCAATCGTGGTTTTGAATATCAGACGCCCAAGAGTCTTCAAAAACATATGTGATTTCAAAGTTAATTATCACGCTTTTAACTTGTCATTTAAATCTGTCGAGAGGTCGTGCTTTTTTTTTAAAGAAGAAATGTTAATTAGCACCTTGAAGTGTATAAAAACATGCTAACTGGCCCCCTGAATCAAATACTAATAAAAAAATGCAGGAAATACGTGGGTTATTTAAGGTACCGCCTTCTCTTTCAAAGATACTCGTTTATGGTTGATTAAGTCTAAAAAAAATACAATTCAATTTTCTGCTCAACTCTCCAATATATCTCTAAAGCTCCTAATTGCAGCTACAGTAAATACTCAAAAAAATACTTCCAATAAATACACTACTAAGCTAGTTTCATAACTCATTTTTACAAGTCATATTTCGGTTACCAATAAATCGCTTTACGGTCTCCGGATAAGAAGACCGTCGTAGTTTTACGGTCCTAATAAAAACTCTAGTTAATCTGAGACCGCCTTGAGACCATTCCACGTTAATCGGGGTTTATACCGGCTTAAGGACGAGGGACGGTCCTACAATCTTAGCTTTAGGGCCCCGTAATGGTGGAGTCTTGTGAGGGACTAAAATCACATTGTTTAATGTGTTAAGTAGCATTTAGTGGGATACTTACGAGTGCTTATGTACGTAGGTTTAAATTTGTGTTTGGATAACCCGGTGGCGCAGTTGGCTAGATACCAGCTTACGTAAGGAGGCCGCGGGATCGATCCCTGTAACAAGACAAATGTTTCTGAGATTTACATATATTTGTTTCGAATCTGGTTTCTAATAGTTACAATTGAAATCGTTCATTAAATTTATATTTGTTAAATTTTATACACAAATCTATAAACAGGTTACTTCCTGGAAAATAGCTGCTATTTTCAACAATTAATACAAGTTGATATTGTTTATTACAAGTAAATCCAACGAGTATACACAGGCTACAACTTACATACAAACTACATTAAACATTTTTTGTTTCAGATTGCCTCCACCTCCAACTATACCGGGACCCGAAAGACAGATACAAGAAGGGACAGACAAAGGCCTCGCTCTCTCTCCAGCACTTCCTTGGCTTCGAGTCAGGGTTCACTCTCGACAAGGAATCCAACACGATAGCCATTATCTGTCAGGATGTCATCGTGGTTTTGGCTTTCGAGACTAGGGAGAGGTTGATAGCGTGGCAGGTGAAGGTTGGGGGGCAGCTGGGAACTTCTAAGGAGTTCCTGGTGATGATAGGAGGAGGAGGAAGCAGGAGGCTCCCAGCTGGACCAGCGCGGCTGCACGTCCAGGGTCGGAGGTTCGCGCTGACGAGTGGAGTACCACCGCGTCTGCTCGGTATTTGGGAGCTGGCTCATTTGAGGTTAGAAATTTTTAGCTTAATTAAATATTCAAAAAATATGTATAATATAAATCTCCATCTTTTGTTGTATGAAACATTGCCTTATGTTTTTTTGAACTAATTTAGTCTATTTTAGGCCATAGACATGATACTTAATATTCACCCCTGTTAAAGTAACAGATTCTTGGCTTGGTGAGTAGCTTTTATCCTATTGACTATGTAGTCTTTAAACGTGTAAAGTCCAAGAATGTGAACCCTTAGGCAAATTATTTATTTAAATAAACTTATACAATCTTCTTTCAAGCTGTAATAAAAAAAATATATATTCAAGATTCGGAACCTCGGAAACACTTAGATTTGAAATCCATTTAGGGAAGATAAAGTAACAAATTAAGTCACTTTTTAAAAAATAGTGTAAAATACCAAAACAGCTCTAGGCTTTGTACTCATTCTAACATCAAAGAAATGAAATTCGCTTTAAATATCAAGTAATAAATAAATATTCAGAATACACCAGACTCAATAACTTAATTACAAAATAACTGAAGCAACATCATAAAGACTTTATAAAACATAAATTTTCATATAAATTACATGAGTTCACAAGCCTAAAGGCAAAAAGCTAATTTCGTCTGAATTTTGCCGAAAAGTGATTTAAATTTAATGTGTTCAGAGATTAACTTTACATGAAACTAGATCCTAAAAAGCACGTCAAAATGTTTCTTATTTTATAGTATTTTAGGCAACAAATAAAGTAATTTACCAGTTCAAAGGCATTCGTTTGTGTTGCTTTCTGAGATGTGAAATTGTTGTGTTAAAAATCCTTTGCGTGATCATCGTTCACATACATATCATTTTCTTTGACCATTCAGACAACAAATTTGAAATCTGGAATAAACTTTAAATTTTTGAAGAGAATAATCAGCTTTCAAAATCCGTATAACGTGGATCTACTGGCCTTCCTATGCATCAACATAAAACTCATATCAACAGTCATCCTAATAAACTTTTAAAAGCCAACGCGACCGCATGTGTAGATTGAAATCAGAAATTTTACGGCCACATCCCGCCTCATTGTGGGTATACAGTGACAATAAACCTCTTTCATTTCGCCGCTGGTTCATAAAGCGATGTGTGGAGTCTTCAATTCCACAAGCTGGACGCCAGTGCCGTGTTAATGGTCGCGGCTTCCGTTACTGCCGCCATTTCGTCTAAAGCATCCGCCATGACACAATAGGGTTGCCATACCAAACAGGATTCCGATGTGTGTGAGATAAAAGAATACATTTGCAAAATTATATTCGGACGGAATAAAAATTACATTTGTAACTGCCATGCGATTTTTAATATCATTTACCGCTCGCTGGTTTTGGTTTTTTTTAGGCTAGTTAGCTTCACATTTCGGAATTAGTTTAGGTGATTTCATTTTTCATTCTGAATAACGAGTAGTCAAGAATTTAATTAAATACCCGAAGCGTGTAACAAAACAGCGTCGCAACAAAACAAAAGAAATTACTGTTTAGTTTTCTTTAAAGCACAAAATTGTAAGGTTTAAGTCGTGGTTATATTTTTTTACTTAATATAAAATTAGTTTTTAAACTTCACTTCAAAGAGCTTTTATATTTTTTTTAGATTATTTAATTTAAAAAGAAAACCTTATATTGAAATAAATAATCTCAAAAATGATAGAACCGTTTACGATATTTTTTACGATGACGTAGATAAGACCTTTGTTAAGGACATCTATTTTTTTTAATAATGTATAACCCTGCAGTGTGAATACCAATTGCTAGTTTAAAAATATTTTTGGCGAAATTTATAACCTACGCCAAATAATGAACACAACTTTTACGAAAGTCAAATGCATAAAACAAAAGTGAGACGGCCAAGCAAGTTGGTTCAAAACCACGGCCCGTCCAGTTTCCGAAGCATTTTAGAAATGAACTCTCGCTTGTGCCCGAGCCAAACCGCAGCTTTTACGTTGCCCACATATGCCATATTTGCTTCACCATCAAAACTAACACCGAAGGCGAAATATAGCCACGTCGGGAGGTGTAAAACCGGAAATCTGTGCTGGCCGGTTGTAAAGTGCAGTTTGAGGAAATAAATTAGGAAAGAAATGTGGCAAACTTATGAATGAGTGGAGTCCTATAAATAACCTTTGTTTTATAACTTTCCTAATTAATTTAAATGTCGATTTCAAATCATAAAACATTCATAAATTTCATTATTGTTAATTTAATATTAAGTAGCCAAAGCAACCATCATGTACATAGTAATATATAAACATAGCTGTAACATATAATTCTTAGTACATAAAAATAAAGACTCTATCATATCTTTCGTTGATCTAGAGCATACACAATTTATTTTCAGACGCTATGGAGTGGTAGAAGGTCGGTTTTGCTTCGAAGGAGGCTCTCACTGCGGGAAAGGCGAAGGATTGCACATGCTTATAACCGACCAGGCGCAATACATCAGCGACACCTTCGACCTGGCGGCTCAAGGAAACCTATCGCTACAAAGGACTCCTATGTCCCGTAAGAGCACTGGTAAATAAACATATTCCGATATTTCGATATGAAATCAAAAAAGATATGTTAGTTATTTCGATAAGACATCTTATATCGTGGATTGTTTTCGAAACTCTAAATTCCTCTAGCACATCTTTTTTGTATTACAATTTTGTATTCATATTTATCAGACAAAAGTTTATCCTCAGTACTAATAGTTCGTGTATTTCTTTAAAGGGAGTAAAACTCGACCAAACACACGTCTTAGTGACTTCAACTCATTTGACCCCTCTATTCCTGACACCTCCAGTGGTTTGTATGAAGAGAATTTTTTTGGAGAAGATTGCGGAGAAACTTCCCCTTACTGGCCTTCAGATGAAAGAAGACATTATGATGATCACGACTTCAGATGCTCTACTGAGATGGACATCGGAAAACCTCCTTGGAGTGGGGCTGATCATGTGACGTTAGAGCGCTGTAATAATTGTCTTACTAAACTTGGGGCAATCTCTCGGTCTTCAACAGTCGCCCTTACTCCTGGTACCCATTTTAACCCAGCATGGACTATGGAGGCTGTTCCAGAAAGTAGTTCAGATAACTCATCGAACAGCACAGAATATTTGACTCCAAAGACTATAAGGAAAACTGTAGAAGCATGTCAGTGCGAAAAACCACCGGTGAGACCACCCAAGCCGGCACACATGGAGCAAAAGAAGCCAATGGCACCACTTCCCACCTCTAGCTGTAGTTGTATGAATGATAACCACCTTGTAAATAATCCCAAAGTTGGTCCCTATGAAAATTATGATGTTCCTAAAGTGTCGCATGTAGAGGTAAGTATATTGTATCAAACATTAGTTCAAACGAGTTTTTCAATTGTTTTCATTATAAGGTTAATTAATATTTACAATTTATTTTTTAGGTAGACAATACAGAATATTATGACACGCCAAAAAGAATAAAGAAAGCTATAGCCGATGATCTATTCCAAGTAACAAAAACGTCGACGCCAGAATCTCTAGTACTGAAGAAAAATTGTGGATGTATACTCAAATTTGGTTCAAGGAAAAAACCCGTCATTGTTGAATGCGAGGAAAATTTGCAGCCAGTTGAATGTCCATGTCAAAAAGTTACTAATTGGGCGAATAACCTAATAAGTCTTCCATATTGTAAAAGAAATATTGAAATGAGTGTAGAAGTAAAAACTAATGTTAAAGATGATACAGCTTTATATGCCACCATTGATGTATCTAGAAAAACAAACAGACAAAGTGCATTAACTGATAAAGACTCTCAGGAGACAAGTAGTGAAGCACAGTTTACAAATTATGAAAACATTACGCCTCAGGACGAAAAGGAAGGCGATGATCCTTATGGCAATTATGAGAACTTAGAATTTGCACTCTCCTTAGAATACTATGAAAATGCCAAAGATTTGCTCCGAAAAGCCGGAGTAACACAAAGTGAATTGGACGCTTTGAGTGCTAATATTGATATAGCTGTCACTACATTACCAAGAAAGAAAAAACTCTGCACAAAATGTGTACATTCACAACCGGGACTGAAGCAAGATGCAAAGAAAAACAAAAGCGATGAATATTTGCTAATGGAGCCTTCAAACGATGTCAAACAAGAATACAGCAAAGCTATAGGACCTAATCAAGGCTATACACCGATGTCGCCAAACCCTAATTGGTCGCTCAGCTTAAAACATCCAATGCATAAAATACACAGAGCTGAAATAGAAAAATCTTTAAGCATTCCCACACTTAGCAGTGATAGAACCCACGCTTTAGGGATAAATAATGAAGCGTTGCAAAAACGATCTAGTTCAGTAGACTCGGCAAGACTTTTAGAAGACTTAAAAGAATTCGATAGTAGCATTGGCAGCCACGCGACTTCTTCGTCGTTGGAGACTCTGAGGAACTTAGCCATAGAAAATAGAAGATCTTCTTCTCCATGTGAAAACGACAGGGAATGTTATGACTGTTGTAAATCTTCGGGTTCTGAAAATAAAACTGAGGAAAGCCTTTCCAAAGAAACTCCGCATTTGAGGAATAAACATATGGACAATGCTCAAATTAAACGATCGTCAAGTGTGCCCTGCAAAGGTGGAAACAGGGACTCATCCAGTTCCAATGATTCTGGAGTGTCGAGCTGTTCAATGAAACATGGAGGAGCAGAGTTTAATGAATTTGAAATGCCCCTTACATCAGGCCATTCTCGATATCACTACATGATGCAAAAGAGAATGAGAGGTAACTTGTCTGGTTGCGTACATACTTCTCTGCCAAGGAAGTCAAAATCATCGGATCCTTTACGAGACTTGTCAATGCAGATTCACAAAGCGCACGTTCCCGCTAAATCTTCGTCAGCGGAGGCCGAAGTTCCGGTGTTGCCTCCGAAACAGTTTAAAGGTGGGAATTAACTTTCTAAATCTTTCCCCTTTGTTCCTAAGACATTTTTTTTTTTTTATTCTTTTTTATTTTAGGGACTTTGGTTCACTACTGAACATGTCAGTCCCATAGTATACACAATAATATTTATAATATATTAAGGTAAACAACTACTTATCCATTAAAATAATTATACAAACATTAATATACAAATTTGGCTGCCTTCGATGTTGGGGCAGATAAGATATTTTTAAATATGCCTACATCTAAGTTATTTATGTTATATTGCTTAAATAATTCCCGCCTCATATCAGCAGTTCTTACACAATCCGACTTAACATGATGAACATCCTCTATACTGTTACAAAGCGTACAATTTGGGCTATTTACTGTTTTCATCAAAAATTTTTCCTAAGACATCTTTTATTATTTTAATCAAAGAAATATTTTCATTAAACCAACCAACTCAATAAAGAAGTGTAATAACAAAAGGAATTGTGAACAGCCAATACAATACTGAAATTGCCAGTTAGCCGTACATTTTGGCTTGCTATCTGCAGCAATTTGGCAATAATTGTATTCGAAGGCTTAGCATAGTGCCGCCGTACGTTGGCAGACGTCTCCTATCAGTTTGTGCTTACTCGAGCTCAATTGATAAAGCAGTATAAACCTGACCTACGACTCTCGTGTTGGGTTGGAATATTCATTTACCACATTGTTTTATACATCAGATTGTCGTGTTTCAAGAGATTATTTTTTCCTAAAATGCTTTAAAAATATTCGATTATAAAAATCGTCGGTACAAAATTAATCTTATACAATAATAACTATATGCATTTCTCAAATCATTTAATGAAAGGCAATCGAATCCAACACCTTTAGTTGTTTGTGATATGTACCAACATATTGATTCTATTAGCTGCTAATTGCATTCCAAATCAGGGTACTTCTGACACCTAGCTATTGTTTGCACTAATGCCCTAATTACAACGTTGTAGGTGTGATGGACACTCACAGCACGTCAAGCGGCACGTCCGACATGTCCGACTACATCGAGACCCTCTCCATGACGTCATCACATTCCTCTTCAGACACACCTACAGGAATCAGGTAATGCATTGTGTATTATAGTACTAAATCTTATCATTCAAATAAGTTAATTTCAAATCAGATGTTATATAAGCCCTTTAAAAAGACAGACTTAGATTATCTATAAACAACACTGGAATTTTCACGCCGGACTATTTTTCTTAATTATATACAGCCTTTATTCAGACCGTGATTGGAAACTTAGCCAAGTAATAAATAAAGTCATTACTAACCTCTACAGTGGTTTGTATGGAAAACGATTTTTTTAATTTTTTTGTCAGGATTTTCTTTAATGCCAATGGGTTAGTGACCACCGTAGCTATTACCTACCTTAGATTCCGATCACGGTCTGAATACATCCTGTATCAGTATATTTTAGAAAGCTTTTTATTTGTTACAGAATCAGCCGGCAACCAACGAATACCCTTCGACCTCGCTCCGGCAAAGAATACCACAACATCGACCCTATCATCACGTCCATGTACAAGAATGGAAAAGATCTTGCCAACTATTCTAACATACCATAAGTCTATCCTAACCTCACTTATTAGTTTTACTACTAAGGCCCTTTTATACCCTAATCTCGTTTCTCAGCTCAATTTATATGTTAGAAAGGGACGGTGCACAATCCACGATATAATTTGATATCAATTACCTGTGATTAGTGAAAATTTAGTGCACGAATTTTCCGTGATCACCTGTTTTCTTTTAAGTGCAATGTATCCATCTAGTCATATCCTAGTCTATACAAAGAAATTGTGTAAAAATTGTATATTTTAATATGAAATCGCTAAGTTGTGACGTTAATTTTTAATTACTTGGAAACTTTAAGAACTGATTTAGAAGCTGGAAAATAAACGTGAAAAACAATGTATCTTCATTTTGTAAGATTGGCACTAAATAAATAATAAGGTTTGTATCTGACGTAAAAATTGAAGATCAATATCTTGAGAACTGTGTCATTACTATTATTTATGGCATTATAGTTGTGAAATCTGATATTGGAGCAAGTTCATGTTAAAATTTTATTCGTCCGAGTAACTTTGCAAAAAAACGAATCAAAATAACGCCCTAGCGTATGAAAATAAAATATTCTCGTATTGGAAAGAGTCAATAAAGTGTAAAGTGTAGCGATACGACCTGACGCCGACTTTTATGTCCTTTCAAGGAAAATTGAATGCAAAACGGTTTCTTGAATATGTACCATTATGTTTTAAACCCTTAGTAATTTATAATAAATATGATTTCATTCTTCACATTCCACCATTTTTTTTATTAGATACCTTCAATACTTTTTTATAAATTTTTTTACAGACGTTCATACAAGCGATTCTAATGAAGCAGCCACATTCATTTTCAAAAATTTTTTGACTTATATTAAGGTTTTATAATAAAATTTATTGAAAATAGAATTTAATCGCTCGTCCGGACGACTTTCTAAGTTTCTAATGTCACATAAGACTGAATTTTTGCATTTTTTTAATGTTCGTTTCAGTGGCAGTCGTAGTCAGTGATCTCATGGTTTTGTATAATGTATAAAGTAAGAATTTTTAGTCGGTACGTGATGTAAAATTGTAAAAAGAAATTTTAATACAACGATTACTTGTAGCGTTTTATATAGTAGCTTCTATATGGAGCGTCGGGCATTTTGTATGAATCCTGGAATTTTTATTGCATCCGTCTTTGAATGTTCGTTTAATGTAATTGCCGATTCATTACTCATTTTCGACGCGTCGTTAATTACACTTACGTTAATTTGTTGTCTGTAATCCAATTTGGGTGTTTAATTTTTCCATTGTTTTCAACCCTTTTGTTAAGATCAACGTTTTAATAATGCGTTTTAATTTTTTTAAATTTGTAGTTTAAGGATTCCTACAAAATGTTTACGCTCGTAACCCATCTTAATCAATAAATATAACCCGTTGTACATTATAAGGAAGATTTCTCAAGGCCTGAAGCGATACTAGCAGGCCTCAAGGGATCTGATGTGTTACCCTAAATAGGAATGGCAGCAATAATATTGTTTTTGAAGTGTCAAGATTGATAAGAATTTTAAGTATTGTTTGTATAAGGGAGTTTTGTCGTGTGATGGGTCAGTTTACGAAATTTTCAAAGTTTTTTATTTATAAGAAATATTGAAGTGGAAACTATGAATTACTTATTATGTAACGTCATAAAACCTACGAAATTGTTACTTGATTTTATTTCAGGACTTGTCAGATTTACCTTACAGCTTTAATATAGAGAAATGTAAATAAAACTACCATCTTGCCATTAGCAATTAAGGGTCTGCCTTTATTCAGGCGCCAATTTGGCAATTTCATACATATTAACAGTGAAAGTTTTTTTTTTTTAATATGAATAAGGTCAATCATTAATAACTGCCAGTCACACGATAAAAATGAAAATAAGGCATGGGACAGAAGTGCAATGTACAGATAGACGGAAGAGTCATAATAACCCGTTTAGTGTTATCGCTAGCTTATGTGTACCCGATACCGACTACATTGATTTATATGTACCGTACTTATGTATAAATAAATATAGATATTTGTAATTGTTGTTTTATTACACTACTTATGCTACTTGACTTTAGGTAAAAATTAACTATATTAGTTTGTAAATTTTAGAAGAAACATTCTAATGAAAAATGAAGTGTTAAAATAAATTCGGAAAAGTGTACCTATATATGTTAGGAATCGAAACATTTCATGATGATTTTTTCATCACGAATAAAATTTCTGAGCAGTAAAACAAATTTTCATGAAATGCGATCATAAAACAAAGATTATTACAATTTTCTAAGTGAGCAAAACTCGAAGTAGTTAAAAAATAAACATTCAACAATCCATGAAAAGGTTTATTTCTGAATTTTACAAATAGCAATGCAATTGTATTTAAAGATGATCATATTTTAATACCATTTAAATGTTGAAAAACTACCTATAATAAATTATGAAACATTTAATTAACTAAACTAAATAATATTGCACTACATTAGCCAATAAGAAAAAAAATAAACAGCCAAAAATGTTTTCCTATTGCAAAAAGAAACATAATATCAATTTAATAATAGTAAATAAAATTATATAATAGTAAATAATATTGGTATTTGAAATTCGAATACCAGTTGATTACGGGTGAGTTTGTATTTGGAATCCGAATCAAAAGCACCTAATTGAGACGTTGGAACATTTTCCAATCGCCTACGGCTGTACGTGACCGGCGCCTGTGCCAAAAATACCAAATAAAACTAGAAATGTGTTGGAAAATAAAATAAGTCTCCGTTGAAATCCAGGTGCAATTTCTTTGGCGTGGCTGTGGATAAGGCAGGCGACACACGAGCGATACGAACGGTGACAGTTCTGCGGCCGGCCGCATACATTAAAGCTTTGCATATGACGTGACAGCGTTGAGATAACTTGGGGACTGTCGTGTGTTCGAGTATTTTAGAAATTGGATAGGTGTGTTTATGTGAAAGGTGTAGTGATGAGCTTGAGCTTAGTGAAAAATTTAGGTTTTTTTGCTTACTAGTAGTAATATGAGCGAAACTAAAACTTTAGTCGGTAAAAGTAAAGGAGAGTATTTAGTCTATTTAAATATACTCATATTTAGCTTCATTATCAGCCTACATTCAACTGAGAAAGTTTAGCCCTTAATCCATCATGCTGGCTTATTGCGGGTTGGGGGACTAGACGTCTAAGAAATTCCTAAGAACTTTAGGTGTGCAGGTTTCGTCATGATGTTTTAATTCACCGTTCAAGTACCTACGTCATAATTCATTATGAATACACACACAAGTTCCGAAAGGGAGAGGCCTAGGGCTTGAACCCGCAACCACAGAAATTCTTCAACGTGCGCCTAATCCTCGAGACTACCACTACTTATACCCTATAACTATAGAAATAAATATCTCAAATATCCATACAAAAATTAACATCATAAAATCTAAATCGACCTATAAGCGAGTAATATTAAATAAAGATAGGACAAAAAAGGGAGATAAAAGAAGCCCTGTCATTATGTAATATATAACAAGCGGGGACAATAAAGCCGTCGGACAAGGAAAGTAAGGGGAAACTTATATTTCAAGACAAATGAAACATTGTTTCGGCAGATATTTTGTGACGTAAAAATTCCCACTGAAAAAATATCACATTTCAGCGACGCACCGCCGGACACAATCAACGTCTCGGAGAGAAGGCGTGACACAACCACAGGTTTCAATTTCACTGGAATATATACTACGTGTAAAAAAGACTTTGAATTGAGAAATACTAAGGATTGAAAATACTTTGCTGGTGAATATTCGGTTGTCTTGTTTGAAAATAATCAATGAGAGTTTGTGATCCCCGTGCTTTACTGCATACATTACAGATACACAAATAACGTGATTTGCCCGAATGTTTTGTTCTGGAGTATTTATAAACTACCGACAATACCAATTCCACCCCATCAATATAGATATCGTAATAAAAATAATTTAGAATAAGTTTGCATACTTTTTAGGAGATATTTATTGTATTGATATTTAAATAGTTTTGATACAAAATCTATCAAATTAGATGATGTGTAGTTCAGCCATGAAGATTAACCAATATAAATTAATTTAGCTTCATTTTAATATTTCTTAATATTTAATATCAATACAGAAGCACCTAGCCGACCACTTTAAGCTCTATTTGAGTCCGCATATTGTTCACCATCTAACGCGAGCTTGTCACTTCATAATTATAGCATGTGACACGTTCTGTAGGTAATTTCAAAGTATTTTATGTCCAAAGTCCAAGATAACGACATTATGTGGAGCGAGGCGGCGCGATATCGCCTGCGGCCGAATTAACCAACCATACGACCCACATACACCTTGCAAATCGTTTGCATTCTCATGTTTCAATGTGTATAAAAGTTTATTTGAAATGAATTAGTTTAATTTGACATTCAAATTGTCATATTTACACTCTCTAAAAATTTTAATGTGTATCATCGTCATAATCATCATCCGATTGATGTCCCCTGCTGCTCATAGGCTTCCCTTAAAGATTTCAGCTCAGTCGGTAAATGTTAATAGAGAACATTCAAAATAAAATACACCCAACAGTCTTTTTTCGTCTATGGGTATGAACTATGTCTTATCCCACACTGAAATACAAGTTTTTTTTCGCGGGTACCAGAAACTACGAGAGACTTTACTATTTTTTAAACACTCAGTTTGAAGATTTTCGGCTAAAAACATTTAGTTATCTTTGACCCTGGTTACTTCATCCAACGTCCCAACTTCAATATCTAAAAAATAATGGATTGTCTCGTTATAAAATTTGACTACTATCACTTTTGACGTTCACATCGGCATAATCAAAACCATACCACTTAGTAAATGAGGGTCCAAACAAAACACACATCTCATTACGGGGCTCTATCGCGGTTCCTTTATGCGGGCGGATAGATAAAGACTGAGGAAACTGGAAATTCTCAGCCAAAGTTGTTGGACTTCTCTAGTTTCTCGAAGTCATTTATAAATTTGCAGAAATTCATTAACTAGATAGTTTTTTCTTGATAATGCGTATTAAAGGTTAGAATAAAACCAAGTGAATTGAATACATGAAATGTTAATTTACAAAGCTATCAGACGAATGCATAAACTTTATATTAATAGCCTAGCAAAGGACTCAAACTTGATGAATATTTATCTAACAATAAAACACACAATCTTCATAAATTGAAAAGTAACGCAATACGAGGGTTTCGCTTTAAAATTTTGAATAATTAGCGTGAGGTGGCCGAGTTTGCATCCCAAATGGAGTGCGGTGTAGCCACTTGGACAAACCGACGGCGGTGTAATGGAATATAAATTATTACGGCTTTGTATGAGCAGCGCGGAATATATTTAGCGCAAACAATTTAACATTCAGTACAAAACAATTAAACATGAGACTGATAACGCTGGCGTAATGGGGAGCCGTGCCCAGCAGCGGACAATTAAACGGGTGATGTATGCAAAAATTATGAATAAGGTCATTTTGTCTTTGTAATTTCGTGGTAGCTGTTAGTTTTGTGGTGAAGCTCTTGAGGATTATAATTCAAGAAGGGCTCGAAAAACTCGCCTCTGATTAAGAAAGTATTTTCAACGCTAGATATTTCTAAGACTTATTGTGGACCGTTATCCCGCTTAAAGTCTGGGTGGTGGGCTGCCTAAGCTCTTCTTAGCTGTAAAGGAAGTCGGTGTTGGGACGTATACGGTAAGATAGTAATAGTTTGATATTCGTATTTTCTATTCAATTAAATAAACCTAAAGGCTGAAAAAAAAACACTGGAAAACATGAAATAAATATTTTTTCTTAATTCTTGAAAACTCGAGAAATAATAATAGTAAAAATAAATATTCTACATGTGATACGATCAGAAAACACAAAGCAGACAACAAACAAAAAAACGCCTAAGCGACCTCTACTCTCAGAAATTTTTACCCGAAATATTGTTAAAACATTTTAACATTTCAAATCGGAATATTCAAAGATGAAATGAAGCTTTGCACAAACATGGGCGGGGGCGGAGATCGATGGCGGCACCGACACGACAAGGGCGGGACGGACAAATTTGTACGGCGGGACCAACAGACACACGGACAGTAACACTGCCCTATATCCACTTTGAACACTGGCTTTAATAGAGCACTTGTTTTGTTGACGTCATGGATTTAATATATTACTTGAAAAAAAATATTGTTTTGATGGTTATATTGTTGTAGAGGGACGAGGGTTCGATTTCAGAAATTAGGGATTAAAATTAAAATTGGCATAAATTGGAATCGTTTACGAATTGGCGCTGTCAGTTCAAAACTATGATTTGCTATGACGGACCTTTGTTGTATAGCAAAGCCGTATGGCTTATGTCTCGCGCAGAATTGATTAATGAGCGAAAAAATAGGTCCTGTAACAGATTCCCGGGTCAAGCAACCTATTATTAAATTTTCCTTGAGGATGTTAGAATTTCTCATTAGTTAATCTATTAGTGTGTTCTAAAGGCATTATTATGTAGGAGATCTTCCCTACAGTGGCGTGCCTAGGGTGTCAAACTAAGGCAAGCCCAAATGTTTATTTAGTAGCCGCATATTTTTTTTGGTACGTAGTAGTAATAAATACCTACCGTTTAGTACTCACATTCACGTTTATAGCGTTATTTTATAAATAAACAATCGTTAAGTTCGTTATTCGGAACTATGTAAGGCAAGTCGGGCTTTCGGGCTTCTATGGAAGTACCGCCACTGCTTCCCTAACCCGAAACGAATAAAATAAAAAAAAAATAGCCTTTATTGCTGCTTCCTTTTTTCACATAAAATTATTTATAACTATATAATAATACTTAAATCTATACTAATAAACTAAAATAAGCCAAAAAAAGAATACTAAGCTAAACTAAACTAAAACGAAACGAATACTGTGCACTTAATAGGAGGGTAGTTAGCTATCGGTCGCTGGGCCGTGCGCATCGATCCTCTCATTAGGTACTCGTTTGTTCCATAATTGTTAATATTATCTTACCCCGACAGGGACAAACGCTCTGCAACTTACGACTGTTTTATCGTCGTAGTCATATTTCTACATACATGTCAGTTTGTACATACCCTACCTTGCTTGTAGTGTTGTGTGTCTCAGGGCTGTAAAAAGCCCGCGGCTAGAAGGCTTACGTGACATTACTGAAATATTTCACAATAAAAAAAGACTTCAAAATGTCAGGAGTTTGCCACAGCCCATAATTAGACTAGATTTTGTTTTACAAACTAGTCATAAAAAGATAGAATTCTTCGTCCATCCTTCTCTAGACAAAATCATCTTCTACTTGGAAATGACTGAATCATAATAAAGTTTGACATTTTCGGATTCAGTAATATACTTTTATAACACACACATCTCTGTAGCTAGAAACGATAAAGACATTTTATATAAAGAAATTCTTTTAAGTAGGTATTCATCTGGATGCTTATGTGAGTGAAAAAAGCTAAAATTGATATTGTTATTAATAAATATAAATATTGAATTTATTTTCATTGATTTACAATATAGTCTCAGCCACAATTCTTTCTTTCCTTACACATAC
Organism: Cephonodes hylas; assembly: GCA_030295005.1. Lineage (NCBI taxonomy): Eukaryota > Metazoa > Arthropoda > Insecta > Lepidoptera > Sphingidae > Cephonodes > Cephonodes hylas. The sequence continues at coordinate 10,942,916 of AP025376.1, read as the reverse complement.
GCATCCTTACGCGGTAGACAAGATTGTAAATTCACGTAATAGGGGAATGCAGATACATAGGTTTTAGACTATTGAAATTTTGGTGGGAATTATAAGGACCGCAAGTTTTTTGTATGTTCCACTTCAACATTAAAGTTATAATTAGCGCTCATTCTCACTTACATGAATAAAACGCCAAGTTTTGGGTTTTGAGGTTTTCAGCGAGTTTGAGGCTGCATATCTAAATTTAGTCTAAGTTAAAGTAAGATTCGGTTGCAGCCAGGCTATTTGATAATTCACTATTATTTCAAGGATTACTATGTGGTTTATATTACTTATGTCGATAAATGTAAAAAAGTAGCTTCTACGTGATTTCGTTCCTAACTCAGTAGCAAAAACCAGATAAAAGGAGCCTTATTAAAAATTGTTAAGGTAGACTTGAGATGACTTTGACTAAAACATAATTAAGACGCATAAAAGGAATCAGCTTTTTCGAGAGTCGTTCCTTTTGAGGGACAGATATTTTGGCAGCATGGTCAAGAACTACTGAGTATCGTCACGACACGAGTCTCGTTGAACAATTTTCTACCCCCAAATCGGTGAAAACTAAACAGTACATATTCGAAAGTACGAGTACAATGCCAATTCTGTACTCAAACTGAAGCAATTTTTCCTTTTCCTCCAAATTAAGTACGAAAGAAACCAAACCCTTAAACTTATTAACATTTATACAAACTTATGATTTGGAATCGGCAGCTCGCTCGCATGAAGGGCTCTCGTTTCACTGAGCCGGAGGAATCCATAGCACTCCAGGTAATAACGTTAATGGAGAACCATCGGCCCGCTCGATAGCCCATTTCTGAATTAGTTTGATTAACCTAATCGTGCGATTGTTCCAGCGATAAACCAACGCTTTGCCGATGCTCAAGTACATTTGTCGGGCTGCATATTGATATGAGAATGTATGCATGCACTGTAACCTGTGTTCTTATGGTTATGGCTAGGTAGAGATGTATTAGCCCACGTTTCGATAAATTTCTGACTGACTTGGTGATCTCGCGCCAAAAGAGTCATCATCATCAGAAGTTATACCTCCCACTGCTGGCCATGGGCTTCCTCTACAGCTACGATGGCTTAAACCTTAGTCCATCACGCTGGTCTATTGTGGGTACGTACATACGTAAAATTCTCAGTAATAGATCCATGTGCAAGCTCGTAAGAAGACAGTAAGCTCATTTCCTACTACATATAGATATAGATTACGGTGTAAATATATACAGCTATGGGACATATGTGGTGTTACAGTGTGAGGTGCGTAAGTTCATCAACTCCCGAACGGATCCTGTGAAAATTAGATAAGTCGTACCAATTTCCGCTAAAAGACCAAGGAGACATTGAATAAATTTCTTCTTATTGAATAAACCTAACCAGGCTCGTTTAATCTTCTCCCTTTGAGAAGTGCCAAAAACACGGTAATATCATTTATTCAGAATAAAAGAATTGTTAGAAAGAAAACAGCAGATAAGTCAAAACGCACCGTTTATGAAGTTAATGGCGAAAGAATACGGACATAACTCAGTATGAGTGCTTACCTACTAGGGGAGGGCGTGACACTATCCTACACTAGATGTGACATCTTTGATTGCAATAAATAGTTCTTAAAGGAATCTTTGGCAAAAAAGAATCGTCCTCAGTTATTAATAAAAGAAACTGTAAAATAGTATTTGTTGCAGTATTAACCCCGAAGTGTGCTTGTGCAGTGTCATCATCATCATCATCATCAGCCAAAGGACGTCCACTGCTGGACATAGGCCTCCCCCAGAGACTTCCAAAGCGGAAAGACTTCCAAACTTGTGCAGTGTGCTGGATTTAATTTGTTTGTTGGGCAAACATGTTAATGAGTTTTTGTGACATTCAAAATAATAAAATAAAGTCCAAAATTTTCTCGAAAATTGCGATAAGGCCGCTTGAAAACGCTTCTAACATAGCAAATCCATGTAGATATCAATGCCCTCGTTGTCTTAAATATACGTTTGAAATCCTTCGTGAATCGTCAGATTTATTGATCTAAAACTACGAAACAATAGAATACGTAAAATTATTAATTTCATTGTGATAACCGTCAATGATAATAATGAAATACTCGTCTAGTAATTTAAATCTTTGATGTTCGACGTTAGAGAGAAAGTATAAAAAGCAAGAAGAAATAGGGAACCGCCACAGAACCATTAATCAGACGCAGCCAGTGACGCGCCCTACGCCACGAATCGCGAAACTTGGATAGGAAATTTATGTATATTTAATAAGTTTATTATCGTATGACTAGTGAAGTCATTAGTCTACCAAGAGCAAATAAGTTTTGCACACAATTTCTAGCCTAATCCCTTGTCAATTTATTTCGAAATTAATTGTTATTATTTAGTCATAAATACATAAAAAGTATATATTTGATTAAGCTTTGTACCTTTCTTATATTTATAATTAAAATTAATATTTTCTGCAACAATTGCAGTCCAAGTGTACAGAATTTTCCCAATAAAATCCAACAGCTAGTTATCATTAAGCACAGTTTTAACCAAGACAATGTAATGCGAATGTCTGAGAATGTTTTGAAGCATCATCACGTACCGCACGTACCGAGCATTAAACGTGAACATTCTGTATCTCAACACTTTATGACGTGTAATAAAAATAAGACAATTCGCTCGCATTGTTGCTGCTTGCTGCAAATGGACATACCTACATATGTATGTATGAAGTAGTAAATGGGTTGAATGTGGTACAATTTTAAGCAATGATTAGTTTTGAGTACTTGACGGATAACAAAAACGACAATGAACAGTTTCAATTAGTAAACACTTACATCATATTACGTTAAGACAACTTTATCCATATATTCTTCTTGTGTTTAAAACAACATTTTATTTGGAAAAGACAACTTTTAGCAACAAGATCATTCATTGTTATATTTAGGCGATATATATGCCACCAGATTTTGCTGCATAAAAATATGACCTATAATTTGCCTGAATGCTTTTATTCTCTCCATTCAGCCTTGATTCATTTTATTTTGCATTTCTTATTGCTATTATTGATCAGTCAAAAACGTATTTTTCTTTACTAAAATATTCGAATACCTATCCACGCGTGTAAGAATCCTTGTAAAAAGTTGGATGACAATAATTTCGCTAGTACTAAGTGGGTCGAGTCGGCACTAACTGCCGAGAGATTTGTGATCACTTGCACTTCGCTGAAACGTACTTTCTCTTTCCCTTTCCCTCCCCTTCCTCTCGTATATACCCGTCTCATTCGCACAAGCTTCATTAAACTATTAAGTGGGAACAGTTTAAATCTGGATGTAGAGCTCTAACGGCATTATCTGGTTCTTGAGAGCGATAACAAGAACTGCAAACTACTGCGATAGATTTCCAATCCGATATCTATACTTTAGTACTTATGTGTGATTTACTGTGTATATAGTTTATATTAGAATTGGTTTGCTTTGTGTCGTGTATGATTTACAGATTTGCAATTGGATTTTGTGGCTGGTATATTCTAAATACACTCTTGCCTATCTCTTTGCGTAAGATTAATTTAATGTACGCAAGTACATTAATTCGGTTCTAGTTTTCTAGCTAAAAGAAAGTCTATTTGCTAAGCATTTAAATACAAGAATATTCTTAAAAGAGGATTAAATTTTCCAACTGATGAATTATAAGTTAGGTTATGTATAAATATACAAATCCTACAAATCAAACAATAAGGTAAATCTAAATAATTAACAACGTCAAAATCTTTGCAATGTTTGTCGAAATAAACGCGTGGGTATGGTAATGGCCGCCCAAACTGCGGGTCGCGGTAAAGACCTATTCGCGAACCATCCAATCGAAAAAACGAATACATATTTACGCCAACGCTCGCCACAAATCTTCATTATACTCCAACCGACATGCAATGACAGTTTTGACGTTTCATATTTGCTAAGACATTTCTATTGGGTATAAAAGTGAAGTAATACTTTATAGTAATAACATTTTTTGCGAAATAGGTTATATTTAGATTTGGAATCTTTGACATAATGTTCTTAGCTTTTCGTTTCGTTCGCTTTTATTAATTTAGAAATAACACTTAAATGACATCTCCTAGAAACATTAAGTGCATATTAATTTTCACAAATATCATCCTCCAAACAACTCTTAATTTGATTTTAAAACAGATTGTAATTAATCTGTCACTTCACAACTCTGTACAAAATGTTCTTTATTCAAAAACAATCTGTACTTACCAAATGTCAAAATAGTCATGTTCCATCGCGCGGATTATAAGGTCAAGTATAGGCATATGTTAGGGGTTTCCTATTAAGATCCAAATGTGGGTCGCCGTTTAATCCCATTAAGGCGGCGACCTCCGCGTCAGAGGAAAAAGCCATCCAGTTAAGAGAAAATCTTGATGAAAATTTGCCAAGCCCTCTTTGAAAGGTGTAGTAAGGCAGAGGCGTTAACTGTATACACATTAGCAAGGCTTTCAATTAGTATTTCATTAATTACTGTGGCCCTAAAAGTTACAGTGGGGTTTTGTCCAAATGTAGAGGCCTAATGAACATATAACATAATTTTATAATCTGTTTTTAATATGTTTTGATAAATCTGGAAGCACAAGAGTCGCAGTGGCGGGTGTGTTGTGGTAATGGCAAACAATTATTTTGAAACTTCAAGGTAACGGGTTTAGACGGTAATCGTAGAAGATTTTTCAAATTGAGAATATTTGTACTGTCTATTATTAATTACACAATGACATTTTTAGGTATTTTAATCATATATGGACTGACATAGATGAATTAGTACAAAGAAGGGTAAGATCTTAAGATACAGACATATTTTTCTATTCTAATAATGCTTAAAAATGTATTGTTAATATTGCCAGTTTCTTCAACAAAAACTAACACACAATAAAACTAATATAAAAACTTCTTAATGCCGATTTTCCCAAGGAGACCTAGACTCACACAATACCTAAAGTCTGCGATAGAGCCTCGAGATTCGTAATAATGGGGCTTATCGCGCGCCGCCCCACTATTGTGAACACAAACAAAATCCAACAAAAATGCTTCAACTCGATTGATTTATAGAATTACTATCGAACGGTGTTCGGCTAGGGATGCGAATAGGAATCATCGAATCGGATCGGTTATGTTGTTTAGTATTATTCTTAATTACTTGGTTTGTTGTTTATTTATAGGTATGTATGTTCAAGAATTTTAGTTTTGTGGTCTTTAGTATTGTTAGTAAAAAAAAAAATGTTACAATTTTGTATTTTTTTAATTACAAAAACAATAATTATTCAAAGACATCTAAAATTCTATTATATGTACTTCTATCCTTATAGTAAGTTGCATAACTTGAGTCATGGTTGCATTTAACTATATGACCTTTAAAAAAACATCGCGTTAAAGTGCCGTCGACCTTGTGACCTCTCGTTTCACTAGGATTGTTTTACTAACTGTGCCACTGAAACTGTCAACAATGGGACGAGCTCTCGTCGCCTACGTTGGTATACGCATTTTAAATTACTTTTATTTTGTTGAGCTGTACTATAGTTAGCTTGATCGTTAAGACCACTTCTTTATCAAAAGTCCTTTCACTGCTAAAATCAGTGTTTATTTATAATAGCTATAGCTTTAATAAGATTTTAGAAAGACCAGTTTTATGCCCTCTGTTACCCTTTTAAAATTGATACCCTTCTTTCAAAACTCTCAGTACTTACTATTTAACTCATCATGCTCGTTATAAAAGATCGTACATTGGCCACATCCTTGAGCGGTTTCCTTGCGGCTTTCCCCTTCAAGTCCGGGTTCTCCCGCGGGACCGACGGGATTAGGGTCCCGACAATACCTCCAATTGAACCCTGCGAAAAATTTACATAATCCTCCGCGGACTATTATGGGGAATTTTGTAAATCGCTTTATAAAACGATCGAGATTGGCTCATGCCAAATGCAAACCTATTTGACCTTTTGGAGTACTTCAAGATTTTTTTTGGGTTCAGAACTAGTTTTAGATTCGTTGGTCTCGCAATGCAAGGGTTTACTGCAATTAAGATTTTCAAGAGTCATTTTAATTGTTCATTAAGAAATAAATAATAGGGAACGGACACACCCCTTTTTCACGTGTTAAAAACGAGTCGAGAAGTAACTGGAAAAGTGCACCTTTACGGTGATATTAGTGTTAATGTTTATGTACATTATTATGTACAAAAAGAAAATGAACGGGTCATGAAAAACACAATAGTTTTCTCAATTTTTTTAGAAATTTCTCAATTCCCTAATCGTTTCAGTACATTTACCACAAAAAATAAGCTCGTAGTACGCGATTAAAAATACCTTTTTAAATGTTCGTTTATTTTATGAAACGATGGTCCTTGTTGCGGCATGCGAAATTTATAGCAGCCTGATATGATAAACGTAATTTTTATACGGGTTTTCTTTTTTAATCCCATTCATATTTACGCAGGTAATGCTTAAAATGTGGTTTTAAAGGATATGAAGGTTTTAGTTTTATCAGGATGTAGAATTAAAAGTTCTAAAATGCGGTAATGAAACGGTATTTTTTAATTTTTATGTAGTTAAATATGATTCATTAGTTCACGTTTCCAACAATTTTTTTTTCGCTTACAAAATCTCTTGTGATGGTTGCATGCAATAAACATTAACAAATTATGATTTAACATACCAAGTAAGCGTCATTACTCTCATACAACTCTCATTTATTATGGTTTTAGAGGATGTTTCATCTTTAAAGTACGTGATTATTAATTGTAAATATTCATATAACTCCGAAAAAATCGAGGTATGTGTCTAGAATTTGAAACTAGGCACCTCTGTCTTCACTTTTTTTATTAGTACTCTACCAATTTTCGTGCTAAGCTTTGAACGCATTGAAAGAAATATTCATTGGCAAAAATCATTTATGCATTATTCTTTGCGAGACTTTCTTGTTCTGTGGGTACAAAGTACAAGGTTTTAGGCGGGTCGCGTAATTTCCCTTGACGACTTAATTAAATAATAAATGCAAGTTGAAATGAAGTAAGTTGAGTTTTTTATTAAACGCACACACTAAAACTTGCTTAACTTCACCACAATCAAGCAATGAAAATAATATAATAGGTTTAGCAATGTTATAGCTTTATACAAATTTAAGATTAATTGCGCCTTATGTGGTCGGAAACTGTTATGATTAATTATTATGCACGAAAAATTAAAAAAATAAACTAAGAAAACATTCATAAAATTCGTAGTTTTTTAAACTTTACAAGTAACAATTTACAAACGTGTTCGGTTTATCAGTAGAAGTATGATACATAAACATATATTATCTATAACTAGTATATTAATATTCTTAAGTGATCTAAAAGCTCGTCGCGGCCGAGGTCTACTGATAAACCGAACACGTTTGTAAATTGTTACTTGTAAAGTTTAAAAAACTACGAATTTTATGAATGTTTTCTTAGTTTATTTTTTTAATTTTTCGTGCATAATAAAAGCTTGATTTTAAAATATGTTTTTCACCGTTAATTTATTTTTAACTTTTTAGTTGGAAATATTTCTAACTCTATCCATTTCGTAGTCATACCGAAATTCAATTCAATCGGTCCATGGAAACTAGTGTTCCTATGGGCACCTTCCAACTTCTCATGACACCAGATCAACGATACCTTGTTATTATGTTGTCACTGAAAATACAAAGGCATACCAAATTTTAGCTTAATTGGTCCACAGGAATCGGAGTTCATATGGGCTTCTTCCAACTCCTCATCAGATCAGCTTCATGATACCATATTTTTGTATTGTTACCGAAGTTACGAAGACAGACCAAATTTCAGTTCAATTGGACCACGAGAATCGGAGTTCCTATGGGCATCTTCCAACTCTTCGTCAGATCAGCTCTATGATACCTTATTATTATATTGTCACCGAAATTACATAGGTATACCAAATTTCAGCTCAATCGGTCCAAAGGAATCGGAGTTCCTGTGGGCTTCTTTCAACTCCTCAATAGATTAGCTCTATGATACCATTTTTTGTATTGTTACCGAAGTTACGAAGAGATACAAAATTTCAGCTCAATTCGACCATAGGAATCGAAGTTCCTATGGGCATCTTCCAACTCTTCGTCAGATCAGCACCATGATACCATATTTGTGTATTGTTGTCGCACTTACAAAGACATACCAAATTTCAGCTCAATCGGTCCACAAGAACCGATGTTTCTATGGTCATCTTCCAACCTCATCATCAGACCAGCTCCATGGTACCATATTATTGTATTGTCATCCAAGTTACGTAGGTATACCAAGTTTCAGCACAATCGGTCTATTGGAAGTGGTTCAAATCTTCATTGCAAGATTTGGAAACATACAAACATACATACATACAAAAGTGAAGTTAAATAAAAGCTTGTAAAAAGCAAACTTTACGCATTTCTGTACTCATATTATACTATGTCATTTTTAGATGTTTGTCTCATGGTCGGAGTTCGTTTCTAAGATAGGGTATAATCTTCTTAGACAAAGTCTTCTCCATTATTCAGTATATATACAAAATAGATATGTGAAAAGATAATGGAAATAGTCTCCCTTCTAATACAAGACAGGATATCTGCCTACCCCATTACTATACAGTACAATACAAAGAAAATATATTCCACGCTTAAGGGAAAACAAATTAATAAGAAAATGTATGTATACGGGCATAAACAGAATATATCACCGTTCTATGATAATAAAAAACTGAAAGATCAGCTTGTGCAGTGTCAGCGAATAAAATAACTAGCGGTTCAATAAAATGTATACAAAAGGGAAAAAGTACACGAACGAAACGTTAATTGAAATAAAATATGCACGAGTACTCTCGGCGGAAGACTTCAGAACGATGTCAGTGGAAACGCCACAACGCTGCTCACTACGCGAACTCGGACTGTAAAGTAAAGATAGTAGGGCACCTTTATATTTATCATTATTAGAGGTTCAAAATTAAAAAAAATTAGATGACCTGAGCGATCTCAGTAGTATTCTCAGCGTGTTAACGCACTTAATGCAAGAAGAAGAAGAATAATCCGTTTATTCTCGAATTCATGTATAATTATCACACATTTTAACTAATAAAATTAATTAAGTATGTGATACAAAATAATAGATCTATGTCACTAATTGACTTTGTAAAATTGTGCCACACTCAGTACTGTGTTGTCTCTTTGTTTCATATAAATATATGTATATAGTACATACGTAACCTCACGGGGAGAGCCTATTGTCGTTTATCGCGCAAAATTCCAGACTCCGTGCTGTTATTGAGAACTTTGCTTACCTGGGAATCAAACCCGAGACCTCTAGATCGCAAAGCAAATGCCTATGTTACGAGAAGAAGCTGTAAAAAGTCAATAAGCTCTACAAGTAGGTATAATTTTTTTACCGCAATTATTACGAAAGATCGATATTAAAATGGTATACAATTGCACAATTAATTATAGCTTAAACCTCATATACAATTAAAAATTCATAATATTATTCCTTCTTTATCTACCACAATCTTACATTGAAATTGGAGTAGCAAATAGTATTTATTTTGCTCATAGGGAATTGAAATAGAATACGACCCGATATTTATAAACAAACAAACTAAATCACGTTTCTAATTTGTGCAGAGTTGTTCAAGTGTTCCCAACAATTGTGAGTGGACGAAAAATAATTCTGTGTGCGCCGTGCGTGCTTGTTGAATGTGTGGAGGGTACTCCAGTAATTTAGACACGTTGTTTGTGTCAACTATTTTGAATTGATGGCTCGCACTCAAGCTACGATCTGACAAAAAAAAATGTTTTCGTAATTTATTTTTTTGTTCAGAAATCATGTTTAAAATTTTTGGCGACTAAAATAAGTTTATATACACAAATCATAACCTAATAATTGCTTTCTCATTTACGAGTAAAAGATAAATAATTTACGGTGAATTAAGGATGATTTTAGCGAGAAATTGGATCATCAAAACGATGATGGTTGATTAAATTTCATTTTAATTGGGAATGAAATGAAATGAAATGAAATAATATTTATTGAATCCATAAAATGTCAAATACATCACTTAGATTCAGTCATTTCAAATTTTACCACCGTTTTTTTTCGGAATTCGGATTTATTCGGAAGGCAGTCATCACTAGAGAAGAACGGGCAAGAAACTCTAGTGTTGCTCTTTTCCAATCAAGAGATAGCTTACAATATTGTTACAAAGACTTAATTTCCCGAATTCGAGCAGCTCATTGATACAATATCAGAATTTTGTGTTGCATATTAGAACAGCATAGTCATCTTAAATGGAGAGACTGTCATCTAACCGAGTTAAAATTTCATGAATGGAAATAAGCAAATTAGGCAGACCAGTCCACACAAACAGCACCCGTTCACGAGTATGACGCATGTGCCAGCCATCGGCCTCCTCAACCAATTCATAGGGAAGTGACCGACCCGGCACACGACGCCGCCGTAAGCACAGACGTTTCAGCGAGCATGACATACCTAATTGCTTACAGATTACTAAAACAATAATTACGTACGTACAGCCATGTCCATTAAAGTAAACTCAGTCAAACCTGGGATTACAGTAACATTTTAATTATGCCCAGGCTTCGTTATCCTCCATATATTCTGATATTGTATAGTAGGCTTTGTTACATAGTTGTTTCTTAGTAGTTTCTTCAAAGCCTTAATATGACTTTATTGTAGAAGTGTATACAGTAACCCTTAAAAGATTTGCTGATCTTGTGGAGCCTGGTCTTAAAAGTTACTAATTTATCCTTATTGCGTGTATTTCTATCATGTATGTCAGAATACTTTTTAAATTTATTAATATTCTTATGGACATACATAAGATTTGCGTGTATATATTGAGATGCTACTGTCAAAATACCAATTTCCTTAAACTTTTCTCTTAGAGAATATCTAGAGCTAAGTGTGTATATGCATGAATTCAAATCTTAAAAGTCAAATTGTTCTTTATGAAAAATACTTTAAAATATTTTTGTGGCTTTAACATGATAACGATACAGATATCGAAACAAACTTCGTTTAGCTTTTAAAATATGAATTCTAGAAATATAAAATTATTAATATTACTTTCTCATATTCTCAGTTGTCTCAGTAATTTCCTCCACATTCATTATGAAATTTAAACAACTTTCGTGCAAATTCTTTCCGTCAATATGATATTTCCAACCGCGAAATTGGATTGGCCCATCAAAAGTGTTTCGCTTTTCTACGCTGACGTTTGAATTTCCAGCAGCACGTTCCCTGTTGTGGCGTCAATACTTGTACAAAAGACAGGCCTTATCATAACATTTTATTCCTGCGAGGGGAAGCCACTTTAATAAGTGTTTGGGTGTTGCAACGTAATTTTATGTATGTTGTTTGAAATTTTTCTCTTTATTTTAAGCTAAAAGAGAAACAGAATTTATACACATTTGAATGATAAAATTGTATATTCCAAAAAGAGTATTCTTAAGCCGTCCTAAGGCTATTCAGTTAATTACTTAAAATCTAAATTTGTGACAGTAAAGAAGTTCTTATGAGTTCTTAAAAGTCCTTAGTTTTTAGAAAAGATAATTCACAGCTATCCTATTATCAATGAAAAATATATTACTTAAGTTCCATACATAGCATTATTACACAAAAATTACAATTAAGTCACCACACCGTTCTACCATACTCACGGTCGTCACCGGTGAGACAGCTCGCGTAATTTTTGCTTACATTTCAACGAGAGCTGCAAAATGTCCGCTTAACTTAATTTTAATATTACATCGTTTCATCAGGGCTTTGGAACGGTGGCGGTAATTAGATCTGGACGATCCGCCGTGGAGGATACTTCAATTCCAGCTAAATATTTGGACGAGGGCGTGGTCTTGGAAAATGCACCACTTGACCGACTAGCCGCGGTCGACTGCCTCGAGTTATTATTTTCACTAGTGGCCGGTATAGCTTTGCTTGAGTATTATAAAAATAAAATGACTATTGGATTTTATATTGAGTTCAATATTTTTAAAAGGAAAATAAAATCTTATCCCTGATTCGAAGAAATTTGATTTCTATAAAGTTATGTCATTTCTGCATTGCAATTAATTCCTCATTGTTAAATAAATGCTACATTATATTATCTTACACCAAAACTCATTGTCACTGTCCCATATCCGATTTCTTCCTTTTTAGCGCGTCTACTAATGACGTCATTGTCTATATGAAACGTCAGTACGATAATTTGTCGAATATAATTCGGTCATGGTGGACTAATTTCTTAACCCGCTCTATGGTAACGGAGGTCCGTGCCCAGCAGTTTGATGTATATGGGCTGATGATTATCATGTTTCAGAGATCAGGATCGATAGAGAATCAGACGAACAAACAGAATTGTTTTTGCATCCATATTAGTATAAAACTTTTTCATTTGTTTTTTATTTCATTTCCAGCGGCCTGTAGTTCCGCCAACTTGCGGATTGTAGAATTGGGTTGAGTAGTTGGCTGGACATTCAAGTTATGCTAATTACTGAAAGAAGTTGCGAAGTTTTTTAATTAGCATTTGGCCGATAAAATGCTGGCCGCCTATTCACTCAAGGGGCTGTTATTATGAGAACTGGTTTGCAATTTAAAGCAGCGAAAATGTCATAATAGTCGTTTATATTTGTTAAATGAATTAGTCGAAAGCTGATAGACTTTGCTAGAAAAAACCTTTTGGCACTATTAAAGGTTAGGTTGGAAATTTTATTCTTAGATCAGCCCAGCTATTACTGGGATTTCTCTTTTGAATATATTCTATCAACAGTAGACCTAATGTTTTTTTACCCCAAGTACCTAATAGGGGGCGAGCCTATTGCCGTTTCACGCAATTCCAGAAACCATGCTTTTACTGAGATATTCGTAATATCATTTTCACCATCCTAATAATCGAACCCAGGACAGCTAAATCGTACAGTACATTCTTGTAATACGAGACAACGAGGCAGTAACAATGAGTTCAATGAAGTAAAACAACACACAATCAGGCTGACATCATTATGTCAAGTGGGTGGTGTATTCATAATCGTTGCTTCCATTACAAAAAGATTAAACAACAAAATGCTTAAGACAGGAAATAATGTTTAGCCATGCAAACGATGATTATTTCGGGATGATTATCAAGGGAGCTGAGCCGGCAAATTCTTTATTAATGAACCAACGAAATAAGGGGAGAAATGGAGACGAAATATAAATTAAAAATCACGAGGAAATTCTGCAAATTGACGGAGTATATTACGCTGCTTGTTTCAAATCTTCAGATTTGTAATCTCGACTGTTTAAATAGACGACTTGATGATTAAGTTACTTTTTGAGCTTCATCTCCGAACGAAAAGTCAAAACCAAAGATCAACCTTACGAGTATTAAATCAAATGTTTAACCTAAATACTCTTTTATGGAATATATCGTAATAACTTTACATACCTTATTTCTGAAAAAAAAAAAATCGAATTGTGTAACTATGCTTGCCTTGCTTTGCCTTGCAAATGGAGTCTACTAACTTATGACCTGTCGTCGTTACTTTGAGATTATGTTTTCCACATGAGCGCTATCCTAATAAATGTTAATTCCCTTTAAGCACAAAATAATACTTTAAATAAATCAATATTAGCACAAGATAATTATAAGAAACATTAAAACAAAAATCTATTTACACAGCTACTTCGCTGCAAAAATATTCATATCTTTCTTGGAACGGTGGAACAATGGTACTGTATTGTTAGTTCATTATCGGAGGTTGCGCGAGTCTCTAGAGCGATCGACGCGGCTCTTGATTGCCGATACTGCAGTACCAGTGGCATTGTCAGGACACACGGGGATGCAGGGTAACAAACCCACTTATGTTACGTGGAAAATGAATATAGCTACAATGTATTGAGTGAGGTTTTGAGACTTTCGTGTTTGTGGTTTTTATGTATAGCTACACTTTTAGAGATGTAAAGGTAGATACAGATGTGTAGTTTTTCAATCCTCGTGTTTTGTTAGTAGTGTTTTAAATGCTACGTAGTAGATAACAAGATAATTACCTCATTAAGAATTTCTTAAAATTAAAATACAATAACACTGTATGAATTCTTCTAAGAACTGTACTGAAATCAATCTAAGATCTTTTACTAGCATATTGGTTCATAAGTCTAATAATAATTATTTAAATTGATTCAAGGCCCTATAAATCTTACTTTCTCTCTCACATTTATTTATAAATGATACATAATACATAGTTGTATGTTATTTCAACTAAAAATGTACCAAAAATATCTACATACATAACACGAGGTTAACCTCTGCTCTCATATAAAATGCTTAAAGCTTTTATTGCGAACAAAGCGCTCGAGCAAAAAGATTATGAAGACAGTAAGAAAGCTTAATTCTGTTAAGTCGGAGCAAATCGCCCGGCGAAGTTTTTAAGCCCTTGTTTTTTCTCTCAGTTAATAATTTTGGTGAATAAAAATAATCTTTGCGGTTTACAGGATTAGAAGGCTCGAGGACTTCGTAAGCTGGACGAGGCTTTGATCTTTAATACTTCAATGTTTAATTACATTCACGGTTTATAAATTTAAGACATTCGTAAATAAGGCTTTTATTTAAGAAAAGTAAGGGTGAATTTTATGTGTAGAAAGTAGTGTAAATCTAATTATTTATTAACGAAGCAGCAATAATTTGTCTTAATATAATATATAACAAGCTAAGATAGCAACCAACTACTAAGATCAACTGCAATCATTAACTAAGAGATAGTTGCATCATCAAAAATCACATAATCACATTCTTCTCTTTATTGACCATGACGAAAATAATTGTATCTCAAGTCCTTTTCAACTACACACATAATCATATTTAAAACTTCACTGTTTATGTTAAATACTTTTATATTTAAATTTTAAAACCCGTCTTAACCAAAACAACTGGAAAAATTCACCACAAAAACCTCCCACAATCAAAATATCTCATGATCATCGCACCCGATATACAATAGCAGATATTGTATTGTGTATAAATAATCCCGATACTCGAACCAGTAATGACAAAGCCCCCGCGTGCTAATTGGACGCAGCGGCGCCCCCGTCACGGGGCGAACACTCAATATTCCTTATATCATTAAAACCGATGTGAACCGTGTTTTAGTTAACGAGGGCTCGTGTACTTGTAGTGTACGATTCGAAGGGATAGAGTTACATACAATTTGAGAGTGTGTTAATTGGTAGAAAACAATATGCCTCTATGATTTGTTCAAAAAAAATTAATAAAGCCAAAGTCAAATTTCTTTATTCAAGTAGACTTTTACAAGTACTTTTGAATCGCCATTTTAACACTTTTTTAAGACTATTTTTTTAAACTAAGAGTACTTTAAAAGAATACTCAAGAATATTTTTCGCAATAAAATATTTATTCCTCAACGTTATCGTCTTATAGACATCACCTATAGAACCCTCCCTTGAATAAACTATAAACGAAATTCAGCCAAAAGACTCTCCCAAGAGTCCTCAATTACGCCATCAAATGATCACGAAAACTTTTACATTCGAACTTCCCAAGAAACAACTCGTTTGGAAAAGGTCAAAAGTGAACTGCGAAACAATAAAAATACTTATACGTAATAAAACTAACCGGAGAATTGTCCTCGCATGCAATAAACTCCAACTTTGCCGATCAATCTGAAAGTTGGAGCGCTGAACTCTACATTTCGACTCTACCTATATTCTTGGTGAAGCGTGAGAGTTACACTCTTGTTTTGAGTTTGAGACGTCATTCAGTTATGGGTGAGGCCAGATTGAAAATAAAATGTTGTGAATGTGATGTTGATTCCTTGTGGATTATCGTAATCTTTCTTAGTAATTTACAAGAGTGTATGAGGACGTATTTTGGAACACATTTCAGTGTGGCTTTAAAAAAATCCAAAACGAGAAATTCAAAAACACAAACGGATCTATCGAGAGAATTGAACTCCAGATATTGCTTAACCATACTGCTTACATAAATGGCTTAAGACTAATGTGACTAAAAATACAAACTATTTAATACATCTCTGCAAGAACCATAAAATTTCCAAGTCTTTTAGAAAAAATATTCAAAAGATGTATAATACATTGAACATCACTTTTATGGATAAGTCTCGTGAATCTCCATTTAAATAATTGAACGTTAGTGGGCGAGTGTCTCGGGCGCACGCTGCCGTCCCGGAAAGCACGCTAAGCACTCTATTTTACTTATCAACTACGCTCAGGCGAAACAGAGTCTGTTATACCCTATTAATACTTTCTGAGAAATCCTTAACCGAAGAAAAAGTGGTTACATTGCTATAATTTCGAAACGAAAATACTTAGTATTGGAGTCTGGAAAAGTGCCAAAAAACAATGGCAAAACGTAGGTGCAGTAATTCATCCCTGCTTATCCATTAAGAATATCAATGTGTATGTATGTATATGTACACTGCCTTTACAATACATTATGCAGTGTGATTATTACGTCAGTGCTCCTGGTTTAAAGTTTGGTCTAAGCATAGAAACTTCTACAAAAAATGGCAAAATGTCTTAAATCATGCTTTCATATCACGACCCATTTAATCTAATAGAGATAAACTCATCGTGATTTATTCACGAACGTATGAACATCATCTTAATATTTATCTATGCAAATGACATAAATATGAGAGTAAGAATTTTGCGATGAAAAATATGATACGTTTTTAAAAAAAGCATGACAGATGAATCAACAGAATCAACGTTGAAAAAAAATTACGATTTATTCAAGTAGGTATTTCACAAACTCTTTACATAATATTATCAAATAACAAAGTTTAAAATACTAACGTTTAGGTTTTACTTTTTATCTCTGCATTTTGCTAACGTCTTTATACTAATTTTATATGATGCATAGTTAATAAATAATTAAAATAATAACTGAATCTTGGTCGTCTTCTATAGTTTTAAGCGACGGTACAGGGAAAGTAAAATATAATAGCTATCAGTTTTCTCAAGGCGTAGGTATAGGGTCTTATGGATAACTACATACCTAGGGCGTCGACCAGGCATTCAAAACTCTTTTTACGTAAATCAATCCCCACTTTTAAGCCTTTACCGTTCTAAAGAGGCATGTGTCCAAAAGTTATAAGACCAAAAATAAATAAACAAATATAAATTGTGCCAAGAAAACCCCGCGGAAAACCAAGTATAAGCAATTTCTTCACGCGTCACATGTCGGGGCAAATGCGTGAAAGTAACATTTTACTATCAGATTAAGTTCTTTACGACCAACGGAGACAGTCGGCTGTAAATTCTGGATGATTGACTTCTCCCTATTGTCAGACTGGCATATGTGAGGGAACGATTTCAGGACGTAAACGTTTTACTGTTTGAATTTGTATGTGTTTCTGGAATCCAAAGGTAAGGAATAGACGAGGCTTAGTTGTCTACGGTTCTTGTAAAATTACTGATGTTCGTTACACCAGCGTTAACATACGAATATGTATAATTTTTTAGATGCTAAACACTGCGAGTGACTTCTCAAAAACATCTAGACCCGAATCAAATGTTAATTAAGTTGTTGATATTTTAAAGGTGAGTGTAAACGAAAAATAATGAACATTCTTCTTGCTAACTATTACGCCTTCACAAAACTTACACAATTTAAATCGCGTCCACGATACTAAATGGGACCACTATACCCTATTTGAGACAATTTTCAAAATAAGGCCATTTCTTTTTTCCTATTGTCAGCACGCTCTTTGATTTGATTTCAATCACTTCATAATTTGTAACGGCTTCATCAAGGCTTCTGCTAGTACAACAGACTTATATCTTGACTTTTTATTCTTTTTTTACAATTTCATTTCTCATACTGCTTCACCCAGCAATTCAAAACTTAAACAAATAGATATTGCAGCCCGGGAGCCGCTCGGAAGTTGTGCAATCCGTTTAGCAAGTATCAGCTTGTTGCTCGGCGCAAATGTGCATCGTCAGCACTTTAATATGTGCTAATGAGGGCATTACACCCGCGCAACCCGGCTAGTTAGCGCTCCTATTTTTGTTGCATATGCAAATGCTTTAAACAATCCTCGGTATTTTTAGGAGAATATTCTGCGGATGCAGGAATTAATTTGTGGGATTTTTGAATATATTTGTGTGGGATGGTTATGTTTATTTAGATTCGGGTAACGGCTCGTTAGGATAGTACAGTAGTAAGGCGAAAAAATCATTAAAAAGTATTCGATATTTCCCCTATATTATTTTAAGGTCGCTGACGGTTGAGAAGTTCCAAGCTCAATTCCTAAATTAGTCAATCTGTAAGTAGCATCGCATCGCTCATACGTTGAAATTCTTGTGTAAAAATACTCTCGGTGATGCAAGCATAAATATTTATTTTATTTTATTTTATTTATTTTATTATATTTGGGTGGCTCACAGCTATCATAAGAAACAAACACACATTAGACAAGACGTATAAGAATGACAGCTAATTACGAGCCACCGCAGATAGGTATAAAAGGTACATAATTTATGTCTTACTATCCTAAAAATAGTTAACTAAGTTACTAACAATAACGAACTTACGCTGTAATATTTACAAAAAGAGAAAAAAAAAAACAATAAGAAAACTAAGATAAATACTAAACTAAAATAAACTAAAATAATTCACAATGATCGCTTAATTTAAAACAAAACAAAAAAATAAAAATATTTATAAAAATAAAAATAAAAACAATTAAATCATAAACCAATCACCATGAGCATTAGCAAATTTTTTAGTTAAAGTATCTCTCACAAAAGCAATTTTGCTGCAAAACAAATCTATCCCCACATCATGAGGCAGTTCGTTAAATGCTTTAGATGATCGCAGCATGAAACTATTCACTCTGTAGTTTGTTCGTGCAACCGGAATGGAGAGAATATTCTTTTGTCTTAAATGTCTATGTGGACAGTATAAATTTACTTTGGCCAGAAGTTGTGGACAATCGACCAGCGACTGAGCGATTTTCATTAAGAACAAGACATCGGCAATATGTCTTCGGACTGACAACGGTAATAGATGGAACCGAGCACACCGCTTCTCATACTCGTCTTCGGGAATTTTAAACTTAAATCCTAAGTACCTAATAAATTTCTTTTGTATTCTTTCAAGTCTATTCGAGTGAATGGTGTAATGAGGATTCCAAACTTGACTTGCGTACTCGAGGTTACTCCTAACATAGGCGCAATACAGGATTTTTAAAGTCTTCATTTGTTTGAAAGATTTTGCGCACCGAAAAACAAAGCCAAGAGCACGAGTTGCCTTTTTTATTATGAGTTCTATATGATGGCAATACGATAACTTGTTATCCATTATGATACCTAAATCACGTGTGAAAGTAGTTCTTGCTATTGGTTCCCTCATGATAGAGTAATCATAATAAAGCGGGCTTTTTTTACGGGTGAAACTCAACACCAGACACTTTGACACATTCATGTCTAACTTATTAACACGACAATAACCGTCTAATCTAATTAAATCCTCCTGTAGAAGGATGGCGTCCGAAATATTGTCTACGACCCGAAATATCTTCATATCATCCGCAAACATGAGGCAACTTGAATTTAGGAAACATCTGCCGATGTCATTAATAAATATAATAAATAGGAGAGGACCAAGCAGTGAACCTTGTGGGACACCTGAGGGTATATCAGTCCAAGAGGATATTGAATTATTTAAGACCACTGCTTGAGTCCGATTTTTCACATAAGATGAAAACCATCTAAACAAATTGCCTCGAATGCCCAGACGCGATAGCTTCCTCAAGAGCGTATCGTGATCGATTCTATCAAACGCTTTGCTGTAGTCCGTATAGACGCAGTCAACTTGGTGTCCATTATCCATACTGGCGGTTACAAATTCGGTAAAAACAAGGAGATTCGATACAGTGGATCTTCTTTTCAGAAAGCCGTGTTGATATGGAGAAAAGCTTAGTTGTAAACAATTGTATAATTGGTTGTATACTATACGTTCAAATATTTTGGCTAACAGACAAAGCTTAGAGACTGGTCTGTAATTTACAACTTCATCTTTGGACCCTTTTTTGTGTATAGGTGTGATGAACGCCGATTTCCAAAGATTGGGCATAACGCCTTCACTTAAAGACCGTCTATACAAAATTGAAACCGGTATTGCCAGCTCCTCCGCACATGGTGTTATAAATGCGGCTGGCAGTTTATCAGGTCCAGCCGATTTCCTGAGGTCCAAAGATTTCAGTAATCTACCAACTTCCTCCGTGTTAATTACTATAGAGGCAATGTCACACAACGAGTCATCCGAAGAAGTTTCGTTAGATGAAAGAGACTGAGGGTCTGAGAAAGTTGAACGAAAATATTTAGAGAACAGGTTACATATTCCTGTACTATTATTAGCAGTACTACCCGCGTAAGACATGGTAGACGGAAAATTATTACATAAACGCTTACTCTTAACATATGCCCAGAAGGATTTAGGGTTTTTGGTAATATTTCTTTCGATCATATTCAAATATTCTTTATAACATTGATTTTCCATTACATTAGCCCTATCACGTAGCAAGCGAAATGAATTGTGATCTGAAATGTTACCATAAACTTTGTATTTACGTAGGAACTTGAATTTTTCTTTAATTAATTTGATAAGTGGTCCGCTAAACCAACTCGGGTATTTATGGCCATAAGAGACTCGACGGGGTACATAATTATCTTTTAATTTATTTATAATTTTATAAAATGTACTCAGTGCATCCTCCACACTATTACTTGCCAAAATGGTGTCCCATTGGACGCTCGACAGTTCAGAACAAATCTTTTCATAGTCCCCTTTGCTATATTGGTAAATTGTGCGCTTGGTTGCTTTCATTAAATGAAGCTGCACAAAATTCACTTTCACTATCAAGGCTTTATGATAAGGGTCCTCGGGAACTAAGGGGTCTAAACACGCAGATACAGACACGGAATCATTACTTAAAACTAAATCTAATATTTTATTATTAATGTTACTAATATAATTAAATTGTTTTAGATTGCATAAATTCAAATCATCAATAAATTCAAACATATAATCGGTAAGCGAAGACAAAGGTCTTTCTTCAGTTAAGGACCAATTAATGGCACTCATATTAAAATCACCAAGAATTATGAATTTATCCGTAGGGTTATTATTAATTAACATCATTAGTTTATTAAGAAAATTTGACAGTTGAGTAGCAAAATTATTACCAAGATTTTGGCCACATAAATATATGGTACACAAGTGAAGTTTAAAAAAAGAGTTCTGCCGTCCGGTCTTCATAGACAGAGATACCCACAAATCTTCCGCACTAGACTTCCAGTCCGGTCTGACGATAGCATCCAAATCACGGCGTACTGCTATGGCGACCCCTCCCCCCCGGGACTGACCAGTCAATTTGAACTCACGATCCCGACGCCAGACTAAATATCTTTCATCAAAAAGTTCACTATCACACACCCCATGCAAAAGCCAGGTTTCAGTTAGAGCGACGATGTCATAATCGCTCAGAATTAGGTTTCGTAAAAATGTCTCAGTCTTAGTCCTGAGTCCACGTACATTCTGGTAATAAATCTTTAGATTAGCCATTTAAACAAGAACAATAGCCAGATGAACAAGTACATATCACGATAAAAATAGTTTCAAAAATAATATAAACATTCCAATTTTGCACGCACAAAAGCAAAGCATAGGTCTGATAGAGATACAGTTGCATAAAATTAACAAACATTAAAAAAAAACAATATTTTACAGTAATAATCCATAAAACAACTAAGCCAACAAAAGATAGCCAAATAGCAAATACAAAAGTTAAACTCGGAAAAGTAATAAAAAAATAATTAACAATAGGCAAATAAAGGCGATCATTAGTGAAAAATAAATAGAAAGTAACAAAAAATAATAATTTGGTAATTTCTTTTAACAAATAGTAACTTAGCATATTTTCCGCAGATCCTCTTGTGACCGTATAATAAACGGTTTGGTGCTTGGATCTCTCCTGACGAATATTTTGGCGTGTTTCACCCACACAAATTGAAAATTATGATCCTTAGCAAGTGCTTTGGCCCCAGATAACAGAATCTTATTGTTAGGGGTCAAATGGTCGTTAAGATATATAGCACCTTGACCGGTCAAACCAATGTCAGCAGGGATCAAAGATTTTTTCATCGAGCGAGCAGCAGCCAGGAAATCTTCCTTAGTGTACCTGTTCGTAAAGGATACAACAATATTTTTCTGACCAGCTATATTAGTAGGGACTCTGTGCACAAAATTAATCTGAGACTTATTCACTGGATATGATATCTTGTTAGCGATTTTAGATACCACATCAAACAAATTCTCCTTATCCTTGACAGGAACTCCCTTGACCTCTAAATTATTAATTCGGAGCCACTGATCCTTCTCCTCCAAACTGGTTTCCAATTTAGAGACCAACTTTTTGAGTGATGTAACATCCTCCTGCGCATTCTCGATATCCACTACCCGTTTCTCCATGTCAGCAATTTTTGTGGTAAACTGAGAAGAAGTAGCCTTGAGGTTGGCAAGTTCCTTCTTTACTTCTTTTATGTCTTCAGCAAGAGTAGAGAGTGGCATAAGTTTGAGATTTATGATGGATAATTCGCTCATAACATTTTCCAAGGTGATTGCCGATGATGGAGAGCCAGATGGATTACTAGGGCCCGAGCTCTTTCCAGAGTCTTTACATGACAGACACTTCCACTTAGAACGTCTATCACCCAGTTTACGATATCCGGCTTCCGATATCCCAGAACACGGAAAATCGAAATGTTTCTCGCACAAGGAGCACTGTATAGCGTCAAAGACGTCGTCACCACATCTTCCACAATTAACCATTTTCACAGGTGCCTGACGAAAGACGAAAAGCAAATTTGCACGAAAGCGCTGAAGCAACAATGTAGTCGACTATTTCGACGTAGGGGCAAAGCAGGCTCTTGGCCTAATACGCCAACGCTTCAAATCACCACTGCGACCGCCGGTTCGATCCCCAGCAAAATGTTGATCTTTTTCGAAGTTTATAAAAATGTCTCACGTAACACCAATGTCCTCGATCACGATGTAGCCGACAAACAGCCTGCCGTCCCACTCTGTCTCCTCCCACAAGGCGGCGCCTATCGGTTAAAACACTGCAGGTGCGACAAGGAATCGCCAAAAACAGTCAAGAGCCAATCACGAAGAGCAAACAAGCAAACTCAACAATACACAACAGAAATCACAACTTAAAGCGACACACGTCCGTCCACTTTGAATAGCAAGAGACGACTGATCTAACTATCGGCCCCCTGAAATTGCCGTCATTTTTCCTACCAAAAATTCTATGTATACCCCAGTGTACACTAGTGCCAACACGCTGCTCCGCCCGCAGCGCCGTTCGAGTTGAAAGTGCGGCCCGCAGGCGTCCCGTTCCACCCACGCTGTCGCAACACAAACAGACAGCACTGACTTCGCGGACTCTACTGTAAACACCGATCCCATACGGGGTTAGGTATTGTTGCACTGGCGGAGTAAAGCGATCACATTGTCTAAGTCTACGTGTTTGAACTGGGTACTACAAGCGTAGGTTTTCTTATTTTCGTGTAAAGAATAACTATGGACTTTTTGTGATATATTTGATCTAGAAAATTGTGAATACATTTTGAGTGACTTGAATTAGATCATGAATCGTGAAAGTAGGTAAAAATAAATACTAACATATGTATTTTAGTTTAATTTATTTTGTTTTCCTTCTTGATATCTCCTTAAATATATTTAATACATAGGGTATCACTGCAGAATTTTCTAAGAATGATAGTGGCCTCATAAAAAAATGGATGCTATGAGGTAGATTCATAGAAGTTTTAATAAAAGGGTAGTAATTTAAATTGAAAAGTTTCTCTTCTGAACAATGTGGGAAAGTCATCATCATCATCATCAACAGCCTTTAATTCGTCCACTGCTGGACATAGGCCTCTCTTATGTTATAGGCCTATGTGGGAAAGTATTGATTATTATTCACACAATAATTTTAAACATACTTTAAGTATGAATCACAGTAAAGTATATCTCTACGTGTGCCCGGTCCGCCACTTCCTTTCATTGCTCGAGGGTTAATTAACTATTTCACTTGTGGTCTGTGTGTAAAATGAATGCCTTGCAGCCTTCGCTCGACGTGTTTTATTGTGTTATACTTTGTTTTGTCTCGACTCGCCCAACTTCCCCTTGCTCTATAACAACGTCATTTTAATATTAAATAGTTTATTCACGGCTTTGTGCGAATACAATTGTTTTTTGCCGTGTGACTTACTAACAACGTGTTGGAGTGCTCCGTTGTAGTTGTTGTTGGAATTCGTCAAAAATATTTTGGGAGTATATTTCAGTTGAATATTTGTCTATGAAAATAAAGGCTTTGTAAATAAAACGGTATGTATTGTATTGCTTGTTTTAGTGTTATGTAAAGTTTTGTGAGTTTGGTGAAGCATCCCAAAAAAATTACGTTTTTTTGTTCTGACAGGAATTTTGTTGTCGCTATCTGATAAAGCACAATATTCAATTATTTAAAAACAAAGAGACTCTTTACATTCTGTAAAACTTAGGATGAAATAAATAAAACTCTAGAACAGTAATTATTTCTATTGAGATTTTATAAATTAACTTTCCACCCCGCAAATTCCAATATAACCCATAATTTAAGAATGTCCCAATACACAAAACACGTAACAGACTACACAGGTATTAATAGCCTACATCCGACAACACAGCAAAACAGCGGCCCTGGATTTCAATACACAAGCACACCGCCTTGCCTCGCGCCTGTCTGCGGTTACATTTAGCAAAACAAACAAATAATTCAAACGATAAAAAAGCCAAGACGTTTTCACAAGAAATCCCGCGAACATCTGCCCAGGGCAAAGGGCTGGGAGATGGCGACGGGGAAAAATCCGCTCTCTGCTACCCCGATTCCCTTTGTTTAGCTCTAAACTCGTTATTTCACCCTTGCCTTGTATTTTGGCTTTATCGTGCGGTGCAAGTGGTGGGAGTTCAGCGATTTAATAAATCTATTGTTTTGAACATATTTGACACAAAAAAATCGGGTTGAAAAAATTATAAATTAGAATGGGTGTTAGACCACCATAGACATTTTTACTATTACTAGCTTTTTTACTCTCATCACACCTGCAACAGCCAGGAGACGACACTTTAGAACCCGACCTCTGTCACCACTTAATTTAAGAATACTCAGATTTTTTTACAATATTTATCGGGATGATCCGTTCAAAATGGTGTCTAATGATAAATTTCGATACTATAAGGAGATAGGCGAAACTCCTTTAAGAATTACCTCCATTTATACGAAATTTAAAGATGCTAAGCGAGTTTAGATCCTCACGATAATGGTTATTTTTACTGAGTCTTTTTAACTATTCCATTAAATTGACCAAATACGTACATTCATAAAATCGCTTCACTTGAGGTTGTAAGAGTCCACTTAGTACTAGGTAAAGATGACTTAGTTAATTTTATTATCTTAGCCTAAGGTACAATTTTAATTTTTCATAATCCAAATTCAAATTTCCTTACGAAACATCAGTCAGATTCATAAAATGTAAAAGTAAACCATAATTCCGCTTTATCCCCGCTGTAAGTGTGTGGCTCGCGGCAGCCGGTTCAGCCCCCCGCCGCGACACTTTATTATATATCACTCCGACGATTCTTTATTGTATCTCTCTTTCAAATTGATTTACTATTTTTATCTTTTGAAATATTTATTTGGGATAATCATTTGGAAAATGCTCCTTTTTTGTAAAATTTATTTAGATGTGGAACAAAATGTTTGGAAATTTATTGCTTAAAAAAATTTAAAGATATTTTGTTTTTGGAGTAAAGGGCTTTATATTTAATTCATCAATGACTTTTGGTTGCTCAAATACAAAATACTCTATTTTCTTAGAATCGAGATTAAATAATACATGTAACATATGTACATTACTCATTCATTCAGTACTATAATGCAATGGGTGTTTATCTATCGCAGATGATCATCTAAAAAAACTCACGAGACAATAACATATAACCACGGAATAATACTCATTTCAAAAACATACAAACTGGTAAAGCTATAGGGAACCTGAACCGTATAAATTTTATAAGTATTTACCTTTTTTTATTATGCAGTCTTCAGCTTTATTCCAGCCATTCTAGTGTATTAAAAAGTAAACACACAATTAAAAGCTACTGTTTACAGCTTTAAGGCATAAAGCCTAAGCTCATCAAGTAAAGCTGCCCGCTCGAGCTAAGCTACAGTATTCATTAGTAGACTCTACCACAAGCCTGTAAATTCCTCTACAGCCTTACATTGAACCACACGAGACAGTTAGCGACAATCAATAAACAAATAAATCCAATTGAGCTGCAGGTTTAAGCCGTGGTAGAGACAGTGGCAGAGACGGCGGTAGAGATAACAATTAACGGGAGGCGGTAGAGACGCTCGTGTCTCGTCTAATAGCCGTCTTGCTGGGGTGCCATGGGACGGACCGAGCGCACTTAAACTCACACCTCACGAAACGGATCCGACACGACTTTTTTATCAGTTTAACCGCCAAGGATTGAGATTACTATGGTTAAGTATAATAGGTATTTTAATCTCTCAGGTGGTGAAAAACTACGCGTTCATTTACTTATTTACATAATTTACATGGAATGTTTATATTTTTTGTAATACAATCTTAATGAGTGTACTTTCTTATTTTTTCATTAAAGCTGGTTCTATATGAATACAAGTGCCGTACTATCCTGAGATTAATTTCCGGGTTGAGCAAAGTATTGAATTTCCATTGAGAAATTCTCAAGAGCAGCAGGGAATCTGGAAATCTGCCTTAGCTCCCTTTACGTGGGACTAAAATATACCTGGCAAAATGTAAACCTACTTACCTAATCATATTGATTTCAATAAAAGAAGTTATTTTACGGAAAATTAAATCACGTAAGCGTGTGAACAACCCTCTCTTTGAGACATGGCCTATGCATCGTATAGCACGAGCCGACCCCCATCACAGTCGGACTAAGAACGGTCCGGAGGCAGATTTGAATACAAATCCCGTGGAGTGCCCCCCGCTGGGCCCCGTGGAGTGCGGCCCTGTGTAATTATGTAGATTAACACGCTCCCATACTTTCTCAAATATAAAACGGTTATTAGTTCCACACTGATACAGACTCTACAACAAATACTTTAATGTACCTTCGGCCTAGTTTAGGAGAAAATTTTGATGTATTTGGTATTGTATTGTTATCGTAACTTGTATCATGCATTGTATGTTACTTATACTAAGTAGTATAGGCGCTATCTATGCTGAGTCTGTTATTATAAAATGAGAAACCACGCCTAAAGTAAGCACGCCTTAAGTTCTGCGTTTACAATTATTTTTTAGTATGAATGAATTGAATATCACAAGAACAGAATTAAAATAACATAAAATTTTTATATACTTTGTGTGCCAGAAAGTATCGTAAAAATAAATAGAATGAATGTAACTTTAACTAAAGGATATATCTGAGAATTGTAAAATTAATTTAGAAAATATAAGAAATTACTTATTCTACAAACCGATATGAATTCCACTTCAAATAACTGTTAATTGGAACCACGTGAATAATTTATAAACAGTAAAATACAGCGAAGATTCCCCGAATACATTCCATCAAGGCATCAATCCAATGTGAAATATTAAAATGGAAATTTGTGGAAAGTAACAAGAAAGTCATTAGAGGCGTGACAGAAGTTGGTCGATGTTTTGATATTCAGTGCCTCTGAGTCGAAACAATGGGTTTATTACGGAGAAAATATTGCCGAATGCCGCCAACAAATCCTTTTGCTAATCTAAATAAATTTAAAACTCGGCAGCCATTGTTGGGACAGGGTTGGCGGAGAAACGTCTCCACAGTATTATTTAGGTTGTACTCCTTTTTGTTGTTGAGTGATAATTTAAATAACCACTTTATTTTTCTTTATTTATTATTTTTAATACAATAAATACAATTATTGCAATTACACACGCACAGGACATAAATAGAAAAATGGTAACGTATGCTATCAATTATTGTTGTACAAGTAACTGTCTAACATGGTTTCCTTACTAGGCAAGCCTGTATAGAGGAGTCTCATTGTATTGACATAATAGTGTGTATTAATCTATCATATTCACGAGTAATTATAACATAATTATGTTCTGTCAGTTCGTGGTAACTATGTACTATACCTTATCTTATATCAAGTCATCAGCTAGATATCAACTTTATACATACTTATATACGCGTACATTCATAACGTTGTCTTTGAAAAGGTAGATGAGATGCAATTCTGTACGCACATTTAACCTGTGTATATAGATACAATTATACTGGCTTACTATAGGCGGAGGATTTTAACCGGTAGATATTTGATATGGACCGTACGTGAGGTCAATTCACAGCTAATATTGAAAAGTAATCCTGTTGTGCTATTTTAAAAGAACAATAAAAGAAATGAGCACAAGGCTCTGCATCTAAACAGACTTTAAAATCGTAGACATCTTTAATTGTCGGAGCTCGACCACAAAATCCTCTCAGCGGCTTCTATCCTATTCGGCGTTTACGTCGACTCTACCTTTTTCAGTCACCCATCCCTAACTGCATCGGCGATTATACCGGATTCGCGACACGTATATTCAATTAGAGTTTCAAGTATTTAGCAGGGGGGCAACCCCCCATTCCAATCGCAAAATGGGGGGTCGTTTTAAAAATTCAAATCGACAGGGCACCTGCCGCTTGCGGTCGCCGCGAATCAAGTTTATTTCTCACGATAATTACTTCATCAGATTTGATGAATGGACCAAATTTTGGGCTGTTCTATTTGCTTTAAATTTTCCAGTTTTGATGTCGGCTCGAGCCGCGCTTCAAACGGTTTGCGTTTTATTTTCTGTTTTAATTTGAGCCATTAATAATTTCATCGCTAATTTTACAGACGTAATTGGCCGCACGTTACGTTTAATTTGCGGAAAATGTTTGCCGCTCTCTGTGATCGGGACTTGCTGTGGTTTTAAATAAAAAAATTTGGTCTCAGTACGAGTATATTTTATTTCATACTTTACTGAAATAAAAGTTTTTAAAAAAAATGAAAAACAAAAAAATCAAATTAAAAACAAAACAAAAATTCTTAAGTACTTAAACTATATTTTTTTATGTAAAAAGGAACCGCCTTCAAAAAACCAACTGAAAAGAAAAAAATAATTTTTATTATGAACACCTGTATTGCAATTTTGCATAAGCAAAATCATGTATATAATAAATCAATCAACAAATAAGAATATAAATTAATAATTAACGGTTATATGTAAGTATTACTTCTACTTTTTGAAGTCGGTGCCAAACCAACAAAACCAAAATATTTATAGGTAAGTATGACATATGCTGGTGGGGGGGGGGCGTACTCCACCCGAGCGGAGCCATTAATAATAATAAACCAGCGTTCTTCTTTGTCATGAAAATTTGTTTGGCACCGATTTTTTTAATTTGATTATTTACATTTTTTTTAATTTGATTTTTTTGTATTTCATTTTTTATTTCATACTTTTTAGTGATTTAAGTTCTTTTAGTTGGAATAGGAATTTACTTTAAGTTTTTTTAGTCAATAGTGATATACTATGCAGTGATACACAATTTTTAGTAACCTTTCCTTGTTTTGATATTTAATTATATATTGTTTGTTTTATATTAATTATAATTAAACTAGCGACCCGCCCCGGCTTTGCACGGGTGCAATGCTGATATTTAATTAATGGATGTTATTATACATAGCTTTTGCCCGCAACTCCGTCTGCGTGGACTACAGGTTTGGGTTCAGATAGAACATACATAAGTTGTAGTATTTTACTCCACAGAGTCCCATTTACTTAAATATACAAAAATCATACAAATCGGTCAAATTGTTTAAACGTGAAACCGTAACACGCCGGTCGGCGCCTTGTGCATCATTATTGCGCGCGTGATAATTATTTTAAAACTGCGATATCTTCTAAGATACTAATTGAAATCAAATGATGTAAAGGGCAAATTTCTTTTAAATCAAATACTTATAATGAATAACGCATTTATTTGGATAAGGATTAATATAATCTTTATAAAAACAACTTCATAAACAATGCTTTATTTTAGGACAAATTTGGTTAGCATAAAAGAGGTTACAGTGAACCAATCTTAAAAGATAGGCATATGCTGTCGCGGACTTCTTTTTAGAACACTTAAAGGAGAACAATTCTGTCATACATTATTTTAGCGTAACTTTAACCGTTTCGGCAGCGCACGCGGCGGAAGCTTTCAAAAGGAAAAAAATATCCCCGATTTTGAAACATTCTTTATTGCTGCTCCGCTCCTATTGGTCGTAGCGTGATGTTATATAGCCTATAACCTTCCTATTGAATCACTCTATCTATTAAAAAAACCGCATCCAAATAGCTTTAGCCAAACGCGAGATAATCGCGGACAAACATACATACATACATACAATACAATCGAACTGAGAACCTCCTTTTTTGAAGTCGGTTAATGAAGTCGGTTAAATATCATGTCAAATATGTCAATCTTGTTCCAATTTCAAGACCCAATTAAGGTTACACGTAAAATGGTAAAAATTAGGAAAATCTGTCAATTTTGATAACTGTGTAGAGATTTTGATGTATCAGAGCAATAAATTGCGTTACAATAAACTTAACCAGATTAGAACAAACAGTCATTTGAGCCAAACGAGTATAGTCTAAGACGTGGTGGTAGTAAAATTCTCCAGCGAAGCATTTTGAACCTTGTGTAATTAGGAACTGCAACATTGTTAAACATTTTTCAGTACACTTGTCGCTCATCAGGCCGACATAATCAACCCCAGTTTGACAGCAAAAATGGTCCGTTCAAATATAAACATGTAACCCTTGCGATCACGTCGACCGTCACGCGTCACGCCGTGTCAATATGACAATGGAGTGACGCGGGTCCCGTCATGCCGCCGTCACGCCGCGGCGAATTTATCATCCGCTCTGCTCTTGTTATTGACAACGCGTCGCCGCCCCTTCGAGTGTTTGACGGGACATGGTTTTCGATGACGTGATAGTTTTTTGCCAGCGCCGATGATTTATTTGAAGAATTCTGCTACTCACTAAGGAAATGTTATTTGAGAGAATGTCCTTTTTTTACGTTGCCCGAGGATAAAGTTGCGGTTGTATAGCTTTTTAGTAAAATGGTGAAATGACTAGTAAATAGTTTGAACTTGGCATGTAAGATTTCAAATGTGTTCAAAAATGTTCAGAGATTCTTCTTAGTATAATTCCGTCTTCAATTTCATTAACAATGAGAAGCAAAAAACACTCCAGTCTAGTGAATTTAAAAAGGAAAACCCAAGATTAATATTTATCCCATATACAAAAGATTTAATTTTTGCGACTCTTCAGGGAAGGAAGGTAAGAATACTAAAACTGCTCAAGAAGTAGTTAAATAAAATCTTCGTATTCGCGGCGAGTAAACTTTAAGAATCTTGCACCGAAGCTTTCGCAGCGAGTTAAAAGTAACTACGTCTTACACTTTTACCGAGCGCGCGAACTTCGGCCATATTAAATAACGCGGCTTTATAATTCGCAAACAATTAACGGTGTCATACATGCCTCGACTCGTGCGGGGATTATGAAGACAACACATGTGACATTCTTTTAAAATTAGCTGTGTAAATATTATTTTTTACTGCCGTACACAATTATAAATAAATAAATACACCCATACATAGCTCTGACCCCACACTAGGTTTTTGGTCTCACAAACACCCAGACCCTAAACAAATATTTGTGGTTACACAAACATTTGTCTCGGTGTGGGGATCGAACCCGCGGCCTCTCGATTCGCAAGCTGGTGTCTAGCCAACTGCGCCACGGGGGCTGCCAAAATTGCTTTTATAAAACGTTTTTATTTATTCTGCACAGTGCATAGACTATTGATAAATTCTAATTAAATGAAATGCCGACGATGCGAAGGCTTTATTGCTGGTTGATGCTATTATGGGAACCTATGATTAAATATTGTTTAGCAAGTTTGTTCTAACAGTCACATTTTACTATAAACAACTAAGTCAAAATCGTCTTTATTCAAACAGACTTTTTCAAGTCCCTTTGAATAGTCAGTAAATTTTCAAAACTATTGCCGCTTCGAAACGCAAACCGACTTACATACTCACAAACCAACACATAAATAAACACACAAGGCTCTCAGCTAAAAACTATCAAGGAGACCAACAGGCGGACAAAAGCGCGGTATCCAAACAATCCTCAAACGCTGATTACAAGATATTCTCGTCAGACCACATGTTCACATGAAGGCCGGGGTACGTGCCGCGGGCGAGCAGGCGCTGTCTTCATTATCCCGGGGTAAGTGACCATTAAAATTCATTTTTAGCGCCCGCGGTCAGAGCTCGGTAATTACACTGCACATTTACGTCGTGCCCATGTGTTGGATATCACTTATATTGCTGGTGTTTTATTTATAAGCTCTGTTGTGGCGTGAGTGGTGATAGGGGTTCTTGGTGATTTGTTTGTTAAGTTTAGTTGGCTGTGAATATTGGGGAACTTATTTTTATAGCTACATCCGAAAAATGGCAGCAATTAAATAGGATCATTACTGTATCATGTGTCATTTTCAAAAAGTCAAAAATCTTAGCACTTGATCTTCGTTTTTCAATTACCTACAATATATTAAACCATCATAATATGAACAACAGCCTTGTCTCTACAGCCTAAATTCCCAAACAAGCCCTCGCCCATTAATCATCATTGAATACGTATTCCGTCTGCACGTCAATTAGCAGATCATAAATAGTAATAGCGCGTCATAACTTGTCAATTATTCGCCACCAGCGACTAAAATAGAAGTAAATTGCTCGGTAATTGGGCCGTCTCGCGCCCTCCACTTTGCGGCGAGGGGAGAGGAGAGGAGGGGAGCGGAGGGGGTAGGAGAGGAGAGGAGGGGAGGGGAGTAATCGTCGCGATCGCCGTGGGCTACTTGCATTTGCATCCGCAATGGAAACTAGCTGTAGCCGGTCTCGTTGCGTGCTGAATAATCAACCATTACGGGGCAATGAATGTATCACAGAATGTTTGATGAAATATGCTGATGTCTAGTTGGTTGGAATGGAATAATGCTAGTTTTGGTTGAATAGACATGGTGAAATATGGATAATTGATAATTGAGAGAGATTAGGCCTTAGTCCACCACACTGGCCTAGCGCGGGTTGATGGACTACACCCCTAAGAACTTTTAGGTGTGTTTCATCACGATGTTTTCCTTCGCCGTTAAAATAAATAAAAAAATATAAAATATATTACAGTCATTCCATTTCTCTTTGTGTCTCTACGCGTACGAGGTAGAGTACAGTCAATGTGTCATATATTAATATGAACTGAGGACATCCTGAGTATTAATCAAGACGCATGGTACATTAGTTAATGCAGTCATTAAACATGCATGCTGATAAATTGATTTACATCGAGCAGACGACGTGTTGTAATGTGTGTTGTAGAGTAATATTTGATCAAAACCTAAGGGTCGTTGTCCCTAGAGTTCAAAAGAATTTGATTTTAGGCAGCAGAATTAGAGAATTTTCTTCAAGGATATTTTAAATCATATTAAACTCTGGTAATGACGCAGTTTCGTCGTATGTACGATCGTAGTATGATGCAAGTCTAGTGCTTTTCTTGGAAGATATATGAGTTATATTAAGACTGAATTCACAAATATACCTGTATGGACAGTTTCGTATATAACTTAGTTTGAAATTAATTTTAAGGTGCCACACGGCTATACTAGGATGATAGTTTTGTGAACGTTGTTAGTTTAAGAAATAAATAAATTATATTAACAGTCAAAAGACACAACATGGAATCTAAAATCTACCTTAAAATACCTCTCCTATCCAAACAGCCAAAGTATTCAAATTCTTAATACCTCCGCTCCATTTCACACAGTATAGGCGTGCGGTTAGTTAAAACTTAAGCGGATTAAAATGAGCACTAGCATGACGCACGAGGCGTGTTCCTCAGAGGGTGACATTATGGAGGTCTGCGGTCGGAGGTAATGGGACTCTAGCTGACTCGAGTCATTACTGGTAAGCGTCGGCTTCTGACGAACATTGTTACCGCTGGAAAATTATCTTGTTTGGTAAATGCTATGCTAAGTAGAAGTAGGTCATGTTTTATACAAAAATAATTAGTTATAACTTACAGCCATAAGTCTCATACATTATTCTGACCCCACACTATGTATCAGAAACTACAAGAGACTTCTCGGTCCCGCAAACACTCTGGGTGTCTCACCAACACAACAAAAACAGATTTTTGATAATTCTTTTGACAACTGTTTAAGTGGTGGTTCATCAGAGCCACGTCATAATTAGTTTTGAAAGATTAACAGTTGTTTTGGTTCTACTTGGATTCATCTTCTCTCATATAAAGTAGGTCTGGATATGTGTGTTTTGATGTGCCACTAGCTCTACCTTCAACATTTATAGACTCCGTGCTGCCAGTGAGAATCCCGGGTTCTGCAGTCTGCATACCGTGCAGACACCCAGGACCCGGGAACATTTGATTGCAACCAACAAGGCTATGTAGTGAACTCAACGGAGCAGTCAAACGATATCTAACATTTACAACTTTTGTAAACGTTGACAAAGTTGTAGGTCATTTTTAAAATAAAAGTAGATTAAAAACACCAGTAATTCTTTATTATTTACAATCTGCTTTATCTTATACGGAGTCTAGAAATAAAAATTAGTATTCTAAATTGAATCTTCATATCATATTTATTAATAACTTTAATTAAAAGAAACATACAACATTTTTTTAACTTGATAAATCCAATTTAATGTATTAAGAACAGAAATGAAGTTTTTAATTTAATTTGTCCAAGTGCTCGTGTCTCGCCCACGCTGTCTCCATGGACACGCGAGGAGCATTCACTAACATTTTAACTAAATATCTCGTCTGGGTTTTTAAATATGTCTGCAAACACCTGTCATGGACGAGGTTTTTGAGTTATGGAGGTAGTTTAATTTCACTTACGAAAAGTAAATCTAATTTATTAATTAATTACTAAAACCAAAAACTAATTTATCATAATTTTTTCTTTAAATTTTTATTAGTATGCCATACGGTTTTATTTTATGTAAATGAAAACTTGCCTGTAAAGATTAAAATATAATAAGATATTTCCGAAAAAAAATCCACAAGAACTTCATGATGTTGCCAAGATCCTACAGTATAGTGAAAGTAACTTATAATTAAAGTAAAACTAAGAATATTCACCGTCCCAAATAAAAAATCAAGGTAAATTACGCTAAAACAAACATTTAGGTACTTTCGATTCCTATTTTGGATAACGAACATCGACAAATTCACATAACACTAACAGTTTATCCCGATAATACTATTAGATAACAGTGCTACGGCTATTCTACGCTGCTACGCTTCTACGGCGTAGAAAAGCGTAGTCAGTTACACTACCACTCAATAAGATTTGTCCGACACTTGGTTTGTGGTAACATAGACTTAAGAAATTACCATAATATTATTTCTTGATAAAACTACCCAGGAGTTCTCACTAGTATTTATTAATAGTATATACTATATTCACTAATTTATTAAATATATTCGTGGAATAAATATTAAAACTCAATTCTATAGTTTCCAGTGTAGCTAACAAACTCACTAACTGGTTATATTAATAAAGATTAAATTTCACGTAGCTAAAATATTTTCAGAGTTGTTAGTAAAATTTTCATTAATTTTAGCATTGAATATTTAATATACCCAAATTCGTTAATCAGTTTTAAAATTAAATAATTTAGAATTCATAGACAAAAAGTTACTAAATTCGCACTAACTCATTTTCAATACAAAACTACTCACACTTTAAAAACGTCATATGTCACCCCTATTGCAATAAAAACTCAATCTTAACTTACACACATAGAGTAGAAAATCCCAATTCATTGTTATTATGATATAACAAGTCGGTAATTATCCGTGGCAGTCTCAAGCGCGTGTTAATTAAATTATAGAAATTGTTTAATTAAAATGATGATTTTGAGGGCGTTATTGCTATGATTGTGTGTTTTGTGGTGATTAAGTGTCGTGTGTAAAGTCGAGCGCGCTTTACGACTTAACAAGTTATGCCTTTGTACTTTGATGCTTTAATTAGTCACGTTTTACTGATTTTAAATCATGCAGTGAGTATAGCCAGATTAAGGCAAGCTACTAGACAAATTCTGCAATGTTAATTGAGATTATTATATTGGTAAAGTGTGCTATAATACAACTTATTCGTTGAAATAATTCTCGTGGCTACTATGAGTCCCTCGAAAATAGACGTATAGAGTCGTTTTATTGGTTTTTTGAAGGAAAATCATAATAGCTGTAAAAAGTTTCTTCACACGTACGTACAACAAGAATTATATCAGTACCTGTTAGGTGTATTTAAAAAAAAATCTATCTCAAATCCAACTAACATTGGTCCAAATATTGGTGACATCTCCAACACGCATAAAGCATGTTGAAATCTCGCTTTAAATGTTTTAATTCACATAATAATGTGTGTTGGCTAATTATGTAACTGTTAAGTGGTACATTTTTAAAAAATCGCACAACAGCCAACAACCAACGTTGGTCCAAATATTGGTGACATCTCGAACACGCATAAAGCATGTTGAAGTCGCTTTAAATGTTTTAATCCACATAATAATGTGTGTTGGCTCCACACTCTTGGCCGGCGCGTCTTGGCTCACACGCCACTCGGCGCTGCTCACACCACTCCACTTGAGAGTTACGTTTTTGTTGATAAATGTTGAGTGTGGATCTTCACGACGTGAAAGGAATAAAGAAACATGAGACGTCGTGTTTATTGTGATACAATTTGAGTGTTGTCTGTGATGTTCTCTTTTTGAATTATATTTACGTGGGCGACATACGTGTTCATTTTTAAGCAGTACTAATTGTTGTAGTAGCGCAATCTTTGATATACTGGGGAAAATGAGAAAGCCTGCAAATCTAAGAACACAAAAATAAATTAATAATAACTGAATACCCGATTTAAAACATAGTTCTTACCGTGCACTAAGATACAAATCCTGAGTCACATTAATGCCCAGACTTGAGACATTTATAGAGCACACAAACATAAGCCTCGTTTCTAGAAAATTCCGCCACGGGGCAACAGAAATAAAATAATTTAGGTATACAAACTCTAGCAACCCTAAACTAATATGCACATTAGTCTGACACCTCAACCGTAAACGAATTGCGTGCCCAGCAATCTAAGATAGGAAGTCTGATATCCATTCTTCAATCGCATGACTCACTCGTTTGTCACCATAAGACAATAAAAATAATACCATAATTTTCAACAAAGCACTAACCGTGAAATTCCCATGTCGGTACACGTCATTAGCAGTCCATTAGCATACAACAACGCGCTATCTCCCCTCATAACACTGAATTCCCCCAATAAAAAAGTAGCAAATGAAATAAGTTCACAAGTTACCGTTCCCCGGAGTTAGTGAATACGCCGTAAAGACGAGCGTTCGGCGCAAATTAAGGGTTTATTAAAGTGAGCAGGAATTACAGGCCGCGGTGGCGTGTACTCGGCAAATGTAAATGAGGCGAGTACATGCCGCCCGGCCCTCGGAGGGACACACTTACTGCACCACGTCAAAAGGGACGGCGTTTGGTAGAGGTTGCTCTTGATGAAAGTGATTCAGGAAACATGGAAGGAAGATGAAGGAAAGATGGTGTTAGTATTGCTGTAATTATTTAGGAAAGGTAGTCTTGTAGTAATTTGCGATCCATCGTCTCAGGTGCGATTCAAAAGTCGAGCAAAGTTATTGTATTTTTCTTTTTAAAACTTCTGAATAGCGCCACTGAGTCTGGAAATACGGACGCAAAACGGAAATAGACGCATAGCCTCGCGTTGCACATAAACGCAAGTTTAAAAATATGGATGTCAATTGTATTTCTATCTCCTATATTAGAAGTATTAATAATATTAAAAAAATATCAAAAATTTAATGTAGGTTGGGGTGGCGTGTCGTAACATCACCCTTTTCACATAACAGGGACGAGGGTCTCGTACTTATGGACCCTGCGTTTAATTTTAGATGCCCTACGACGCACCTGGGTCCTGATTAATGGCCTTTTGCGTGTTTCTTGAACACGTCAGAATAAAACGAATTGATAGACGTGCTAAAGAAAATATTTTTGTTGAGAATTTTTGGGAACAAAAAATATTTTATTTATTTTATGTCTAACAGCTGAGCTTATCTTTGCCGAAAATTTGGTAAAGTATTGTAAGACAAAAGAAAGGTTCGTCCTACCCATGTCTGCTTCAGAAACGGTTGAGAAAAAAGGCTTAGACGCCGAGAGTATAGAAAAAACAAAGGTGGTTTCGCTTTTATAATGTTAGCTTGAATGACAATTATAAATGTGAAAATATACTCTTCTACTATTTACAATATATTATGTATGACGTACATAGTATATGCAAGGTAAATATCCAGATCTTAACACGATTAAAAAATATATTAGATTGGTGCAATTTGCATAAAATAATTAGTATGATGAAGAACTTTTAATGCTATTTACTGATACGATAAAAAACTGTATTAAACGTAATTCAGCTTTGACTTAACCTCTTCGTCATGGCAACATTCCGGGTTTTCAAAAACACCATTAAGATATTTATATACCTGTCAGAGGACAATGTAAACGTTACAAATTACAATCAGGCAGACTGTGAGTTCTGTCTACACAAGCAAAGAAAACCTCCCGTACAGCCAAAAAATCGGACTGCATCACTTTCCTTAAGTGTTACTACCCTGTAACCCTAAAAATAAATCTCCATAGAAAATATGAAAATAAGCGCATATAAGGCGAGATACACACAAGAAATCTGTAACAATATCTTACCCGGAACGCGCACATTACACACGATATTGCGCGACAAAGAGACGCGTTATGGCGACAACAAAAGCGCGTCGCTTGATTTATGTTCGGTGGCGTTTTGTCGCGCGCGACAGCGATGTCGCCCGGTGATGTAGCGCGCGACATTTTTATGATTTACCTTAAATGCGAGACTTATTCGAACGGATCGATTGTATAGATGAAATCTTTATTAATCGAGTCATACAGTTATATCAAAAGTCACAATCATGTCAGTAAATATTGTGTGTTCTTGTGCCGTCAGTTATTTTGATATTGGTGGAAACATGATTAGGAGTTGACACCAGTATTTTTTTTATATTTCATAAATATGTAAGTGGTACAGCAGTTGAGATAAACTTATTATCAATAAATATGCACATCTTGTGTATATTTTCTTTACTTTTTTCGACGCTTAAGAATTACTCGATTGAAAGATTCTTGTTGTTATTTTCTTGACATTTCTTTTCAACAGCTACACATTCCGAAACGACCGTAGCTTAAAATACCTGGCGATACAAAATTAGTTGCAGAAGTCTAAAGACTATTCTAACTTCGACTTGAGACTGCGTCTGGCAGCTAATCCTACATTTTAATATTCATAACGAGCATAATATAATTTAAACAGCTTACTTGCCTTGAAAGGTGACATTCTTGAATTATTATGGCATCTTACATCTCCTGTACGTTATTGATATTAAGGCGAAAGCGAACATTTTAGCACCAGCAAATTTAGTCATCATAATAAACTCATTTTAAAATATACTATGCAAACAGGCATATAAAGACGCGGGCGGCATCCCAAATTAATAATTAAGAATGTTAATTAACATTTAAATATTTCCTTCAAATCCTTCCACTTCTACCCGTAAATTACTACTGAGAACTCATATCTTCCAAAGGGATAGCCATTCGTCTGTTAGGAATTATTCCCATCGCATTATCCAACTGTGATGTTCAAACTTTTCGTATAAAGATAAGTCAAGTGTGGCGGGGGGCGTGTTGGTGGGAGGGGGGCATGGAGGGGGGCGTACCCGCGTGACGTCTGCGAGTGGCCTTCACCGGAGACTTTTATCTTAATTAAAATTTAGATTAATGAACTAGCTAAGCGTTAATTATGAGCCGCCGTTTAATAAGTTTCGGTTTCATACGAAATTTATTAGGGAAGAGTTAAAAAAATATGTTAATATTATTTCTTACATAGGCTTAAATTTATAGAACTGAAGATACGTTCATAAGATAGTCTTCTTTTGCCTTTTTTGTTTCAAATCTATGAACGTTATACGAAAAGCTACTCCGTACTAAAAGACAACGTACTCAGAACTCATTTAAAAGACCTTGTCTCACTTAGGAATCAAACCCGCGATGGCCTACTGAACACCTACTTTAATTATTGATAATAAAAAGCTTTTAACTTAACAATTGCTTTATTTAAATGCTTAATGCACAAAAAGAACGTAATACTCTTCCTTGAAATGTGTCTTTGTGAACAAATGTAGAGTTTTCTAAGAACACGAATTTCCCCGTATCTTAATTCTTAATATTAAAGTTTATGTTCTTCGGGGACTTCTCAGTTTCTTATTACGAAATGTAACGAAGAGTCAATATGAATAACGCAAAATTTACTTCCACAAGCCTTATGTACCAAAAAAATTAAATGAATATTTTTAGTTTTTGTAAATTATATCATTAAAAACTCTATGTCTTAAATTATTGAGTCTCAAAAATACAGCACAAATTATAATTTTAAAAGAAATCAGTTACATTCCTCAGTTATAAGGGAGATCTACATCGAGCAGTTGGACGTATAAGAGTTGATGATAATCATGACGACTTTTAAGAAAAATAAGCAGTGATGGCCTCGAGGTTTAGGCGCGCGGTAGAGAATCTCGCCGGTCGCGGGTTCAAACCCCAGGCACACACCTCTGACTTTTCGAAAGTTATGTGTGTATTCAAATTGAATTATCACTTGCTTTAACGGTGAAGGAAAACATCGTGATAAAACCTGCACACCTAAAAGTTCTTAGGAATTTCTTAGGTGTGTAGTCCGCCAACCCGCACTAGGCCAGCATGGTGGACTATGGCCTAAACCCTCTCAATGGTAGAGGAGACCCGTGCTCAGCAGTGGGCGTATATGGGTTGATGAAGAAGAAGAAGAAGATGACGACTTTTAATCTAGGAAATTGTCTGTCCAATCATGGAACAAACTTATTTTTTGTTGATTTGTACATCAGATCGAGTACCTAAGCAAAAAAATATTAAGCAATAAATGTTTTTAATATACTATCTGATATGGTTGTGCTAAATAAATATAAAATGCTTCACTGCACATCATGAAAGTTTGTATGAAACTGTGGTTAGAGGGCGCGCTATAGGCCGTAATCCGAAGCGCGTCGGCAGAGCTTGGTAGAACGGTATAGCGCGCGTTCCACACTTCAAATATTAATTACTGCGGTTATCTTTGAACCGTTCTATAATTAATTGCCTTTATTAAATATTTTGTTATAACTTTGCATGCTTGCGCCAAGGAGTGAGTGCGAGCCGCTTAACACCACCTTGTTTTGCAATCTCGCTTTAATGAGAGTGAATTTTTGTATAAAATTGTGTGCGTGGGGTTGAAAGTGAAACTCGGTGCAGCTATTGTTAGGGGACATTGTATACATCAAAGGCAACAGTTTTTATTTATAAATTCTGAGTGAGTCTGTACTCCATGCTAGCAATTATATATTCTGTAAAAAACTGACGCAGCATTTGTCGACAATTGACAAACGAACTTTAAATATTTATCCCGACAAGTCGTTGATAGATAAATATGCAGTTTTTACTCGTTAAATTATGTATTATAAAACCTACCTATTTCGTTAAGACAAGTTTAGATTCAACCATAAAAAAAAACTACTAATAAAATAACGGCTACTGTATAAAGCGCGTAGTTTGTAGCTGCAACTAAGAAACGTCTGTAGAGTGAGTGAAAGAGATTCCTCCCATTTATCTCATCACAAAAACATTAGCAAATGTCTCGAGTGCGCGGAGGCAGGTCCTCACAAAGGCTGGGGCACTCGTTACCCGTCACTCCTCAGTCCTCCTCAGAGCCAGCCATTAGCGCGACTAAATGCGTCCTGCTACATTTAAATTCATCTCTATCACGTCACTGAGATACGCGAGGAGGGTTGCACCGATCCGTAATTGTAGATTTAAACTGGTTTTTAAAATTGTGTATTTTTTTTTATTTTGTGGTATGCTGGGGCAAATTTGTCAGGACATCACGGAATGATTGGGAAAAATGCAGGTTAAGAACGAAATCGAAATAACGTTATTTTAATTGTTGATTCAATAAATGAATTAGGGATGTCAGAATTCCACCACACATATTTCTGCTATTATGAGTACTGTAGGCATAGGTATTGTATAACATCCACATAAAATTATGACACTCTCGACACAAAATACAGCCATATCATATTTGATTTGAATGAAAATATCCGCGAAATGTCAATAGGCTTGGCACCTACTACAAGGGAAATTGAACATAGTGTTATTGCGAAACATTGGTATCGAAAAACACCTCTACCTACTCCTTTAGACATAGGGGTATTGCGTATAAGTTCCAATAAGACTATGAATGAAAACAAAACAATAAACACTTGATAGCCACGCAGTTTTATCCTCAATATTTTACGTCGTATTTATAGCACATAAATATGAAGTTAATATTATGGAAGTTCAGAAGGTCGTAAGATTTATTTAGCTGAGTGTAGCATACGGTAAGTCTTTGGGGATTAACAAAGAAATGTTTTATGGAAACAATGTTTTATTAGGAAAATGGGTCTGTTTTATCTTATGCTTCTTGAAGTTTTGTTTTCAGGTTCTTGTACGGCCACTTTGGTGTTTGGATTATAAAACATTTCGAGTGAAACAGACTTGAAAATCATTTTATCTTTACCTATTTTTACGATCCATCTCCTTCGCTTAAATCATTGTAAACTAATTTAGTTTCATCTTTTGCTAATTTTCATAAATTCACACATATTACAAAGGTACGCATTCAATTTAAGTGTTATGATTTTTACATTAGTATTCCAGTATGGTGCTGCAAAATTGTATTCAAACAAATAATACCCCATATAATTACTCTTTTGCAAAATGAAATTAAATTAAAAAATCCGCATTCAAACCCAAAAGTTCAGTGATGAAACAACCGATGTGTCCCACCCGGCAGATAGTATTTAAATCTAAAATGTGATTGCAGCGAGTGCAGCCCTCCCTCCGATCCCCCGCCCTCCCCCGCACCCCCCCCCCCCTGCGACGCCGTGCGCTTAACTACATTTATCATACAAATGGATCCGCTGATTTAAAACTCTTAAGCGCCATCTCACTAACTCAACTGCGTAACACGAGCAAATAAATGGGAACTTTGTTTTATGCTTTTATGAATATTATATTTGTGACGTTGAACTCCAATTAAGCAAATTGAAATGAGGAGTTATTATTTGCTGGTGGACTGAGAGGCTTTTAGTTTTAGAGGACTAGAGTTGAACAAAAATGTGCTTACGTTATATATGGCAGCTTCTATGGCGTTGTTAGTAAAATATTGGCCTGTTTCGGCCAGGTCTCGAATTCGGTCCTATATACAAACATTCCTTAAAGATATTGGTGTTTGTAAGAACATGAAGCCACTAAACCAAAATTTATATTATGTAAGGAGACAATTTCCAATTTTTCATATAGAATTATTTTTTTCAATTTTCGAATAATGTTTATCTCTTTTAGAAATTTTAAAATCACAATTTTTGCCATTTTTTTATGACAATACATAGGCATTTGTGTAACATATAAAAAATCTTTAAAATATAGTGAGCTATAAATACCTGAGCAATTTTAATGTCTGTGCCAATACATGACTTCATACTTCAATAGAGTCCTTAAAAAATTCTTCATCAACCCATATACGCCCACTGCTGAGCACGGGTCTCCTCTACCATTGAGAGGGTTTAGGCCATAGTCCACCACGCTGGCCTAGTGCGGGTTGGCGGACTACACACCTAAGAAATTCCTAAGAACTCTTAGGTGTGCAGGTTTCATCACGATGTTTTCCTTCACCGTTAAAGCAAGTGACAATTCAATGTGAATACACACATGACTTCGAAAAGTCAGAGGTGTGTGCCTGGGGTTCGAACCCGCGACCGCCGAGATTCTCGACCGCGCGCCCAAACCTCGAGGCCATCACTGCTTTAAAAAATTACGATACTAATAAAATTCTTAATCTTAAGCATAGTTTAATGCGAGCCAAGCTGTCATCATAAAGGATGTTTAGCACGCCGCGTGTGTGGGCGCCGGGAGGCTGCAGGGATCGCGCCTTAATAGATAAAACATTTAATTATTATACCTCTGACGCGCCAAGGCGGACTACCGCTTCCTATAAAACGTAAGGAACAAAAGGTGAGCGTTTAAGTCACTGTCCACTTTGAGTGTGACTGGACGGGCACCTCATCATCATCACCATCAGCCAATATACGTAACACGGCTTCGCAAGGGCCTCATGTACAACAATTACAATTTTATATTACAAACGGGTTTAGGCTTT
The DNA here is from genome assembly GCA_030295005.1 of Cephonodes hylas. Lineage (NCBI taxonomy): Eukaryota > Metazoa > Arthropoda > Insecta > Lepidoptera > Sphingidae > Cephonodes > Cephonodes hylas. Next base: position 10,898,243 of record AP025376.1, on the reverse strand, counting down.
GATCTACAGCGCTCGCCTAGTGTGGATTAGCACTGAACTGGTTTACTGAAACTTTGTAATTTTGATCAAATCATTTTTTTTATCAAAATGTAAAAATTTTTCTACCCTTCATTTATGGAACAGTTTGTATTTAATATTTATGTTTTTCCAAATCAACATTATTTAAATATTTATTTTTTTGCTATTTTATCTACATTTTCAAATAGAGTCATCTAAACTACATTTAAAAAGACAACTTCATGTTTCGCAGTCTAACTTCCGAAACACCTTCCGCCTCCGCCTATAAATTGCGCCCTAAAGAAAGGCGGGCAAAGTTACGTTGCCGCAATAACGCCGCTGCGTGCTCTCATTACTCGCCGTTATTAGTAATACCGAGTGAACAGCGACCGGCGTATACCCGTGCTGGATATGGCCTTGCGACTATAATAATATTAATATTAATCTGCCCAGAACTGGGCCAGAGTGGTGGACTGAGGCCTATGTTGTCTTAGTTGTAGAGAAAGTCCGTATGTTGCAGTAGGGCGTATGTGGGCTGTTGGTGAAATGTTAATAATATTTTTTTGTTTAGCAAAAGCAATTTGACCAAGAATTGAATAAATCCCGACTAAAAGTAGCTATTTTTTTTATAACAAAAGTCGCATAAAAAATAGAAAATTGTCACAAACTGGAAAATACGAGTAACTGCGAGTAACTTAATGTAAAGAATACTCGTACTCATCGGATATTTTCAAAGTATTTCTCTGTGTTTAACTTACACATACTTTTTTATAATAAATACCAGGTTAAAAACTTAATAAGACCCCCATTATCAGATAACAGTTAAGACACAATCCCGGATACTCCTCAGTTAATCCACGCGAGACTGGCCCCGGGCTCATATCTATAAATTGCGGGCCGTTAGAAATGATTTAGTGCGATTTAAGTTTTTTAAACTTACAAAGGAGACTTATACGAGTCTCCGATAACATTTTTTACACTCGAACAACTTGTGAGTCAAAAAAACTCTACATTTGATTGTGAAAGTTTTTCTTCACTAACTTGATTGCAACTTGACTTTGAAAATTCAGACTGTTAACTTGTATTGTAATCGAATCTGTGACAATCGGTAGTTCATTTACCTCAACTATAGTTCTACATAAATACTACAGTAGTCGCTATAGAGAAAAATGGACTGTGAAATCAGCAATCAAAAGTGCATTTATAAGATAATTTTATTCTAATATGCCGCTCAGAACCAGTATTTATTAGTTACGTCACGTAAATAATATATAGTTTTTGTTGTATATAATTTAGAAATTCTTATAAATAATTATGTATCAAATTAAATAAGCCATTATATTTATCAAGTATGGCAGCCCTATACCATCGACAAGCGAGCACACATCCGCACTACGTATTATTTTTATTTCAGTTCCCAGTCGAATGCCAAGTTTGTTCGGTTAACCATGGGTTTTGCATGGAAGTGTGTATCGGAGCCAAGCCGTAATCCGGGCTCAAGGAGACAGCGCCCGCCCATAACCGTTCGAAGGAAGCCATAACAATTTGGACTGGCCCGGCGATAATGCATCATGTAATGCTCGTTAGTTTTTTGGCTCGTACTGCTCGGATAACCCGGGAGTGGGTGCGGGGTGTGTTGTATCCAGGGGTCGTAGGAACATTAAAGGTAGGGTTGCACTGTTTTTTTGCAAAGTTGGACTTTACATGAGGTCTATTTATACTTAATAAGTATCGAATTATTATGGAATTTGGAAGAATAAAATTAGGAAAATTCTTTTATGACAATAGTATCATGGGGTTTTTATATTAAATATTCTGTCGTTAATTGTACAAGCGGAAACCTTTGAAAGGATAAAGAATAAAAGAACAATTTAAATGTCTATTCATGTTATAGACAAAAAAATGAACATATTTATTTCTACATCAAATAAAAATATGACAGCCTTTGCAGCTTTCATAGAAAATACTGAAAAATTTCCGTCATAAAATTCCATACACAATACGTTTCACATTCGCACACAAGTTGTACACCCCACAGATCCAAACGCAGCGCTTTACAAAATAAATCCGGGAACACATAATCCTTTGCAGCGCGGGTACGAATAGCCAGCCTGTGTACAGAATCTTCAGTCGTCGGTCGCAGCGGGTTAAATGCTCCGCTGCATAAACTCAATCACGACCGCCTACAGATGAATGTCGTGGAAATGAATAAGATCCAGCCTCGAATGCCGGCTTGCACTTTTGGCTCGAGATCAACATCTTTTCCACATTACAAATTCTGGTCGCGATGTAATTTAAATCAAAAGGAATAGATAAGAATGCTGGCTGGAAATGAAAAATGCCTCGGATTTTTTGAATTAAAAACTAGGTTTGCAGTCATATTTTTTGCTTTCAACTGATGAAGCGGTGTTTCATTTTATGTTTTAAAGATGACGTTTTTATTTTTATCTAGTGCTGCATTGCAGGTCGTAATTTGTGTCTTTTTTTATATAAAATATGAAAACGGATAGGAAATATTAAAAATGGAAAATATTTTTGATAAAACAAAAGTTAGGTTTTTAATTTGTTTTATTCGAACATTGACAGCCTCGTTGGTCGCAATAGAGTTCTAATTTTTATTTGAAATCCTAGAATAAGTATATTTTTTTAGTTTTTTTTTACGTAGCATCTGATAGTCTAGAAATATGCTCTCTACGCCTAAAAACGTCATTAAATGTGACGTCATCCTACTAAATACATAAAACTGTATCCGAACCTGCCCCATCCAGTCAGTCTGTACGTGATGGCGCAAGGCAAGTATAAAGAGGTCGGCGGTACCTATGCAAACACTTGATACAACTCTCAGACTAATAACGTAACCGTATTGTTCTTCTGTGTGTGGGTTTTTGTATCATGCATCTGATATTGTTCGCAGAAACACTACGGTGTGGCATGGAAGTAATATGCCCTTCTGCTATAAGTTGGTTGAGCCTAACATATCCTTTGAGAGCTAAGGGGTAATCATGGAGCATTATATTTGATATTTAGTAGGTAAGTAATGTAAAGGATTTTTTTTTTATATTTGACGTATGAAGTAAGAATGGTGATATACTTAAGGTAAGCTTTTTAGGAAATGGATTAATTTAATCCCAATTTTAAAGATAGCTTTCAAAGATTCTGTTAGAAAAACGATATGAAAAAACTATTAGGACTACAAAATTCCGTAAAAATATTGATTTAGTTTAGAAGAAACTAGCCAGTAATTTAAATACTAATTACAAAAATAATACCAGCACAACAAATTTAAAACCGAAGATGCCAATGAAAAGAAATTGCTCTATGAACGCTATACCGTAATCCTGACTCCAATATGGCTGTCGGCAGGTTCGACGTTCAGGTGTACCAAACATCTCTATTACACTCAAGCTTGTATTTTTACAATAGTAAAAATTATCATCAGCAAATATACATCTTTATGATGGGCACGAGTGTAATCTACGAGAACAAGTGAGAGGCTTTACACCTTAGACCACCACACTGGCCTAATGCGGGTTGGCGGACTTGTGTAGTCCTAAGTAAGAAATTTCTAAGATTGTTATTAGGTGTGCAAAGTTCCTTACATTACCCCACACCTTTTAAGCAAGTTATAACATATACAATCCACGCTATCACTATTTAGTAACAAACACTTTCAACCGAGCTCAGTCGACAATCCCACAAGACAAATGCTACGAGATTCAGGTAGAAGATCATCCGACAGAATTATTAATGGAACAAAATACGGGATCGACTGTGTGCTGTACTGTTTGTGGGCACTCCATTGTCCCCCTCCCGAGGGACGAGGCGGGGGGGGGGGGGGTTATCGAACCATCCATACTGTTTATCGTATGTACCTATGTCGTGTGTGTTTTCTTGTAAGGCAGTTTAATTTAAGTTTTGGTACATGCTCGGTCCATGATGTTATGTGTATTTTAATTTATTTCAATTATTCTCAAGATGTAAAGGTTTCGGGTTCGATTCTTTGGTCAAGCATATTATCAGAATGTATTTATCAAGATACTCAGTTTATCTCTCCCTCTGTTACGGAAGACTTACATAATTTAAACTGACTTAAAAACTTAAAAAAAAGTCGCTGTAGCAGGTAACCTCTGCCTACCATTTCAGAGTGTAGTTTTTTTTTAAATACCATATGGCGCCAACAAATGAAATAAAATATTTATTTTAATCGAGGCAGCGCTCATCATAAAGTTAATATTAAAAATTGTCGAGCGCTGTCCCGGTACTGTAATGCATAATGATTTGGTCGTGGCGTGATGATTGCGTCGTCCGTGCAGTCACTACAAATTAATCACCAAATACGTATAAAACGGACAGAGTGAGTTAAAATTCATCTGCAATATGAACGCGGGCGCCGTTGAAGCAAATTACTTTTTGGCAATATAAATTTATTTTGAAATTATTCCCACTGACACGGCAAACGTAAATTTAAAATTCAACTCTACATATTATTTCATAATTGCCACAACGCAAACGGATCCAAGTAATTTGCTCAAACTATATTTCCCAATTTATTTCGGCTAATTGAATTTTGTGAAAAGCGGCCTTAACGCCGAATGGCAAAGTTTAAATTTGAATGTTTTGGCGAGGAGGCAGTATTATAAAGCTAGGTACACACAGGCACGCTCGTCGATCAAACAGTTTGCCGTCCAATTACCGGGGAATCGCGACTAGTGTCGATTTAATAGCGTTGACACAGTGTCGTCACAATGACGCTCGGCACCTCACTACCGACGGTGTTTATATTTTAGTTTGGAATTAGATCGTTTGAGGAGCAAGTGAGTGTTTCTTAACGAGCTATATCAGCGCTAAACTTTACGCCGACTTTATAAACTTGGCTTGTTCAGTAGTATTTGAGTTGGACCATCGCGGTTCCGGACAATGGACGAGTATACTTTTGATGAACTGAATTTACTTAATAGCTGTATACGATTTACGAATTTCATCCTTGCACTGACCAATTTTTGTATGGTTTACAAATAGTGAAATTTTCTAAACTAAAATCGATACTAAAATCTAATTTGTATTTAACACATAAACTACAAACATAGTAATTAACAGACATGCATTTAATTAATATTCCGAACGAGTTCGCCCAGTACTTAGAAGTGTTGCGATTGTAATGAAATGTTAACGATGTTATTCACGTCACGCGACCGCGAACGCAACTTAGTTTCTTGGCAAGTATTCAAGCCTGCTCTTGTTATCCAGACTTAGTTCATTTAGAACTAATAAAACCTGACTGCATTAACCTACCAGCTACTCAGAACTACCGAGCTAACTTTATAGAATGTAATATCGGTTTGCTCAACTTCTTAGTGAAATATTATTATGAAGAACATATTTCATACCAATAATGCGAGAAGTCGGAAAGCCAGCTTTGCTTTTATACTTTATTTACTAAACCGATTTTGATAAGTTACACAGCTGTTGGTATTTTTTGTTTTGGAAAAATCTTAGTTATCCCGAAATTTAATTTCTTTAATTATAAGAATATTAGATTGAAGCAAATGCCTCTTGGCTACGCAACATAGATATGTATCTTATAAACTAAATGCTCCCGTTTGATTCCCGGATTGGGCAGTGTTGTTGCAATGCACATCTGTCTACCCTGTTCGGAAAATATAGACATGAGGTTAGATTATTACACAAGCCTTTGGCCGCTTTAATATCTACTAAAGTTTGTAACAACATGTATAAAAAATTATAAGAGTATCAATTCATTTTTGACGCTACGTTTAAATTTAGATATATTCACCCCTTAATGCATTGTGAGTGTATATGCTATTGTATTACCCCGTTCTTGTCTACGTTCTGGTGTTATGGCAACTTTCAACAAAATCGGTTATGGCTTTCGAGAGCTTTCTAAAGCCCGTACGCTTGTTTGGTTTATCCTTTGAGCTTATGGAATGAAAGGCTTGAAGTTACAGCGTTGCGATGGAACTCTTTTTTCTCTTCTGTTTTTCGGCAATTTTTTTCGCCAATTGTGTTTTGAATCACGTCGTTGAAATGACATTAGTGTATCTTATTAATAATATGAACGATTTTTGTTTTACCTACATTATTTATTTCGAGAATAAAAAAGACCGGTTGATCGTCGATTCCTTTTATTTTCCCCATGATATGTGGCGACCACTCCCAGTTGTCGGACACAAATCGTTCCGCACACTAAAGAAAGGCTTTCGTTAACACACCGAGCCTATCGGTCGGCAGATCTTTATTCCGGCGCCATTCACCCGTCACCGGCACCCGATTAGACGGTTGACGAATGACCGAACGCAGGTGTGACACCTGCCTTACATACCAGTTAATCAATTATGTATAATCAACTCTATATCCGAGCAGTAAAGTACATTTTTGTGTGCGTTATATTGAGTATAGTTACAACTTGATGTGGGGCAATTGACACGGGTACGCGATAGTGGAGATTCGGCCGAGATAAATTCATTCGTGATGTTTGAACATCTCTATTAAATTTTCCGCTTGATTACATTCGTAATTTTATGCTGGTCACATTTCGCTGATAGAAATCGGTTTTTGAGAAGCTTAGTTTTATTAAAAGACTTTTAGTAACCACTAAAAATTAATAATGCTATAGTAGTTGTACAGTAATTAAAAATGTCTTGGTAGAACGTAACATTATAATATAATTCAGGACATTGCTATACATAACATTTATAATAATAATAATAAATACACCCAACAATCTCATACATTGTCCTGACCCCACATTAAGATACAAGTCTTGTGTCGTGGGTATCAGAAACTACGCGAGCCTTTTTGGTCTCACAAACACCCAGACCCGGAACAAATATTTGTGGATCACACAAACATTTGTCTCGGTGCGGGGATCGAACCCGTGGCCTCTCGTTTCGCAAGCTAGTGTCTAGCCAACTGCGCCACGGGGCTGTCTATATAATATTTGAAGAAATTATAAAAATCACTAGCGTTTTATATTTTTTATAACTTTAGTCGAATTACACACCCTCTCACACACATACATACACACTCACAAATTACACAGAGAGGAACACAAAATTACACTAAACTCTGTTTTTTAAGCGGCTATCATCTAAAAACAAGGGGAGAGGCGCTGAGTGCTGAAATACAGGTTTATACCTAGTTCGGCAAACAAATGCTCCATTGTTTGTAAAAAATTGTATAGCCCATATATTTCTACCATATATTTTGTAACTGTTTTTTGTAATAAATTCCATTTCAAATTCCTCCCGAGTATTGATCCTGGTTACTAGAAAAATGTTTGCAATATCGACATATATTAATTTCGACTCTGGGTGTTTGCGAGACCGAAAAATCCCTCGTAATTTCTTATCTACAAAATAAAACTTATATCTTAATGTGAGGTCAAATCTATGTATATGATTTGTAAGAACATTTCATAAATTAACTATCTTGTTAAATTTTAGTCACTTTCTTTCATATTTTTGGTTAATATAATCTTTTGTATTTACCACGAGGCTCTGCGTTCACGAGATAATAAAAAATATTGTAAACAATCGCTCGCGAAACAAGTGATGGATTAATAAAAACAACGCGAGCGTATAATTAAAAACATACTTTATGCTTCATTGAATTTCACGAATAATATTGAACGTTGTTGACGGAAAAAACTGTTTTATATTGAAGTAAAATAAATTATTAATATGTCTCATGGGATAAAGATTTAAGCTGTGAGGAGTAACGTGGATATGCTAGTGGGAATTATTTATATTAAACATTATGAAATTAAATGTTGGATGATACGTAGATATGCTAGTGGTATTAATTCATATTAAAAATGAAAATGATTGATGGATGAGGATTGGAGGGTAATAAAAACTTATGAAACCGGCATAATTGTGTTGAATAGTGAATGATAAATTGAATAGTGAAAGCAGTGATGGCCTCAAAGTTTGGGCGCGCGGTCGAAAATCTCGGCGGTCGCGGGTTCGAACCCCAGGCACACACCTCTGACTTCGAAGTTATGTGTGTATTCATATTGAATTATCACTTGCTTTAACGGTGAAGGAAAACATCGTGATGAAACCTGCACACCTAAGAGTTCTTAGGAATTTCTTAGGTGTGTAGTCCGCCAACCCGCACTAGGCCAGCGTGGTGGACTATGGCCTAAACCCTCTCAAGTGTAGAGGAGACCCGTGCTCAGCAGTGGGCGTATATGGGTTGATGATGAAGAAGAAGAAGAAGTGAATGATGACCGTATTAAATCATTCAAACACTTCCTAGAGCGTCACACTCACTCCTATGCAACAGTATTGACAATTTTTTAATATACTGCAATTCTCATTGCTCATTAAAAACAATTCCAAAAAAATATAACGAGTACCAAGCGTCACAATTCAAACCAATAAATAGTTACTGGAAACAAATTATTCCCATGTCGCGAAACGCTTATGTACATCACTAAAGCGGAAAAAATCCAGCAATCACCTTTCGATATGCGCAGTTTTATCGTATTTTATTACTCAGCTCGCTACAGCAGTATAAAAAAAGACGTCGTAAAAAAATGATGATTCCATACAAAGCGATAATTTAAAAGCGATTGCTCACTAGCGCACAGAGTTCGGTCGTAAAGTCCTCTTTAGGCAAATTCGAAGGGAATACTTCGGCGGGGGATGGAGGGGCGCGGCGGCGGGCGGGGTGAGGCGGGAGGGGAGTGCAGCTATCAAAAACACATGTCCTTTAAAGGGCGGTATCGACTTCACGGTATCTTTCAATCGTTATCTTTTATTCGGTGCCGAGCTCCCACTGTGATAATGTGCCGGCGTAATTCATAAGCTGATAGGCGGAAAACCCTTTGACAAACTAAAGAATGATTTTTATTGGAATGTGTAATGAAAGTGTTGACATACTTTTTATTGATACATAGATAATGTTAGCGGCAGTATTCTTGAAGGTTAGGCTGATTGAAATCATTACAGCCTCATATTTCCTGTTACAGTATCTCTAAAGTAGACCGAGAGCATTTCACCCGGAACTTTTAGATCTAACGCCGTACACTTAAACGAGGGAATCAATGGGGTATTCCTTTTTTAATAATTTCGATTATAAGTGATCACCTCATTTCAATATTTACAACTAATAAAAAAATTCTCTTAATACCGTTGTTGACCTTCCAAAACGACCTAACAACACGTGTACCATAACTTTATTTACCAAATCTCTATACCCGCTCCCGCCTTTATAATCGCTCCCGCCTGCGCCTGTGTCGTGTCCAGTACTGAGTCAATGTTGAGGGTGGCGCTTAGTGAATTTATAGCGGTTACCTACCGCATCTGTGCGAGATTTATGAAATGACGGTCGGCGGACGGCGACACTCCAAACTTACACTTTTTGTGAGAATACCGAGTGCGTACTTTACACGCACGATAACGTATGGAAGCAGTAGTGCAACTCGCTGAAATACTCTAGCAAGAACTATCCTAAGAACAAACAATATCTTAATATGCTTGTTACAGTTTACTGGTGGTTGAATTTGTTTACGATCAAATAGTGATATAATACTATGTATGTATTAGATCGGAAAATTGTTTTACTGTGTCATACAAGTGTTTCGTTACAAGATCAACCAGATTTAAACAGAACTGCTAGGCATAATCGACTTGACTAATGAGATGTCTATTCAACAGTCGGCACTCAATTTGGAGCGCACTGTGCTATCATTAGGTTTTAGTGGCTAGGCCCGTATAAAAACAAACAATCAGTTAAGACCAGATTGCATTAAGGGGCACATCAGAAATGAATTCTTGAATTAAAACAGAAATATTGTAAACTTTCAAACATTTTAAATAAATAATACACCCAACTGACACATACATAGCTCACCCCACGCTAGGTTACAAGACCTGTGTCGAGGGTATCAAATACTACGAGAGACTTTTTCGGTCTCACAAACACCCATTGATTTGTGGATCACACCAACATTTGTTTCGGTACGGGAATCAAACTCGTGGCCGCTCGTCTGGGCTGGTGTCTAGCCAACAGCGCCACGGGACTGTCAAATGTCGTTTTACACTCACAATTGACCAAAAATTCTATTGTATTTATTGAATCGGAAACAATAGTTTTCCACACGGCTGTATTTCCACTGTGTCCCACGCAGCACGAATGTGACAGTGATAAAACGGGCCGCTGATAGAGGCCCGTCGACGTCACAGGCCCGCGGGGGAGGGGAAACAAGGCCCGGGGGAGGGGGGCAGGGTCCCACACCGCACCTACTGCAAGTTATGATGCTATAGATAAATTGTCGCTGTTGATGCTTTTTGTACAAAATACTTGGTGTACTCTTTTGAAACAGACCAATAGAGATGTTGCTATTTCTTGCCTCGTTTATCATTTTCAGGGGTTTTTGTTGTGTGATTCAGATTAAGGGAATCTCCACGTTTATTGCATGAACAAAAGTTCTTTAAAACCACATATACAAGTGTACTGATTTTTCTTGTATACTTTGTTAAAACTTTATTTCACTTACTTTGTTCTAAAACTCTTATTTAAGCAACAACCTCTAAACATTTAAATATTTTTCGTCATAAAAAAATCCATAAACCCCGGCAACGACGGTATCGTTGTATAATTTTGAGTATTTCAGCATCTTATCTCAACGTAAAAACCTTTGGGATGTAGGAGTAAATATTTCATTTCACAGTTTTAATATTTAATGGCCCGCTCATGGCGTCGAGATTATTGCCGGCCGCGCCTCGCCGGAGTTGTCGGGGACGACACGCTTCCGGACATCTCCGGAATTCGCGAACGCAAAGTCTACTCAAATATTTCAGCTTTTTTAAAATAAAGTTTCAAAGAGGGATTGTCAGGGGTCGAGATAAACATGTCTTAATTTTTTTTGTTTTTTAAAAAAACAGTGAAGACTATTGTGGTACTAAATTAATCCCTGAGTCTTGGTTTACTTAGGTCTATTCTAAGCATTTTTTCTTCACCTACCCAATTGTTTTATTACATACATATTTATAAACGGTTTTCCTAAGGGGTAATAATACATTAAAACTTGAAGGAAAGTTTCAGGTATAAATACGACCAATTGACTACTAATAAACAAGACTTGTCGACCAATTTAAACCCGATCCACACAGATTCTTTTACCACACCCGCAATTGTTATGTAAGGTTTACATTTTATGTACACAGTGCTCGGTAGTTACACTAGAGGAATTCTACCCCCAGCCGAGCTGAAATTTACTTAAGTAATAAAAAGTAATTCAAGGTGGATTTCCTCCGCTGGCAACACAAAGGCAGGAATGTTAATATTTGGAGGACACGGGGCGGGCAACCCCGACTCTTCAGTTACACCGCTTTGAATAAAACATTATTTCAGTACTTAAACTTACATTATTCTTTTTTAACAATTTGCGAACTGATTTTTCCAGGTTTCATGGGAATAATGATTTTAATTAGGATATAAAGTCCTCTTTTAATTTGAATATTAGATTCGTCTGTAAGATCAATTTATTTGCAAGGAGTCAATATTGGAGAAGTTTAGTGGATTAGGTAATTAAATAGAGCCGGTTCAGCCGCGATCGGTAAAACCGCTGGAATAGACAAGTTTTAAAGTAAATACCACGTCTTAGTAAAGCTACCGTCTTACTTTGCTGCCTGGCTGCGGACTGATAAAATCTCCAATTGCTGAAAGGCGGGAATTAATATAGCTTAATTTCGAGTTTAAAACTATCGTTCTTGATGATAGAATAGAATTTGACTGTTTCATTGCGTTAGAATAAGTTTATGAATCGCCCTTGAAATTTTTAACTCAATAGAAGTATCTTGTTGTCCTTTATATATCGTATTTATTGCATGTAATTGATAATTTTAAGCAAACTACAATTAGTCAAGAGCCTACACCAGAAAATAGATATTCACGAAATCAATACCAATATGATTACTGACCTGGACAACGACATACGGGAAAGTAGGATAGGACCAATAAATGACGTTCATAACTACTCTAAGCCAGTCATACTAATATCAAACCGACATAAAATAGCACTCTGGTCTGCATTTAAAATTTTTAGGAGACAATAAAAAATGTATGGAGCAATAACTCGGCATAATCCGGAATTACGCTGGTGTTAATGGTCTCTACGATTGTTCCGACGCGAATAAAACTCATATTGTGACCTCATTACGATCGTTGTTTAAAATTGGTTATGACTTATTGCGCCGTATTAATTCTGCAGTAAGGATCATGAAACGGGTTATGAGATAATTGGTGATGTTTTTTAATTATTGTTTAGTAAAGAAATATATGATAGCAGTGATGGCCTCGAGGTTTAGGTGCGCGGTCGAGAATCTCGGTGGTCGCGGGTTCGAACCCCAGGCACACACTTCTGACTTTTCGAAGTTATGTGTGTATTCAAAATTGAATTACCACTTGCTTTAACGGTGAAGGAAAACATCGTATATAATTATACAAACAAAGCTTTAACCTCAAATAGCGAACCTCATGTAATAATACAATAATATGTCTAATTTCTGTACGTGATTGGGCAGTAAACGCTGCGGTCAATGTTCAAATTAATCATTTGGCACATCGTTCAGATTTCACCGATAATGGATACATATTACACGCGCCCAATAATTTCTACTCACTACTGGGCATTTTCAAATATCCTGAGTTTCATTGTTACATTGTTATGCTGGTCGCGGGTTCGAACCCCAGGCACACACCTCTGACTTTTCGAAGTTATGTGTGTATTCACATTGAATTATCACTTGCTTTAACGGTGAAGGAAAACATCGTGATGAAACCTGCACACCTAAGAGTTCTTAGGAATTTCTTAGGTGTGTAGTCCGCCAACCCGCACTAGGCCAGCGTGGTGGACTATGGCCTAAAACCCTCTCAATGGTAGAGGAGACCCGTGCTCAGCAGTGGGCGTATATGGGTTGATGAAGAATGCTATTGGCCAGCATATTTGGAACATATTTTTCCAAGAGAGGAATTGCTTAGAATCAAAATATAGTAGGGAAATAAAAATGGAGTTATGACCTGACGAAAATTGCGGCGTGTTACTGGACGAAGGTCGGTTACAATAGGTCAATCTAGAAACATTTTCATCCTCCTATGGTGAGGCCAAATAAATATTGTAATAATCATTCGGAAACAAGACCGATAACACAGCATGACGTGGCGCAGTTGGCTAGACACCAGCTTGCGAAACGAGAGGCCGCGGGTTCGATCCCCGCACCGAGACAAATGTTTGTGTGAACCACAAATATTTGTTTCGGGTCTGGGTGTTTGTGAGACCGAAAAAGTCTCTCGTAGTGTCTGATACCCACGATACAGGTCTTTTAACCTAGTGTGGGGTCAGAGCTATGTATGTGACTGTTGGGTGTATTTATTTATTTATTTATGTTCTCAGGCTTCCGTTTATCAGTGAAATCTGATATCGTATTTGTATCTAAACTATGAAATGAAAATGTAAAAGGACAACAACAAAGACAGTGTCGACTTAGGGTCAAATGTATATTTATTTGTAAGATGACGATATTTTGCAAAAATGAAAATCGTAAATAGCGATATCATGATTTGTAATCGTTCATACCCTCTATCACATAAGACAAAAGATTAACATTATAGCAAAATAGCATTGAAAATATACTGTATCCGTTTAAAGACACAAGCAAAGAATGTACGTAATCTAGGATATTTCCCATTGCAGTGAAGATGTATGCCGGCGTCCTCGGCAAGGAGCTGTGACCTACTTGCAGCGAGATTGAACTGTTCTAGTGCGCGCCAGCCGACTCGTTAGCGACGGAACCCTCACGTCACCCTACAGAGATATTACACGCGGTGGTTCACTCATTGTAATTATTGATCGTGGTATAGTTATAGGTATATATTATTATGGTTTCGACCTATGCGCAGAATAAAGTTATATGTGCTTTTGCACAAATTCTCTTCCTCAGCGATTTAAACTTAATTCTGCACAAAATTATCAGTAACTTTATTTGTTCTTCAAACAACAACAAAATTTATGATTATTATTTCTTCACTAGTGCAATATATAAACAAGTTTAACTCTATTATAGACATAAAAAGTACTTTGGTGTTATAGTCATAAGTAACCTTATTCTATGCATACGTCGATTTTGTGTCTTAATTTGATCGGGAACAGAATGGAAAACCTATGGTTGCAGTTTCGATCACTGCATTACAGAGTGTGATCTTTGTAAGCCTATAATAATAATACAGAGGAAAAAAATGGACACCAAGTTGACGTCCCTATGTATGTCAAAACACTAACAAATAATCAAAGCAGGACAAAAGGAATAGAAAATGTTTCTTTTCTTTACTAGCACGACAACGTGACCGTATTAGCAATAAAAGAAAATTTTCCGAACTCGTCACCTTTCCTCTTACTCACCCTTACTCCAAGCAAGCCAAAAACAATTTACAAGCACAAAGAGTTAGCACACGAATACCGCATTCACTATACCCCTTCTAACTGCATGACCATAAACCACAAGTTTATTGTTGCATTAGTATAATCCCGCCATCTGTACCCGCGTGGACTGACAGCCGACGAGTCGAACCCAATCCAATCACTGCTACTAATGTATGCACATGTGACGACACGCTTCCTTCAGAATCAATCACTCAAGGTTTTATGACGAATACATAGTCATGCGCGTTCCATACTCACTGTAATGCTCGGAGTAATCACATCTTCGGCATAATTACATTATCGGGATTCTTACGTATGTATGTATCGGGGATACTCCCAAAGGGGTTGAGAGGTGCATTTCTGCATCCATGTTGCGGTAGTTGCGCATTGTTCCAAGTTGTGAGAGCCTTGTCTCAGGCCTATTTCTAGATCCCGTGCTGCTATTGAAATTTATTTAAGATACAAATCAACACTTATTCTTACTTAGGAATCAAACCCGGGCCCTCTAGATCACACGCCACAAAATTGTGCGGACCAATATAAGCGAAGTGTTTTGTTACTGACGTATTCACATGACGATGCACGATGGGTAAAAAAATAGAAATTATCTTCAATAAACTATTTTCGTTTCTTTTTAATGCATATAGTTTAACTAACACCCAACACCATTTAGCAAATAGAGATCACTGTGTAAATACCTACGTAAATAGACGAAAATAAATACGGCACATAATACAGGCTAAATGTTTCCTGCTAAAGGTTTAGTGAGCAGTCTCAGTTGTATGTAAGACGCTGCCAAGACGAATGTGCTCTCTCCTTAATAACCATTAGGAGAAGCCAGATTGTATCGACTGTGCGATTCACTTAATTAATATCGGGGTGAGTTGGATGATTTATGTAAGATCCGTACAAGTGATTACACGCTGAAATATGTGATTCCGCCAATATGTTCTGTAATAGCTACGTTTGCTGAAATTATTATATGGGAATTTATCGGTGGAAAGGGAGTTTCTTAAACCGCTATTTCTCTTTACGAGTATCTACGTCTTTGAGTTGTAGTTATATATTTATTAATTTATTTAAGAGATATTGATGATGATAATTTTTCTGTTGTATGCAATGTTTTTTAGCTTTTCACCTCGTACGGGAAGGTAGGGATTCATATCCGCACTTTAGTATAACAATACCACAATAGGGGAGGGCAATTACCTGTTTAGGTTAAATTTCCTAAACCTTTGGTACTCTCAAAACTCGACCGAAAGACATTTAGGTCGAAAGACTCATTTACTCACCCCGAGGCTAATGAGGCAGTCATACACAAAGCCAAAGTCAACGTCAAATCATCTTCATTCAACTAGACTTTTACAAAGGCTTTTGAATCGTCATTTTAACATTATGTTTTAAAACTATCACTCACACGTAATTAACATCACCTATTTTTAAAAAACTACAAAATTTAAGTGATTTGTTGTTTTTTTGTTAAATAAATGAAATAACTACTACATAATGATCACACCGTGTTGCCAAAAACCCGCTATCAACCAGTTGTTACCAAGCCCCATATAAACGTATTCATAATTAAAACTGTACATTTTTATAATTTCCACGGAACATACGAGAGACAGGAATCAATTACAGTAATGAGACGACAGCCGGCCGGCTCCACCACTGTTACCAATTGGAGCGAGAGGTTTTAATTAATGTCGCCCGTGGTACACGCTTTTTGTACATTAGACTTGATCAACGAACGTCTTTACTATTGTACTGCGGAATTATAAATCTTGTGGGTTCTAGCTTTCTTTGGAGAATCCATGGAGTGTTCTAGAATTGCGCTGAATAGTCGAACGCATGGGTGCTTTTGAAAAAATCTGAGAGTGTGCACTCAGATCTTTAAGAAATCTTGTATAATCTTTATTTAAATTCAACTAAAATTTAAATTAACTAAAATTTTGTTTCTTAAATTCAACTAAAATAGAAGAGATGTTGTTCCAAAAACTATTCATCATTATGTTAGTCATAACGACTAGATCTAATTTAGAGCAAATGATTTGTACTCTCATAAATGATTTCAGCTTGAAAATACGCGCGAATTTATGTAACGGGCTCAATTTATAGGCACTGATAGTTTACAAGCTGAAATCCCGTGAAATAACAAAGCTTACCCACTGTAATTACCGATAATTTATGTTAAGAGTTACCTATTGCACTGCTATGTGAATTATAATTTCGAATTTTGTACATATATGTCTATATCATACTTTGAAATGTGACCGCCACAAGAAATGAACTCGGCCCTTTTCGAGCACACACCGTTATACCTTGAGATCAATACGGCTGTATATTCCTCTTGGAGCCGCAAATCGTAAAGAAAAGTTGTTTATAAATAACTAAGATTGCGAATCTGATATTTCATTATTCTTATGCAAATATCATGTAGTATTAGTAAGCAGGAATTTCGCAGTACACGTCGCAAATATAGGATTATTGTCTACAGCATGTGTACTACACATTACTGCATAATAATATCGTTAGCGCTGATGCAATCTCAACGTCGAACGCTCACACCTGCTTAGTTACGTTTTAGCAATTTGAATTCTATATCCTCACAACTAAAGTTCGTAATTGCACGTACCGCTGTATTTCAAAGGCGAAACCCGTACACAAGTGGTTTTCAATGATATTTCCACTATTCGACGCCATGAAGTTAGAATTTCGATGAGTTTCATATTTTATTTCTTTCATTTCTCATGAAAGCGATGAAAGTTGAGTACGAAGCATTTTTGAGTGTAAAGTTTTCTTTCATCCATTTATTTTTTATTTCAACCAGTGCTAGAATTTATCATTATTTAAAGCTTGTCATTTTTGCTTGACATTTGGCCGTGAGTGCGATCTTCCTTAATTATCTTAAGTGTGTTTACCAACACAAAATAGTTGAATTGATTTTTTGAATGATTGAATTGTTTAATGTACAGTCAGGCTAAATTATAGAACACATATAAACATTAGTCGCGAGTACCAGAGTAACTGTAGGACCTCACACAGCTTGGCGAGTATTTAGAATTCCGTCAAACATAAAATTGTAATTTATTAAATGTATAAATGCCTCGTCGTCTATCGGCATTTTTAAAAATTAAACTTCGCATATTTCAAATAACTTTAAAGACTTTCCCGACTTTGTAGTAAAAGTTAAATCTGTCAAGGCTTAACACTTGCTCATGTAAGCTCATACAAAATTAAATCTCCTAATGTCCGTACAAGGTTTCCACTTGACGCTCAAATCTGTCGCTCATAACATCCGCGTTTATACTAAGCTGTAATCATTTAACGTTTCATAATCCCCCTCATTCATCATCAAATGCATAGAAATTAAAAATTAAAACACGCTTCTACATTCCAATTTCTACTCTACCTTTACAAGATAAGATTGATATTATTTTGATCGTGTATGTAGGTTACCACGTCAATGTGAGAGAGTGCGAGTTGACAAATGAGATTCTGTTGGAACGCATCGTTAGCGGGTGGCGTTGGCAAGGCTGCAAGAGGAAAACGCGCAATGTATAATGATGTTATGCAAATTAACGTTACTTATCCTTGTGGGAGGTGCTGGCGATGAGCTAGCAGTCAAAGCGACAGACCAACTTGCACATTTGCTAATGCGCTCTAGTGAATAGATAATGATAAGATATGATGTTGCGAGTGTATGTCAATCTCACGTGAATTTGTATATGAACACATTAATCAATAAATAGTTATAATTTCAAGCTGGGTTGAGTGTAAATTATTAGAAACGTAAGACCCTAAACATTAAAAATAATCATTTGCCTGTAATTTTTCTTACGCAACTACAGAGAAACATATTAGTTATCCTGTGACGTTTTTATTTGCAGCTCAATAATAGGAGATCAGGATGTTGATAAGCCGTTTCTCCTTTAAAGTAAGGGTTCGGCAACTTCTATTTAATTCAAGCAGTGATGGCCTCGAGGTTTAGGCGCGCGGTCGAGAATCTCGGCGGTCGCGGGTTCGAACCCCAGGCACATACCTCTGACTTTTCGAAGTTATGTGTGTATTCAAATTGAATTATCACTTGCTTTAACGGTGAAGGAAAACATCGTGATGAAACCTGCACACCTAAGAGTTCTTAGGAATTTCTTAGGTGTGTAGTCCGCCAACCCGCACTAGGCCAGCGTGGTGGACTACGGCCTAAAACCCTCTCAATGGTAGAGGAGACCCGTGCTCAGCAGTGGGCGTATATGGGTTGATGAAGAAGAAGAAGAAGAACTTCTATTTAATCCTATGTCAGAAGTATCTTAGAATGTATATGTATGTAATATTTATGTTTGTGTAGTCATGTATTCATATTATTATTTTATATAAGTAAGACCTTATCATGTATTTTCTATGTATATAGGTAAATACATATATACATAGCAAATACACACATGTGTATATTTATATTTACCTATGTATGTATAATTATATACTGCAACATCAATATTTATGCACCTATTCGTGTTTCTCTGCACCACGCTGAGGTTGACTGGCAGATGATACCTTCGGCATTAAGTCCGCCTTTATACTTGTATGTATATGAAGCATACATAAATAAATAAAAGGACAAATGACAAAACATTTTATAAAAATTTAATTCTGTGATTAGATTTTATTAAAATGAAATAAATAAACTGTAAAAAAATCTACAGTATAAAACTCGGTACTTGGTCTCGACTTGGTACTATTTTCTAAAAGAAAACCGACGTGAGTAAAAAAATAATTACTGCTTTATTTTAATTCTACTGGCATGATTCTTGCATAAATAAATACAATATTTAAAAGTTATATTTACATCGTAAAATGCAAACTGAAATAAATATCATAAAAAATATATAAAATCACGAATTAAATAGGTTTTTTATATATTTTATTACGCGAACTTGACATATAATTCCAACATAATATTTATATCTCTCGACAGGAGTTGCGGTCCATAGAACAGATGTAACACTACAGCGTAACATTTAAAACATAATTAAACACAATAAAGTGGCGAGATTATTTCTTTTCAGATGTAGAGTCGGTAGAGTCGTGGAGTAGAGTCGCGGGCTCGGGTAATGAGCGCGTTTCCCTCCATTTCAGCTCAAATAACACGAGGCTTGTTCCAGCGCCGAGAGCCGCAGTTTATTCAACAAAATGTAGAGCGGTTTTGATATTTTAAATACTGACCTGGTTTTTTTGTTAAAATAGTGTAGTCCACAACATTTTATCTCGCTCCAATGTTGCAAATAACATTAATATCTCGCTCAATTAAATTTATTTTCAATATAAATGTTTCTATAAGTTTATATATTTTTTATTCAATCTATTTCATACCGCTGATGGAAGTGGAACGGGATGCTAGGGAATTCAATATTTACTTGTTTATAGCAATTATGAAAGGTATAATAAAAACCTTTTCTATAACCTCCCCTACTGTTGATTACGAGGCATTAACGCCATGCTAACCTACTAGGGGTTGGAGATTTTCATAATAAATGTAAGAAACTCTTAGTAATATTGGTTATTATACCATGAGCATAATAACATCATGATGTTTTATTCATCGTCACCAGCATATATACCCCTCCCAGGGGATAGATATTAGTCCACAACGTCGACCTAGTGATACTACTAATCCTTTCTTATGAGAAATACTCAATTATACTTTACTGATCGCGCGGCACACACTTACGCTGAAAAACTAATGAATCATTTATCATGTTAAAAAAGTGTAACAAAGTAAAATACACAAAGACAATAAATTAAATTCAGCAATCGCGATAACGCAACAAAACTCCGGTAGCTGTACGTGCACATATAAATAAACAAACTTTTTCAATTTACAGGTCACGGCGAAATCCCGCATAACGCGAGCGTTCCGCGGAATACATCCGAATTAATATCGCTGTGATAAATCAACGGGACTGTTCAATTTGGACAGTAAAGTATTACGCGTCGGCGATAAGCAACGGAACGCCAAACAATGCTTCCCGACCTATAGTATGACGGTACATTTAATTCCTTCAAACAATTTGTCAGCGCGGACAATTGTCCACGTAATTGCTGGATTGGTTATTTCTATGATAGTCTAACTTTATCGTAAGCAAAGGGCGTTGGAGATGATATATGATGATAAAATATTATGATAAAATTTACCAAAAAATCGCAGATCAATGGAGAGTAAAGTAATAGAGTTTCAAATATGTTTGAAAATAATTTTGTTGCAACCGAATTTTTGTAAGGTTACTTTTTACCACTGTATGTCCTGTACCTGTTTAACAGTAATAAATAAAAAATATAAATAACAATTAAGATGTAAATACTTCAACCCAGCTCCATCTCTACTGTCCGGTACCATCCATTTGCTTGTGAAAAAGCGAGGTCGAGCGGACCGCGAGCGCGCCGCCCGTGAATATCGTCTGTAAGCAGTCGCTACCGCAACGCGTTTATCGCATCACCCCGCCGGACACAGCTGTGTGATGGCGCTTCATTGGCTTATAGCTTTGGGTATTTGCTTACTATCAATATCTTCGTGTGTGTGATAATATGGTACTTGTTGTTCGTCACCTACGCGGTTGAGTAAAAGTAATAATGGTCTAGAGGCGACAGATTTGCATGGACCACTGAGTGCTGTTTGAGGATACAAGTATCAATGAATTGAAATATGAAATGAAATAATAGGTATTTATTGAATCTTTAATGTCAAAAACGTCACTTAGATTCAGTCATTTCAAATTTTACCACCCTGTTCGGAAGGCAGTCATTACTAGAGAAGAACGGGCAAGAAACTCTAGTGTTGCTCTTTTCCAATCAAGAGATAGCTTACAATATTTATTTATTTATATTTATTTATTTATAAACTCTTTATTGCACACAAAGAAAATATACAAATCAAATAAACAAAGAGAAAGAAGTACAATTGGCGGTCTTATCGCACAAGGCAATTTTTTAGAGACAACCATTAGATGGACAAGAAGAAGTGATAGATGGGAGGGTAGAAGTGTGTACAATAAAAATAAATACATACATACATACAATACAACCATACATACATACATACATACATACATATATACATACATACATATATACATAAATACATACATACATACATACATACATACAAACATAAATACATACAATTATTTTTCTTGAGAAACCTGACAGAAGTAGTGATCTTTCACAAGTCTTTTGAATTGAGACAGTGTTTGAGCACGTCGTACTTGGACTGGAAGTGCATTCCACAAGCGAACAGCTTTAACGGTGAAAGAATTGTCCATAAAAGTTGTGGAATGCACGGGCATTCTCAGTTTTAGATTTTCTGATGACCTCAAGGATCGCTCATGTGATTCATGAAGAAATTGGAATCGGACTTTAAGATAGGAAGGAGTGAGAGGATTATACAAAACATTGTATAGAAGGAAAAGAACATGTGTATCCCGGCGAAGTCGAATGGGTAACCACTTGAGCATAGCGCGGTACTTAGAAATATGGTCATATTTGCGTAAACCAAATATAAACCTGATGCAAAAATTTTGAAGACGCTCAAGTTTGTTAAGTTGGTCTTCGGTAAGATCTAGATAGATCTAGATAGATCTAAAATATTGTTACAAAGACTTAATTTCCCGAATTAGAGCAGCTCATTGGTACAATATCAGAATGTTGTGTTGCATATTAGAACAGCATAGTCATCTTAAATGGAGAGACTGTCATCTAAGTTAAATGTGTACCTAATACAAAAGTAAAATACCATTCAACTCTGTATAAAAATAATCAGTATAAGCAAACGATTGAGACCTTAAGTCACAAAAAAAGATATACATACTTCCTCGATAACATTAAGTAGGACCAAAAAAAATATATAAAATTTGACATCTTTTAATTTATTTCAAAAGATATCAAACCTGTACCCTATGCTTAAAGTATCAAGATTTGGACAACTTCAAGTTGAAAATCCGGAATGATATAAAGTAACGTCGACCAACCGAGGAGATAGCGGTCCATTAGCATTTCCATCAGAGACACGATAGCGATCAACAAGCAATAACTCTTAATCTCAATGCATAAATCTTGATATATAGGTCAAGTTAAAACTAATTAAAACAGCTCTCGAGGAATGCATTAAGGGAACGCTCGGAACGCGAAATATTCATAGCGGGGAGTAATCTGCGAGATAATGAGCGAGTGAGAGGGCCCGTGGGAGGAAGGCCAATTAAAGTGATTGCGGCGAGCCGAGCCAAGTTCCCTCAATGCTACAGCCATTGGAGGAAACAAGACAGTCTGCGAATCTGCGAGGAACATACACTAAATATCTGCCATTAAGTTGTGGAGAAAATGAGCATTATTTTATGGTGATTTTTTTTTATTTTATCACTTGATGATGACTATGTTTGTGACGAAATGGTAACTGCTACCTATTCTTTACATAGTTTTATTGCGTTATAGAAACTAAGACATATAAGATCCAAACTTCAGATTACATGGACTGTAAATAAGCGTACTTTTTGTATGGAAAAAGAGTAATTAACTATGCACTTTGAATACTGTTACCCATTTGATCCAGACCTCCATTATATTTCAAATCTAAACAATTCAAATGAAAATAATGGCTAATCTGGTTGAATTTGGCCCCAGTGCGTTGTGAAGGCTGTCCAAAATATAATAACGTTTTCTTTGATGTAAATGTAGAATTTACAATTGTTATTTGAGTAATAAGTCTCGCCCGTCGTGTGTTGTGAAATCCAACGACTCCCCAGGGGCGTAATCTTTCTATTCTAACAGGAGCCACGTCACATTACGTCTCTCATACTTCAATAGTTTCAAAATTCATATCAGATATATCAATCGTAACTTAGAAAAATGCTTTAGAACTATTGGTAATTGTGCGTTTGGAAAGAATGATTGATTTGGTAGTTTAACTTTAATTTTTTATACTATGAATTCTTTCAGTTTGTTTCAATCGCGTTACATTAGATTTATTTAAAATTTCTATTTTAAATTAAAATTTTGCCATCACTTGTAAATGCCGTAGTTAAATCACTTTTTACTCATTTGTCAAATTTATTAAATTACCAATTTAGGTTCAAATATTAAAAACAATGATATAATCGAACGATAATTAGACATTATTACTTTTCATTTGTGAAGAACGCCGACTAAGCACGGCAAAAATGTACTTACTGTACAAATCTCAGGAAAAAGCTCTATTACAGACTACGGATAGATAACAGATTAGTATAGCTTTCTTTCAATATTCTCCTTTAACTCCGTAAAGAATATGTTTTAAACATTGCGTTCCATCATCATGAAATGAAATATGCGTGTTTATTTTTCCGAATACTTTTCAGCCATTACACAAAACATCCATTTGTGAAGTGTAGGCGGCGCGGCGGTGCTTTGACGAGATGATTTGCTTGCAAGTCAGGTAAATGCGTGGTTTTTGGCAACGACTCGCCGTCGCAGGAACGATTCTTTGATTGCTCTTTCAGTTGTTGCATCGCGGAATTTACTTTTTCGAGGGGTTAATGAACTCTCCGAGGGATAATTGGGGATTGCGGATCGCCTTCACTTTTAAGTAGTCATTATCTTTTGCTTCCCTCTTTACGGTCTGATGGTAAGTGCAGTTGGGATTATGTCGGACTTTTTGAAATTTGAGTGCTTGCTGGCCACAAAACGAAGCATTAGTTATGGACGAAGGGCTATTTGGAAGATAATAATGTCTAATCAACTATATTCTTTTCGAATTAAATTTGTGTTTTAACTACGTGGCAATTAAAGTTTATTATCAAAAAGTAGCATTCGTTTGTTAGGTATTAGCCCAAAAGAATAAAATAGTAGATAAAGATAAGATAAAAAACACTTTATTGTGCACCATTTAAACAAACAAATAGCAGATACAAGAATAATACAAAATACAGTGAACAATCGGCGGTCTTATCGCTTATAGCGATCTCTTCCAGACAAACTAAATGTATTAGGTTTATAACACCTAATGTAAAATATGCCAATGCCGACGTTTTAATGAATGGAGATAAGCTGAGCCTTGTGGATAATACTAAGTTTTTGGGAATCACATTAGACCCCAAACTTCAATGGGGTCCCCACATAACAGTATTAGCTCAAAAACTGAGTGCAGCAGTCTTTGCAGTGAGCAAAATACGTCAGTTGACAGACATTGATACAGCTAGGTTAGTGTATTTTGCTTACTTTCATAGTTTGATGAGTTATGGAATTCTACTCTGGGGTGGTGCCGCTGACATAAATACCATATTTTTACTACAAAAACGAGCCATCAGATGTATATATTCTCTTAGCTCTAAATATTCTCTAAGAGAAAAGTTTAAGGAAATTGGTATTTTGACAGTAGCATCGCAATACATACACGCAAATCTTATGTATGTCCATAAGAATATTCATAAATTTAAAAAGTTTTCTGACATACATGATAGAAATACTCGTAATAAAAATAAGTTAGTAACTTATAAAACCAGGCTCCACAAGATCAGCAAATCTTTTAAGGGTTACTGTATACACTTCTACAATAAAGTCCCTAGTCATATTAAGGCTTTAAAGTATCATAAATTTAAAGAAATTACTAAGAGACATCTATGTAACAAAGCCTACTATACAATATCAGAATATATGGAAGATAACGAAGCCTGGGTATAAGTAAAATGTTATTGTAATCCCGGGCTTCACTGGGTCTACTTTAATGGACATGGCTGTACATGGTTTATTATTATTTTAGTAACTTGTAAGCAATCAGGTATGTCATGCTCGCAGTAATGTCTGTGCTTACGGCGGCGTCGTGTGCCGGGTCGGTCACTTCCCTATGAAATGGTTGAGGAGGCCGATGGCTGGCACATGCGTCATACTCGTGAACGGGTGCTGTTTGTGGGGACTGGTCTGCCTGATTTGCTTATTTCCATTAATGAAATTTTAACCTGGTTAGATGTCAGAGTCTCCATTTAAGATGACTATGTTGTTCTTATATACAAAATTCTGATATTGTATTAATGAGCTGCTCTAATTCGGGTAATTGAGTCTTTGTATCTGTATTGTAAACTATCTCTTGATTGGAAAAGAGCAACACTAGAGTTTCTTGCCCGTTCTTCTCTAGTGATGACTGCCTTCCGAACAGGGTGGTAAATTTTGAAATGACTGAATCTAAGTGATGTATTTGACATTTTATGGATTCAATAAATATTATTTCATTTCATTTATTTCATTTCATTTCATAACCGTAGTAGGTATGTGGAGTTAGGTTTTATCCCTTTGAAAATTATCAAGACATACTCAGCAGGAAGCTAACGTTCTAGATAAGGATCACTTTCCATAAAGTAAGTCTTATGAATATAAAGTCTGTTGTTATAGAATACCATGGAATGGAAAATATTGCATCACTATGTAATAGGCAAACAGTGGCTAACCGCTAACTTTTTTTAAACACACACAATTTTCACGGCAATAAACCATAAAAGGCCTTTAAAACTTTATTGCGCAACAGTCTCCATTATTCGTTATGTGCCGCATACAAAAATGAACATATTAATTACTGAAACGGTCCAACGTTGCGCAAAACTGATGCATAAAAACAATTACCCGTTTGTTGACACAACGAGACATCTATATTGTGGAAAAAACGCAGCGGCCAGCAATAAAGTGTGTGGCGCGCGACACGGCGGCACGCGACGCAGCAACAACGCGACAAAGCAAATTGTTCGCTTTGTAACATGCCGATCGGTTGTTTTTGCAGGCGGCGCCGCGGGAACACGCCTCACTCGCACATTTTATATACTACGCACTGGACTTCCGAAACGCTTTCATTTTATGTTTTAATGTTCTTTATTGCTTATAAGTGTATTTTTATACTGAGACATCGCATTGACTTGATGTCTAATCTAAAGCCTAATATATTATGAAGGACAGTAATTTAATTAAGATAATACCACTACATATAAAAGATAATAATCAGATATGTTTAAAAAATAAATTTAAAAACCGATTTCGAATTCCGCTAAACACCGCGTTTAAATAAACGCAGCGTTTTTCCCCTAAAGTGCGTGGATGAAAAATGCGCAGTTATCATTGCGGTAACAAGCGAGCTATCACGCCGCGCGTTTTTGTAACAACAACGTTTTTTGTGAAGCGCCACGATTCCGCTTTGTTGCACGCCGTTCGCGACTTCCGCCGATATCATAAACATTGCATTTATTTTGGCAGATTAATGTGAAAAATTTACTTATCTACCCGCACTTTAGACCCTTTACAGAGCCTATATTTATCTATGGGTTTCGTTTGGTCCTGTGAATGACTAACATAGCTTAGATGTACATATTAATTATTATTATCATCGTCATTTATGATTCTATATACTAATTTGTGTCCTTGATTATATTCTATGTTAGGGGGTATTCTATGTTAGGTTTAAGTTTCATGGAGTAGGGACCAAGACCAATGGCGAATACCGAATACCTTAATAGCACAAACAATATCACATTACCAGATCCAGAATTCAAACTTAAGCGCTGTATTCGTGGCAAACCTATTCCGTAGAATAAAAGAGGCAGTCCTTTATCTTTCACTTTTATTTTAAAAAAATAAAAATTCCAAGCGTCTGAGCTTTAACTGCACAGCGAAATAAAAGCATAGAATTATCCCAATTTTAATTCCGATTCGCCGACCCCCGAAATGTCTGACAATATGCGAAATGAACTATTCGTCTAGCGAGGCATTAAGCGATTTCGTGCTATTATTGCTAAGTAACGAGGGGAGCGATTATTTTCGTCAAATGTAATAATAGCGTCAATAATTGCTTTTTGCCATTAAGTCGTGAATGGGACAGGTTCCATAATTCATGTTCTGTTACAAAAGAGGCAATTTGTTGAGTTATTCAAGGGACGACATTAAGAGCAAAACTTTGCTTCATTTGTTTTAGATGTTAACGTTTGTAGATAATTCGACAAATATTATTTAAGGATACAACGGCTATACAAACTAAAATGATTTATTTTAGTATTCATAAATAAAGACTTAACAAGCAGTGATGGCCTCGAGGTTTGGGCACGCGGTCGAGAATCTCGCCGGTCGCGGGTTCGAACCCCAGGCACACATCTCTGACTTTTCGAAGTTATGTGTATATTCACATTGAATTATCACTTGCTTTAACGGTGAAGGAAAACATCGTGATGAAACCTGCACACGTAAGAGTTCTTAGGAATTTCTTAGGTGTGTAGTCCATCAACCCGCACTAGGCCAGCGTGGTGGACTATGGCCTAAAAACCTCTCAATGGTAGAGGAGACCCGTGTTCAGCAGTGGGCGTATATGGGTTGATGAAGAAGAAGAAGAAATAAAGCCTTACGTCTTTGGCATTTTAAGTATGCTAACAAAATAAAGGGGACGATTACAGAATGCGCAAGTGCTACAGCAATAATAACGGGTATGGCGACATGGCTATAATATTCGTCACAAAGGCCCTACACAAATATACTACTATGCTGGCCGGACAAATAAATATAAATACATACTAACAGAGATTCCTAACCCTGCGCCTATACAGGGTGTATTTAGACCGTGATCGAAAACTGAGGCAGGTAATAGCGATAGTGATTACAAACCCCCTGGCATTAAAGAAAATCCCGACAAAAAATAAAATTTTTGAGGTTTTCCATACAAACCACATACTTTTAACACCGATGGTTGTATGGAAAACGTCATTTTTTTCATTTTTTTACGGGATTTTCTTTAATGCCAGGGGGTTTGTAATCACCCTCGCTATTACCTGCCTCAGTTTTCGATCACGGTCTAAATACACCCTGTATATCCCGAAGTGAATCTAAGATGCATATGTGATCCTAATTTTCGCCAGGTATATATCGGTACCACGTAGTCTTATTGTCATTATTCGGAGATATTATTAGACTCCATGCTGCTAAAATAAAACCTAATGGAAAATACGTAATATTATCAGCTTGTTGTTAAAGATATTACTTAATAATTTTGGTATAATATATAAATAACATTACAATGTAAGAAGGTCTCAAGGTCCCGGAAGCTACTAAAGGCCGGACACGACTCGCTAACCCCTCGACACAAAGCGGCGCGTCAACGATTACTCACATCGGACAACAAAGCCGTCCATCGCTCATTTCACTAACAAGCGGAAAATTACAAAATCCCTTAGCACGCCGCCGATCCCTTCAGCCCGTCAGTGCATCGCAACCTTGGCTAATGGGCTGTTTATGATCTTTGTATGGGGTAATTAAGCCCTGCTATTGGTGCATGCGTGAGGAGTGTATTCCTAAGGGCTTTTATTTGATGTCCAAAAAAGTGTCAGTCAGATTTTTTTCTATAGGGTGTAGAAAAAGCCCGAGCAAATTGCAGAAAAAGATTGATTTAACTAATTTAATATACAGCTGACTAAACTGAGTATAGAACTTTACTTATGCCTACCCGTTTAAGTACTTGAATCGAATATTTGCATTGTACTCAGATTTAGTTGCCACAGCTCTGACATAAGTCAACACAATTTTTGACTTGTTGACTGTCAAAAAAGTCTATGATTGCCTGCAAGGCCAGTCTCAAAACTAGCAAAGTTAAAAATCAGTTTACATATTTACACTTTGACCACATCAAACTCGCTTCTTAAAGGTATATATTATCTCGAATACACGACTGACTTGCACGCAGAATATTCCCGTCAAAACTTATAAGACTTGCTAACTGAAGAGTGGAGGGAATTCGACAGGGCCCAGGGCTCCGTTATTAATTCCCTCGGCTCGGCGCGCTACCCCTTTTTGAATTTTAATCTCCTGTTACAAGTTGCACATAGTTGGACGTGTGGGGAGCGTAAACTATTAGTTTAGTTCGAACCGTTCCTCAGTGTGGAGTGGACTTTCTGTTAATACATTTACAATGTGCTTGAACGGTAGTTGAAGTTTCGGGAATGATTAAGGTACCCGTTGCTGCATGTTGTCATATTGTTACAATAAGATTATTTTTTTATTTTCAAAGATATTGCAACTTTTATATTCCCAAAGGTGTAGGCAGAGGTTCTGTACCCTGTTTTTTTTTACTAATTATGAGAATTATCTTCAAGTACCATCCGAATTCTAACACTTTCCAATTCTCTCGTTAATACGTTCAATTAACATTCCAACACAATCCAAATGACACAAAACACTAATCTCTCCCAAACTGTTACGTAATTTGTCCATCACAAATGCTTCGACCCGTCAGCGACTCGAGTTCTCCGTCCGAAGTACCGACGAGTTCGTCCAGATATTTCTACTCAAATTCACACGATGTATGACGTGTATCCTCGCTTTTAATCCCGCTAATTGAATTTATACGCCTTGGTGGAGCGATTAGATCGCTAGAACCCGAGGTGACTCGCGGGTCACTATTCAGGCGCGGATAGTGGAAAATTTGGTTATTGGTTTGTTGTTGATTATGTTTGTAGTTGTCCTGCCTATTGGAGCGCAGCGGACGGGTGATAAACTACTTATTATGGGGAGTTTGGGACGCTGAGGCCACGCAATCTATTGAGGATCAAATACTCTTAATTCTCCGATGAGTGTTTCGAAAGTAGTTAACATTCTAATAAATAACAGCTTCTTAAAATGTTATAGTTTCTATATATTACTTGTAATTATATTTTTAAAATGGAATCAAAGAAAATGTATCTACTTCAAATGTAGATATACCACAAATAAAATAAACTAACGTACGAGTGAATTTGCCTTATCGCTTTACAAGAATGTGTTGAGAATTATTTATTGTATCTCCAATAAATAAAAACATTGCATTTATGCGAATTCTTCGCAGAGAAAAGAAATATTTTATTGAAAAATGATTATGAGTCGGCACAAAAAACGCCATTCAATTGAGAGCAAATAATAGAGATGTAATCGCGTCGCGCCACTCGCTCTACGAACGGCCCTTGCAATATAAAAATTCCATTTTATAACACTAAAGAATAAACGTGTACATTTTTTTCTTTTAAACTGAACACGAAAATACCTTATCGTTATTTACAAATTGCTTGATTTTATATATTCTATAGCCGAAATTTATCATAATTTTTATTTATATTATCATCATCAGTTTGTATAAATACGTCCCACTGCTGAGCATGGGTCTTTTTTATACTTAAGATGGGTTAGTCCTCAGTGCACCACACTGGCCTAGTGCAGATGGGCGGACAGCTCACCTAAGAAATTCCTTAAAAAATTTAGCTGTGTTGGTTTCCTTACAATGTTTTCCTTCGCCGTTGAAATGTGTGAAAAAACGTGTATCTCTCGTAAAACGTATCTCTCTTATTATTTAGACGTGAAAGCAAAAGTGATGATAACGAAATTCAATAAAACGTTCCCTTCAGATCTATACTACCATTTACAAACCATTAGTATAATAACGTCATAAACGCCCCGACCGTATCACTCTCAAACACTCGGTGCACCGTCTAATACATTTTTGTTGTGTGAAGTAATTCCGCAGATTATCCGATTCACCCCAAAGAGTAAAGACCCCGGCGCAAACTCCACAACTAATCAAAGTCACTTAAACACGTTCTATATGAGAAGGACGATATTCTATTGTTTGTTCTCACATCTTAGACCCTCGTACTTCTAAATATGTAAATACGTTGATACATAATGAGAATCTTAATAATTACCGACTCATCATTATCAGCCCATATACATCTACTAGACACGGGCTTCCCTCCAACTGAAGGAGTTTACGCTTTAGTCTACCACGGCTAATAAGGGTTGGCGGACTAATTATAAAATGTATTGCTGTAGAAGAAGTATTCGAAATATGAAGTTTGTGAGATGTTTTATGTCGACACATCTTCCTCTAACTAGTCCAGGCGATTACGACCTACTATTGTTATGAGACCATAGATAGCTTAGTATGGTACCAGAAGACCACAAGGAGGATTCGACTATACATTGTTATAACTATGCTATGAGGCTTAGCGAGTGTACTGCACCCCTCGAGCCGTCGGCTCTGAAGTCGGAGATACGAATTCATGGGATTTAGTGTAGTTAGATGGGCACTCATGATTATTTAGTTGGGGCGTGAGAGGGATTTAAGAGATTTTTACTTTGCCAGCTGAGGATAATGACCTTTTCTTAGTTTATTGATCGAAGATGTTACGGTGAAAGTAAGAGTTGGGGTAAGTAAAGTATTTAATCGTATAGGCTCTAGTGAACGGCGATAAGGTGTCAAATTCCCAGTAGCATACTGCAGGTTGATATATTTTAAATATCCTCAAAAATATTTTAGTTTACCGTGTCCCTTAATATAGTCATAAAGTTTTTTATCGCCATTAAAACTCATTTCGTTCGTATAAGAAACTTGGAGAGACATCGATTAAACAACTTGATCACACAAATGCTTCTTTTGGTATAGGAATCTAACATATGACACATGACGTCTTACTTCTGGACACGGGTCCCTTCTACCAATAAAAGTATTTTCAGTTTGTTTTTAGTCAACCACGCCAGTTGCACTTGGCAAGTTGGCAGACACCACGCTTAAGAAATTCCTAAGAACTTCTAGGTTGCAGTTTTCATCACGATGTTCTCCTTCATCTTTAAAGCTAGCAGTAATTCATTGGGAATACATGCATATCTTTGAAAACTTACAAGTGTGCCTAAACCACTACTACCATTGAACACTGCTACAATACCCAGTTTTACCCAAATTCTAATTAGTTCTAATGAATTTCACAAGAGATATGAAGAGTGCACAACCCCTCGTGTGTAGTGGTGCGTGAAATTCGGTGCGATTGCTTTGTCGAGTGGAGCCAGCCGGCTCACTGCCCCCGACCCTCGGCCGCCAAATGTTGACCACCCCATCACACACAGCTAATTAAAACGATACTTGGCTTGGAAAAATTCCACGGTCATACTTTGGAACCAATAGAAATAGTGTAGTCTATAGATGAATTAGTTTTTTTATTATAGATAGTATTTTTAAGAAGGAGGCAGATTGAAATTTCATCAAGTGTGGAAGATATTTTTAATAGTAAGGAACGGATAGGAATAATCTATTAGAAAACAAACGCTTCTGATATTGGGTCAAACACAGTGATGACAAAGACGAAATTATTTTCGTGCTTTTGTACTCAATGAAAATGAGATGTTAGCATTGAATAAAGTTGTGTTTTCCTCTTGTAAATAACATAGAAGAGATATACAATAAGGGTTACAGCGTCTCATTGTACTAGGATGACATAGATTTGAAGAGTAACAACGAAGCAATACCATTTAGTGCTGCGTTGTATCGGAACAATAATGACGAGGCGAGCCGCGGCGCTGTGGATGCAACATTCAGATATTACTTGTGAAATCACAATGAAACATAATATTGAAGGGAACAAAGCGGGCTGAGCTCGCGATTTCCAATCTTTCAGTGCCGCCATTGTTGCGTGTCACTCCAAGATATTTTAATTTGTCTCCGCAACTACAGTATATGTGTAAGCAGAGTGTTAATTTTTAATAAACTCAAAACGTCAACATAGCTTGCTTCAAAGGTAACAAAAATTAATACACATTAATTAACACATATCATTAATTCAATCAAGAATATAACGAAGTCATGCATCTGTATTATAAACATTGACTTTCTATCGATTAAATTATTTTCTTGGTCTGTCAGTTTTACTAAATAGGCATCTGTGCTGAGTCTCAGAAAGCTTTGTGGGTCGTTATCAACTATTTACCCATAAACCTAAACTACATCTATACCTTTGTAACTTAATTGATTTTTAATGGTACCTCAGAGCTCCTAGTATAATATCTCGAATCACTGTTGTTATGTTGAAAAGTATACTGGGTAATATTACGTAGGACTTAAAATACAGCTAGCGAAGAATTACATGTCTACGCATCGGCATGTACTATTCATGATCCTGTGAAAGTATGAAAAACCCGCACTCCTTGCCCTACTGCATGGCCTAAACTGTGCAACCCGTAGATGTTTGATGTAATCGCGGGTCACAGGTGTTTGTGTACGGGCGCCGGCGCTCATTGTGGCGCCGCGACGCCTCCCCGCGCCCTACATCCCGATAAAAGAATCTCTCGTTAACACGAACAAACCCGGCCTCTACAGATGGGACTCATTATACCCGTTTCGCCTTTTGTACATGCACTTTCAATTGTGAGTTTGACAGAAAGCGAAATTATGAACCAAACTATTCATAATGAGATCATTTAGCTGGGTTGGGTTAAGGCTTTGCGGAGATGGTACATTGTTTGGTTATTATTTTTAATTAATGGTTATTATAGCAAAAACATTGACACAGCAGGGAAAGATTTAAATGATTTATACAAAATTAAAAGTAGTATCATAGCTTTATGAGAAGAATAGTTCAGTAGAAATGAAAAACTCCATCTTGGAATTTTAATGACCGTATAGTTAGTTATGTACAGATTGATCATTTATAAGCATTATTTTTTTTGAGTTTCAGGTTATTATATGAACCAAAATCTGTGTAAAATTGCTCATGCAGTAAAACCATTTATTACTCGTACAAGAATTCAAGCATTGCGGTATCAAATATATTCTATTAATTCTAATAACAAACGGTGGCACAGGACACATGAATCTATTATTATTGTACTTTAATCACTAATATGACACCGGCTTTCATACAAAATTCGTGTCTGATACTCCCCCCCTACCCGTGCGTCCCGCACCCCTCGCCGCTCCCCTCCAAATCGTTGTCACTAATTAATGAGTCATTTCATTAGCGCCTAGTGCAAAATATTAATTAGTATAATTGTACAATATTTACAAATTGTATTAAAACGCAACACACACACGGAGCAAGCAATCAATGCGCTAATGCATTGAAATCATTAATTAGTAACTAATTTGTGGTAGGATATCATTCTCTTTTGGGGGAAATGTATTCATAACGGCAATCTATAGTATAATAGATTTTATTTAGGCATTTTTTTTAAATAGCCAGTTTCTTACATCGATGATTTAATACTCATAGCACATTCCTAAACGTCTGTATAATAAATTCTGATATTTCGTCTGATTTAATAACTTCGTGCATAAAGTTATTTCGAATCAAATCAATATTGATTGGTGTGATGAAATAGATACTACGACTATGTGAATTTCCTTCAAGACAGTATTATTGTACAGTTCAAGCGAAAATTGATACTTGCATTTACTATACGCCAAGATTTAGAGTTTGGGTGGAATGATCTTAATCTCTTGACCTGAAGCTCTATAAACCCGCAGCCACAAACACGACCTTCTCAGTTTACATGAGCGAATACCACAGAATAGCCGCAGCCGAATGCATCGCCCCTTCGAACCGGCTTTAAGCTAGCCGATACTAAATACTTGAGCGCCACGTAACACGTCTTCCGAGGTCGGCCAACTATCCAAGTACTTCCTGCAGTTATGGGTGCCTTCAACTTGCATCGAAAGCTTGAGTTTCCTACTTAGCCTCGTTCTAAGGAAACCTAAGCAATTACGTGGAGGCATCTTTATGTCTTGAAATTGTTGAAGCTGTATTAGGATACTCAGTTTTATGTTTGCATGTTTTGTGAAGTAGTTTTGGTACATGAATAAAAGTCAAACATGCAATAATTTTATCGGGTTTTCACAAATTTGCGATCCAATCTAATGAAGAGGGTTAGACTAAGGCGTTTATTTATAGTCATAGAATTATTAATTCAACTTTGGCCTATCTCCTATTATTTTTCTTTTAAGTCTAGGCATTAACGTGATAAAAATCCAAATCTGAACATAGATACAAATACATATTATATTTGTAACATAATCTCCAAGAATTCTAATATAAAAATTCTCTCAAACTTTTTCCAATATTCTAATTTAAATTGAGTGTGAGAGGCGCGAGAGAACTTTTGATTTTATATGCAAATTTTCGATCCCGTGCGAGCACACATCGCGACGTGTCGCCAACTCTGCACGTGCCAAAATGTATTTCTATGATTCTGTTCGGGTCTACGTCAATATTAGTGTTAGGAAAATGTCTTGATGCGTGAACCTTGCTTTTAGAGTTAGGCTTATAAGTTGGAAAGTCATCTTACTTACAATAATTTATGCTGTATGTACTCGTACTACACAATATACATATGCTGCATCTTTTATCTTCTTTCTATCTTTATATTATGCCATATAAGGCTTAATATCTAGTTCTCATATTTTGGACTATAGTAAAAACATTTAACCCCAAAAAGACTTCATTTGTATCGTTTAGAGAATTCATTTACAGACATTTATTTCAAAATAAAAGGTACCTTCAACAAGAACATTCAACAATCCTAAACATTTTTTCTCTAAAAATATCAACCCATATTCTATTCCCATATCACACACTCCTTTTCTCAATCAAAACCCTTGGAAGTAACAAAACGATTGTACCACGAAGAAACAAAAGGCTGTAACACATAATATTCGCCCGTCAGTATATAAAGGTGCGTCGCCGTCCGAAACATGTGACTGCGCGGTCCCACCGAGTAACAAGCGACGATCGCGCCGACCCTGCCGTAATGACGGGGGATTAGGGCTGTCGTAACAGGGAGAAATATAAAAGTGTTGAGTACACATATAAAAATCTATAGGTAGATTAGTAAAGTTATGCCTATATCCCAGAGATTGTTGCGCTTTTTAGCTGTGCAGAGTTCTCGCTGATTTGAGTTTTTCTCAACGAAAAGCCCAATAAATTAACCTCTACATCGCACGATTCGTTCTTAACTCTTAATTCTTAGTTCGTTCTTAGTCTTGACCATTCGCGACACCCTTATGCTTCGGTATTTGAAACATGATATTTTAAAAATTAACGGTGAAAAACACATTTTAAAATCAAGCTTTTATTATGCACAAAAAATTAAAAAAATAAACTAAGAAAACATTCATAAAATTCGTATTTTTTTAAACTTTACAAGTAACAATTTACAAAAGTGTTCGGTTTATCAGTAGAAGTATGATACATAAACATATATTATCTATAACTAGTATATTAATATTCTTAAGTGATCTAAAAGCTCGTCGCGGCCGAGGTCTTTGCATTAACGAAATTGCGCGACAAGCTTTTAAATCACTTAAGAATATTAATATACTAGTTATAGATAATATATGTTTATGTATCATACTTCTACTGATAAACCGAACACTTTTGTAAATTGTTACTTGTAAAGTTTAAAAAAATACGAATTTTATGAATGTTTTCTTAGTTTATTTTTTTAATTTTTTGTGCATAATAAAAGCTTGATTTTAAAATGTGTTTTTCACCGTTAATTTATTTTTAACTTTTTAGTTTGAAATATTTCTAAGTCTATCCATTTCGTAGTCATACCGAAATTCAACTCAATCGGTCCATGAAAACTAGTGTTCCTATGGGCACCTTCCAACTTCTCATGACACCAGATCAGCGATACCTTGTTATTATGTTGTCACTAAAAATACAAAGGCATACCAAATTTTAGCTTACTTGGTCCACAGGAATCGGAGTTCCTATGGGCTTCTTCCAACTCCTCATCAGATCAGCTTCATGATACCATATTTTTGTATTATTACCGAAGTTACGAAGACACACCAAATTTCAGTTCAATTGGACCACAAGAATCGGAGTTCCTATGGGCATCTTCCAACTCTTCGTCAGATCAGCTCTATGATACCTTGTTATTATATTGTCACCGAAATTACATAGGTATACCAAATTTCAGCTCAATCGGTCCAAAGGAATCGGAGTTCCTGTGGGCTTCTTCCAACTCCTCAATAGATCAGCTCCATAATATCATATTTTTGTATTGTTACCGAAGCTACGAAGACATACCAAATTTCAGCTCAATTGGACCACAGAAATCGAAGTTCCTATGGGCATCTTCCAACTCTTCGTCAGATCAGCACCATGATACCATATTTGTGTATTGTTGTCGCAGTTACAAAGACATACCAAATTTCAGCTCAATCGGTCCACAAGAACCGATGTTTCTATGGTCATCTTCCAACCTCATCATCAGACCAGCTCCATGGTACCATATTATTGTATTGTCATCCAAGTTACGTAGGTATACCAAGTTTCAGCACAATCGGTCTATTGGAAGTGGTTCAAATCTTCATTGCAAGATTTGTAAACATACAAACATACATACATACATACATACATACATACATACATACATACATACATACATACATACAAAAGTGAAGTTAAATAAAAGCTTGTAATAATTTGATTTATGCTTACGAGTCTTTATAGACTTCGGTACATTAAATATTATAAATAAATACAACCAACAGTCACACAACTAGTCCTGACCCCACATTAAGATACAAGGATTGTGTCGTGGGTATCAGAAACTATGAGAGGCTTTTCTGTCTCACAAACACCCAGACCCGAAACAAATATTTGTGGATCACACAAACATTTGTCTCGGTGCGGGGATCGAACCCGCGGCCTCACGTTTCGCAAGCTGGTGTCTAGCCACCTGCGCCACGGGGCTGTCTTATTATAAGTAAGTCTAAAATGCCTTTTCTAAACTTTACGTTTCAATACAATCCATGAAACTATCGGTAGTTACTATTTGTTAATTGAATTCAAAGCGCCATGGTCCAGAACTTAGAGAATATCAAAAAATAAACTATAACTTAACTTTCAAAGACGTGGCAGCCCTACAAGGGTCCCGGCCCGGCAGCGTACCTGCGCCCTAATTCGTCAAAGAGATAGCCAATACAATTTAACATGGCTGGCTTGTTATACCATTTATTATTTATTTACAAGGAAAAAACGGAGACGTTTGAAGTCGCTCCAACCGGCTTCTGCTTACCAATATGCAGTTTCACAAATGATGACGAGCATACATGAATCCTTCGTCTTATGTTTTATTCTACCGTGCCATAGAATATCGACATGTAATAATAGTCTTGTAGAGGATTATTTATTAGGTAGTAAGTAGTTAAGTACCTAGTTCTGTAGGTCACAGAAAACAATGATTGAAGAACTCATTTAATTTTTTAACCATTTAAAAGTTATGAAACCCATTTCACAATTTCTTTAATGTATTATGTCTTAGATCAGTAAGGATTTATAAAAAATACCAAGAAATAAATAAATAAAATAAAAACCGAGAAATAGATCAATAGATTTTTAGTCATTTTATTATTGAGATATATCTCATCAATCGAGTATTCAATTCATAACAACAGTGTATCTCATTCCACTATATCGTACCAAGTCAGTAACTCTGAAGTCAATTAAGCCCAAAAGATAACCTATAAACGACAGCTAGATAAAACGCTGCATCTGTCGTGAAACCAATAAAGGATTGTTTTAAAAAGGAACGTGCACAAAAGCCGCAATCAGACCACGTACACGGGCAGACAAACGACGAGCGGCCAAAAAGCCAACACTCAACTCTCACCCACTCGATCTGTGAACAATATGAATGCTCCAAAAGAGATTACGGATCCACTCTGACGTGTCAACAAACTTTGCCAATCTTTCTTTCATTATCACAACCCAACACAGTGGAATTTCAACTCTATCTTACTCTGATAGGGTTTAAAATCACGTGGTGGTGGTAAGGATAATATGTCTTCCATTTTTCGTGTGTTTACAATGTGGTAGTGATGTTGGTGGCAATAAGTGCAAACGCGTACAACCAACGGCCAATATTAATGTTTAACAGGTTTAAAGTAATGTTTAGGCAATAAATTACTTCGGAATAATGTATGCTCTCATTTTGGAAGCTTGTCAACTTCAGCAAACGGGGATAAGTCGTTTTATGATGGAATATGTTCGTAGCGGTTATTAAGTAGATTTTTTGCTTATATTGGGAAACAAAATAAATAAAAAATTATGAGTATAAAATTAACAGGCTTTTTATTAATATTTTGTATTGATTTCTTCATGAAAACTTATCCGTTACCACTGCACTAACCAGAGACTGTAATCATCTTTTTAAGAATAAAACTATAGCCTACCCTCACAACAAAATAAAATAACTTACCGATGAATACTGGCCAAAACACTAAAACGACTTACGCACCCACGAGCCGGCAAACAAACCGAGACACGATAAAACACAATTTCAAATGCGCAGTGTCACACCGTGGCACTAGTTTTAAAAAAGTGTTTAAAATGACGATTCAAAAGAACTTGTAAAAGTCTATTTGAATAAAGGAGATTTGACTTTGACTTTGATTTAGTCCGCACAGTACGCGCGCGGAGGGAAGATGGCAAGGCGGATAACTTATAGGTTATAAAAAGTATGTCAAATTCCCTTCAAATTAGTTTTATAATAATAACAGTTTTAAATTGATATTCCTACGATATAACGTTAAAGACACGTTAATTTCCAATTTTTTTTAAACTACATTAGTCGCCTTGATATGTTACGATACAGAATTCCAAGTAAGACCAATCCTAGTGATAACTTATAGGTTATCAACCTACACTAAGCCTTACTCGATCATCATCATTTCCATCATCACCATCATCATCATCATCATTCTTATCAGCCCACATTCGTCCCACTGCTTAACCTTTACTCCTTTTACTATAAAGTTACTCCATGCTTAGCAATAGAAATAAGGCTCTTTTATGATATTGCGACAACAGCCATCGCAAAGAAATAGCCATGGCAATATTAATACAGGGCAACATGGCCGCTAGCTATTAATAAAACATCGCTGTTATTGACAAATATATGTGAAAGCCCCGGCGAGGTAGAACACTATAAATAATTTATAATATAGCGTCATTGTCCGGCACTGTGATCGGGTAGCATTAGGGTAATTGCACCAATATTGGCGCACTATCGAGTGCGGTGCAAACAGCGCGCCGTCCGCCGACAAACTGCGCTTATACACCGCTGTGATGGAACGGGACTTTACAGACAACTTAAATATACAACCTTTTTTGGATTTATATTCTATTCTGAATTCGATAATGAGTAGGAAAAAAATTTCATGAATCTTAAATCAAGTCTCCTCAGTTGTATTTTAAACTCTAAGGTGGACTAAGGCCTGAAGTCTCTCAGTTGTGGAGGTGGCCGGAGCCCAGCAATAGGACGTCTTAGAGTGATAATGAGGCTGGCGATTAAATCTATAAAGAAACACAGGCGTGAATATATGTCTACATATGTATTTTCCAATGGTATTTAATTCTGTCACACACGGTTAATCTTTAAGTACTCCACTAGAGAAACTGGCAGTGATGGCCTCGAGGTGAGGGCGCGCGGTCGAGAATCTCGGCGGTCGCGGGTTCGAACCCCAGGCACACACCTCTGACTTTTCGAAGTTATGTGTGTATTCAAATTGAATTATCACTTGCTTTAACGGTGAAGGAAAACATCGTGATGAAACCTGCACACCTAAAAGTTCTTGGGAATTTCTTAGGTGTGTAGTCCGCCAACCCGCACTAGGCCAGCGTGGCGGACTATGGCCTAAACCCTCTCAATGGTAGAGGAGACCCGTGCTCAGCAGTGGGCGTATATGGGTTGATGATGACTAGAGAAACTAGTACCCATAAGTCATACACGAATTTCAATACCCGAAATCAATACAGACGAGGCGCGTGTCTCAGCGCGACTCAAAGCACTCTTTGTGAAACGTACCGACGTGTGCCGTGCTCATCATTTTCTTAAGGAGTTTCCGATGTGTCGGTACATTTGGCTCCATAGCTTTGAATTGTAACGTCTATAGGACAAGTCCTGTCACTTTTTCGAGATTTTATCGATCGATATGTTAGTGATGCTTGGAAGGTGTCTTTTCATCTTGACTAAGTTTGATTGCTTACAAGTCGGTATCGTAATCACATCGTATCGGACAAAGGATGAAGTTTTAAGCGGCTAATGTTTAAAGAAATAGCAAATTAACGTCTCTATAAAATTTGTCTATGGTCGGTGAATTGAGTGGACGTACTATCGGTTAAACTTTAAATTTAATTAGTTAAATTGTGTATATTTACTTATAAACTCGTGTTTTTGTGCATAATACGTGCTATATGCACTCACTGTTGCGTTGCTGAATGTAATCCAACTCTGCACCACTACCAGCCAGCGTTCAACATCACCATAACAACACCTCACTTGAAACAGTTATGTTACAGGAAGCCGAATGAAGATCACCATTTTAGACGAGCTGATTTCATTAATGGGAAAGTATCCCAAGACAGCAAGCTCATCATCATCGGTGGTGATAAGCCTCGCGTTAACTGAAACATTGCGCCTGAATTGAAAATCGCGTAAGCATTATTCGCGAACTGCGAACTGTTTTTACACGCCTTTTATTAGCTTCACTTGTATGTATGTTTGTAACCGACTTCTTCGGGCTCGATTTTGACCCACTTTAAACGACTAGATTTCGTTCAAACTTTGTAGATTTATCGAGGACCGATGACAATACACTAATTTGATAAAAAAACCGAACTAAAAAATAGAAAATAAATAATAGTTTAAAAAAACTAAAAAACACGCTTTTTATCGAAAACCGAACTAAAAAATAGAAAATAAGTTTTAATAAATTTAAATTAAGAATAGTATTAAAAATTTCAATAAATATAAATTAATAATAGTGTGAATAAAAAAAAATTTATTTAAAAAAAAGCGTGGGGAGCTTTTTAAGATATTATCAAAATGATAATCACTCTACTCATATCTGTCAACTAGCTTTTGCTCGCGACTCCGTCCGCGTAGACTACAGGGTTGAGTTCAGAAGGAAAATAAGGTGTAGTCTATTTTACTTCTCTGAGTCCTATTTATCTCCATACCAAAAATCATACAATTCGGTCAAATTGTTCAAACGTCAAACCGTAACGCGTCGATCGGCGCCTTGTGCATCATTATTGCGCGCTTGATCAATATTTTAAAACTGCAGTATCTTCTAAGATACTCAGTGAAATCAAATGATGTAAAGGGCAATTTTATTTAAAATTAAATACTTGTAATGAATAACGTATTTATTTGGATAAGGATTAATATCATATTAAAAAAAACACCTTCACAAATAAAACTTTATTTTAAAATAAATTTGGCTAGGATAAAAAACGTTATAGTGAGCCAACCTTAAAGAATAGACATATTTTTTTAGAACTTTTAAAGAGGAACATTTCTCTCACACATTATTTTAGCGAAACTTTAACCGATTCCGTCATTACAACGCACTAGTTGTAT
The DNA here is from genome assembly GCA_030295005.1 of Cephonodes hylas. NCBI lineage: Eukaryota > Metazoa > Arthropoda > Insecta > Lepidoptera > Sphingidae > Cephonodes > Cephonodes hylas. The sequence continues at coordinate 10,855,591 of AP025376.1, read as the reverse complement.
CTTTCGCTGACGTTAACAGTCCGCCTATATACAGTATTGTGTATGAAGTTTTTAAATAAATAAATAAATAACGTGATGTCGTAGGAATTCAATTTAAAACTGATATTGTAAAACAAAATTGGAGGAAATTTGATATGCGGCATCCTCGTGAAAATCCAATTTAAACTCTTTAAGCTAAATAAGAGTTTGATATTTTCCATTTCCTTTTACGGCCAATTGTGGCGACACAGCAGGCAAAGTCGTGAACAGAAGTTAGTACGTTATAAAGCGAAATGTGGCAGCTTTACCAACTATTTGAAATGTGGATAATAGTGCTACCTCAGGCGTCTTATACCGGAGTTATTGCTAACGAGGCGCCACAAAGAACACACCACTACTCAGCTATCTGCCGCAGCTATAACATGAACGCTGCAAAGATAAGTTGATTTTTATTGAACTATACCTGTTTTATGATACCTGCATTATTTCAGACTTAGGTTTTTACTGTAGACTTGAGAGATTCATAGAAGAGACTTAAAGAAAGAGAAAGCGGTGAGGTATTCCTTACTGATAATATAATAAAAAAAAATACTGTAAAAAATTACGTATGCCTGTCCATTACGCTATCTATGACGCTTTCAAGGTCAGACCGCTGGACCGATTTGAATAATTTTTTTGGTAGTGAGATATGTAGAGGTATGTAAAAGGGGACAGCGTACCTATTTTAAAAAAATGTGCCCGATCGTTGCCGGGTATTACTACTCTCTATAACAGGAAGTTACCTGATTCTAAAACACTTTAAAAACTACAAAATTATTTACGAAGAAATTTTTAGTTCTGTATAATACCCGTACTTGGTCACCATGGCTAAACACAAGTAATTAAATGAAACCCTTCGGCTACAATTTTGCAACAGAAATTTCAAGACACTGCAGAAATAGTTTCACCTCTTAGACTTAGCACTAAACTGTAAAGGAATTTCTTATTCGCCACGGCAAAGTGTCTCCTTTACTGACACACACAAGTTAAAGGTACGTGAAGTGCAGTTGAAGATAGAATTCTCAGTATAAGAACGATTACTATTATCACAAAATATCACAATTATGTAAACCTGGTTGTTATTTAATTTACCTAAATGCTTATTATAAGCGGAACACGACCAAATTTATATCGCTTAATAAACGAATATAAATATCCTACAATAAGTTAATTTGCTTTAGGTAACCTTATTCTTGAAAACATCGTGATGAAACCTGCACACCTAAGAGTTCTTAGGAATTTCTTAGGTGTGTAGTCCGCCAACCCGCACTAGTCCAGCGTGGCGGACTATGGCCTAAACCCTCTCAATGGTAGAGGAGACCCGTGCTCAGCAGTGGGCGTATATGGATTGATGATGAAGAAGAAGAACCTTATTCTCTGTAGTATCAAATTCAATACTCAATACTGCACAGAAATTACTTAACAAATATTCCCCAAAGTTTCAGCTCAATTACATTCCAAACTTCTTCAGCAGTTGCTTCGAAATGTACATCGATTGAAACTCGATAAAGTTTCAAACTTCCATCAATAACATTAAAAATTCCCACACGAGGCACATCGGTGGAATAAAAGCATAACCGCCGCAGAGCCGCATTGATTGATGACCAGTAAAGAGGTGGTTGGGAGTCGGAAAAATTACACTATTTCCTCTGTCTACCCCGAGACATGTGCCGTGATTGATGGCACCGCTCGGCTCGCTGAGCAACCATGTTCCTAAATCGATTAAAATTTTAATCCCGTTTTTGCAAGCCTCGACGTCTGGTCCGCTGCAATCGTTGCTAACTAGATGAAAACATTGAGTGCAATTTAGTTAACGTCTTCGTGTAACTAAATAGATGTCGTTACGTCTATGAGAGGAAGGTAAGTAATCGCATTCTCATTGTATTCTTAAAGAGATGTAACATTTTGCCACAAACGAAGTACTTAATAGTGAGATATTGACGAAAGAATATCTGTAATTTTACCGACGAAGAAACGTCAGTAGACTAACACATGTTACAAAGATTTACCAACAAATAAATATCTTGTATTCAAAGTCTATCAACCTTCAAGCTCAATCTGTGTTAATAGTAGAGACGGACATTTTCCAACACTGTGATATACCCCCATCGCCAAAACTACACAACTCAATAAACATTCAAACAAACATCACAGCCATCGAAGCCTGAAACAGTCGCCCTCAGCACTCGGTTGCCAAGTTGGGCTCATTAAAATTTGCCAAGTCGCAGCCTACTTACCTTGTTCCACCGCTCCATACAAACATTATTAATTTTAACTTCCCCATGTATGTTACTTATTTGTTTGTCATAAAGCTGCGCACGGAGCTTTAAAAGCTCCAGCTGGGTAATTAACTGGCGTATTTACCAGTTCAAATGAGATGTAATTACAAAAACAATTGTGTGTACGCTGTTTACTTTTTTGTTGTGAAAGATTTCTTTTTAATAATGTAGGAATTTAAGAGTGCTTTATACTGGAAATCTTTATTTATTTCATTTCTTTTAGTCCATCAACGTCTTCCAACGATACGCACATCCAACATATAAACATATTATACAACTCTAGGCCATAGTCCACCACGCTGGCCTAGTGCAGGTTGGCGGACTACACACCTAAGAAACCTGGCCTAAAACCCTCTCAATGGTAGAGGAGACCCGTGCTCAGCAGTGGGCGTATATGGGTTGACGAAGATACAACACTACCATTTTGATACATATAAATATTACACAACTCTTACAAATAGATGTACATTCACTTCAAATCCGAATATAACTTTAAACTATTAAGGTAAATATAACTACAGTACAGATACACGAGAAAACTAAATCTTGAACTTATACATACATGACCCTTGATAGTCCTTACTAATTAATTACTTCCTTCTATTTATGAAAGTCAAGTTAAATAATTCCTTCAAAATCTTCCATAATGTGTCAGAACCAAATATTAACCTATTGCCTCGGCATGTGTCATATTTGCCTCCCTCCCCCCCTCACCCCTCATGAGCCCCAATGTGATAAAATTAAAAACATCACGTATTTAAGCACTCGTCCATAATGAACACATCTCATTCGACGTTAACAAAATTGCACAACATCCTAACATCGTACAAAACAGTATGTATTAACTGAATTAGCGAGTTAATGAACAAAACACGCGACGCGGCCGACACGCGCGCGACACGAGCCCGACACGGGAACGACACGAGCGCTACACGACACCGACACGGGACCGGCACGTCGCTGCTTTATTAGCGATACCGTCTATGGAAATTAGATAAATATTTGAGCCTCTCGGAGGGTGAAGTGATAACGCGGGGTGAAAGTGATACCTTCCACTCATTATTTAACGTGTTTCATAATGCTGATGGTGGAGCAATGATGTTTGAATATGCAGTATCCGTTATTTAGGGAAAATGGGGAAGAAGCATAAAGTGCTTCACTGCTTATGTTATTATGTCTTCGGTGCAATATGTTATAGACTAAACTGCAGAACATTCGATTGCCGCAGCAAAATGAGTGTTTTATTCATATTAAGGGACTGATGTAAGAATTAACTCTTACTTTTTTTAACGTCAGTTCTGGGCCTAAAAACCTACATAGATGTGTTGTCAGAGCTATGGGTAAACTTTATGCCATTTTGTACAACCTGTACTTAGAACCTACGGCACTACATCGATGACCTTACTACGCTACTTAAACTTAATGTACTTACATAATGTGTACATACTATGTGGCAAATAAAAATATAATAAAAGGTATTGTCTTATTTCTCGAAACGCCCACAATCAACGTGGACAACTCATAATTAATAAAACAAACCTAAAAATAAACATTGCACTGAAAATATTCACCCCTTCATGAATCGAACCTGGTGTATCACGCTCCTGAATCGACGCACCGGTGTTGTTTGTTGACATATTATAATCTATGTCCACAGCGGAATGACCGCGGAATACTAAAGAAGAACCACATGATTACGAAACTGACGCACGAATAAGCTTGATTGTGGTGGTACCCCTGACTCACTGGAAACCGAGACGAAGATATTGTGAGGGTGTTTTGAGGAGTATTTATACAGTATTCAGACCGTGGTCGAAAAGGGTATTGTGGGTGTTCATGGGCGGTGTTGACCACTTAACATCAGGTGGCTCACTAGCTCGTTTGCCTCCTTTCACATAAAAAAAAATAAAAAAAAAAAAAACTAAGGCAGGTAAATAGCTACGATGATTACATACACATGATGTTGTTTCTATCTTCATGGTGTACAATAAAGTATAATAAATAAATAAATACACAGTAACTTTAAGAAAATCCCGACAAGAAATAAAATTATTTACGTTTTTACGTAAAATTATTTTCCACACAACTGTGGGTATTAAGAACGGGATTTTCTTTATCGCCAGGGTTATTTTAATATTCTAAAATATTACCTGCCTCAGTTTCCGATCACGTTCTGAATACACCTTGAATAAGTTTCTCTACTGAAACAACAATTAATATACACCATTGTCGGATCAGCATTTGTATATTATTACAAAAAAACTCTTCATTAATTACAGTAACTTTTCTCACGTTACTGCATTTTTTTCTGTACCTCATATAAATCTGTATACAAGCGTTAGTGTGAATATACTACTATATACATATACTACAGACGCAAACAACATATCGAACTCAAAAGAATTCAAAGATAGAACACGCTAAATCGAATACTAAACACACTTCTGTAAGCGATAGTTTGAAATTTGGGACGCGAGGTTTCTCGAAGCAATCCTATTGGCGTGTTCGGCACAGACTCCCAGTCGCTTTGACTGCAGCGTCGCAGCTGCGATAACAACCGACGACTTTGCATCCGTAAATAGAGCTGCTTGAAAGCACATTACGTTGGACTCGATACACGCCGCGGAGAATTTGAATTACTGAGACACTATTTTGCTACGTTAACTCTGTGTATTTCACCTATTGGGTGCAATTTCAGTGGGAATTTAAATATGTCTATGTTTGTCAAAAATATTTGATTTCCGTTTCGGTATTTGTGCAGTCTTGATCTGCTAGTATGGATACGTTATATTTATTAACAAAAACTGTAAGAAGAAAACAGGAAAACTAAATGAAAGGCTTTTGATTTTTGAGACTATTTATTAGTTACTACCACCATCAATGGTTCCACTTACTAGAATTGTTTGAACGTGTGATTATTAACCCCAGAATTTAATAAAACTATATAAGTAAATGCTTAAATTAAAGCCAACCTCCTTGGCACAACCTGTTCCACAGATCACTCAACCCGTACATGTCTCGAAAACCCTTTGAAACACATGTAAGGATGAATGAGGAATTCGACACTCGGACCGCTGAAGACATAACTGCGGAACCCATGCAAATCACAACATAATAGGCTTGGACTGAATCGGTAAGCGGCTGAGGGTAACTTGTGACTTGTAATCCCGGTCGAGTCCCCGGCTCCCGCGGCCCGGGACATAATCTCACAAATTACACTCACATGAACACGCGTTATTGAATTAAAACTTAACTAGTTAATGGGCTCAATGAATAGTCTTTTGTTCCTTGTCTGCAATTGCTAATTTATGTCCTCTGTGTTGAGGTTCTATTGAAATACTCGTATAATACTCGGGGCTGAAAGTTATAAAAATTCTGGTACGATATTATTATTACCCAAAATTAAAGTTTTCAAAACATATGTACATGTACTAGTATTAGGGCTTAAACCTGGGGCCTTTCTTCCCCTATTTCAAAGGTATTTACTACCTACTTAATTCCTCATTGATACTGTAATACAAATCACACTGATTTATGAGTTATTGATTAAAAAGCTTTTCGGATAAATTTAAATATCTAGCCTTTATACAACACCATGAAAGCTTCTGAGCTATAAGAGTTTTGTTTGATATGACGCCAAACTTCTCTGATTATTATTCTCGCAAACTATAAATCGACCAGATAGAATCCTCATATTCAATCGCTGCTTATACCAATAAATCGATTTAACATGAAAACTTGGCATTGTCCGCCCAACCCGAATACGTTAACAAACTAAGCTCTGTACTATTACTCGAACTTGTTCAAGATTAAAGCAAAAATGTTGGCAGAGAGCCCGATTATACACCTGTTTGGTGAACAACCACTTGACAGAGATATTTCCTTAGCGTACGAGCCCGTTCCTACGAGTGTGGAGCTTGTGATGTCACGAACACCAACTTAACTACACACACATAGGTTCCTTAACATGTGGGTGGTAGAGTCGAGAATAGAGCAGCTGGGGTGTATGGCAACAAAGTCACACACGTCCCAGCAAGGACACTTCGTTAGGTGGAGTGCCCTTCGCGCAAAGCGTAAGGAAAATGACGCGAAAACCGTTGAATTTGCATTTTGGGCCTCGGCTTATTCGCTGGGAGCCTATATACGTGTTTGTTAAGATTCATATTTTCCCTGAGAAAATGTTATTTATTACAATTAAATCCGAACTTGTATTTAAAATGTTAAAGTAAGTAAATGTTTGTTAAGCTTACACACCTGAATGTTTAAAGAAGTATTCAATATGCTACGTTTTTAAAATTATGTTCGTGCAAACTTTTGGTTCATTTGTAAAAGTGTGTTGTAGTGAACCTTCTTTATTCAGTTTTAGTTTGTTGTGAATCTTCATACTGGTATAGACTAGAAATGAGCATCTAAACTTAATCAATTGGTCGTCAAAAAAAGGTCGCTTTCCGTTGAATTTCTCTGATGTAATGAAACCTACGTTGAAAGTAGTAGAAAATATTCTATCGGTGAAGTTATAGTCCCGGCAACACAAACGTACAGCAATTTGTACATGTACCCGCAAGTCGCGACAACGGTAAGTGAGTGCAAACACCAACCGGGAATTTACATAAAACTCTGACGTACAAAAATCATCTCACCATACCCTTAAAATCCAAAGCAAATATTTCTCGAAACACGGCCAACTTTGGGAGCTGTTCGAAAAGTTCAAATTATTCGAAAATGAACTTTGTAGCTTCGCAATAAGGTTTACGCGGTGTCTTATCAGGGGGGTATTGAGTGTGTAAGGGTGTTGACAAAAACGTTGACGGCCTGAGGGTCGTCACAGATCATCGAGATGTTTGCCTGGGTAAACGGGCGCGGCGGATTTGTTACGGCCGCTGATACCGGGACAAAGGCCCGTATTACCCGGACTCGCAGCGAAATAATGTTTGTTCTTAGATTCTTTATATCGCTCTATTTGCTTCTGTTTAATAAAGTATTTTTGCAGTAACAGCAAGGATTTCGTGCTACTAAGAAGTCACTCTGGAAGTCTTTGTAAGAGTCATACATCTAGAGGTGTGCGACTTGGGACCATGACGATAATGATAAACGATTTGCAATAAATTTTAAATTTCCACGAGTGATAACCAAATTTTTAAGTATTAAAAAACTCAATAAAAGGTAAATAGACGCTCATCATCATTCTCCTGCCCTGCTCCCAATTCTTGTTTGGGGTCGGCGCAGCATGTTTTGTCCTTCCACAGGAAGGAAGGACAAAACATGCTGCATAAGAGTTTTGGCAGATGTTTTACGGCCGGCCGCCTGCCTGACGCCAACCCTCCTCGGGACAAAAGGTAAATAGACGCTCCTTTATCTTCATAATCCTTATAACCAATTAAACCGCCAAAAATGAACAACGTCCAAAATGGCGCGATAAAAATTAAATAAATAAATAAATACACCCAACAGTCATATACCTACATAGTCCTGACCCCAGACTAAGATACGAGTCTTGTGTCGTGGGTATCAGAAACTACGAGACACTTTTCGGTCTCACAAACACCCAGACCCGAAACAAATATTTGTAGATCACACAAACATTTGTCTCGGTGCGGGGATCGAACCCGCGGCCGCTCGTTTCGCAAGCTGGTGTCTAGCCAACTGCGCCACGCAGCTGTCAAATTTATCAACAACTGTTTATTGTAAATAAGGCGCGCTGTTCTACCATGCCCGCGAATCATTTTTAAAATTCCCTTAACATTATTAAAGCGAGCCTACATTCGATGGAGCCGCTTCGTTTGTTTAGGATGTTTGTACAGCACAGCATAGCTCCCTGTTTTGTCTTTCTACTGTATTTGTTCGATCCACTTCAGCAAGTCAGCCTAAGGGTACCATACACGGTAAGATTTTCTGTACGATCCGTCGCGTCAATCCGATCGAAACGACGAATCGATGGTGTAAGATCGTTAACGATTTTTGGGCGACATTTTTGATCGTCTCGATTTTCATCAGACGAATCGTACCGTATATGGGGGCCTTTACATGGCACTGGACTCTGGTGACGTATTCTTGCCAATTCTATTGTGTAGTGTATATGCCGTGTCGCATGAGAGTCGGGGTTAGGAATGCGCTGTTCTAAAGTGAGATGTTGGAGTGAATTGTTTCACAATTCGAGTGCTATGTTTGAGAGTAGTTTTCGAAGCTGTACTATGAACTGTTCTGTTCTGATATATTCTAAGTAAATTGAAAATATAGTTAAAAAGATATATCGGTGTATAAATATTGGCGTTTGGTTGCTTAAAACACATATTGCTTATCGTTCTTTGTATAAATAAAAAAAAAATAGTCAAAACCGTCTCAAAGGTACGGACATCTAAATGATTGTAGCTACGTCGCCGTCCTTTGAGGAAGATGGGGGAAGGATAAAAGAAGGAAGCGGGCATAAAAATTACTTGGCCCGAGGCTATCTCTCCTTTCACGTCGGCTTTCTGTGAGACCGTGATACCGCGCGGTTAGTCTGGCCTTTTCATAGCGTAGTTGGAAGGACGCGTGTCACTGTGAACTAAAAGTCAGACGTTAAACAAGCTGTATTATGATTATAGACGCCATGTAGCTATATTTCTTCAAAAAGACATGGTCTAGAACAAAAAATCACTGATCCTGCGTTGCTTATTGGAGAAACTGAGATTTATTTTGCATCGCTTATATTAAAATCAAGTTTTGATAACAATTCTTTCTTAAAGATTGTACAAACTTCCATTCTTATTTTGTTAAACAAAATCTAAGAAAATATAAAAACATAAACTTACAAACCTAAATTATCGGAATTTTTAACAGAACTTTAAAAATTTCCATCAAACTTTAACAACAATTTTCTCTACTCATAATATTTTTATATACCACAAAAATAGTGATAAATATTCACATTACGACGATTATATTAAAAATTCTAAATAAATTGTTGACGTAAACGTCGATGGGGTGGCCTTTACGATGATAAATAGCGTGTTATTGAGGCATTACCCCAAGTCATCTATATTTATTTGTAGTCAATTTATTGTGGGTGGAGTCGCGACACGTGATCGCAGGCACATTATCGGTGGGAAACGTTCAATCACTTTGCTATACATTTTATGTGCGCTAGTAACCGTTCGCTTCCGATTTGCATGGCTCCATTATCGCAGTAGATATTAACAGTCATCTAGTCTTGGTATATGATGGTTATGTGATTAAAGTTATTAGATGTAGGTTAAAAATTAGAAAGGAATTCGCAACTTTAGTATCGACTAAATATAGTGCCAAATTATTGAGACTAATGAATTAAGCGATTGTACCTAATTTATCATAAAATGAAACAAAAGTGTTAGTCTCCCTCCACGTTTCGGGTTGTTTAAAATCCCATGTAATTTGGGTCGAATTAAATGTCATTTTTATAAACATAGCCGTGCGGTTTTAAAGATTGTGTCTTTGAATGTAGCTGCTACTGGCATATATCTTTTATCAGTGATAGTACTTGTGATACGTTCATACGTAAATACTCGCAATAATGTAAAAACAAAAATATTCGTCGGCCTTGAATTATATCAATTAATAAACTTCAATCAATTAAAATCCACTACCCCAAATCGAATCAGAATCAAAAGCAATTAATTTGATACAGTGTAGCCACAGGACGTTACCAAAGGGACGACAGCAGTAGAGACACGCTGCACTCCCAACTGTGAGCCGAAAGTTTTCAAATTGAATTCATTTGGTGCACAAACCGCCAGTAACTCAGTGTCCGACATAGCGCAGTTAATTCGGAATTCCCAACGTACCTGTAGTTGATGTCAAATTCGGAGTTTATGTCGATAGTTGGAGGTTTAAAGCCGATATGCTGACGATGGGGCGCCGGCATTTTAGTTTCAAATCAATTTGTCAGCGTGGTGTTGCGGGACGGGGAAGGGGGCAAGGGGGGGGGGGGGTCGATGGAGGGGGAGGCTCGGTGTGGACGTGCTGTGGCGAGCGCCGACCGCTGCTGCGATGCCGCCGCGATTGGATCCGACCTAGCAAAATTGATTGTGATCCCGCTCGTTTTTTTGGGGAACATAAGTCAGCGGATTGATTCGCTACGTTGAGGGTTTGGGATGATTAAAATACGGTTGTTATTACTAGCATTGTTAGTTGTGTGTCACATATAGGTAATAGTTGCCCGTTGCTTTATTTGTGGCGATTTTATGTCTGGTATAAAAAAGAATAGTCAAAACCTTATTATTTCCTTCAATATCAAATCTTCATTTTTCTTAAAATTACTAAAACACTGGCAATTTTAAAATTTGGTTAAATTGCTTTCTTATACAATAAACAAAACAACTACGACATTATACGCAATAACTGCTAGAGAATTAAGTTAAAATACATTACTGAAGTATTGACTTACTGCCTTATAAAGATGACATCACACGTCCGTCTTTTAAAATAGCCTGTATCCAGTTGTGAAAATCACACATACGAGTACATGAAAAATGAAATGATGATCTCCTCAAACATTTACAGCCTAAATCCCATTACAATAAACATAGACACATAAAGACGACACTTTATGCAAGTGTGTGCGTCTCGTCTCGCAGCGGATTTGAGATGCACTCAAAGGGAGAGCCGCTCAGCGTCGCCGCCTGAATATCCTCCACCAAATCGCCGCAACAACCACCGGCACAACCTGACACGCGGCATAGAGGATTGAGGAATAGATTTGGTTGGAGATACAAGCCAAGAAACAACAGACAATCATTATTAATCAATATTATATCGACAGCCCCGTGGCGCAGTTGGCTAGACACCAGCTTGCGAAACGAGAGGCCGCGGGGTCTTGTTACCTAGTGTGGGGTCAGAGCTATGTATGTGACTGTTGGGTGTATTTATTTATTTATTTATTACATAAATATAACTAAGTATAGTGAAAGTAGTTTTACGCTATCCATGTATCAACGCCCCATCGATACTGCGAGTTTGATATGCTCGTATAGAGTTCTGTATTTAAATTATCACGTTGGGTAACATGCTATTGGTATTTCGAGTCTCAACGGTATAAAACAGCTTTATGTTTAGAAATCACCAGCATGCGCAGCCTTCATAAAAATTTTAAGCGATGTAAAACTAAGAGATACAATTTATTGCAACACTTAACACACTATAAAATTTTATTTATTTTAATAAAAAGATATCTTAAAATAAAACGCCACATACTAGTTCTACACGATAATAAAAGCAGATCTCGGCTGGTAAAAGGAACAGTCGGCCTTCCTGCGACTTTAGTGTCGCGAACATGTCTCTTTGTGCCCTCACCGCTCTACCGCAGCTCTACCACGCGGCTCTACCTCGGCTGCAATGGGTTAACGGTTCACTTGATTTGTCAATGTCGACGATAACGACACTTTTAAAGGCACCGCTCAGCCACCACACTACCGCTCTACCGACTCTACAGGCTTTACCTCCCCCCTTGTCTACCGGGGTACTGGGATTAGTGTTTTTATAACCCCCTTGATCGATCAACTGCCTTACAGTTTTCTGTATTTAGTCGGTGTGTTATGAATTGAGTGAGAGGCTTTGAGGATTAGTTGCCATGGCGCTAAGAGCGTACTCGATGTAGTAATAATACAGAGGTACAAATACAGTATCACAATAATACAGTATCGCTTTTGGAATATTCATCCGGATATCAAATTATCTTACATCATTTTGCGCAGTACTGAGAGGAAATTGAAATCGTCTTAAGTCTTTTTGATCCACATTAGACTTTTCAACATTATTTCACATATAAAATAATATGTTTGTAATCTGAAGGTATCTTTTTTGTACTGACTAGTTTTAATTTCAGTAGGAATGTCATGCGTTTCCATAACTAAAATTTCAGATTATAAACAAAACTTCTAGTTTAATATTCAGTGTAATTCATCGATAAGTTGATAACTAACTTTTTGCTTAGCTTACTTCGTCGTAGCACTATTTGTCTCAGTACAAGATATAAGAGTAAAATATTTAAAAATAACATGACATTATTTCACTATAAATCTTTTCATGAGACTCAAAACGCGGCAATCAAATTCCATACCAACGTGGAATACTCAAACAAATGAACACTACCCAAGCGATTACCCCTAACTGGCCCGAAGTCATAACTTGAATCACGTGTACACAAGCTTGAATCCTAGCGTGCAAGCTAGAGAATAGATTTCTCGTTTAACGAGTGATTACGTTGAAAATCTAATAGGCAAGCCGTTTAAAGGCAGCAATTATGTGCGGCGTTTAATCGGCTCCTTCTGGCGTAGTCCGACCAGGCCGGATATTACACCCGCGCTCGGGGACACGTCGCACTCCGCAATATATCGCGCGGTTAATTGTTTCGTGACCTACTTGATCTTTAATCACACGGACTTGGTGGTTGTGTACTTTGAGTTATTTTATTGGTAATTTAGAAATGTGTGTGTAACCAATGCTTTTGAAATAGATATATTTGTTCCTAAATACATTTATTATTTTGAGATATTTTGTCTCTGGTGTTGAGTTGCAGTCCTAAACATTTTCAATCAACAGAAGGAGTATGAATTTACGAACTATTACTATATTGTACTACGACGGTTCTACAGTGCTACGAAATTGCTACGGTGCTACAAATCTACAGATGGTCAAATGTTCTACGATATTACGAGCAAATTAACTGTCTCACATTTCTTGTTTAAAAATTAGTATTAGATACAGTAGCTTGTCGTAGCTACTGTGAGCTGGCCCGAGGCACTGAAGAGCTGAGCTAAAAGCCGCTTTGTGTATACGTGTATACAACACCTCCCCGTGGACTTGTTTGCTTTGCAGCTTTGGACCAAATTAACTGTGAGCCTCGCGAACACACGCTCGACAAAAATCATGTCAGCCCCCACAAAATCAACCACTTGAGTACGCGCTCATTTTAATAAAGACGTTATTAAATTTTTCCAGTGTTGGCTAACCGGGATTTTGTTATCAGTGGATTTAATTTTACTGGAGATTATGATGTCTAACATGTACAGGTTTAATTGTTATTCTGTTGAATATGTTGACTATGAATATGGGAACTCTAAGGGGTTTCTTTACAGATTTGCAGAATTTTTTGTTTTTTTTTCTTAGCTGATCAAAAAATGTACGCACATACTCACATCTTGTTGTCACTAAAAGGAGAGGTAAAAGTATTTCTGTATTCTCACATTTAGCTAACTGAGGAAAAACGTAATAGGAAAATCTTTCCCTGAATTTTCCACAATCAAACCTGAACCTCCTGGTATTTAAAATCCAAAATACTACCGAATGAAAGAGTAAAACCATACATTTTCCTTTTGGAAGCAATAACTCTGATATAAACAGCTTGATGACATAACACTAATATAGAAACATGGTGTGTGTGTGCGCGTTCCCGTGTGACCTAATGGTCTTTGTTTTACGACAAAACCATTTGGGATTTAAGGAAGCTGCGCTGTTCACATTTAATGGAACCTCTAGCCGTGGCACACACACACACACACACACATACACACCGTACCGTATAGAACTGAACAATTTCATGAATGTACACTGCATTGTTAATTCCGTGCGATTACTTATAGACACACTTTACCAAGTTTTCTAAATATCCCCAACTTTACTTGACTTGTCACTTCAACTACCATTTTATACCTTGCAACTGATGACTTACTGATGACTGTCACTAATGCCGCAGGACTAATAATGAAATAATATCGATAGTTATATTTAAATACAAACACAAATGTAAAAAAAAAAATTAAAAGCTCCATAAAATGGATCATAAAATATTAAATTTCCCGTTTCTCAGTGAGAAATAGGAATGAAGTACAATAGACATACTCGAGGAGATATCAAGCCGCGACGCTCAAACTTAAATGAGAAAATTCCAACGATTCACGTGTTTCATATCTCACAATGAAAGCACTTACATTCTCCATTGAGAACTCACTTCAAATATTATATTTGTTTGTCTTATAATAAACTACGAGCCAGGGTGTCAGTCTAGAAGAAACATGTATTAATAAGATTCGTTTTATAGTTAAATCTTTGGACCCAATCAATATCATATTAAAAATTCAGCAAAATTCATTTATAGTTTTGATAAGACCGAAAGATGATTACGAAAGAAAAATCGCGGACACGTATCGCGTGTCGAGCATGATGGTATAGAATTTTTTCATTACTAAAATGTTGGTATCAAAATTGTTGTGACTCAAAAAAATAACGATATTGAGACATCTATGTACTAATCTTATATTAATCTAATTTATCTAATCATCTATCTAATATTAATCTAATTTATCTAATCATCTATCTAATATTAATCTAATTTATTAAAAACACTAAAAAATGTTCACGTTAAGCTTACTCCTTTACGTACATACTTTGTTCTTCAGGCCATCTTAAAAAAATAAAGTTTCCAAATTTAAACTCTATGTAGGTTATTTTATATTCAACAACGAAAACAAACATAGCCTACTCTGTCGGCGTGGTTATTGCGAGTTAGAGAAACACACCTCGCACTCGGGACGCAGGTCGAAATTGGACGAGTCAATACTGCCTTGGAGCATTCACAAACATTGCCTAATTGACAAGCAATGGACGGAGGTGATGCTTGAACAGGCATATTTAAATGAGACACCGTTAATTATTGTCATGGTTATGAACACTCGGAGGTATCATGGTTATGAATGAAAATTCGGAAGAGATGAGAAGCTGCACCGATTTTGTAGGTTAGGGAATTTTTATTCTAAATAATGGAGCAAAATTTTTGGTTTACTTTAAATAATAAAAATCCTTGTAAACCAAAAAACTCAGTACTTGAAAATCTATTAAGATCTAGTTAAGTGTAGTTACCCGAACATAAGTTTTTATTAAAATTCTTAAATTAAAATTTCGTATTATATAACCTCCATTAAATTTGGTGAATTTCCAAAAAATACTTTTTGCATCTAACCCATACTATTATATAAATGCATACTGGTGACAGATGGCAACGCATATCCTTCGAAAGGTTGCATAAATCTCTTACTATAAGTTGAGCCAGCAATCCCATATCGATTCGCCCAGTCGCCCAGTTATTGCAGCCAAGGAGTGAACCCTTCAGTGCAGTGTGACCTAGATCGATCTGAGAGTGCCACAACTGCCAAGGGACCACTACACGCTTCGTACCTCGGTCTCATACAAATACATAGGAATCTGCTCCCTTGTAATTATAATTAGTTGATATTTTTTAATTTAAGTAGGAGTTAAGTGTGCAAATTAGGTAGAATAAACGAATAAGCTAGTGGTTTATTGGTTCAAAATAAGTTTTCAAAAAGGAATTTTCCTGTAGAAATAAATACAAAAGATAGGACGTATGGATATGTCAATCATACCAAATAGTTTAAAGTTTATAAAAAAGTTTTGCAGTAACACTACATTACAAATATTACGTCAAAATAGTAGTAAAATAAATCTCAAGTTCCATCACAATGTGTCTATCTAGGATCCTCATTACACGCTTTTTATTAGCTTCACTTGTATGTATGTATGTTTGTATGTTTCTAACCGACTTCTTCAGGCGCGATTTTGACCCACTTTAAACGACTAGATTTCGTTCAAACTTTGTAGATTTATCGAGGACTGATGACACTACACTAATTTGATAAAAAAAAAAAAACGAACTAAAAAATAGAAAATAAATAATAGTTTAAAAAAACTAAAAAAACACGCTTTTTATCGAAAAACGAACTAAAAATAGAAAATAAGTTTTAATAAATTTAAATTAAGAATAGTATTAAAAATTTCAATAAATATAAATTAATAATAGTGTGAATAAAAAAAAATATTTTATTTAAAAAAAAGCGTGGGGTGCTTTTTAAGATATTATCAAAATGATAATCACTCTACTCATATCTGTCAATAAAATATTTATAACTATTGACACCATGCCCCCCATGTTATTTTTTAAATAAAATTGTTTTTTTTTTATTCACACTACCTATTATTAATTTATATTTATTGAAATTTTTAATACTATTCTTAATTTAAATTTATTAAAACTTATTTTCTATTTTTTAGTTCGGTTTTCGATAAAAAGCGTGGTTTTTACTTTTTTTAAACTATATATTATTTATTTATTAGACCCTAAACACCAAAAATAACATACAAACTAAATAAAGAAACTATAGTGAATGAAAATCTTTTCAACTTTTCTCATAAAAATCTAATAGATTTTGAATTCGCTAGAAAAAGGTAAAAACATTTCTTTATTCCAGGAACCAGTGGCCACTGCTGCAGCCGCGATTGCTCGGGGAATTATTTATGTCCGCACCACTTATTATTCCCTCTCCTAATAAAAATGACCAACGAGGAAATGTAAAAAGCATATTTTTACTAGAGTTCATGATTGTCTTAAACTCAACGCAATGAATTAATGAACTTGTTGAGTAAACTACTGTTTTACTATAAACTAATTAACAGATTTGTTATCATGTTTCGTTGACCACCGAAGGCTATTAAGTTACAATGTTAGTTATGGAACAAGCGGAAACATCAATTTCTATATACTATCTACCAAAAAAAATCCATACTGTTATAATAAAGTTAAACAGAAAATATAACAAAAACCGACAATAACTTCCATAGTCGACTTAACAGGCACTTTTCCCAGCTGACTTGACATCGATGCTCAATAGAAAAAAATCTATCCAGCATGAATATTCTCGTTTACTTGCACTCGTAGTAGGACGAGTAGGACTGTGCGGTGAATGCGTCTCGTCGAAGCCCCGGCCCCACTCGACTCCTGGCGCGAGGCAGCCCTTTCACGGCGCCCGTTTGACCTCATTCCCATCTACAACATCTACTTACAAACAGTTTATGCTGGAAAAACCTGCCTTGTTTACTCTCAACGGACTGTTTTGGTGTTGTTTCACAGTTTACGCTAGTTTTGTTTGCGAGTTTTAGAAAGAAATTAGTTTTTAGATACTTGAGTCTGGTAAGTTGACGTCAAACGCAAACTCTTGCGTTTGATACATAAGATTTATGAAATTTTGGTGTTGCTGCTGTAAATATAATTGTATATTTAATTATTGTAGTCATGGAGATAGCAACCTGTATATCAGTAAGCGTTAAAACGACGTATTATTTATCATCATCATTATCATCAGCTCAGCATCAGCAAGGAGTTTATTGTTTTTTTTTGAAAATAATAGTTCTTTAAAACGTATTATCACTAAGGTATTTTTTTACTATTTATAGAAAACAAGATTTGAGTGTTATTTTAAAGGTTTGGCTTTAATCCCAATGTTGAATGTTTGAAAGAGATATTAGGTATGTAAATTTGCTAACCTGGCTGGAAAGTTGCGGACAACAGATAGTTAGTGAATATAAATAGGAGTAATTTTGGGAGTTTAGTAATAGTATCACATTATGAACGCAGAAAAAACTTTAGTCGTTAAAGGCCTTAAATCAAATGGTAATGTAATATTAATGTAACTACAATTCTTAACTAATTGTAGGTATGTTTAGACAACCAGTGAACCACTAGCCAAATAATTAATAATTTTGCTTTAATTTCTATACTCCGTCGTGAAAGATTGGTTAACAAGTGTTTAAAACACATATAATAAACTGCTAGGGAAACAAGAATCCACCCTTAAAAATCTCTCCAAACCACAAACATTTGTTTCAATGTTTACCCGATACTGGGGCTTACATTTTATCTTATCATTTCCTGACAATTCACAGCCCAAAAGAAAAGACTATATTCATGTACACAAACATTTTGCCTTTACGGACACAAAATACATGAATAAGTAATTACCTAAACATTTGATAGCATCAGTACCCCAACCCAAGATTCGTTAACCCGATACCCACGACATACAGTTAATAAAGAAACGTCAAACGCATCATAGATAATGACAATTTGAATTGTAGGATAACAAGAACAAACCGGCGTGTTATTCGAATGTAATGAGTGTTTCTGGAAGGCAAAAGGTTTCCCCGCGAGACCAATACATTACAAACGGACCGGGCCTCATTACGAACAAGCAAAGTTTAATTCAACCGATATGTGATACCAATTTAATCGTGTCGGAGTAGGTAAGTTGGTTTGTGGAACAAGCGTTTGGGTATATGGTCGAGATATTTTTACCTGAAAATTTGGCCGCGTCGTTCGACAACGATAAGTCGAGTCAAGCCAATAAATCTGTTAGCCTTCGATGTAGTTAAAGTTAAAGTCAAATTATCTTTATTCAAATATACTTTTAAAACTAGACTTTTTTAGCCTTAAATAAAAATTACTATTTCACATCTTTCTACTTTACGATACAAATAATTTTCTGTTAGCCTACATCAGGTTGTTAGTGCTGGAGAAAATATCGTTGGAATACAAATCTAATTATTATTGCTTTCTCCGAACATTTAATATTAGGATATCAGACATCTTATTATGTGTTGTTGGAAATCTAATTTAATCATATTTAAGCTTCAGGCTACCAAAGTAGACCCAAATAGAGCTTTGTTTTCAATTTGAAACTTTTAAGAATGTATATTTGTTCGGTAGGAGTCCCAAAAGGCTCCCATTACAAAGGCCTTACTCCGTTGTATTGGACCCTTAAGCCCAGCAGTGGGATACTCCAATCCCGCGAATTATTTCCTCGTCGAGTTCTTGTTACGTCAACACGGTGGTCGGGACAAAGCGTCACGATGTAATTTTTATTTCACGTCCCCCGGGCGGTTGTCGACTTTTTTGTTGGAACTTGTTTCGACAAATTAATTAATTCGAAGGCTTAAGGTCCGTGAAGGGTTCAATAAAAAACCAATCGGCCGTGTACCCCTGGGACCTCTGCGCCCCCCCCCCCTCGCTGAATCCGTCAACAGAGTAATAAAACACCCCGCAACCTAATATTATAGCTAAAATTATATTTTTATACATTTTTAATGGAACGAATATCGATGTCTTATTTTATGGGTTTTTAATTGAGAGCCTTTTTGTATGATAATAAAAAAATGCCCTAATAAGCTTACATCAAATGATTTGCCGAATGGTTTTAATTTTGATAGCCGATTTCAGTTGACGATTCATTTTCATAATGCAATCTTTTGCTTAGGTAGACGTAGTGTGGAACGTGCGGCACGATAGTTAGACTTGAGACTTGAAACCCAGATCCGAAATAAGTTTTGTATAACATAGTATCATATGTTTCAGTATGTAAAACGTAACCGTGGCCGACTGCGTCATGGAGCCGATAAACTCAAACAGATTAATAATTTAGTCTTTTCTATTTTACCTTATCTATGTAGAAATAAAACAAAAATACAGTACACAAAATGAATTCCACAGTAATCACACAGCCGCCAGCGATACAGTACCAACTGCAGTATTTAAGATTGAATTTCCATCATGGAAAAATTGCCGCAAATCGGCTTAGGGGCAGCTGTGGGCCGGACTTTGAAGTGACGCGCTTTGTCGGCAAATGGACGAGTGCGGCCCGCTGCCCCGCACACACGCACGCGGTTAGGGCGGCCCTGCACGAAACGGTTTCACGCTATACACCATACTGTAAGTGATCTATGACCTTAAAAAAACACAGAACATAAACCTAAAGAAAGCAAAAGTTAAAGAGGTTGTGAGAGAACTAAACGTAGGTAAGGAAAGTAAAAGATGTTATGAGAGAACTAAACGCAATTACTCAAACCGTGTCATATTGTCTTAAAGTAATTTATACATCAGAAAAAGACACAAAAAGTACCTAAAGAAAATACTTAACAACCTGACTCATTTTTTCACGCTATTTTCGATAACTAGAGTTCTCATTTTCAACCTCCACGCTTTTATTTATTCAGGAGTTTCAAATATCCACGACCCAAACTTAGTATTTGATTAGGGATTAGAACAATTCGTGTAGCTTTTCGGGGTATTTATTAGTCCTTTTGTGCAATAAGTCTAATCCTATTGAGGCCGGTTTATTGAAATCGGACTACGTCACTCCTCTAACAATGACGTCACTGGCAACCCCGCGCAGTTAACAGCTGCCCTAAACGGATTTGTTTAAGCCGCCAGCGTTGGTAATAGATTTCACTTTTGTCAAAACAAGATATATTGAATTGATTTATCTCAATGGGTATTAGAAGTTGGGTTCATTCAATTCGATACTATTTGCTGCGTGGCCCACGGAATTTAATCGGGCTGAGCGGATCCCTCGTCTTAATGAAGTTTCAGAACATCATTTACGCAACTCAATCTTAGATCGTCTTATGGTTTCTCAACCATGGTTTTTCATACTAACAGTTTCTAATCGTGTTGGGATGTAAAATAGAGTGTCAGAATGTCATGTCCAATTTCAGCACTATTAAATGTAGTATTTGGAACGTCTGAATTACTTTTTAAAACTGTCTTAGTCTAGCATCTGAACTGAAAAGTCGTCTTTTGATATTTGGAGAGTATAGTAGTTGATGAAGTATAACGAGTAATATTTAAGTAGCAGGTCCGTGCCCGTGATGATTACGAGTAAAGTAATAACAAATATTGAAGAAGGCTTGTTCTTTCCAGTTGAAATTGATATTTTATCGCAGATAACATTGCACCAGCATGAAAATATTCCAGAGCAAACGTTGCATGCACTGCCTAAGGAAATCACTAAGATTTTCGTGAGAAAAAGCGATGACACTTCAAGTAAATGAGCGACATAGACCGGGACATGACACTCGAATATTCGTGTCGCTAGACGAGTGGGGGTGTGGCGCGTGGTGTATGGCGTTGCGTGTGCGTGGCGTGTACGTGGCGTGTGCGTGGCGTGTACGTGGCGTGTGCGTGGCATGTGGCGTGGATGTGGCGTGGCGTGGCGTGGCGTGTGACGGACATTCAACTCGGCCGGTCGAGAGCACGTGTTGCGTCGTGGCGCGCCACTCGTCTCTCAGTCGCCGCGCTTCAGTAACTTTACATATGACGTCGCAACAGCTTCATTCGTAAATATTATATGGCGGAGCGTTTCTGACGCTTGCGTCGCTGAGGTGTAGAATTCAACACTGAAACTTACATCCTAGCTCCTTATTAATGTCTCCACTCACTTTCCTGAGCTATGAGTGAAATAGTTACGAGTTTATAATGTATTGTTACATAAAAATTACGTTTACAACCACAGAACTGCTGAATAATAACTTTTTTAATCAATAACAATTTTTTTTTAATAGTACCATACTCTTGATAAAGTTTTATTGCAACATCTGAACTACCATATTTTTTACAGTCAAGGTGACAAACATCACAGAGACTTAACATTTATAAACGCGTGCAAATCTTTGGCTAAGAGCTACTATAAAACAAAGACTATGATGTCTGATCGGCCCACTTCCTCCTCCCGAGTGTAGCGCGGGCTCTCAGCGCTTTGTGCCGCGCTCCCTTTGATCGTTTTGTCTTTTTACTGCGTTTGTTTTAATCTTCGCCCGCGCTCGCCCTCTCAAAATCAAACGCCAGTAATGTTTGTAATAAATCCCGCATTGTTGCTCGGTATGTTTTATTGTAGCGATTGTTTGAGATGTGTTCTAGTTGTAAATTGGGGATAATGGTGGAAGCTAGAATTGGTGGTACGTGTTATGTAGGTAATTGTTATTGTATGAACCAAGTTCAAAGCATCGCTTCGATTAGGAACAGTGTAAAATGCACGAAGTTAAATAAAAATATTGGTGATTCTTTTTAAATATATTTTACAATAAGATGAAAGGCCTTATCAGACCTAAACTTAATAAAGTTACAAACTTTGAAGATATAAAAAACATTTTTTTTATATTACAGTTACACCTCCTAAAAAATTACAGCACACGTCATCACCACCGCCTTTCGCAACCCTTACATCTACCTCCCAATACAAATTTAAGGCGCCATGCTACTTTTTGTCACTGTCCCGTCAATTGTGACCCCAACAAAGCACGTATGCAATTAAACAGGGTAATATAAAACGTCTAATTTCACTGCCACACTCGACGCCGCGTGAGGTAAGGGGAGGGAGGGGTGCAGAGGAGAAGGGGGAGTGAAATTTAATTAGACATACAAAGAGGAATTCCCGTGTCGCCGTCTCGTCTCATTATTTCGTGTGATAATGCAATTTCCAAATAACCATCTAAATTAGTGGAGGGTTATTAACGCACGTATCGCGTCGCAGGTTTATATTCACACTCGTCGTCATGAGCCTATAAATTTCCTATTGCTGCACGGGATTCCTCTATAATGTTTAAACCCAGTATAGGTCCAAGTCTACCACGCTGGTCTAATGGGTGTTGGCGGATTACACACCTAAGAAATGCTTTAAGACCTTTTAAATAAAAAAATAATGTACACATTTCATCAGGATGATTTTCTTCACCGTTAAAGCAAGTGATAATTTTTTGCAAAGAATTCTAACCACGATCGATGAAATTCATAAACGGATGCCTTAACTAGTCCACTACTTCTTCTTATTGTTCGATTTTTAATTAAAAAAATCTACAAATACAAGAGGAAATGGGAATAAAATGTTAAATAGTGCTTTTACTCCTTGTGAAAACAAAACAACTCACTAGAATACGGACTAGCTCATTAAAGCTACCAGGCTTTGATTATGTTTTTAATATTTCTTTGATAATAATCTTTGCTCTTGGCTATGGCTAGTATTTTCCTACAACCCTCAACATATACATATATATGCCTTCTACTAAGCATCAGTATGTTTGAAAATTCGTGGTCCATCTGACTTATCATCAAGGCACAATTTTAAGTACCATCCGTCGTTAGTTTACATTTTATAAAAACCGATAATGGTACATTTACTCCTTCCCATTAAAAGTGCATTAGCTCGGTTCTTTGTAAACGTTTAATCGCCCATCACTCTCAGTGTTCCACAGCGCCACTCCAGCCCACTTGCGATGCTTTCCAACCCATCGTTCCTTCCAATCTGACCGTTTATCGACAAGTGACTACGCACACAGACTGTCTACAACTAAAAGGGCTTTACTGTACCAGTGTAACGTACAACATGTGCCCTTACAACTACCGAGCCCATACCCTATCATTCAAAGTGTGATGCAAATGCAGCGATCTTTGCAATCATTTGATCGTGAGTTCTTTGTAGGGCGATACAAGCGCATCGTTCCAATCTGTTGATCGTGCGGTGCTTCAGGCCATTCAAGTCACAATTTTCCGTTCTCTCTGTGTATGGAGAGGGTAGTGCGAGGGTTGGTGTTGCGGTGTAGCAACAATGGGGGCTCGTTAGCGGCTCGCGGCGGTCCGGCGCGGAAAAATGTATGTGAGAGCAATCTCCGGCCACCACGGAAACGCCGCCTTTGTTCTACCGACGAGTATCGGCCGCGCAGTGCACGAAGATCAGTGGTACAAGTGATTTATGGTAAAGTTTAGTGTCTTGGTGTCGGCCATTCAAGTGCTTAGAGCTAACTTGATGGATATGTTAAGGTTCACGCATTCTTTTTGAGAAATGTAAGTGTTAAAAGTTGAAAGACCAACCATAACATTTGAACTAAGTACTTATTTAATAACGTTACCGTGACAAAACCTGAACTCTAAGTCATCAAGATTTTTTTAGGTTTGTAGTTCGCCAACTCACATTCATTTTGCTATGTACTAACATTCTTGTGAGCGCATTTGGGCCGATGTTCACGGGCGGCAGCTTGCACCAGCCCGTCAAAGCCGTGGCGGCGGGGCTTTGTCACAGATAACACCCCCCCCCCGCACCCCTCCCCCGCGCCCCGGTGCAATAGCCGCCAGAAAGTTAATATGCCTTTGTACACCTGGACACGGGACACAGGACAATTTATGCGAAAAAGGAACGCCCAACTACCTCCTATAACGGCCCTATGAATTGCTATTCGATGAAGAATGGACGCGCTCAGACGGAAACCTGAGAGTAGCAATATACCTTTGATGGGGCGAAAACTATGAAACTACGAAAACTTGTAACAAAGAAAGAATTTTATTGGTTGATTGAAGAATAATATGACTGACAACAAGAGTGACGACGGAAGAAATTATGTACTCATATGATTTATTTATTTACTAAGCTTCATTTACACAATTGTATATAGACGGACTCAATCCCTGCGGCATTCTCTACTAGTCTACCTTAGGGTGGAGCAGAGATGAAGCATGGTGGCGGAATGGAATTACTAAATAAGTATGCTAGAATTACCTGGACACGTCATCAATATTAAAAACCTGTCACGCATTATAAATTCACCCCTTTCGCTGCAGTAGTACACAGGGACACATCCAACCACCCACATTAAGAGTTCTAACGTTTCGAACTCTGTGTAGTCCCACACGACTTATGCAACGGGATCAACGAGGCGCTGGATTATGGATGAAGTCATTTGAAATTATTCACCGCTGGTGGTTGGGTATTTAATCCCCGTTTCCTTAGTGGAACATTTTTCTAGTTAAATCATAAAAGCGAAGTGAAACTGCAATTAAATGCGGCGAGTTCTGTGCGGCCGCGACTGTGGCGGGACCGTGGCCTGCTCGTAGGGTTCACACACATTGAAATTGTTGTCTTTGTAGATACAAAATTATGATTTAAATATAAGATGATCTTATACACACTTGACTATAGAGTTAAGTGTCAACATTCGCCGAGTATTTCAAGTCTATGGATCTATTTATAACTTCATTAGTTTCAAAAATAAAAAATCTATTCATCTTCCACTCACATACCTCCCATTACTGGGGAAAGTCTCCTATGCCTCTACTCAGGGTTTTAAGCCTTTAGTCCACTACTCTGGTCTAGTGATGGAAATTAAAATATCAGTAGTTAGAAATAAAGTGATTGTCTTGGGTGCGTTGCAAATACAAATAGTTAATTAAATATTTGTAGGTCATTATATTTTGGTCCATTTAGGGATTGAAACTACCACTTTATTACCCTTAGAAGCTGAGTCCTTACTAGGATAATCAGTTTTAATTGAATTCTGGCCACAAAACTCAAGGCTCCATCCCTTATATCCCAAATCTCTTGCTACTATTATAACATAACCACGTTGGCAGCCCTGTGCATGGTGTGTCGTGCACTTTCGCTGCGGCTCGTGTCACACGCCAACTGCGATGGCGTTGGACGTCCAACCGACGCGACGACTCACCTTGTTACTCTGTTATCGCCCAGCTGATTGCGCTTGAAGTTCACTACTCCTACAATTGTGTTTATGTCGGGACTCGTGTTAAACGTTTAGTGGAGAGCGTCGCCATCTCTAAATAATAGTTGACGTGACGTCACGCGCGGTTCTCGTCATAGCGTGTTGCCAGGATAGTGCGCTCTCACCGAAGGTTGATAACCTTCAAAGAAAATGAGGGAAAAGTTAAGTGTCTGGCACTAATGATTAAAGAATTTTTAAGCGACAGAGTCTTACCGTCAGGTTAGACTTAAGTACGACCGAAACTATATGTAATGGTTTTTTAAGCCCACATGCTCTCATTATTAATTTTCTACTTGGGGACCAAATCTCGGACCTATCGATCATGTAATACGGCACATCCGCGAAACACAACGAAAAAGTCAGTTATCTGTTTATACCAGAGTATTTAATCGATTTAAAGTTTGGATAGCTACATAATCTTCCAAAAAACACATTTTGCTCCTTAAAAGAAGTGAAGCGGCGGTGCGAAGGCTCAATTACTCAACCCAGTTACAATTTTCCGAAAGGCGAGTGCAGTCTAGGCGCAGTTCAGTATAGGCGCGCCACGTGCGGTGCAGGCCGGCCCATTGTCTCGGGCCCATTGTGCTCATACACTGCTAATGTAATGGACTCCGTGACTCCGCCGGGATTAACTACTTCCCAAGACTGCGCCATTAAATATGTCGCGGTTAATCGCCGCTTTTCACTATTAATGGGGAAGTGGGTTAAGTGATTTTTTTCCCCAGCTCTCCTGCAGATAAACTGTATTATTTTTTCATGAGGCAGCCATTGTGGGCTTTTATACGCACGTTTCAGTTCTCTGTTATACTCTGATAGCAGTTCGAGGCAGCGAATTCATATTGAAGCCAGAATTGCTATGAGCTTGTGGCTCTACCACCAACACAAAGTCCAGTGTTTTTTTGTCACCCGCTTTGCTATGGAGGGAAGTAGACAATTCTTTGTTTTCCAACTCCTTCCTTAAGTGTCTTTCTGATAACTTTGTGTATTTAGGGATTATGACAAATAACGTCCCCTTAGATTCACTGAGCTCCATTGCTCGGCGTCAGTACTGTGCATGTCGCTGTGGATCCTGAAGTACAGGAGTTACACTGGCGATAGGGCCATGTACAAAAACACAAATTACTATTATCAAACAAATGGGGAAAATTTTATTGTAACAAATACATATATGTGTTATTAAATAACTTATCTTTTCCTTGTTACATCAAGTGTTCTTGTTACAACTAGACTGGTCCACAAACATAGCACACGAAGCTATCATTTTTATCTCCGTTCAAATTCATTTATCCGAGATTTGTGAAGCTGAATGGAGCGGTTCTATGTTTATTCCATGCGTTATATTTTCGATTTAGTTGGATGTAAATTCATTAATTTGATTCAGTATCTCCAATAGAACTCGTTTTGATATTCCCATTCAATATTCTCGATCGACTGGTAATTAACTCCCTTTTAATGGAACAGCTGAACATTGAATATTGCATTTGAAAATAGACTCGTAAACAACATAATTAAAAATATTGCATATATTTAAATTATACGTATTTAACGCATAAATAATTCAATAACACTTTTTCCAGGCCGAAAATCTAACTCACACATCCTTAATGCTGCTGTACTGCTACTACAATAAATAAATAAGTGAAGACACCTGACAGTCTCATACATAGTTCTGACCCCACACTAGTTTACAAGTCCTGTGTCGTAGGTATCATAAACCACGTGAGACTTTTTGATCTCACAAACACCCAGAGCCGAAACAAATATTTTTGAACCACATAAATTGTCTTGATGAATCGAACCTACGGCCTCTCGTTCGGCAAGCTGTCAAATCAACTGCGCCACGGGACTGTCGAAAAGTTCATCTATGTTAAAATATGCAATACTAATAATACAAAGCGATAACTCATTCCTGGAGAATTGCTAAGTGTAGTGAGGTGAAGCAACCCTACTCGTGACACAGTTACAGCTCTCTCGGCTCCTCACAGCGGCGCCACTTTCAAACATTTTGACACTAAATATTGTGCAAAAATATCCTCGCATTTCACTCCGCTGCGGAACAAAGGACTCGCATTTACATATTTTGTTAATTGTTTTCTGCTGCATGCGGAGAGGAAACATAAATATTTTAGCGTTTGCACTTCTTCCAATATGAAAGTTGAGTGGAAACTGAGAATTTTTTAACACGGTATACTTTTGTAATATCTCATGTTTTCTTGTACTTAATGTTGAGGATTAAATTGAAGACAGCGCTTTATACATAAAAATATAGATTCTAAATAATAAAACCACAAGGTTTAAAGCAAAGCAAAACTAGAGTTTTTGTCGCACTGAACGTTGTAAATTGTAAAAATATATGGGAATTGCCAACTGGCCTATTAGCAACAAAAATGATAACTTTTACACACGTACATACGCTCGATCCTATATTTCCCGAAGGGGTAGGTAGGGGTGCATTTTTGCACCAAAATTTCACGAATCACGTTTCCAGCCCTAGTAATAGGGCGCCTCCAGTAGGCTCCCTAATCTATTACCGTTTTTCAGGCACAGTTAGAAGCTTCGTGCTGCTATTTAAAATTTTGTAATAGAAAACCCAGTAAAAGTATTATTAGAAAATAATAAAATACTTTTTCTCTACGCATGTCATCATGAACATCTAGGGCAGTGGGTGAACACTACTGTTCTCCAGTACAAATAGGATCTAAAAGTAATTATATGCTTTTGTAATGATTAGAGAGCGGAGTGTGTGCTGACAGAGCAGTAATTAATATATCATTTGTGTGTTTGTCTCACACGATTATGAGGAGCGCGGAAACGAAGAAATAATTACACCGGCACTCGTTGTGTAACACGAAACTATGAACAAGTAGGGCGGCCGCATGTTTACATTTATCCAACAGAAGTAATAAACACAATGACTATTTTGTATTTATCAACAGAGATTACACGCTTATACGTATTGAATTAAAAAATAATAAAAACTACAATTCTATATTAAGTTAATTAAAGTCTTCAAAACTCCTATACCAGAATATTGCCGCAATGGGCCATAATTGGAGGCAGTGTCCGAGATGTTTCTGATATGATTCCCGAAATAAGCAAATCAGAGTTTGGAATATTCTTTCTAGTACGTAATTGGGAAATAAATCTTAGACTTGAAACTGAAACAAGCAATATAACATACACCATATTCCTTAAAAATTGTATCCATTTCCATTTACTTTAATCTATAATTCGTCTTAGTTTAATATTTATCTTCCGCTTCAATAAAAAAAAATATTAGATATTGCTCCCAAGATTAGCACTCTGATTCCTGATCTGTTTTCTCAAATCATCCTAAAAATTCGTAATACATACGTTTGAAAACAATAAATGTATCGCGCGTGGCAGCCCTACGGCGCGGTGTGTAATTAAGTGTTGGGTCGGGGCAGCCCTATCAAACGCTCGTTTGTTCCGGTGCAGGACGGCGCATCTATCATAGCCGATGTGCTCATGAATATATACGACCAGCTCCATATCACTTTAACAGATTACTAACATATTTGTATCATTTACATATGTCCCACGTGTATTTGTTAGGGGAAATTTGTTTTTAAAAGATATGTTTTGAGTTAATAATAATTCAGGACTACGTAGGACTGATACGGAGCTGGTGAAATTTAAGTGAAAATTATACCTCTGCCAAACCAGTTGGGGGATACAGGCGTGAAGTTATATTTGTAATTTTAAAATAAATATTTTTACAAACCCCATTTTTACAACTTTGCAATCGTATCTTCTCATAATATATTTTCATAATGGATAGAGAGTTTTTATTTTTAGAACTATCAATTTCCATAAAATTATCCTCATCTTAAACATCATAGAAAGAAAATAAACTTTTAATAAAACTCCCAAACTAATTGCCTAGATTCTTTTAGAACTTCGCGCTACATTAATTCATTATAATAGTTGAACTCGTCTACAAGACTGGACTCCGTTCCGCAGGCTACTTCCAGCGCCTCAAGCAAACGCAACCCACAACTGGGTTAAGAACTTTTTTAACAAATACTAAACTCCAACGGGGTCATAGAAATGGGAAACTGGCTGCGCATAATAGGCGCGGGCACAAAGAGAAAGTATGAGCGTATAAACAAGTTGTAGAGCGCAGTCGTACCGTGTGTTAAATGTTTTCCAAACGTATTGTTTTATATTCCATCACAACAATCCGCTGAACAGCCGCTCGGCGTTGTTCAGCTAACTAAGCCTCGTGTTGTTTTTATGCTATTATTGTTTTTCATTCGATTGGCTTTGGAAATTTCTGATGATGAATTCGCTCACGATTTTTTTCAATACATGGTGTACGAAGGTACTCGAGAGTGAGCGTAGAAAACTGGTATGGGTGTGTGTGGTCCATTGAAAGTAATCAATGCAATAATAGTTTCGATAAATTCGTAAATAGCATAGGCAGGATTGTTATGTTAACAAAGACGTTTTGTTAGCTAGGTATTAATTACCACATAAAAAAGGCACTGTTAAATGCTAATGCTTACCGTTCAACACTAAAAATTGTTCTCTTTTTATAAATCAAGCGCCAGCTAAATATACAATAAGAAACTTATCAGCAACACTGCACCCAAATTGACACCCAAATTCTATACAGGTATCCATTCACAACCTATAAACGACCAGGTTTGACTGATAGCTGTTAAAGATTTGCGTAAACAAACTTATCTCACCGACAGATAGCTGAATGTAAAGCAAGAGGCGGTCCCGATGTAAACAGCTAGATTAGAAGGTTTACTCGACAATATCTAACGATAAGCCGTGAGCGCGGGCCGCTCGGGACCTCTTCACTTACCAACACTCAGACATCGACCCTAATGTGGCCACACTTTTATACTGCCACGGGTAACATTTAATTTTATTTTCAGATTTTTATGTGATAGTTTTGTACTGTGCTTTTGGAATTAAAATATGGATTTTGCACAAGGGATGATCGATTAAGAAGAGTCATATCAGCTAATATTAATTTCGAGAGTGAAACTCGAGATAAGGAGCAGCTGTGTGATTTTTTTAATGTACATCTTGACACTTATTACAAAATTTAACACATGTATCGGAAGGCTTGATCTACGATTATTACTCTAGCGAGTAGCTACTCAGGTTTGGTCAAATGCATTTTATGGTACAATACAAGTACTTATCAGCAAAATTTCTAGTGTTTTCTCTACACAAATCAGTATTGAGTGTTATCACCCAAAGAATTTAAAACAACCTTAGTCGTATAATCAAGTGATTCTATAAGAATTCCAATATTCCCATTTCAAGTACCATAAACACATCTAATCCAGTTGATAATAATGTCGTGAACATTACCCCACCTGACAATACATTACGAGTCATTAGCCGACATGAACCTGCGTTGATAAGGTAACGTATATCTATATTGGGCATCACATTACGTCACCGGCAGTATCTGCGCTGGCTCCAACCCAACACCCGGGCGGGATCACAAGCGCTAATATCAGCTGCTTTATGATGGTACCAGCTAGCTGTGAGAGATTCCATCTTGCTTCAAGTACCTTGCTCGTAAAACTACATATACCAGTTATGTACGTGAATTCAAGAAGCAAAGAAACACTGCATTCAGGTGTGTAGTATGTCATAGCGTACATCTCCCGCTTTACAGTTATCTCCTGAGAATTATCTCAAATAAATAAAGTGGGACGATTGAGGCGACGAAAAAAAGTTATCTTAAGTCTATCAGTACTCTACCCTAATTAAACTGATAAGAAATTGTAGTTGGAAAGTCTCCATTCCTTTAGTGAATTTTTGTGCTGGCAGTTTTTTGTTAACAGAATTACTTATTGTTGTCAATATAAAATAATCAATGGAAAATAAATTGTTCACAATACACTACTAAAAGAACTTATATCCACTAAACTACGCTTGATGGATAGGATCACCCTTAAGCTATACGAACATGTAACGTCCACATTATTGGTGTAAACAGTAAGTGGTAAAAATCCCCCGGGCCCTTCACTCGACACTGCGACTTGACAATAATGAATGAGTCTGTCCACCGCGGGGCGTGCAGTACAAAGTGTCAGTTCCACCGCTCGATTAATGTCTCCGCGGCTATTAGCAGCTGAAAGACGTTGAAAGAGCATCCTGTAGGGCCGCGGCACACGATGACGCCGCCGCCTAATAAAGTGACAAATAGTGCTCGGTGCGTATCCGCTGCGAACAATGGGCGCGCGTCACGCCACGTAATTACCGTCACTCCGCAAAAACGCCGCGCCGTGTCGCCGACAACGCGATGTCGCCGATGACTCGTGACTCAGCTGTTTGTGACGATACACACTAACTGACAGTTTGGTGAACTTTAAAGGGATTTGTTTACTAACCTTTTTTGTCCTCTTGGTATATGCATGCAATTACTGGACAAGAAACATGTCTTTTATTGGAGGGAGTTAGGTATTAGTCCACTAGTTTACCAGGATAAGGTATTAGGTATCATTTCATCTACTTATGTCAGTAAATCATACGCTGTACCAAATAATATCGTACAAAATGGTTATCCAGTGATTTCAGTGTCTGTTTGTTGTCACGTTAATACAAATTAAACATTTTTCTATTTTAAAGAAATATTGATTAAGTAAATGACAAAAACTTAATAACTCATCTATATACTTCAAAATCGATCAGTACAAACGCATTTCAAGGAGACAGCACTAAAATAAAACTAAAGTGGCGTTGTTAGCTGTAAAACGTACTGAAGCACACTCGACATCCGCGCGGATAAGGACGTCAATATTTACCGACAAATAGCAACAATAAAACACGTGTTTGCCTCACAAACACCCCATAAAAATCGCGCTCCACGAACAATGTCCAAGTGTGTGCGCAGCTGTCGCCCGAGACAATGATCGCGTAGAGTGCGGCGCGGGGGGGTGCCGGAGGTTGCGGGGGCGGCGGGGGAGAGGGCGGTAGTGCTGGGGTGTCGGTGTCGCGCGACCGACCGTGGCGACCGCTAATGACGCGCCGCACCGACAACCATCACCCTCACTTCTTGTCGATGAAAACACAGCACTAATCGAATGGAGCACACTACTGAGCCATCTGGTGTCGCCATGTCGATTCCTATTAGTCTGCTATCGGGAAAGACGTGTCATCTACATAAAGTTTTGTCAATAAAATTTATGTCACTTATTGACTTAGTCTATGTGTTTGCCACTATCTGCACATCGGTTAAGTTTTACGTAAAATTTTATTTTATTCGATACCGGCTTTTCTACGCGTAAAATTAAATGGCACTAAGTCCACAATTCATGCCTAATGCGAATCGTAAGCATTCGTTTTTATTAAGGCTTTTGTAAAGAGGTTGCAGGTATTTATAATTCCAGAGAACGCTTTCCATCATCGTGATGTACGTGACTTTCATTGATCCCTTTCGATCCCATTCATGACTTATCACATACTTTAATGCTAAAGGAAAAAATCATGACATACCCTACATAAATATGAGACCTCCACGAGGAATTTATGTGTTATAAGAAATTTAACAGCGGTTCAACTTAACAATTTTGAAGTTTTGCGTTGGGCTGATTTAAATAGAAATACACATGCAGACTTCCACTGATTTCGACGGATATTTATACCCTAGGCCGGATAATTTTCACCCACTTCGTTAAATAATGTACAAACTGTTCATTACATTAGTATAAGTACCGTCCACGCGAATCCGAGGGTCGGAATTATCACATTACGTAATCGGAGGCACTAACAAAGCGCCCGGGGCTGTAGTTGGCATGCGTCCCTCACTGCGCGGGAGCACGTACCGTGGTTAACCAAACACAATTACATTCATAAGTTGTGTGACGACGCCGTGACGCGCATATCTACTGAACAACACTCGTGGAGATCATCTTACTGTATGGAATTATATTCGTTATGTCATTGCGGTGGAAATGTCACCCTTCTTAGGGAACTTACGTTTATTAATTTGTAATAGAGTTATGTCTAGTTATAGTATACTTTTGGTTGTTATTATTCTTCTACGTTTGTAATGTTATTTAAATTTAAGGATAGTTAAAATGGTAAAAAAGTCATCAGTTACATTTGCCGAAAATTTACTTCGCAATAGACAGACGAGTGACCTCAAATGTGGTCAAGAATAGTGCTAAAGAAATTGATGCAAATTCGTCGTGTAACATTCATTAAGTATTCCTTTATACCAAAATATCTATATCTACAGTATCAGTAACAATATTTGCCCATAGTCTCGATATCCCCGTTAATAAAGCAGAATATCTCAAACAGGGCATTTTGTAATGAAAGCTTCATTAAACGTGTACGGAGCGATCCAAAATGTATTTAGTATAATAACACCGGCGTAGCGCCGTAGACACGTAGCGTGGTAGTGACGTAGCGTCGTAGCGTCGTAGCAAGGTAGCGCACACCTACACACATAAGTCAGGACGCCGTAAATCCAGGTTGCAGCGAGGCCGCCTCCTCGTACATGTAGAGACTTCACTGGAAGGAACAATTATATTATGTTAGGAAAAGTATAAGGAAATTATCTAGCTTCCGACATTAATTAGTAATTCAAATTGTAATCATCAAGTGAAAAGTTTAAGGTTTTGAAATTTTGTAAGCAAATCTTTAGTCATACATTACAACTATATATTGCCGTTCCGTACATATGCATACATTTATATCACCTACTCTATGGATATTCGGTTTTGACCCCTCCGACTCCATTATACTAATACCGTTATTTAGACAAAATGTCACTCTTAAAGAACCATAATCCATTTACTTTAACCACGAAGAAACAAAACAATACCACATATTTTTGAGTGAAGACGCCGCTTACCTCTTTCTTAATCTCTATATCAATGTCTCCGTGTTCTCAAATCTAGCCTGGAAGCGGCACATAGATCACGTGCGTGCGACCACGCCCTCGCTCTCCTTCGAACGAAACGTCCATGTCGCTTCTATTGTTTATGTTTCCGCGCCGACATGTACCTATAAAACATATCGGGGTTTTCTTACAAATGAATTTGCTTATCTTGTTCACGTTTGTATTTGTACAGATGGCTGGGTATTCTTTTAGATATTAAAGAAGTGATAATGTAAAATAAGAAGCTAGTTTGTAAGTTAGGATAACTAAAATTAGGTTTTACCGTAGACGAAAGCAAATGTCTATCAATGGTCCATTTATTTAAATACTAGCTGTCCCGGCAAACTTCGTTTCGCCCTACCAGTCAATAAATGTCTTGTTACTTATTAACAGAATTTAATTTTTAATTACTTAATACTTAGGTATATCATCATCCCCCTGCTACTGCAGCTACTTTCAGACTTACCCTAAAGTATTCATTTCTGACTCTGTCACTCCGTGTTATACCACACATCCACCGCAACATTCGCATCTTTGCTGCATGCAGTCGTCTTTCGTAAGTCTTCTTCGTTGACCATTTTTTTATTCTTTTTTAGCACAAATGCTAGCTCCCTTGACCTACCATTTGTCGTACCTACATTCCAACTTGCATACCTCAATCTCATTTCCCGGGTTAGTGTCTTACGTTGCCCCCGCCCGGGCTGGTGTAACAAACCTTGCCCATTTCTCATAGGAACCGGGTGCTGCCCCTGCGCGTCGGCTACGGGGGACGGTCTAGGCCCTGTCACCTTTCTTATTATACATACTGTATAAATGTTTTCGCAAATGTTTTACGGCCGCCCGCCTGTCTGACACCAACTCTCCTTGGGGCTTTAGTTCTTTTGGTAAAGGGGTAGAGATAGCGTGTGTTTGGGTACAGGATATTGCAGGTAAGGATATTTGGCCTGATGGTAAGGATGCCACAGTCCCGGATAAGGTAGTAGCCCTGTTCCATGACTGGCTAGATCAATGGAAAAGGCATCCCCTGACCATTTATCAATATTTCTTGAAGGAGATTTAGAGTATTTTAAGTAATCAAGCATAATAAAAAATTAAAAATTAGGCACTACCAAGGAGATTTGTTACACAAAATAAATTTCTGAACGCACGCCTTAACATTTGACAGCCAAAAAATGTCAATCCATTGTCATGACAATTCTGCATTTTTAACATCTAAAATACGCAATAATTCGAATGTTATAGATACATATTGTCGATTCAAAATGCTTATTTTAATAAGTTCTTTTATTTGAGGGGGCCTCTAACTGCATCGACGGGATAAACATTAAATGACAGGAAATTTTGTATGGTGTTAAAGTTCAAAATGACTTAAGTATCATTACGAACCTTTTGTATGGGAATATAGAAAAGTATTATTTTTAGACCTTTTCAGGCAATTATTAAAATGTATCTCTCCGTAAGAACAATCCTCGTACTTCAAGGAATATTATAAAAAAAGAATTAGCGAAATCGGTTCAGCTGTTCTCGAGATTTGCGCTTAGGAACACATCGAGCAATTCATTTTTATAACATAGAACTCCTCCACTACGATTTAAACTTTATTGTATTGTATTAAAGTTCAAATTGACTTATTTATTAAAACGAAACTTTTGTATGGATAAAGAAAACAATGAAAAGTCCCACGGGAACGCTATCGAACGGGATAAAAAGTATCCTATGTCCGTCTCCTGGCTCTAAGCTACCTCCCTACCAATTTTCAGCCAAATCTGTTCTGCCGTTCTTGAGTTATAAGTGGTGTAACTAACACGACTTTCTTTTATATATATAGATGATTGCAACGTACTGTGAACCGCTATACCTTTGTAATAATATAAAGATTGCATGCTATCATTATCTCATGTGACAGTTTTAATAGTCCATCAGATGAAACCCTGTTTGGACCATATTACATCTACTAAACTAGTACTATACTGATAAAGTTAGTGGTAGATTGCACGGTAAGCTTATGAATTTAAATTAAGTCGGCGTTTCTGAGCTGAAACTGAAACTCTAACTTAAGTTACCTGGCCATATCCCATAGTTTTGTGTGATCATCATAACTCATACTCTTGCTTGTGGTAGATACAACTTTGGATTTGTTGAAATGAAATGAAATAAAATGAAATGAAATGAAATGAAATGATATGAAATAATATTTATTGAATCCATAAAATGTCAAATACATCACTTAGATTCAGTCATTTCAAATTTTACCACCCTGTTCGGAAGGCAGTCATCACTAGAGAAGAACGGGCAAGAAACTCTAGTGTTGCTCTTTTCCAATCAAGAGATAGCTTACAATATTGTTACAAGGACTTAATTTCCCGAATTCGAGCAGCTCATTGTTTGTGGTAGACACAGCTTTGGATGTAAATATACCAGAATTATCTGTACTCTGCGAAATTAATAACGAAACAATATCATCATCCGCCTGTATACATACCTCTCACTGCTGGGCACGGGCCTCCTCTAAACCTGAGAGGGATTAGGTCATAGTCCACCACGCTGGATTAGTACGGCTAAACCGGCTACACGTCTAAGACATTCCTAAAAACTTTTTTTTTTACCATTTAACTGTCCACTTCCAGCCATGATTTAGTCAGTGTTGTAAAGCACGTTAATTGGTGCGGCAACAGTGTGTGGCAGCGGCCCGCATGTCGCGCGACAAACAGAGCGAGCAAACAGCGCGGCCCGAGTGGCGCTGTCGCCTGTCGCCGCGACACATGCGGGAACACTACACAATGTCACATTGCTTTTTAATACCACGTCTGTGACAAATAATTGACAGCAGTGGTTGCGGTATTAATTAGTAATTATTTTCCAAGTTTTGTGAGTGTTCATAATGAATTATCACTTGCTTTACCGGAGAAGAAAAACACCGTGATGAAACTTGTACACATAAAAGTTGTTAGGAATTCCTTAGGTGTTTAGTCCACTCACTTGTACTAAGGCAGCGAGTTGGACAACGGTCCTGAGCCTTGCAATGGTAGAAGAGAACCGTGCTTATCAGGCCATATACGTCCCATATGGGCTACTAAAGATAAATTAGTAATAGATATTCTATTCATATACGGCACGGTATTTTTTTTTCTACGTTTAACAGGAGTTGATAGCACGGCAAAGCATAGTTGTTAGGAATAAAACAAAATTGAAATATTAACTGCAAAAGCACACACATTATTTCAAGGGTTAACATTTGTTTTTGTGTGTCATGTCAACGTATCAACAACAAGCCGCCCGCGTAATGCAATGTTTGTTGTGCATAATTAGAGCACGCAGATATGTTGCTTTTGTTAAATCACTTTTGTTTTTCTATGTTTGTGAAGCGTTGATTTATTCTACACTTTTATCTCGCTATTATAATTTTGTGGCTTTAAATAATAAAAAAAAGTGTTGGAGCATAGGTTCAGTAGATCCACTTTAAAAAAATAGTTTTATAATAAATCATTTTATATTTGCTTTCGAGTTGCAACATGCAAGGAACATGGGAGACTGGTGTTATTTACTAAAATATTTTCCTCAACGAACAAATTGACTTCACTTCTATTATAGGTATGTCCCGTGCGATCTAGAGGTACCGGGTTCGGATAAAGTATTTCTGGATTTTTGCAGAACCCTAAAAATACCAATAGGCTCACCCTCGCATGTTGACGTTGGACCAATACTTGTCGAAATATTGATGCAGAAAGGCATCTCTGCCTACCCCTTCGAGTAATACGGATACTGCGTGTATGTATGTTCTATCACAAATCGGTACATTTCAAAACTAATTATCTAATACTCTATGCAATATTTTGAACCCAGATCAATACATATTTTCATCTCCAATCACATCGCCGGCACAAGCGACTATTTTTTTAGCTCTCCAGCCCCCGTTGCAGACAATCACATTACTAGTGGCGATGGGAACGAGCCACAACCGTCAATTGTCTTGTGCGCGACCGTTTAGTGTAGGGATGGCATTTGGTACCCGGTATTGAGCCCTGAGCCCGCTCCCGGGGGCCCGACCCCCGCGGGCCGCGCCGTGGGCTGTGGACCACTGGAACTATTGATAGCTCCGTACAAAATTCAAGAGATTCGTTTGAGGTGAGTTCAAAATTTCAACTAAGCAGAGCGTTCTTGCTATGTTGAGTGAACTGTGTTAGTACGTTAGCTAGTTTGAAAGAATATACTGCAGATGACATTGACGTAGCCAAGCTTTTTTTCATTGAGTTAAGCTTCATTTTCGTGGTCTAAAACATAAATTTTAATATCAATAAATTCATAACTATATCAAATTTAGTTTAAATATTGTATTGTCAATCAGGAAATGACTAATTGTATTCTAAAACACCAACAAATCCATCGCTAGAAAGTCTGTACTGGCAAGAGTTTGCTAGCTTTGCAAAACTGATGTATGTAAATTTCGTCTTCATTTTCTTTGCTGACTGTTTCTATTACAAAAATCTTTGCAAAAACCTCACTTATTCAACCGCGGTTTATCTTTGTTTATAAACTTGCAGATAATTTCCCGAGCGCACGGTCTATAGAAAAAAGCGACAACTTAGCGTCGCTTGGAACAGTTCAGTGCGCCGCAAACCTTAATTCTCTTTCAACCATAGACTCCACTGTCACTGGAACATTTGCAACTTCATTTTACAAGTTTAATTCTGTTCCTAGTGTGTTTTCTATCTCTTATACACAAGGTTTAGAATCGCTTGCATCTTCGGCACGGGTTCAAGTTGCCCAACTTAACTCATTACGCGTAGGCAGAACTACATCGACGTTCGTTCCCGTAGGATCTGTAACAGCAGAACGCAAATGGTTATTCATGTTCTTTAGTTTTGAACTTTCGCCATGAAAATGCAATTTGTAATGTCGCCGGCGGCTGCTAATGAACACCGGGATGACAACAAAAACGTTTCTAAAAAGATTGTCAGCAATTACGGCTCGGTGGGGTTGCGGCGGGATTTAGAAAGAAAAGTTTCAAGCGAATACAATTTTTGTCTGTAGCAGCGGAGTCTCTCGCGGGTTTGTTGATGGGTTTTATTTCAATAGTAACCGTATCAATGTCGTGTTTGACTACTAGTACAGTAGTTTCAATAACAGAATCTCTTGTTGGCTAGGGGTCGTCCATGAACACAAAATACCTATTGAAAAAGAATTGCATATTTTCATATAACATGCGACTACTTTTACTTTCTGTCTTACGTCCAACGCGGTTTAACCTCATTCTAAGCAACCTATTTGTTCACAGCAATAAATGAAAAATTGCATTTGTTTCTGTAATTGTCAATTACGAACAAGGGGAGTCAATTGTTTAATTAGCTCTCAGAAGTGAGAACTAACTATCGTCAACAATTACATGCCATCTGGAACATTCTCGAAATTGCCTTCTGCCATTGCTTACTAATTAGGTGCCCTAACAACTAGTTTGGGTACATAGAACTCAAGTTTTGCACTAGTATATTTGAGATGAACCAATTTTGGTTGAGTATTTTCTTAGATTAAAACTATTTCGTCAAAAATAAGGTGCAATTCATTTTGATAGAAATGTATTGGTAACGTCTAGGCATACTGTAATTATCAACAAATATTGTTTGAACACCGATATCGATGTGATACACTTAAGCTCATTTCTGTATTCCTAGTTTTTAGGGAAAACATTGAATCAACCTGAAGCAGGACTGAATTTGATATACACATTGAAGTAAACCTTAAATCCAAATCATTTTAATAAAAACAGCCCGATTTATTCCACAATGGAAACTAATGAAATGTTGTAAACTACTGTAGATTTGTGAGGTTGCGGCTACGCGAAGTGGACCGATATCAAATTGTCTTTATTTACCATCCCCGAGGTAGCGGAGCGGTGCGCGCCGCCCGCGGACCTCTTCTAGAAACTTCCACCACTTGACAAACCCTGACTAGGATATTGTCCGCCACTGTACGTCTGGCTTTAACACAGTTTCACCAAATAGGTATTTATGTCAAAGGACTTTGAATGTATATTTATACTGTGGACTAATTTATTTTTAGGAATTAAGAATAGGTGTTGTTTTTATTTCTTTCGTCTGATTTAAATTAATTCATGCTATGAAAAACACTTTGATATTATTAAAAAGACATACGTAAATCATTAAATTGGCAGAGCGTAGAAGTGGAAAATGTCAGCGTGAAAGACCGAAAGAAGATTGAATACGATGAATGTAAGAAAAGAGCTAAAAAAGCCGTAGCTGTCGCCAGGGCAAAGGCACAAGACATATTATACAAGTCTCTGGAAAGCCCTGAAGGACAGAAACATATCTACCGGCTGGCTAAAGCAAGGGAGCGAAAGGCGAAGGACGTATCGCATATGAAGTGTATAAGGGATGAAGTGGGAGAAATTTTGACAGATGATGATGAAATTAAAAATAGGTGGAGAACCTATTTTGGAAAACTAATGAATGAAGAGAATGATTGGGAGAGGCGGCTTGAGGATATACCAGTGAATGTGGGGTTAGTAAGAGATATAAGTATGGATGAAGTCAAGAGAGCTGTATGTGGAATGAAGAATGGAAAGGCGGTTGGACCAGATGGAATACCAGTAGAAGTATGGAAGGTTTTGCAAGTAGAAGGGTGGAAGTGGCTGACTTTGTTCTTCAATAAGCTGTTACTGGACAATACGATACCCGACGAATGGTGCAACAGTTATTTGGTGCCCATTTTTAAAAACAAGGGAGACGTTCAAGATTGTAACAATTATCGGGGAATAAAGTTAATGTCACACACTCTGAAAATATGGGAGAGAGTAATTGAGCGACGCCTGCGAGAGGAGTGTGAGGTTTCACGGAACCAGTTCGGTTTTATGCCTGGCCGTAGGACAATGGATGCCATTTTTGCAATTCGCCAGTTGTGCGAAAAATACAGACGAGCACATAAAAACTTGCATATGGCATTCATTGACCTCGAGAAGGCTTATGACCGGGTTCCTCGTGAAGTTGTATGGTGGGCCCTTAAGAAGAAATGTGTGCCTGAGAAGTACCTGCAGTTGATCCGAGCCATGTATCGCAAATGTGAAACCCAAGTCAGGACAGCCGCTGGTCTCACAGCCAGCTTCGATGTCGCTGTTGGTGTGCACCAGGGATCGGCTCTTAGCCCTTACCTCTTCCTGTTGGTTATGGATGCCGTTACGGCAGGTATACAGGAAGAGGCACCCTGGTGCATGCTGTTTGCTGACGACATTGTGCTGGTGGCAGAGAGTGGCCACGAGGTGCAGAACAGACTGGAGGTGTGGCGGCATAGACTTGAAAATTTTGGCCTTAAAGTCAGCAAAACGAAAACGCAGTATATGTTTTGTGACTATGGCGGTCTTTCAAGTTCTGTGTCCGTCACACTTGATGGAATGCCGATACCAGTCTGTTCCGAATTCCGCTACCTTGGGTCACTCATGCAAAGTGACGGGGACATAGACCGTGATATAAGGCAAAGGATCAACTCAGGATGGATGAAGTGGCGACAGGTCTCAGCCACAATATGTGACCCTAGAATGCCCCTCAAATTGAAGGGCCAAATATACAAGTCCATCATAAGACCTGTCGTCATGTATGGATCAGAGTGTTGGGCTACGAAGAAGACGGACGAAAGGCGACTGCATGCAGCAGAAATGCGAATGTTGCGATGGATGTGTGGGGTGACACGAATGGACAGAGTGAGGAATGACTATGTTAGAGGAAGTTTGAAAGTAGCTCCGGTGATAGATAAGTTGAAAGGAAACCGTCTGTCGTGGTATGGTCATATTATGAGGAGGGATGAAACGTATGTTGGAAAAAAAGTGATGAGTATGAATGTCGAAGGATGGGCTAGCAGAGGAAGGCCAAAGAAAAGATGGATGGAATGCGTGAGAGGTGATATGAAAGAGAAAGGGGTGACTGAAGACATGACGGCTGACAGAGATATTTGGAAGGAAAAAACATGCTGCGCCGA
This sequence comes from Cephonodes hylas, assembly GCA_030295005.1. Taxonomy (NCBI): domain Eukaryota; kingdom Metazoa; phylum Arthropoda; class Insecta; order Lepidoptera; family Sphingidae; genus Cephonodes; species Cephonodes hylas. Next base: position 10,813,252 of record AP025376.1, on the reverse strand, counting down.
CCCCAAATAGACTTGGGAAAAGGGCAAGCGGATGACTGACGTAAATCATTAAATAAACTCAATCAATTTAAATCATTTATATATTTGCATCATTTGTTATTTTTTTCAAAGTTCAAATTGTTCAAATGTAAGTCAATACAAGTTACAGTATCATCCGCTTCTGCCTTTGTAACTTACATAATCTATGCATATATTACGACCTTATTTAAAAGAACTTCTGGTTTTAAAGAATCAATAACTTACCACCAAAACATCAATGCAATACTCAGAACAAGAGTCTTTGCAAACCAGACTCCCCCACCAAACAGCACACAGACCGTACATGTCATGTACCCAAAGATTTATGTATGTGGTTCGACAGCGGCGTGTCCCGCTGCAGGGTGCACCACCACACGCCACACGGCCGCGTCTCCAAGATTAGGCAAGTTTAATTAAATAGCGTAGTTTCAGCGGCCGCAAGTTATATTGCCGCCCGCCTATCGCCCACTAATTATTATTGCGAGGAGGTATTAGCGCAAATACTTGCTTTACAGACAGGGCCGTCAGGGTGCTCGAGTTTAAGATGAGAATATATTAGTGGATAGTTGAGGATAGCCGATAAATATGGATAGGATGTTGCATGTTGTATTTGGGGGCAGCCTGGGTGCGTTCTTAGTAACAGAGTGGCCTAATAGTAGTGAAAGGTAGCCATAACAGTGCGTGACAATTCTTTAATTAGAAACTCAAGTGAACAATTTCAACAAAAACAACTCACAAACTTTCATTATAGAAGCGTTTTTGTAATATTTCATATTTTTGTAAATTAACAAGTAGAACACTCGTTTCAAATACAATAATTGAAATAATATTATTTTAAATACTTATATGGTCCTTGAAACCGACATGGCTGCATTGAAAAGATAATGTGTTAAGCTTTAGCATTTGGCGCTCTTTAGCCTCTGCCTAAGAATAAGAAAAGATGTCGGTACAGAGACAGGATAAACTCTATTCTAAAACGCGTACAGAAGTATTGACCGTACCTTAGCACTTTTAGCACATTTAGCGCCAATAACAAAAAATCTCCGCCGAACGCACATTGGGCACATCTGGACCGCAGTAAACGCTGCGCCCTTACACGTACAAAAACTATATTTACCGCCGATTACTCGTTCTCTTTAAAGGAATTGTGCGCAATTGGTTTTTTTTGTGGACGCCAAATTATCTTTAATGGTACAATAATTTTTATTATGCCGAGGTGAAAGCCCCAATTATGCTCCCCACGGACATTTTCATATAAATCGAAATTAAGCTCGGGAACTCTGGCGACACACTATGCGAAGACACATGAGTTATATTATACTTAATATTAGGATATCATTGTATTTACACAAAACGTTTGTCGATGTGTTAAGAATATTTTATATGTTTTGTGTATCATAAAATAAGTATATACTATGTGTGAAAAATTAACGTTGTTACATTTGAAGTATACGAGTAAATTGTTTAGTTTAGACTGCTGGAAATTGGAGTTAAAACGTTAATTACTTACTTTAAGATTACCTGGAAGGACATAAACTTTTTATTAAACCTATTCTAGGCAAACAGTCTTTTTTATACCGAGACAAACATCCAAATTGACTTATAACAGTTGAGTATCCCGTTGTGAGCCCATTCCGCCACGTGTCATTAAGTGGCGTGCGCCCAGTGTGGCGCGACATGACGTCACACGGCACATTCGCTATGCGATTTTTATTCGATTCCGATACAATATTGCAGGAGCGATTTTTATTGTTTCATGTCAAAATAATTGGGAGACAATCGTGGTGCGTCGGCTGCACCCCCCCCCCCTGCCGCCTGCGTCCCTCGCCGCACCCCCGCGGGCCCGTGTGTGCCCCCAGGGCTCTCGCGCTTAATTGATAGTAGGACGCCGTTTGTTTGGCCGCTGTAGGACTTGTCGACGCATTGATTAAAACGTTAATTTACGATACAATTGTAACTGAATGCACCAGATTTTGTTCTGTACGCGCTGGTACAATTTTGATTGTTAAAATACGAACTCCTCGTATCATAGTCGTAGTTCACGTTTTTGTCTCCAAAGGTATCAGGGCTTGTTATCCGCATCATAATAATCTTGTCAAAATGCTTCTTTATGTGTTTTTAAAAACTTGTGGCGTCGAATTTATCCTATCGAAATAAAATGAAAATTTTCTTCAACATATTTAATGTGCGTACTAATGACAACTAAGGGATATTTGTATCTATCAGCCCTACTAGACCCCTGTTTTAAATGGATTTTAAATGATCGACGAGCGAGATGCCTAAAATTTAATTTTTAGATGGGGCAACGTGTTGTTAGGTGTTACACATTTTTGAGAAAAGCAGCCGCGTAGCCCATAGCCATAGACTCGCACATTATTACCTGGGTCTTAAATGCAGCTGGCAGAACGTGCGTTAGACACACCCTATATTAGCGTGTGCAAATTATGAGATGCAGAAGACAAGTTGCGAGTGTTTTGTTCCGTCACACCCCACGCGTTGTTCTAGTTCGCACGAGCTAATCGTGGCGCAGTGACTTCACACTTTTACACCACTGTAGTATACTAGTCTTTGAACGTTGATGATTAGTGATGTCGATGAATGTGATATGAAAAATGTTATAGCATGTATGCACCCTAGCTATCAGGTTAAATAGCTCTACCAGAAGAATTACAATTGCCATTATCATGAATTAAATCCCAGTCCTATTTTCGTCAGTTTTGCATGTTTCATTTTTATGTATTGGCCAGTCATGCTCATTGCGTGTATAAATTCCCAGCGAATACCTAGTAATAATAACAATGATAATACAACATTATGAGGCGAACATAACTCAAACCGCTTCCGCGGCCGACCAGTCCGAGCGGAAACTGAAACTAGTTTCCTTGTAATATAATTGCCGACGGAGGAAGCTTCCCTCATCTGTGTGTCCCCCTCCCGCTCCCACCCCGCCGCCCCTCCCCGGCGACCACCCTGCGCGGTGATAAAGTGCAATAGTGAGCGCATTAAGCGCTGTTAACTCATTTGCCTTTCATGATTCATGTAGGCCACTGTGGCCGGCGCCATGGGACTACACGCAGTGCATGCCACACAGTAGCGCAAGTCGGAACAGCGCGTCAACTAGCGGTTTACGTCACATGGCTACATCACATAAAATCCTTTTGAAATTAATAAACGTATTAATTGGACTTAATTGGACCACGTATTGCGTATTAAATAATTTGTTAATATTTCCCGCCTCTGTATTGACTTATCATTAAATGTCATACTTGTTTGTTTGCATGTTCAGTAAGAGATAATTTCATAATAACCATAGCAATGTTGTAAATGAATATGATAAACGAAATTCTGGCATACTACATACTAGATTCATAGAACTTTAAATACTAAAAACAAATAAATATCTTTGACATGAAACACATACTTTACCATAATTACCATATTAGGTACCTTTTGTACAGTAAAACAAAACTTTACAGTTTTGTTGACTTTTACGGCACAATTAAAAATTGTAAATATTTTACTTTTATGAAAGTTAACATAATTTATTTAGAACAGAAAAGGTAAACGATCCATTTGGATAATCGCTTCACACGTTCGGGGCTGCGACATGTATTATATTACTGGTGTAGTAGCAACTGTGTCCCCTCGCAAGAAACAATAAACACTTTAGTTTCGTGTCGTCGCGGCCATAACTAAGCAGTTGCCGAAGAGTGCCGCGGCTTTATTTACGAGCGGCGCCCACACCTCCAGCCGACGGGGACCGCTGGGACATAAACACATAACATTTATAAATACACTTGCCACTTATTGATTTCACCAGCTGCATTTTTTCCGGTTCAAATAAACGCACTCATCAAAATGGTCAATATGATGGATGTCGATTGGACAGGACCTATTGATATGATCTGAAGAGAAGTTTTTAAGATTTTTCATTATCTCGACTAGGCAATAAATTATTGTTATGTGGCGTGATTGTGTCGACTTGCACTCTATCTGCATTGCAAGGCCTTACCAAAAGGTATTAATGGGCTCACTCTGCTGTGCTAGTGAAAGAAAACCTGTATTATTCGGTCGGAATTTAACCTTATTTACAGTATGCGCTAAATACATTTGATATTGTAGATAACAGTATCATCAAATACATTAAAACACATTTTGAACGCAGCACCAAAATTATCCAAGTTATCTATACTATTATTATAAAGAGGAAAGGTTTGTATTTTTGTATTTTTGTATTTTTGTATGTTTGTTACGAATAAACTCAAAAAGTACTGAACCGATTTGGATGATTTTTGGTATGGAGATAGATGGGACCCACCGAAGTAACATAGGATACTTTTTATCCCGGAAAATGTGGTATTCCCGTGGGATTGCGTATAAAACCCTATATTTTTCTTACGCTTTCACGCTCAAACCATTCGACCGACTTTTATGATCCTTGGTATAATCATTAATGAAATCCTATGAAGTAACATGAACAACATTTTATCCCGGGAATATGTAGGGTTCCTGTGGGATAAGCATATATTCTAACGCGAAAATGACACTATCTATCTATGTAATGCTTTCACGCCTTAACCGTTTGACCGATTTGAATGATTTTTGGTATGGAGATAGGTAGGGCCCACCGAAGTAACATAGGATACATTTTATCCCGGAAAATGTAGTATTCCCGTGGGAACTGGTATTTCTGGATCTACTGTACCGATTTGAATGATTTTTGGTATGGGGATAGGTAGGGCCCACCGAAGTAACATAGGATGTATTTAATCCCGGAAAATGTAGTATTCCCGTGGGAACGGGTATTTCTGGATCTACTGAACCGATTTGAATGATTTTTGGTATGGAGATAGGTAGGGCTCACCGAAGTAATATAGGATACATTTTATCCCGGAAAATGTAGTATTCCCGTGGGAACTGGTATTTCTGGATCTAATGAACCGATTTGAATGATTTTTGGTATGGAGATAGCTAGGGCACACCGAAGTAACATAGGATGCATTTTATCCCGGAAAATGTAGTATTCCCGTGGGAACGGGTATTTTTGGACCTACTGAACCGATTTGAATGATTTTTGGTATGGAGATAGGTAGGGCCCACCGAAGTAACATAGGATGCATTTTATCCCGGAAAATGTAGTATTCCCGTGGGAACGGGTATTTTTGGATCTACTGAATCAATCTAAATGAGTTTTGGTATAGAGATAGGTAGGACCCACCGAATTAACATGATATACTTTTGTCCTGGAAAATGTGTTCCCGTGAGTATGGGTACATGTTATAATTGCAAGAGTAACTCTGTAAGTCTGTTACGTTTTCACGCCTAAACCATTCGACTAAGTTATATAATTTTAGGTATGAACATAAATAGGACCCTGTGAAGTAACAATTAAATGTTCCCGTGAAATAAACATGTTATATTATAAATGCGGAAATAGCTTTTTCAAAGCAAAACTTTTTTTGGACACTTATGAGAAGAAATAAAGATTCACGTATTATCTTTCTGCACTCAGCCCTAAAGTCTACGCAGACGGAGTCGCGGGCAAAAGCTAGTCTTTATTATAAAGACTCTCCATTCGGCTGATATTAACTACCCAATGCAAATTAATTTCCTCAATAGAGACTGAAGAATGTTGGAAGTTCCTAATGGAGCCATATTGTTGAAATCATCGAGCTGTCTCGCCAACTCGGAGCAACAAATAAATATCCAAACACTTTTTGACTTTTAATATTCGCGGATAATGGTATCGGGGATTGTGTTCTCACAATAAGCACTCGGCTGCCGAACCCCCCCCCCTCCCCTCCCACGCCCCTCGCCCCTCGCCCCTCGCCCCGCACCCCCGCAGGCCGCTTCCACGCTCGCACCTCAAAGGGAGAGCTTTCTTTATTCCCTAACCTTATTTTTATTTCGTCTAACCCGAAGGGCGCGGGCGGCGCGGCGGGCGCGGGGGAGGCAGTTTCACATTTAGCCTAATGTCACAGTTGGTCCAAATTGAAAATAAACATATCCCGCCTTTTCCCTTTGACGGGATTAAATAAATTCAGCCAAGTTTCTCTCGGAGGTCGGAAAAGTTCACTCGACGAAATGCTGACGGCGCCACCCATAACTCAGTACACAGTAAGTCATGTCTTGCCGTATCGAGTAATCTGTCTACATCACACTAAACTTCAGCTTTTATATGTGGGTAATTATCTTTGTATTAAAAATATAAGCTGTAGGTGTTTGCAACACTATTTGATTGCTGAGGTGTCGAATATTGGGTAGTACACTAATCTTTGATATATCCGCATTTAATCACGTAGCTTAAATCAGCAACAGATCTTATTAATAGCCGATAAGATATTTATCGCTACATATTTTATTACAGCTGACCTTCGATAATAAACGAAAACTCTTTACTAATTAGCAACCAATCGTATACTCGGGGATAGTGACTACCATAAATACGGCGTAACATCCACTAAAATTCTGAGTTCAGTTAGATTGGTGAAAGATAAATTTAAATATTTTGTAATAACAATAATGTGCTTATTAAGTGCGAGGTGGTCAACTGAATGTTTACTTTGATGTCTCGAAAACAATTGAATGCATAAAGCGTGTTATGAAAGTGCGGTACTGTTGAATCTCTGCGCGGCCCGCGGGAACAAGGCGGCTTTCCCAACAATATCCGCAGATGTACAACGAGCCTTAATAATTCTATTACGATTGTACGTAACAGTTTCCGTCATCGCTTCATACGTTCGTTTTTTACTGGTGCGACCTCCTTACACGACTCCAAATCTTACATGCCACGCGGAAAAGAATTAGTAGTTTGGGTTCAAATTTAGAATGTGAATTAAACTATGTTCGCTTTTTACTACATCGGATGTGTCCGAAAAAGAAGCAGGCTTTAGGCAACATAATATTCTATTTATTGCTTAAGTTTAGGAATTTGAAAAAAAAAACCTATCCAGTATCCAGGTACAGATTTAAATTCAGATGTAAACAATACTTTCAATTAGGAAAAAATGGACGATGGATAGCCAAACATTATCAATCGTCGAAGTGCTTACATTATTCATTCTAGATTATACGGTTATGCAAGATAACAAAAAAATATACGTGAGAATTATCAAAGAAAATTACTTGAAATTTGAAGAAAAATAACACAACGGAGGCGTTATTTTAAATATCTAATCTCTGTCTAATTGGCATATTTGCAATACTAATGATATAACAGAGCTGAAGTTTTGTGTGTCTATGAGTAATGTGTGTTTGTATCGCGAGTTGATATTGGAACATACACCTCCACATGCCGAAGTAATCTTATCGGCGCAGAGAGCGAGCACGTTCAGTAGCTTACGATTACGGGACGATTAGATATTTCCAATTCATTATTATATATTTAAAATGCAAATAAAGAAATGATAATTATGATGGACAGTTGATATCATTACAATGATTTAAGAAGCACAGGCAACATCCAATGCTTTACATGATCTTGTTTATCAAATGAAGTAATCGAAGTCTTAGTGATAAATAATAAAAGCATAATGACACAAAAAAGAAGTTAAAAACATTTCTCGAAATTTTAAATAATTTTTCAAATTAAATCGAAGTCCATCGAAGATATGTTATGTACGTGCCCATGACTTTATATTTGTACTATCACATAAGCCTGCTAATGAACACAGGGCTTTCCAAAATAGTGTAGAATATTCCGTACGAAGCGGCCTTGACTTAGCGATAAACCTGGCATTTTGTATTATATTTATATTTTGTATTTTTATCAAAGTTGTGGATAAATAGATAACAATGCGTGTGGCAGTACGCAGACCATAAATGTGTGTAACAACAATGTTCCCCATTACTAAGAGATGAACTTATAGCCACATACCAAATACTTTTCTCGGCACAACGACCGATAATTTCTTAACAAAAAGGATCTATTACACAAACCAAGAACACTCAACAAGACGACACTCAACATCAAGACCAACAATTTATTTCTTCAGATTTTTACATTAATTTTCATTAAAACCTCATTACATTAGCCGACTTCTAAGTCGAGTATATGATGTGCTGCTCCAACCAGCTCGTGGTACATTGTCCAGTGTGTAGTGAGGCAGACAGTCCATAAATCCGCGCCGGAATGAGACGCAATAAAAACGGGCGCGCACATTAATAACAAGCGACGATCGCCCTCCGGCAACACTCACATACAACTAATGCTTCGTACTCAACAACTATGTATGTAGATGCACTGCTAGACTTACGGAGACTTGCTATTCTTATAATTTATCTTTAACTTTGAGGGAATAAGAGACTGTGGTTTTGAACCCCGCATAGAGACAAATGATTGTGTGATCCACAATTATTTGATTCAAGTCTGGGTATTTTTGGGCAAGAAATGTCTTTCATAGATACTTTTGTTACCTGTGTAAGTCTAATGAATAGATGTGGTATTAAGACTGTGTATATGATTGTGCATCCACACAAATGTGTTTACTTATTAAATAGTCTTTTAGGACAAGATATTTGCACCGTCACTAAGGTCAGTCTTTCTTTCAGCATAATACTCAATTGAAATTGGTTCCCCTCATTAACTCGAACTTATTCATTATTGATGATGAATGTATAGTTTTAACATCGCCCATTTATGCATTGTTTATTCAATTCTACATTGTCTGATGTTATTAAAATCTTTTCAACCATATGGGCCATTCTATTTTTTTTATTCATCCATAAATTCTAACATTATAGCTTTAATGATATCTAGCACAGTATGTCTCGTCGCCATTAGTGACTTTCAGAATACAAGCTAAAGGTATACATAGGAAATATGAACGCAAATCCCTTGGAATGGGCCCGTATTCACAGGCCTGTGACACAATGACGGTGAGCGGCGGTAAGTGCGCGGGTGCCGGCGCCCGTGGCACGACCTAATCACACAAATAAAACGCGCCCGCGCTCATTGTCGCAGCTTCGAACCCGAGAGACACACTGGGGACACGGCATCACTATTTCCACGTGAGAATCTTTGTCAGAAAAAATAATGATGTAGGGTACTATCCTGATAGTATTGAAAAATGTGACTATTTTATATTTGAAAGTGTGTGGCGAGTTAACGTAGAATATGATTGTTTTCTTTATTTTACAGACATGTAAGTAACGTTGAACGATAAAAAATGCGCATTTAGAAGTTATTTTTAGCTGTGTGGAGGCCAGTAAAACTCATTAATGTAAGGGCCCCATACCTAGCTTCTTTATTAGACCGGTTTGGGCTGATATAAGAAAAACAGATAACAGAGAACGTCCTTGACGATCGGAATAAAAAGTAGCTAATTAGAGTAACACTTTGATCACAAAGCATTTAAGGGAAGGTAATAAAGTAGAATGTCCCTCGGTGCGCGTACACTCGCTTTGTTCACTTAAAAGTTTGTATGAATTGTTCCGATTGAAGTACTGTTTGCTGTTATCTCCCACTTTGTAGTGTCTTCTAAGAGTTTTGATTACTTCAGCTGTGAAATAGTTGTCCAATTTGTGAATGCTACACAATCTCTCGCTCGATCGTTAAAAGTTGACAAGTTACACAAAATGTTCCAATATTGATTGAATCTTTTAAATAATCGTCATAAATCTCTCAACGATGTGTAGATAACATTGATTGTCACAATATAAGTGACGTTAAAATATGCAAAAACCCAAAATTTGTTATCATAGTGAATATAATAATAATATTTACATGTTGAATAAATTTATGTCCAAAAATAATTGTGCATTACATGCGAATATGAAATTTGTAACTGATTAAAATTAACTTTTTTTTTAAACTGGTTTTATACAAATCACCTTAACCATCAAGACTTTCAGTAATTAGAAATAATTATCCAATGTCGTCTGGTTTTTGCGTTTTATTTAACTATGGTCGAATCACTATTTTCTGTTCTTTAAATTTGGGAATGTCCCTAATGATCAAAATTTTTACTTAGCAAAAGTTCAATAAAAACCATCTGTTTATTCTTTCGACATCTTTTCAACAGGTGCCTCCATCATTCTGCATGCTCAACATTAAAAATTTTTAAACAAACCAATTCTTACACCTATTCTCTACCTGCATTAGCAACATCCCGTATGCAACAAACGTGTTACTCCACCGGCCCTTGTGTCCGCTATCAATAGTGACTAAGGTAATTATCCCAACACAAGCTGTAGTTGTGATGCTCCATTGTGCGTTGTACCATTGACCTAGATAATGTCTGCAGCCGAGGAGCGTGCGGTCAGCCTGCGTACAACCGCACACACAGCAAGCCATCCCTGTCAACGTTACCTGAATACGTTGATGCTACACTTTGAGGTCGACTGTACTTTAGGACTTGATAGTGACTATTTTACACGCGATTTTAGTATTAGCTATAGATATACATGCATATGTAGTTATGTTTACTGTTAGCCTATATGCGTCCGACTTGTAGGCATGGGCTTCATCATTTATTAAGAGGGGTTACATCATGATCTTAAAGGTGACGGAATATGCATGCTTAGAAAAAAACATTAAATCTTCGAGAGCAGTACGTGCTTCTTGTATATGATTTAAGCAGTTCTTCTTGTTTTTTTATTGATAAAACCACCTTAGAATTTCATTTATCTCTACCAAGGTACATACAAATCAATTTATCACCAAAATAAAGCCGTTCCAAACAAACTCATTTTCGCTTTCATAACAATATTTATGATCGAATTTATTTCTTCTTTTTAATGAGATATTTAATAAGTACGCTTATTATCTCTAAAACATTTAGTTATAAATCAAGATCAATACATACCTCTAACGTTAGGTAGTAATAGTAGTTACGTTTAGTTCAATATGCTAACGAAGTGCATCATGGAGTTAATACACACCGAGGATTCGTCCGGAGAATTCTCTCAGGTAAGGAAGTTTCCTCGCAATGAATTCTCTCATAGTGCATGTACATTATAATGTTGAAGATGCAACTTCAAGAAGCCAGATATGTTTACTTTAAACTAGTGACACGCCCCGGCATCGCACGGGTGCAATGCTGATATTTAATGGAAAAAAAACCGCATCAAAATCCGTTGCGTAGTTTCAAAGATTTAAGCATACAAAGGGACATAGGGACAGAGAAAGCGACTTTGTTTTATACTATGTAGTGATTAAAATGTGCAATTACCAATTTGTTTTTTATTTTTTACAACAGGGATCAGAATATTTATTCATCCAGCACAGATGTTCACCTCGTTTACTCAGGATGTCAAAAAGACGATTACCTTATCACCATACACAGGTAATACCGTGGTTGTTAGGAAAACCCATTTTTTTAATTTTTGTTCGGAATTTTTTAACATTAATGTATTTGTAATCACCGTAACTATTGCCCGACATAGTTTACATTAATTTCACCCCCTGTATTGTTTTCATTACCATGTAAAAAAAAATGTAATCTTCTCCATATAAATTGTGTGTTCTCGTTGTGCGTCGGCCCTGAGGCGCAGGTTTATCACGCGCGGGACGCCCGTGGAATATGGAATGAGAGTGTTATCTGCGCTAGAGCCGCGCGTCCACCACACCTTCCTGCCTACCCCGCCACGTGCCCATACAGCGACCCGCGAGACTACACCCCATGCTTACAGGATTCAATTACCGCTGAGCATTTCTTTTATTGTATGTAGGAAGTTGTTAGGAAGAGTTGGAAGAGATGTAGTTATTTAGAGGGGTTTTGGTATGGTGTGGTCTTTGAGTGTCAATGACATTGTTAATACTTAGTCAAGTGGATACATTTAGGTTCATAATATGCAAAATGTTATGTAGCTAAATAACTTCTACCCCAATAGTAATATTGTAATCAATAAATGAGTTAACATAAAAACATACGATTAAAAGTTATTACATTTATTAAATAAATGACATTAATTAAATTTGTGATTTGAATTAAAATATTTTTGTGACTCCCTCAGACCAGTTTTAATATTAATGTACAGTTTCCATTAAAAAATACTAGACTTAGTCTACGCCTACGGCGCTGTACAAGTGTAACTTCACAATTTTGAAACCTAAGGAAAAATATGCCGAACACCCCATTAAGATGCAGAGATCTCATCGCAACAACATAATCAGATTGCAAGATATCGGCGGCATGTGTACAACACATTACCATCGCAGCCGGTAGATTAGGCGGCTCCATTTAATTTGCGCGAGTACTCGACCGGGATCTCGCACTCGCAGTAATTGTGCCCCTGATAAAAGGACATAATCAAACCGTCGTAACTGTGATTGCCGCCAGTCAACCCGCCGTGGCAACCGCTACCGCTTGTTGCTTGCGGCTTAACAACTGTCGCTTTATCTGTTAGTATGCTTAGCATTACCATGTTATTTAAAAAGAAATGTTTTATATGAACTCGTAGCTTGTTTCTTACTTTACATAATTTCTATAATAGCTTTTTAATAACTTATCAGTAGATTAGAGGTTTTATTTGGGATTATGTTTAAAAAAAAATGTAAAATAATCTTAGTTAATTGTATCTAGCTACATTATATTCATGTTTAGTATTGTTGTCATTTTGCCTTTATTTAATACATAATCGTTAACGCTTGAGCTTTAAGGCACCCTCCGTTCCCGCTCCCGCTGTCGCTCGCCGCTCACGCCCGCGTGCTGTGGCTCGGCGCACCACATTCATTACGGTGGATTAGGCCAACTGTCTCGGCTCGACGTGGAGCGAGTTAAATGAGTTTTTGACAATCACGCCGTCTCACCCCCCCCCCCCCCCCCCCCCCGCGCGCCCCTTCACCCCCGCAGCTTGGTATTAATGAAAACGTTAGGTTTCGCTTACATGGTGTGTGGCTCCGCGGCGTGCGTCGGGCTGACGGCGCGATCTAACGTGTGACGTACCCACTGACTCAGCCCGCCCCGATATCCGCTGAATGCTACAAATTGTAAGACGCTTTAATACCGCCTCGTCTTACATCGTGCTCGGGTTGCGTCTTCATTTGTGATGATAATGTAATGGATTACTATGTGTGCGTGTCGGCGTGGAGCATTCATCTGTCGAGACTCGAGACATCGTCGGTAGTTAGTTTGAATATCAAGGTCTTTGTCTTAATCTTCTATAGTGAAAGTTCTTGTGTGTATTTTTCTAGTGATTTTTATACACCTTAATGATAATTTTACCTAAGTCAGGCCAAGTCTCTTAAAAAGCTTAACTCTCAATACGACATCGACGGTCGGATGATTACGGTAACCATATATAAAAGACCTCATATTAAAAATTCTGTAATGAAACAACATTATATTTAGTTTACGTTTTATCTTCTGTCGTCTAGACTGTAACAATCTCACGGGAGCATCAAAGTCTTAACTTTACGACAAACTCTTCGCCTAAAATTAGCCTTTCAAATCCGTTAATTTTAAACAGTAAACTTCAGCAGCACTAGCTTACCAAGATAAGAATTAAGTAACAAAACCGACATTGTCGCCTTATTTAAATTCCGCCGTGTTTTATTTTAGTTTATTTTGTTGGTCGTGTACATTGTAGTTCATAGTTGTGGGGTATATTACACCTACATATATATATGCAGGTATAAACTGTGTCGTGTGGGTAATATGTGGAAAGTGCTGAAATATGGAGTAATGTGAGAAGTCCGCGGGTGGCGGTTATTCAAATGTAACGGTCGCACCCCCCCCCCCCCGCACTCGCCCCGCACTTGCCCCACAATCGCCGTAGTCGCCAGTAAGCTACACAGGAATATGCATAATTTTTCTACACTGTCACAGCAATGTGTACTCTAGGCCATGATCGTACAGTTATAGCAGCCACAGTGGAGTGTGAAGTGTGTGTGCCACGAAACGGTTCCATTTAACAACTGACCACGAGACCTGACCCGAAATTTCATAGCGTTTATGTATGAATAAAAAATATTTGCTACAAAAATTTGTACTTGTTCAATTCATTTTATTGAGTTCAGTTTTTTTTTATACCGGATACACACATTATTTTCATATAACGTGAGTCATTATGAGTTGCTGTAACGTTAATTTTAAAGCTCATGTTCACTAGTCATAGAAGGTATTCCTAATATTAACTAATGGGCTTTAGCGTAATTAAAAAAAAACTATCAGAAAAATTTAATTTTTATGTTAGGATGTTGCGAGACACTAAACTATATATTATGTGTGTAATACCGTACTGCATGCATATATTTTTTATTTTCATAAACACGTGAATGAGAGTAATGTGTACGAGTGGTGTGCCGGAGGACGCGGCGCGGGTCCCGCGGGCCCCGGGGATCGCGCGCGCGCCGTGAAATGGAATCATACAGCGCGTCACGCCCCGCGCGCGGTACATTTTGTTATCGTTAAAACTGGACGATCGCTCGCCTGCTCGACAGACCAATAAATTTCGCATTTTGACGTGAAAACGACACGACTTTGCGAATTTTTCGGGAAAAATTGACGCAGTCTTTTGGTATTTGTATTTATGTTCTTCGAAAACTACTAAAAAAAAGCTTTATGCAATAGAATCATAATTTACTTCAAAAACACCCCCAAGCCACATGTCTTATACATAACCCTTACCTCACTTTCAGTTTTATGTCGTAGCTATCAGAAGCCACGCGACACACTTTAACCCCACAAGCCTTGGTTTGATCAAAACAATCACTTAAAAAGGACGCAAAAATAGATCTCAGGCAAAAGACGAAGCCCACGACCTCATTTTCCAAGACATGCAGCAACTAAGTAAAACTACATACGAACTTACTAAAGTTTGCATAAAAAGGCAACAAAGTGAAATTGAGCGAGACCGAGCTGTCATTCCAGTACATTGTATGGAGGACGGTTGACGATGTGTCTGTCGGTACAAAGTAGCAGGTTATTAGCTGATTAGCTGGAACGAGGTTACTGTGAGACTCACTCACCTGCACCTACATCGCGCTTTCAATTACCATATTCCACTGCGCTAACGCCAAACGCACTAATTCCGCTGCCAGTTAACATGCTAATTAATAATTTATTATATCTTCGTATGTGTTGGATTAGAAATGGATGTTATAGAATATTTGTGTGATTTATCAGTTGGTTATTTTATAATCACTTAGCAGTACAATTACATCTCATCTACTGGGTGAATAATTTCTCGTCAGTTGTCATAGGTCCCTAATATAAGCTCCTCACTCAGCAATTCTAATTCTCTACGTAATAATAGCTCCTTTACATTTTTTTAACATTTATAGGGCTCTCAAAATCTACATACCTATCTTCATAATTTTAGATTAGTAAGATAGAACAGGAGAAATAACCTACATTTAAACAAATCATAAAAAATGAAGTGTGGGTTTTAAATTAAATCAAAAAGAACAGACACATTTTTATTCTTTTTTTTTTAAACTATGCCACATTGTAAACTGTCAACAAAAAAATGATGTAATTGTTACAGCGAAGAATGTATGCCCTAATTACGCGCGCTAAGTACGTACCCGGCCCGTGAACTCATTCAGTATGACGAGTCGCAGCGCAATCCCCCCTCCCCCTCATGTACCCCCGCACCCCGCGCCCCCAGTGACATACGGACACAATGGAATATTAAAATACTTGGAGTTGATCACTTACATACATTCGATATCTAAATAATCCACCCCAGCCGAGCCGGCTCATTGTAATTTTTCAATTTCGCGCCGGGAGGTCGCGGGGGGCGCGGGCGGGCGTGCGGGGGTGAGAGGTGCAAGGGGAGAGGTTGCGTTTCAATCGTATCGCGGGCATTATGTCGGCGGCGAGACGTCGCCTATGAATATTTGAATGGATGATCGGCGGCTGGCGGGGTTATCTAGTAGGCCACGGCTGGCACACATCGGGTCGACAATGATCAAGTGTCCGACAAATCAATGTGTTTATGTATCTTACAAACTTCACCCAGTTGGTGGGTTGAGTCGATTTTGAAAACGCATCATATGTTCCTTATCAATATCTGATAAGGACTTCCATTAGGCCATTTTTACGTTTCTTTATCACTGTTTAAATTACATACAAAAGAAGTACATTATGAAATTCCAAGTTGGGGTTTAGAATCGAGATTCGATTTTGTTTTTTTCTGTACTTCAAGAGTATTTTTTGATTTTCCGGGTTTAGCTCTTAGTAAATATATTATAATCCTTCAAAAGTTACATTATTCACTTTCGTATTCAATCTCATGGGCTGTTGACAACTTCGACTATTGAGTTGTAACCCCTTGTATTGTTTAATGACGTCGGCTTATCCCCGCGCGATAAATTAATCCCGCAGTAATCAGCTCTGCACAATGTATGAGATCTACTCGCGTGAACCTGAATACATTAAACCAGAGCTTACAGCGTGTTCAACATCTCTGGGTTATAATTACCAAGGAATGGTTAAATGAGGACTAAGGCCTTAAACCTCTTAATGGCAAAGGAGCCCCGTGCCCAACAGTGAGATGTTCCACATCATCATCATCAACCCATATACATAGATCGATGAATTGCACATGGCATTATGGTTATATGTAAGCGCAGTGTTGGACGTCTACCCACAAGGTGGACCGACGATTTGATAAAGGTCGCGGGAAGCCGCTGGATGCAGGCCGCTTCCAATAGAGCGCTTTGGAAGTCTCTGGGGGAGGCCTATGTCCAGCAGTGGACGTCCTTTGGCTGATGATGATGATGATGATGATGATGACATGGCATAGTGATTATATCTCATGCGCTGATTAATATTAGCCGGGAAATCATTTGTCTTTTTTTTTTGACAAATAGATGTAGACTGCAGTAGGTACAAGAGGGTTAAATGTAGCTACGGTAATCCTCTACATTGTAGCGCATTTCAAGCCCAGCCTACGAATCTCACTTTCCCCGAGCACCGAGGCAATGATGTTCATGGCTGTAACAGATTGTGATTTAAACTATAATGAAGCCACAACGCTGCGATAAATATAAATTGATAATTATGTATGCAGCGTGTTGGTTGACGCTCTCGTCCTGCGCGACTTATTGACGAATATACAATAAAACGCGCGGAACACTCGCGGCCAGCGGACTTGACGCGACCACTATTATTGCAATTAATTATATCAAATGTATACAAAAATCATTGTTTTATATGAGAAGGAAATGAAACGGCGACAACTGAAGGAGAAGTGTGTATACTTTAGTGTTAGAGTATGACTACTTATTGTCTTTCAAAATACTCAGGTAGAAAAATTGACTTATTTTATACCTACAATCCAAATTCAAATTTTCCATCGAAATCAACGGAGCTATAAAAACTGTTAGCTAAACCGCCTCTGGAGAAATATACAGTATTTACATAACTACTTTTATTTACAATCTTAAAAAAAATATTAAATATATAACATATCCAAGGAAAAGATGTTATTTCTTGCGCAAAATAAAGACACTAAAACAAACACATTTTCGCATTAATAAAACTAAGTAGAGGGTTTACTTTATTTCTTATTTTCCTCGAGACTGGGAAATGCAGGGAATAATAAAATTATAAGGGCGGCGCTAATAAATCCAGCGGATAGTTTAAAGAGCAGCCCCGAGCCGCCGCGACGTCTTACACTCAGCTCTTCCTGCTACGGACATTTGCTGTATTACTGCATCGAATTATAGTGCTAAGAGAGATACTGTAATTGATTTTAACATCACCCTTAAAAATATTTATTTGAATAACTTATGATTAAGTAACTGTTTTCACCAATGCGATGCTGTGATGTAATAAAAAAATCATAGCTTCTTAAACTGTTAAACATTTTTTTCCAATGCATTCGTATATTATATCGCTTCACTGCATTTTGTGAAAAAAGCTCGCTCTTCAATTTGTTATACTTAACAAACAAAAAATCTCATGGAAGTCCATAGTTGATTATCGGTACTCATGTACCATCAGAACTATACGAATGTTGTTCCTACGTGGGATAATCAACTACCGCAAGGATACAATCATCAGGGCTCGATACATGGGGTGAGCAACAAGAGCAAGTCGCGAGCGGCGCGCCGATACATTTCGCGGTCGGGCGGGATTGTTGCCGCTGTCTGTTCCGCGCCGCCGGACATGTTGCGCGCGACACCGCAACATCGCCGCCACTGTCTCATCCACTTGCGATACGTAGGGTTTGGGGGTGTAACTTTCTGAAAATACAACGGTTCTGTATAAAGTAATAAGGAAAAAATGGCTTTTTTAGAAAGCTGTGTTTTTTCGCAAAAATTTATACGAGACCGCCCAAAGTATGAATTTCATATACATTTTGCACCTCTAAAGCTAAACATATAAATTGCATATTGTAATGAGCCATAAACGGTGCGGTGCGTTTCCAGAGGTCATTTTTACGTGCAAGCTCTGGAATGAACTCCCTGCCTCGGTGTTCCCCGAGCGCTATGACATGGCCTTCTTCAAACGAGGCTTAAAAAGAGTATTCTCCACACGGTAGGCAGCGGCGTGGCTGTGCCCGTGGCATTGCCAAGTCCATGAGCAGCGGTGACCGCTTACCATCAGGCGGGCCGTCTGCTCGTCTACCTGCTAAGGCGTTTAAAAAAAAAACCTTAGGAACAAAATGTAGGTAACGTCACATGATAAGCAATTTATAATCGAAGTGCTCTATCAAAAACATTTCCATGACGGCAAAATCAGACAACATAGGTTTTGTTAAATCAAATCCTTTACCTAATGAAGCGTTCAAATACACAGGTTAATACCACGACTGTCACTTAAGCAAGTTGAGCGCGATCAGTGAGAAGAAGTGAAGCGATCTACAACCCGCGCTCGCGTTACAAAGCACGGCGTCACCTGACAGTGTCGAGTACCCGCCATTTGTATCTACCGTAGCAGCTCGTCTTTCACTTACTACGCCACTAGGTAGAGAATTTGAAATTTAATTACACCCTTTTTTAAGTTGGTAATTTTGAGTACATTATGAATGGCTCGGCAGTACGTGGGTCTCTCCTCACACTTGAATAATATTATTGTAAACTACCAAATTTAATTATATTTAACCTCTTCCCATCCTTATCCTTCCTTTCCCCTATTAATCTCTGAAAGTCTGTCAAAGTATCTAAGCGTCAACAAGTAACACCAAATACGGTCATCGTATCTGATGTGTTATGTTTCAATATAGATGTAATTAACTTTCGTTCCACCATCTAGACATAAGCATACAGATCGATGGAATTTTTAAAATTTTCAGATGACTTCCTGTTTATGCATCCTGACCTGAAAGCATCCCGCCTCCCGCGCTCCCTGGATCTCCGTGCATCGTGCTGAAATATTCCTATTGTTATTGCTCTCTCAAGTGTCGAGCATGGGCAAACAAATAACATGCAGTATGCATCTTTGGCAATATTTTATACAAAACAATAGCATCTTTAATAATATCGCACGTAAAATAAAAAATAAAGGGGTAGACAAAAGTGTGCTTTCATTATTGTCATCATCTCCAGCCTTTCACGTCCACTGCTGGACATACGCCTCTACTAAGTATGGTTTGCGTTCTACTTATTATTTTTTAGCAAATTATGAACCTAATTATCAAATTTTTCGAACCGAAAAACAAACACCGTCTCTCATCGCCGAAAACGTATACCGCGGGATCAAAGTAAGAACTGGTGACTTTTGAGTGCTGATTGTAAAACATTTTGCTATCCGCTCAATTAAATTTATGTATTGTTGGAATTGCATGTTCTTTTAGCAAACTCTAACTATGAAGTACCTTTGAAATATTAATTCCCCAGTTGGAGTAACAACCTGCATTAGTTATGCATGAGACTTGACAACTTGAAGCTAACATGGAAAGTAAACACGACGTTTGGTGGCGAGGCGTCACACCGCACTCGGTGACAATACTACCGATGTAGTTCCATGTAAAGTTAATATTTAATATGTTAATAAAAGTCCCGCGAGAGGTTTTAAAGTTGTCGCGAGAGAACTTCCAAATTATGACTGACTTTGTATCACTCCCAGGATTTCCTGCCAACTAGCGACTGCCGCCGCGCGCCTCCGACGAAATATAATTAGCTTTTTAAAAATGGAATAAGTATTTCCAGTAGTTAGCGGTTAGTTTGTAGAAGTGTTGCTGCGGATCTTCTAACTACTTGCGCAACAAAAATACTTTTAATGGGTTGTTGGTTTTTCCAGAGCTATACAAGCGCTATACCCGTCTTCATGCCATTCTATGTAAATACATAGAATAAAGTATTACATTTTTATTTTATTTATTTATTACACTTTATAACACCACAACTAATTTTCTACTTAATAGGCGATGAAATTAAGCCGCCTAAATTGACAGGCACTTGAACCAGCTCCCTACTACACCGGCTTACGAATTAGCTACGGAGTTCCCGAAATGTTCTTACCACTTTATAATATTTAAAATCAACAGCAATCCCTGTTATTAGCTACTGAAAATCCTAAATAAAATATAAACTACTTCAACTATGTTTGTAATATCCAAAGAAAACCCCTGCAGTAATGTAGAGCATGCCCTCTGCGCGGTAGGTTGGCAGTCCGCGCGTCCGGCTCGCCGCCGGAACAGCGTGGGGAGTGGGGGAGGCTGAGTTATGCGTCACTTCCGGTACAGTTGCGCGCGAAAATGTCTTAACGAGTGACGTGCACTCGCTTTGTGGCGATACTTGGTGTATAACGCCGTGCACCCGCAACAGAGATATGTACTGGAGAACACATTTTCTTATATTAAGACATTCCTTTCACTATTATTTTTGTAAAAATGGAGACAAAGAACTTTTTTCGAATGTGTGGTCGTCATGTTCTTTATGAACATATTTTAGCATTCATCAAGTCAACATGTACACTTTACAAAATGCAAAAATCCTACTCATTACTTATGTACCTACATGACACTTTATAATTACTAACGTGACACAGTAACAATCGATCATTAAAACTTACGTAAATAATAATAAATTTACCTAAGCGGGGTTTTTACTAACATCTGATAGTGTGTTCAAATGCGGTCATAACTATTCTTTCCCAACAACAACTTTCCAACAGCCCCTACGCTACGAAAAGAAAAAAGGAACTATCAAATATAAAGAAATACTATCTCATTGACCAAAGTATGTAACACCGATTAATATGTTACCTATAACATAGATTAGATATGGTGTTAATAAAAGCGGCTCGGCGGCTGCCGGCGGCACCACAGTGTGTCGGTACGATGCTGTCGCGACTGGTGCTCGCGTGCGCGCTGGCGGCCTGCGCCGGCGCCGACCGCTACCACGAGGACTTGCGCTCCGTACCGCACAACCGAGTGTTCCGCACTGCAGAGACTACCACTAAATTCTGGGTAGACGACGCGCAGGCTGCTCTCCGCCAGCGAGAGAGCGAGGGCGCGCGCCACCCCTCGGGATATGCACGTAATGTGGTGATGTTCCTGGGCGACGGCATGTCAGTGCCAACCCTAACGGCCGCGCGTATATTACACGGACAACGTCAGAACCGCACGGGCGAGGAGGGCAAACTTTTCTTCGAAAGATTCCCTACAGCTGGTCTATCTCAGGTAACATTTCCTCCAAAAGCTTTCACTATACAAGGGAACATTTGTACTACAGTAGTTTCTCATTGCAGACTTACTGTGTGGACATACAAATCGCGGATTCGTCGTGCACTGCCACAGCGTTCTTATGCGGTGTCAAGTCTAACCACGGCACCATCGGCGTGAACGGCGCCGTCCCGCGCTACAACTGCGAGGCCGCCAATGATGAAGCGCTCAGAGTGCAGTCCATCGCCGAGTGGGCGCTGGCCGACGGACGCGATGCTGGTATGCTACTGGACACATAGTCTACTTTTTTGTTCACTACCTGTCAGATATAGTAAAGGTGTTTTTGTACCAAGGTTTCGTGACAACGACACGTGTTACCGACGCGACGCCGGCGGGAGTCTACGCTAAAGTCGCTGACAGAGATTGGGAAAATGATGCTGCAGTAAACAACGCAGGCTATGATACCAACCAGTGCCCGGACATCGCACAACAACTGGTTACCATGCATCCAGGGAACAAGTTCAAGGTTGGTGTCATTAGATACAATAAAAACTTCATTAAATAAGAGTAAAAAATGTATCAATCGAAATTATTTTATATCAAATCAGGTCATCCTTGGAGGTGGTAGACGGGAATTCTTACCAAACACTGTACCTGATGAAGAAGGAACATATGGTACCCGCACAGACGGTCGGAATTTGATTGAGGAGTGGCAAGCTGACAAGGCAGCGCAGAACGCCAGTTATAGATATATTTGGAACAAAAATCAGCTAGCCGAGCTAGCGTCTTCGCCCCCGGAGTACCTGCTGGGATTATTCGAAGGGTCGCATATGAGCTATCATCTAGAGGCAAATCCCGAAACAGAACCGTCTCTTGCCGACTTAACCGAGGTGGCGATTAGATCCCTGAGCCGCAACGAGCGCGGCTTCTTCTTGTTCGTGGAAGGAGGACTTATCGACCACGCCCACCACGACAACCTGCCGCACCTCGCGCTCGACGAGACCATCGAGATGAGTGAGGCGGTGGCGCGCGCCGCATCACTCCTCAATGAAGAGGACTCTCTCATTGTGGTGACCGCCGACCACGCGCACGTCATGGCTTTCAATGGATATTCCCCGCGCGGTCACGACGTGCTCGGCACAGCCAACATGCGGGACAGAAACAGCGTCCCATTCATGACTCTGTCGTACACCAACGGGCCCGGGTTCCGCGCGCATCGCGAGGGTGGCGTGCGCGTCGACGTCACTCAGGAGGAAAACTATCGTGAGTATTATAAAGGGCAGTGACATTGTGTCATCGTGTTCGTCCTCTTATAGCTTCATTATGTCGTCAGGTGACGTACAATGGCAGTCGCACGTGGACGTGCCACTAAGGGCGGAGACACACGGCGGCGACGACGTAGCAGTATTCGCATGGGGCCGACACCACCCTATGTTCTCTGGCCTGTATGAACAGAGTCACCTGGCCCACCGCATGGCGTACGCCGCGTGCATCGGGCCCGGCCTGCACGCCTGCAGCGCCGCGCATGCGCACCACGCGCCCGCGCTCGCCGTGCTGCTGGCCGCCGCAGTAGTTGCTGTGCTCCGATTCTCATAAATGTTGTGAAGTGATAAATAGTGAAATGCCAGTGTGATAAAAGGTGCAATGCAAGCCAATGTGGAGTTTGAACATACTGTAATATTAATTTTAATCCGCGTAGGAAATGAAATATGCATAGCACGGCCACCTTCTCTATACCGTGTTTTATCTTTAAGTATTAATTTTTAATTAAGCATGATTTATAAATAATCCAAAGTGGTGATTATAACTAGAAAGTTAGATTAGACTTGTATTTATATTGAGAAGCTACTTCAGGCGTTTGATAAAAAGTCTATTGCAAAGTATTTGTCAGCTGCTTAATAGCCCTACCAAACTTTTAGTTTTAGGATTGAAACAAATCTTACTGTGGGTTCAGGACTGTTCTTGTAACTTTAAAGCGTATTTCTAACCAATTGATATTTTAATTACTGAAATAAATGAACTTTAGCGCAAATAGCGTTCATTTGTTGAAATTCGCGTGGTTTATTTGATGTCTAAGGCCCCGTCACTATATAGGTTACGTAAATGTTAAAATAAATGTATGAAATCAGACACAAAATGGATTCTCTGAATACATAGGTAAGGGAACAGAACTATTAGTTTTCTGTCCGGAGACTTCTATTTGTATCGCACTACGTTTACAATTAGATGTATGTCAAGTCAAGTCGAATAATCTTTATTCAATTAAATTTAATTTTCAAGTTCGTAGTGAAAACAGTTAATTTCATGTAACCATTTATTTATTATTTTATAATATACGATCTTTCTCGACTTCAATATAGTTATTGACTCCTATCGCAAAATGTGCGGTAATTGTGTACACTGAAGGCTTCATTATTCTGCTTGGGGTAGTCATTAATTCAATGCAATAATATGTTGTTTATACTTGAAGTGCCTGAAGTATGTTTTACTTAGCCTAATACATAATGTAGTTTTTTACAAGCTTTTATTTAACTTCACTTTTGTATGTATGTATGTATGTATGTATGTATGTATGTATGTATGTATGTATGTATGTTTGTATGTTTACAAATCTTGCAATGAAGATTTGAACCACTTCCAATAGACCGATTGTGCTGAAACTTGGTATACCTACGTAACATGGATGACAATACAATAATATGGTACCATGGAGCTGGTCTGATGATGAGGTTGGAAGATGACCATAGAAACATCGGTTCTTGTGGACCGATTGAGTTGAAATTTGGTATGTCTTTGTAACTTCGACAACAATACACAAATATGGTATCATGGTGCTGATCTGACGAAGAGTTGGAAGATGCCCATAGGAACTTCGATTTCTGTGGTCCAATTGAGCTGAAATTTGGTATGTCTTCGTAGCTTCGGTAACAATACAAAAATATGATATTATGGAGCTGATCTGATGAGGCGTTGGAGAATGGCCATAGGAACTCCGATTCCTGTGGACCAATTAAGCTAAAATTTGGTATGCCTTTGTATTTTCAGTGACAACATAATAACAAGGTATCGTTGATCTGGTATCATGAAAAGTTGGAAGGTGCCCACAGGAACACTAGTTTCCATGGACCGATTGAGTTGAATTTCGGTATGACTACGAAATGGATAGACTTAGAAATATTTCCAACTAAAAAGTTAAAAATAAATTAACGGTGAAAAACATATTTTAAAATCAAGCTTTTATTATGCACGAAAAATTTAAAAAATAAACTAAGTAAACATTCATAAAATTCGTAGTTTTTTAAAATTTACAAAATTGTTCGGTTTATCAGTAGAAGTATGATACATAAACATATATTATCTATAACTAGTATATTAATATTCTTAAGTGATCTAAAAGCTTGTCGCGCAATTTCGTTAGTGCAAAGACCTCGGCCGCGACGAGCTTTTAGATCACTTAAGAATATTAATATACTAGTTATAGATAATATATGTTTATGTATCATACTTCTACTGATAAACCGAACACTTTTGTAAATTTTAAAAAACTACGAATTTTATGAATGTTTACTTAGTTTATTTTTTTAATTTTTCGTGCATAATAAAAGCTTGATTTTAAAATATGTTTTTCACCGTTAATTTATTTGTAGTTGACAACTAATGAAAGCAAAAGCAATATTAAATTAAATTATGATTAATGAAATAAAATAACACAAACTATCTCGTATTTTAATGTATTCAAACCTCGTTCTACTACTTGGCGTATATATATTAAAATATAATTAAGTACATTTAAACACCGAATTTGAACTAGCGACCTATTGACATTGGGTGAAATTTGACGAATATTAAATTATATTTGCAATAGAATCGATTACAGTAATAGTGCTTTCAGACGCGATCGTGCAAATTGTACAAAATTGATTTGATTTGTTGAGCGCGGTGTAGGCGCTGTGTATTCGGCCCCAAGGTGAGACTGTTGATATTGGAACAAAGACATACACTATATGTACATAAACATATACGTGGCTGTGGTGATATATACAAGCCCTTCTATAATCCCCAAGTATATGTATAATGAGAGCAAACTTTAATATTGTTCGTAGAGGTCCTGGGTTACCTAGACAAGCAAAGTGTCAACTTTTTTTTTGCAATAGGAAAGTCTGAGTAGCGTACGAAAATACTATTACTATAAAATATATAAAATTATACATTTTGGCAAACCTGCCGCCAAAAATTATTCCCAATTATCTCCATGACCATGAGTGTGAATATGCATCGGGACTGGGTCAGGCCGCTAGTGTTTAATAAATTCCCGGAATGTATGTAAAATTGCAGTGTAGTAACAGCGGCGAGTGCGCCGTTATTACGAGCACAATACCGGGTAGAAGGCGAGGTGTTCATTAGGCGCCGGGCCGCGTCATTAACACACGAGCCGCGACGACTCACCAACAGCAAGCCTGTTCGTACCGGGAGCCGATCTCGATAATACCATCAAAATTTTCACATAATCTTCTGCCCAAATTGTTTACTCCCGGCAAATCCTAACAGCTCTAACGGGATGAAATAGTTTATCAGCATAACAGTGCGAGATGGTACACATACAAAAACATTTTCAAATCTATTTTTCAACTGTATCCGAATTATTAAATAAATAAATACACCCAACAGTCACACACATAGTCCTGACCCCACTTTAAGATACAAGTCTTGTGTCGTGGGTATCAGAAACTACGAGACGCGAAACATACATTTGTTGATTGCACAAACATTTGTTTCAGTGCTAGGATCGAATCCGCCACCTCTCGTTTCTCAAACTTGTGGCTAACTGCGCCACGGAGCTGTCAATTTCATCCCATGAAGTAAACCTGTAGGATCCATCATAGCGCAAATGGAATAGTACATTTGAGAGTCGCGAGTGGAACCCGTTCGTAGTTAAATAGTGAATAAGTGCACTCGGAAATACGTTCAGGCCAGGTTCATTGTCAAAGTGTGATAAAAGACAGCGGCATTCATTTGTCTGTGTCGAGTGTCGGGTGGAGCCAGGTCTGTATCGGCGAGTGGTAGCTATCTGTCATGTCGACAGGCGACGGCTCACACCGATTTTGTACTCCACAGCGTCATTACCGACAGACACACTTTTTACAGCTTGGGAGGTCGATTAGAAACAACATCTAACGTTTGAGTTATATAAATGAAGTTGTTTCATATAGTAAACATTTGAGTCATAAATTAAATGAGAGAACTTTCGGAAAATTTATTAGTAATTACAATTGATCCATGGATCGGCATTTTTGAAGAACTCTAGGTCCGTATAACGGTATACCATTTTGAACGTGCTTCAGCTAGATTAATAACACGAGCTCGTCCTTTAAGCCCACAAAATTCATTACATAAAAAATCACGCAACATAAAAGCGATGTTTATTTAGTAATAATTTCACCTCGCCACATATCCGCGATAAATCATTAAAAACATCTCGAAGGAAATTGCGTGTTCAACAAGCGGCCGCTAAATTATGAGTTTATTTTATACGAGATGAAGTGTGCGGGGTGTGAGGCGGGGGCGGGGGGGAGGGGGGTTTGGCACCTCGTACCGAACAAAGGTAAACTGTAAACGATATCACATAACGAGCAGAGATCCGAGACGCTGAGCGCGCTTTGTTTCACCAATTTCACAACTATTTACCGGAGGATCTAATTGTACAAAGCCGCAAATTCGGTGATAATACGCACAACTCGGCAAATAATAGAAAACCTCCAACACTTGGCAACTCGTTAGCACAAGTACTGGCGGCGGATTACACGGTACCACACTACACTCTCTGTAAACTTGATATTGTAAGCCTGTAGATATAGCTGTAGACATATGACATAGATATCGTTTAAGATTTTAGGTTGCATTGAAATCTCCTAGACGATATAATCCGCTTACTACTAGTCGAACTGCCGACGATAGGGACACATTACGGCTAATGATTAACTTACCTCTCCATCGCCTATATCAGCCCACATATTAATGAAGATCCCAGTGCTAGGCACCATTCTCCTTTACAACTAAGAAAAGATAGGCCTCTGTCCACTTTCCCACTGCGTTTTGACGGACTACATACCGAAGAGTTTTTAAGTGTGCAGGATACTCAAAGGACATGATAATTGTTTGTTTACACAAATATCCTAGAAAAATCCACATAATTGAACACATATTAAACCCGTGTTTGGCGAGTTTTTTGTCTCAAGTGTAGGCCTAAATCTTGAAGCCATCACTACTCTCTCCAAATTTAAGTTAATATGCTGCATGCATCTATTCTGCACATTATATATTATAGCTTCTAAAAGTAGCTTGATCAGTTGCTTAATATTTTCAAAGAGTTAGTACATAAAGTTTTACCTTTGTAAAGAAAAGAGAAGCGAGTTGAGACTGTGTGTCGCGGTGTCGGCGCCGATAACTCACTTTCTCCGACCGAGGCGAGCGCTTAGCAGGCCAGGTTAATCGCCGCCCGACACACACACACATTTGTTAACCATCGAGCAAGGCACGTGGGAACCGGCTTTCACTGGGCAATGAAACCGAATAGGAGTTTTATATAGCTTATCGGAATTTAAGTGAAGCTTTTCATAATGCT
Source organism: Cephonodes hylas (assembly GCA_030295005.1). Lineage (NCBI taxonomy): Eukaryota > Metazoa > Arthropoda > Insecta > Lepidoptera > Sphingidae > Cephonodes > Cephonodes hylas. Next base: position 10,785,111 of record AP025376.1, on the reverse strand, counting down.
CAGCGATAAATTTTCAATTTTTATTTTCCAAGGACCAATTGTATAGTGTGTTTGTACCATAATGTTTATACAAAGAAAACCATTACTAGTATAGTTTTTCTGATACGAGAGGCTACGCGTCCGAAAACAAATTTATTCAGGTCAGTGTCAGAATCAGATCACTGTTTGATTCAGGACCTCGTGTTTGCCAGCGCTGATAATATTTATAGGCGATGATACCCGACACTACTCTTCATTACCTAATATCCTTATACTTTTAGACGCTGATAAATAACTGATCTACTCAAAAGTCTACTTGATCGACATTCGACAAGTCAATTTGCATACAATCGTCTCGGGCAGGCGACGCGAAAACAATGTAATGTGACCTCATTCAGTATTTCGGGAAGCAATAAAGAAGCAGGATAAACACGTTCTTGGCTCTGAAAAAATACATTGGCGGGAAGGTAGGGGGCGCGAGTGTATGCCGCATTAGCATGTCAAAGCGCGCGGCGTCGCTTACCTCGGCCATACACCTCCCCTCTCTCCCCTTTTGTATCCCCCCCCCCCAGGTGGGCTTGTTTGCGTACCAACACTTACACCTCTACACACGAGGATCGACTCCTCGCGAGCGAATAAATTGTTAAACAAGTGGTGACGTAATTGCTTTTGAATATTCTAGAGCTGAACTTCAGGGCCTCCGGAGTACGGGGATGTGTAGCTGGGGACGCTTTCATCCTTAACAGATCTACTAATTTTGTTCTCCTGTAGAATAAATTCCTTTGTGTGGTTTTCTCCAGAAGGGCAAAAAGAATGACCAATTCATTATATTATAATAAATACCTATGGATTTTAAGAACGTATGTAAATCCGAAGACAGGCATCACATTTAGTTACAAAATGTTGTGATCCCGCGCGTAGTTCCTGTGTGACGCCACGGTGGCGGTCGCGCCGCACGTCCACACAGTACCACACCGGCGCGGCGCGTCCGTCTCCATGAATATTGAATATATTTTTAATTTGCCACATTTGTAAAGTCGCGGCGCGCACGTAGTCGACACAACCCTCGCGTGCAGCAACGCGGGCCTGCGGGGCCACTAATGAACCTCTCGCGAGCGGACACAGAGAGGGTTGTTAAAAATTTTCGGTGTGCGAACACTGAAACGCAGCGCTGCACAGTACAGAAGACTTAATAGACCATATTTTTTCGGTACATAATTGGATGATGGCGAAAAACGAACTTCTGAATTTGGGTTGACAAAACAAGATTACACGCTTGTTAGGACGCAATCTCTTTTTGTGATGCGAATCCCCATTTGCGAACTGAACACAATAAAAAAGATTTATGGCATTTTCTAGACCCAATGTACAAATTATAATAGAAGCAAAAATATGAAATTACGCGTGTTTCCTTATAAAACACTAAAAAATGTGTGTTTCAATAGTACACCAAGCGTTCTGTGCGGTGTGCCCTGTGGCGGCGCGGTCGCGGGGTCGCGGCGACATTCACTGCACTCGTGTTGTCGCTCGTGTAACTTTCCCGCCGCTTAATGCCATGCTGTGCGTGCCGCCTTCAGAATCAACAAACATTTCTAAGTTTTCCTTAAAACTCGCAAATTGGACAGCGTCGCAAAAAAATGGCGACTTGTTTTTTCTTTCAACATTCTTAACGAAACTCCGACAATTTGTAGCTCGTCGAGAGCTTGTCTCCAATTATTCTAATTAAAGCTGTGAAGTAAACGACTCTAAAAATACTTTGAAAGGTGCGCAACGCCGCCCGAGTCGCGCCCGGTCGCCTTCAATTTACTTGCGTCAAGTAATACGCGCTCCACAACTGTCCTCATACGAAGTTTAGTAAATAATAAACTAAACACTAGATTATGTGAGATTTAATATTGAAAGTAATTGCTTATAAAAGAAGTTGTTTTCAGAGAATATCTTAATGTTTTGAAGTGACTTCTATCAAATATATTTGAATGTGATTCAAGAGAGTATTGTGCTGAGTGTGTCCCCGCCGTCCCTCGGTCCCGGCGAGCCACCAGTGCGACGTCACGCCGACTCGCTCAAAGCGTTAAACCCGAGTGAACTTTGCAGGTGTTCTCAGTTATTTTGTTGCTCGAAATGTGATTTGAGTGACACACTTTAGTTGATTAAATTATATCAAACTTCAAAGGGCTTTCATCGTTTCACAAGTTAAAGTTAAAATTGATGTTTATTGAGTTTTAAAAACAAACTACGCCCAACTCACTTTCTGTTCTGCTCTGTTTTTACTTGTAATGAAAGATTTTTCTTTTGTATTCTGTGTTTTGGAATGTCTCACTTCAAAAGAATTATATTTAGCAAGTATTTTCTTACTATTATTGTTTATATATGTAAAAATGAAATTAAGAAATTCATGTGGACATTGGTACTGAGTGTCACATACGTACAGCTTGATCGTAACAATTAAATAAATCACATTGTGCTGTGTACACAGTGTAGTCTGTAAGCACACAAATCACAGCGGCGCACGTTAGTCGAGATTAGCGCACGGCTCGTTAGTTGCTCGTGACTAAAACGTACACGTTTGTGTGGGACGTAACGCACGCGGCCGTGTTCCGAGCCGTTGTTCGTGAACGATACCGTCGCTTATCCTCGGCAGCGTTTGCTCACACAAGCCCGTAGTTAGCACAATTACAGCGGACCGTCCCAGCCGGCCGGAGGAGGACGCCGCGGGGGCGGGGTGCGGGTGCGGGCGGGGGGGAGCACAACACTAGCGACACACACGGAATTATTTAGCAGCACCTCACAAATGTCTTGCGTCGTCGGCCCCGAGTACCCACCGCCGCGGCAGAGGGTTGATTCTCGAAATCAATTGGAATAGTAAATAATATTCATGAGGGTTGAGATGTGGAACCCGTGCTCTGGTGTAAAGCGAACAGCTTTATGTGATACACAGGTACTTAAATCTTAAAATATCCTTAACAACATCACTACATAGTATAAAACAAAGTCGCTTTCTCTGTCCCTATGTCCCTTTGTATGCTTAAATCTTTGAAACTACGCAACGGATTTTGATGCGGTTTTTTTAATAGATAGAGTGATTGAACAGGAAGGTTTATATGTATGATAACATCCATTAAATATCAGCATTGCACCCGTGCGAAGCCGGGGCGGGTCGCTAGTAAAGTTATAAAACAATTGGGTAGTGTTAGACATGTCTATTAGACATTTATTTCATTACTTGTGGAATCTCGCGCGCCAGTCGAACCTCGATTTAGATCGCACTTCACTTACAATCAGATTTCGTGTTATAATCATGTCGCCATATAAAAAAGAAAACGAATCTAAAAGTAATGGGCGCGGCCCAGCCCTAGCGCGACAAAAGAACTGTGGAAGGACAAAGCTGACACTTAACCAGCACAAACGCGGCGCGGCGCTTCCCAAACTATTGTTCACAAATTTGTACGTGGAAATGTGTCATCAGGCTAACTTACAGCCACTTGCAGCCTGCGGTATATAAGTATCAAGATTTTTTGTGTCGCTTATTACATCTGCAGATATGAACTTTGTGATCCGGAATTCGATTTCTGAGTCCGACAAAAATGTAATGGTCTTAGTCCACCACACCAATACACATCTAAGATTATCCTAAGAATTTTTAGGAGGACAGGTTTGCTCACGATGTTTTACTTTACTATTGAAGTAAGTATTCGTTGTGATTACAAACACAGCTTCGAAAAGTCACACGTGTGTGCCTGGGATTTGAACACACGATCTCGAAATTCTTATTACTTTATCACTTACACCACTCAATATTTTATTAATAACTTAGCGCTGATAATTTGCTATTAAACTATTGCAGGTTAAAATCTATTATGTATAATTTAATTAGGGAATCCGTACGCTAGATATATTGTAGACACAGGTCGGCTCACCTCGCCGCGTGCAGACGCAGGAAACAAGACGACGCGGCCGTCTTCCACACGCATAGTGCTGGGGGAATGTGGACACGAAATATTGTGCCATGTCTTGTACTTATGTCTGTGCCGGCCTAGTAATGTATTTGCATATACCACATACATATAACGCCATATACATTTTTACCGCTTCACATCTCGCAAGTATTACCGGAGGAATACACAGAAATATTTTTTAACATTTCTGGCAATCTCTTCAAGGTACAAGTAATAGTAGGAGAGTCGATTGACGCTTACACTTGGGTTCTTAAAACTCTTTCCAAAAGAGAATTGAATTGAGCCTTCCGATCATGCTACATATGGTAGTCCATAGTGAATGACGTGATTTAAATAGTTATTATATGTACAAAATAGTAAACTCCCAAAACGTCAACATATGCCGATATATAAGTGAATATCTAGAACTAAATATCTCAGACTTTTTTGATTTGCCGGCGCGTTATAAATTATTATTGCAAAATTGTATTGATATCTATTAAAAGTTACGAAAATAAATTTTGGAACTAACGCGTTACTGATATGGCAAAGTCGTAACAAATCACATAAACATGTGCAATGATTTATGCGCAATTTAATTATATTCCAATAATAATAAATTGCTTATATTTATGTGGCGTAAATTGCCGAACTAATCGATGCAGTGCGCAGGCGGCGCGCAACATCCCTCATTCATACCATTAGCGCATCGAATATATGCAACTATTATAATGTGCAGATGGGGTGAAGGGAAACACCCTACCGCCACCCCAATATCACCCCAGCGGGGTCGCACAGATCTCTTCATTTGCTCCAATGTCGCATAAAAATAATTGTGTTTCTCGCACACCCTAAATCGGCACGTTTGCTTTGATATCGAACTGTAATTACTATTTAAATTATTCGATTTGTGAATTAATGAGTTCACATGATACATACAAATGCTTTATATGATACTGTACTACAAATGCATGCGGTCCTGAGACTGTTTATAAAGGTTCTATGTGTCATATTCCGAGATACGAGTAAAAATCTAATGGAACCAGTAGTAAAACTATACAGTCAAAGATATTACGGAAATAACCAGTCTGCCAATAGCCTTTTTCAGTAAAAGTTTGACCTTGAGATTTACCCACCCGCGATTTACCGAGACATTATGACGAAAGATGTGGGCTTAAATCCCAAGCATCAATAATTATATATACCAGATAAAAAAAGTGTGTATTTTCTATACTTCAGTTGTATTATTAAACAAATTTATATACATTTTAGTACTCAGGTAAATTTAGGAGCCAGTTACAATTCAATAACAATAGCACAATTTGAACCCTGTCCGCGCTACTTAGGCTATGTTTACTGTATTGTAAGCTTGAGTAGGTGGCCCTGAATGTAGTATTAATGTATGTACACGCGCGCCCTCTGTCCGACTCGCGAGGAATTACAGCTCTTTCAATATGCATGATGTATTACTGTGTATTGTATCACATTCTGCGCAGTGTTGCGGATGTAATGATCTAATATTAGTGTATTCTTACTATAATACTAAATACATTACTTAAAATTCCTTTGGTCAGGGTGTGTGAGCGTATAGAGTTCGATCAAGAACTTTCGAAGTCAAATCCCGAATCAAGAAAAATGTTATTAAGTTTTTACATGTTGAAAAACTCGGTATTTGCACCAAATCTGAAAATATTCTCAAATTACTATTGCTCGCTATTCCAAGTAACTTAAAACACAATTTGCAAGACATGAAGTTAAAAATAAATCTCCGTCGACCCCGCACTAGACGCGCCGTAGGTAATTCGCATGCAATCTAAGACTTCCGGATTTAATCCCCAGCTCGAAATAAATGGTACTGAGCTTTCACAATATACATTTTTAGTAGTAGCACAAAAGGGTGACCAATTCTAAGTTAACATATTTATATGTGAAACCGACCTTAATCACAAAATGACACCAAATGAAAATAATCACATTTTTTCGCTACGCATAAGCCGTAGAAACGTAAAAAAAAAATTGGTATACATATTCATATATGTTGGTAATATCGTGCAGTCGGCGAAGCTGGCCCGACCGCCAGTAATAAATAAAATCAGGATGAAAAATCAAGGCTAGACTAGTTCGATCATGCGCCCCGCCTGTGTGACGGAAGCGGTAACTGCAGAGGGGTGGAATAATATTGAACAGTTGTTTATATTTTCTATCAGTTTCCATGCCCACATTCGCTTCAGGCGCCCAGAAAAATATTGGTAAAAATAATAAAGTTTAATGTGTGGAAAAAAAATAAAACTGTATTTTTTTTATTTAAAGATAAATAACCTGGATAAGGACCTCTATTTTATTTTCAAAACAATTACTATAATTGTTTCAAGTCACTAAACATATGTAGTTATGATCGTCATTCTTCAGTCGTCACTTTATTGGAACCGAACGTAGCACCCGACACTAATAAGCTAATTTTGTCGCGCCTGTATAAATACAACACGAGATTAAAATATATATATATATATATAAGCAATTAGATAAATTCCAATAAAGACACTAACAATTACATACGTCGCATTGCTTGTCATCAGTAACCAGGCGTTTGAAACAAATGACAAACGCAACGATAACATTCATTTATTTACATTTGCTGATAAAAATCTAATTATAAAGCAATTTCAATTACGTAGTAGTGCAGCCGCAGCGCGAGTATTTCTGTCTCCGAGTGAGATCCAGACGGGCCTAAGTTAATTACCACGAACTTCGCCAAGACAACCAACGCTCGCACACTATTCTGGTGAGGTGACAAACATCTTGAATTACAGATTGCATTTACAATTCGACAAGCTCACAGCTTATATAGCAGTAGAGTTTTCGAAGCTCTGTCATGTAATAGTTAAATATAAACTTAGGCTATTATATTGATTTGATACAGAGTTACATCGTATTTTTAAACAAATTTATCGGCGTAACCGTACAGTACCACAATCTAACAGAAAACCTGAGGCAATAGTTTGGTGACCGTCATCATTCCGTGGATTGATCCCACCCTACACTCGCTACTGCAACTACACCTGGATCGACGTTGTGCACTCATATTTAAACAGAGTTTTTGGGATATATTTTTTTCTATAAATATAGTTATAGCGAAAAAATATTCTTCAGTTTTCAAGAACAATGATAATTTGCTTTAGCCATTCAGTTTATGGCTTGATTGGTCAACGTATTTAATCTAGAAGGTAATTGTTATCAATTCCTAATTATTCTCCTCATATAAAAATCTTAATAGTTCAGTTGCCGTTGTGTATTTTATTTCCAGCGTGGTGTATGGAGCTGCACATTTAAATATTGTCAGTATATTCGACGCAGCTGCCGAATAACAATGTAAAAAAACAGTGCGGCGCAGATTTTGTGTGAGATTCGCAAATATTTGGTCCGGATGTGAATGTTGCGAGCAAAAAGTCGTCGCTGTCGATACACACGGCTCCAGTGAAGAATGACAACTGCGCGCCCTACACTGCATTGTCAGTGTCGGCTATATATTCTGCTAAGTTATGTAAACGATACTATGGATTGAAATGGCCCTTATCATTATAAAGAGTTCGTATATGGAACTATTGAAATTATTTAATGTTATGTTGAATGAAAATAATCCAATTGAAATTGCTAAACCAAAGCGCAGTTGAAAAAACACGAAAAACGTAAAGCATTAAAGCAAAAATTAATCGGTAAAGTACTGTGGGTGTTCATGGGCAGTATCGACCACTTAACATCATGCGACTCACTTGCTCGTTTGCCTCCTTTCGCTAAAAAGCTATTTTGAAGTTTTGAAAATTAATACGATATCAATTTCTATTTCTTGTTTTTATGTTTCTTCAACAAAATTAAAAGAATAGTACATACCTGATAAAAAAAAGCTTTACAATAGTGCCTCCAAGCTTTTCTGAAATGCTTTAACGCAACTTTTTCTTTCAAAGTGCGTCACAATATTTTTATAGTGTGTAAACTCGAACAATGCTCTTAATACAACTGGAAAGAACGAAGCCTTACGATTTCGATTGTAGTGTAGTTCCATGCATTATGACCAATGTATACCGGTAAAATCATAGCAACCTCACAAGATATTAAATCATATATCCCGAGGTAAAGATGTAATCCCGCATTAGAAGACGAGTAAGTAACCGCGCTGGTTACAATGGGAGGTCTCGCGGGTCAGTGGACTCAGGGTATTGTGTGCGCTCCTCGCACTAATATTGTGTTGCGGATTGTGAGATCTAAACTAATTGGGCCATTGCGTGTCACGGGCCGCTCATCCCTGCCACTAATATGGGACGCGGGAGAACTCAGGATTTGCAGAGCGTATTAGACTGCCGTACAATAGGATTTTACTTGTAAATAAAAGTAGTATTGTCTCATTGACTGGCTAAGAATAATCAATTATATAAAAGCAGTGGAGGTGCAACTACACATCATCCATTAACAACTGGTAATGATACCTCAGACTCATGTCAGAGGCTTTCCAGGTGGCCCTGCACAAGACTGAGGCTATATGTTTTCATGGGCCTCGGTCTAGGCCACCGCCGGAGGCGTACCTCACGGTGACAGGCGTGCGGATTCCCATCGGCGCCCAGATGAAGTACTTAGGTCTGATTCTGGACAGTCGGTGGGATTTCCGCGCGCATTTCAAAACGTTGTCGCCGAAATTGGTCCGGGCAGCGGGCGCTCTCGGACGTCTGCTGCCTAACATTGATGGTCCTGGCTTCCCTTGTCGAAGCCTTTATGCTGGAGTTGTGCGATCCATGGCCCTGTACGGGTGTCCCGTGTGGGCCGAGTCACTCAGCGCTCGCTGCGCCCGCCTGCTGCATCGCCCGCAGCGTATGGTGGCGCAGCGAATCGTTAGGGGGTACCGCACGATTTCGCACGAGGCGGCCTGCGTCTTGGCTGGTACTCTGCCCTGGGAACTAGACGCAAAGTACCTCTCGTCAGTGTTCTTCTGGCGGGAGGAGGCGTACCGACAGTCCGGACAGAGACCGGCCCCAAGAGAGGTCGAGGCCATGTTGGCCTCCCTCCGCAGTGCCGCCGTGGAGGAGTGGCGTTCCAGGCTGGAGAGCCCAAGTGCTGGCGTGGCGACCGTCGCGGCAGTGCGACCTGTGCTCCAGCAGTGGATGGACAGGCGCCACGGTGCGCCGACATTCCGACTGACGCAGGTGCTCACCGGACATGGCTGCTTCGGTGCGTACCTATGGCGTATAGTTGGAGTGGAGGAGTCCGCCGTGTGCCACCATTGTGGCGACTGCCGTGAGGATACGGCCCGGCACACGCTCGAGGAGTGCCCAGCCTGGGACGAGGAGCGCAGCGCTCTCGTAGCGGTCGTGGGGAGTAATCTCTCGCTGCCGAAAGTGGTCGCTGCCATGGTCGGCAGCCGGAGGTCGTGGAAAGCTATGCTCTCCTTCTGCGAACTTGTCATTTCGCAGAAGGAGAGTGCTGAGCGGGATCGGGAGCGGATCGATCCCGCTCGTCGCAACAGGCGACGTAGGAGGCGCCGGGAGAACATCTAGCCCGGCGCCTGAGGGCCACGTGGGGCCGCCGTCCCTACTTTGGCGGCTCCCGGGATGTTGACGCCGGCAGCGTCATGTTGATGTGCCTTGTGGCACCGCGCAGAGGCGGTCCCGGTACAATCCATAGCACTGCTTCAGGGTATATCGGGGCCGTCTCGTTTGCGCCGATGGTGGCAGTAGCGGGGTTTTTAGTCGGTATTGCGGCGCAAAAGGTAGGAACCCGGCTCAGCGGCCGCCTGACAGAAATACGCGCGGTAACATCAATGCTGGGCCGGAAGGCGCCGGTGAGTCCGGCACACCGTCCGTAAATAGGATTTTCCCCGCAGAGAAAAAAAAAAAAAAAAAAAAAAAAAAAAAAAAGACTCATGTCAGAGGCTTGCCAAAGCGATGTGTTTAATCTAAATGAACTAGCACGGTCACGGTGACTCGCTCACTAAACGACACGCGTTTCTATTGCTTCGTATGCTTGAGTAGGTGTTGCTGTGGTAGTGCCGGTCCCGGCTGAACCAGAATTTATCATGGCAATGCTCTATGAAAAATGCCTAGCTATATAATGTAATAAATACTAGACTAAACTTTTACTATTATTATTTCTAGTCACAGGGACGATTATACGAAATCAATTGTTTAATTTGTTTCCGCTCGATGTTTAAAAACTTATTCATCCCAACAAATACTAGCAGCTAGTCGACAAGTGTAGTGTTTCTATGAGGCAGCGGCGCGTGAAGCCTCTCGCCAGCCGCCGCATACAGGATGATCCATGCCCTATGAATAATGGATGCACAAAACAAACGCTGATTTATTATTTACTTCATATTAAGCGGGCCTCGTTTTAACTGATACAGCTCCACCCCGTGTCCTTGCATACACCGAACAAGGGGAGAGGGGGGGTGTGGACAATTTCCATTGAATGTTAATGGTCTATCGACTTCAGTTGATAAGAAACGGTTTTCCGATTTAAACAATGTTAAAAATGTATGAGGCGGCGGATTTGAATCTGTTTAATATTCACATTGAGATTTATTCAGTCGTGTTTGCATAAAACGTAAACAGTACAAATTGCAGCCAGACGCAGTGTTACTCATGGTCCCCCTATTTTGGAATTTCGATCTTTACCAGACGCCTTTTAATCGATAATAGCCTCCGTTAAGCAGTGGATTTAGATCCGCGAAAGGGCGCAGTTTCGATCCCGCACCATGATTTTTGTGATCCAAAGTATTTAAATAAATAATAATAAATAAATACACCCAATAGTAACACACAAAGTCCTGACCCCACACTAAGATACGAGTCTTGTGTCGTGACTATCAGAAACTACGAGAGACTTTTCGGTCTCACAAACACCCAGACCCGAAACAAATATTTGTGGATCACACAAACATTTGTCTCGGTGCGGGGATCGAACCCGCGGCCGCTCGTTTCGCAAGCTAGTGTCTAGCCAACTGCGCCACGGGGCTGTCAAAAGATCTATTATATATTCTTCATGTTTCTGAGATGAAAAAGTCTGCAACTTTTTTTTTACCAACCAAACCTATATGTTCGTATTGGATTACGAGTATATGTGTGTGTATGACTATATTTACAAGCAAAGGTTTCAAACTAAATAGTCACTTTTGTAAGTAAATACACAGAACATATTCTGACATGCAGAACTTACTTTATGTGTATTTGTACGAAGAAGCTAGTTTAAACTATAACTTAATTAGGAAGATAGTATTCACATAAACTAATCTTACATATTGTGCTGAACAACTCTTTGAATTTTCTGTATTTTAAAAGTTTCCCAGAGTGAATGTAATCGGTGAGTGAAATAAATTTGAATCAGCGCTGAAAACTCGTTGTTAATCAACACTGAATACGTGATCATTGACGTCGCCCGTTTTACATGAAATACAGTATTTTCGTGGAACTAGCTTATATTAATTGAACCGTTTCAAAAGGTTCGCAAACGCGAATGAACATTACCAGTTGTATGTAATACGGGACAAGGTCGGTCATTACGCACACAAATACTGCAATAAAACAAAAAATCACACACAAACACACACACACGTAAATACATACATGTGCACACACACAGGCGCAGGTGGATGTGTGAGGTAGATTAGTGTAACTAGCGAGGCGGCACAAAACGAGGACGGCTCCTTTCAGCCGCCGAGAATCGGTTCAATTAAGCGTCACCAGAAAATCGTCTCGGAAAAATGTCGGAAATCTGTCGCTTCCTGTGCCGAGCCGCCGCAACGACGTAACGCCGCCTAAAAAATATATTTTGTACTGCTGATGATCATTACAATCCACCGCGTAACGCAATATACAGTAACACAACATCTTAACTTCAATCTTGTATCTGAAAAATCTACTTCAAAAGTATTGAACATAAGTAACAACTCTATAAATTCAGCGTATCTAAAGTAACGGCTACTATAACTTCGTTCCGTTACATGGGGTGCATTAAATAAAGTGCAAGTATATTAGAATATTAATATCGTAACTTATTGTAATATTTAAATAATATCTGTGCAGTTTGTCGCTTCTTGTGATAGTAGGTATTCAATTTTAAACCCGCACTTTGAAATGCGAATTACAAATTGCTCAAGATGTTCTATTGCCACCGTGGTGTTGTTCCGAGTTGAGTTACTGTGTGTCGGCGCGGTCGGCTGTCGGCGCTGATGTTTCGCATTGACTATATATCCCCGCCGGTCGGCCCCGCCGCTGATTGTGCCAATTCCGCCGGAGCCGCGACCACGCACCCGCTGAAGGGATATTTAAGCTCAAATTGCGCCCTCGTGGAGCGCACCACCTCCTGTTCGGAGTTTATTCCGAGACCCGCCACCATTCACGATTTACGACCACTTTCGCCGTTTCTCCCGAGCACAGAACATTTATTTTTCTCGCAAATACGTGATTTTGCGTTGATTGTTTCAAAGCAATAGCGAACGGTGAGGATTTGCAAAGTGGTGAGAAGTGCGCTAGTGTTTTATGATGAAAACGTTCGTGGAGCAACAAGTACGATATCGTTTAACTATTTCCATTTGAGACTTCCATTGATACAACAATATGTAAGCAAAGCTATCATTGCTTTTAGATCACAGAAAGTAAGAAGGCCTCACATGAAGTGAAATACGGTGTGCCATACTAAAATAAATATATTAATTTAGTTAGCTACAGTGGCCTAAAACCCTCTCAATGGTAGAGGAGACCCGTGCTCAGCAGTGGGCGTATATGGGTTGATGAAGAAGAAGAAGAAGAAGTTAGCTACATTAAATTAGCTGACAAAAGATCCAAACCGATCACATTGCACCAGGGACTCCGATAGATAAAGTAGTAAAAACACCATTATTGATAGTTAACAGGTGCCGGTGCTATTACAAATAAAAATATTTTGTACATTCCGTTCCTGTGGGACGTAGAAAACAGCTTGAGGGGTATTTTGAGAAAATGTTCCGCGTTGAATATTTTATTGTGTAAACAGCCGGTAGTCTCGTGCGGATAGCAAATACTCGGGGGATGCTCTCAGCCAATCAGTATTGTAATATGCTATCCGTAACAAACAGTGCGTTGTTCCCCGCGTGACGCTGCGCGGGGAGCGCGGGCCGAGTCGTGCTCAGCGTGGAAATGTGCACCACCGACCTAATATCCCCGCGCTCCTCCGGCTCCACTCGCTTTTACAACTTCTACATGAAGTGAATCTTATAAAGTTGGAGCAAAACTTCGTAGCATGCGACCTTACACAAATCTATGCGAAACTCCCGGTTCTTGTCAACACTGTAGAATAGGAGAGGAATGCGTTAAATAAATTGTAGATTTGTTATTTTTTGCAACAAAAATTTGTTTAATTATTCTTAAAAATCTGTGAGGATAGGACAACGCAAAGGTGCTAATATAGGTAGGGTTTTCTTCTCCGTACTCCACTGTAGAAAACGGATCCATATTACATTTTCTTAAAAGGCGAAGAGTACGTGTATTGCTGATTACTCTGATATTATGTGTCGAAGCTTGTTGACTGTTCACAGACTGTTGGACTGAGTCCATATGTCATTTAATTACAAATAATTATGACTAAAAGTTTTTTGGCGCCTAATATTGTAAAAAATAAAACATTAGACGTAATTGCTTTCGCTAGCGCCTGCTTTATCGCAGATACTGGCGAATTATCAAAGAAACAAATACATAATGTAAAGTTTTTACCGTAGCACTGTTACTGAAGTGGATTATTTTGTTGGTTCCGCGGTATTCATGTAGATACTATTGGCAGTTCATGAGTTCCCAGATAATCCCAGACTATTCTTTGAAACAATATGTACTTGAGAATAAGACTCGATAAACGGCAGTAGGCTTACCTTCAATGCGTTTCACATTACAATTGAAAAAGTAAGAAAATAATGTTTACTATCCCAATGTACATAAAACTGTTGGAACAGAGTTATAGTTATACTCCTTCCCACCTCTCCCGGGAGTTGATCCCGTGGGACGTGTGAGAACAAGTATCACCGCGTGTGTACCGGTACGGAGCTGTCGCTGCATATTGTATGACGTGCTTCGGTCTAACACCACTCACTTAGAAACAGCTTCTCTCACAGAATGCGCAATAAATGTAGTCTATCGTGTTAACAGTTAATAATAGCATAGTTTCTACACACATTATCAACAGTAATTACATATATAGCGTTCTATATATCTTGTGCGACTGATGCTTTTATTAATCAGATCCTATCAAATTGTTATTCAGAATTTTCTTTGAGACCGTGGTAACACCCGGCCAAGTCGAACATTCTTTCACAATACCATCTAGATACTTAGCGGCGTTACCTCTTTGTCTATTCAAAAGAGTTGTTGTGATAAAAGAGACGCAATGTATTTCTCTGTTCAAATTATGTCTTCTTATAAAAGGAAAAAGATAAAAGTGTCGCACAAATAAACATCGGAGAGGACATTCATCACTAAACAATCCTCCTTTGTGTTACGTCACCGTCACAGTGTCACACTGGCGAAATATTCAAATACTTTTGGTGACTTATTCATTAGTGCCACGGGACCTCGTTCTAACTTTAATAAACAACTTGACTCATTGTTTGTGTACACGTTCAAAAAATCTGCCTGTAATGCTTCAACCTTAGCGAAAAGTCTATTGAATAGTTGTCTTTACACCCAATTTTTTAATGATATTTTCGCATTATTAAATGTTAATAAATTAGAAATAATAATTATCAAAGGTCTTGACCATAGTAGGATAGAAATCTGGTTTGCTGTAGCCACTCAAGATTTTGGTTTGATTTTGAATACATTCCATTCTTCCATCCATTTACAAGGTTTTTCAAGACTCCAATATGCCATAAGTGCAGTTGTAGTTTTTAATTATCCACCCACACATAAAAAAAAGCAGTGATGGCCTCGAGGTATTGGCGCGCGGTCGAGAATCTCGGCGGTCGCGGGTTCGAACCCCAGGCACACACCTCTGACTTTTCGAAGTTATGTGTGTATTCACATTGAATTATCACTTGCTTTAACGGTGAAGGAAAACATCGTGATAAAACCTGCACATCTAAGAGTTTTTAGGAATTTCTTAGGTGTGTAGTCCGCCAACCCGCACTAGGCCAGCGTGGTGGACTATAGCCTAAAACCCTCTCAATGGTAGAGGAGACCCGTGCTCAGCAGTGGGCGTATATGGGTTGATGAAGAAGAAGAAGACCCACACATATTTTGCCCTATCACATATTCCACCGTACACAATTTCGTACTGTACGCAGAATGAGCAGTTCAATGGTAATGCGTTGACATTGACCATAGTTTAGTTATCGGTAGCGTGTCAATAGAGTGAGTGCCGCGCGATGATTTATTAGCAAGTGATCGGGAGCGCCGTGTGTGTGTGCAGACAAACAGTAGCGCGCGCTCAAACATTCACCGCGCAGTTTAGTTACACTAGCGCCGTTGTGTCCGCCACTCGGACATACTTTATCTAACAACACAGGGCATGGTAGTATAGCAACAGGCCGCCATAGTTGTGGCAACTGGTGAATGGTCGCAGTCGTAACTAGCCCTGGTAACAGTAATACATACTATATGCGAACTCTACAAAAGTTTTCCTTGGTCCTCACATCGACCCTTAAAACACTAATCACACTTTTTGGGAACTTTTTTGGCTTATAATTTATTTACTATTTTTGTTACTTTCTTATTATTGTTTTAGGCCGTAAACCTCTTCGGTTCGCCATAATAAATAAAATTATATATCCGTATAAGAACGGCTCCGTGTCCCGCCAGTATCCCATGCGTCACCGAGGCAGTGTGTAGGTCGCGGCTCGCCGTACATCTCGCGGCTCACATTATGCAAGTATTGCCGACACGCGCCGTACACTGCGCCGTACACCATGTCACGGAATCGGTAATGCAAGCAAACGGAGTGTGTTTGCGTGTTGCACCCTAATGCGTCGCACGCCGCGCTCACCTGCTCTACTCACACAAAATACGTAATCATGAGCCACTGGGACTGCTACATATCCTTCAAATAATATCAATATGCATCTTAACTATCGAATTCAATTCCTATTTGTTCCGATAAACTCAAATCTTTGGTGCCCAGTTTTCATACAAGTCAAAGGAAATTGTTGTTTAGTTGAAATAAGTCAACTAACAATATGATTATAACTACAAAAGTTATAAAAATAAATAATAAAAACTGCTTGGTCTACATAACACAGCACTCAACTAGCAATTGTTATCGGCAACACCGTGAAATGTTGTGTTGGTGTGTACGCTATGAATCCACGCTGACAAAAAATATTTTTTTACGCTATGTTTACAGGGCAGCAATGTGATGGTACAGTAGTCCTATGATACAATAGTACGATTTTCATAAATTTTAAACCTACATTCTATAAGGTATGGCTCAAGGTGAAGGATAAATTTATTTTAAGCTACGTGTGATACTGCATTCAGGAAACTGAAATTTTTCTGATGAAAAATATAATTCTCAAATTATAACAAAGTGTCGACTGATTTACTACATTTGCACAGTGTCCATCGCTTGCAATCACGGTTCAAGCTAATGCTTTTCACGACACATATAAACACTCAAGTGGTTCTTTAGCGGTCGGCAATTTTCCGACTAATTCAAAGACAAAACACTTACGATGCGCCGTCTGTTAAGTACCGTGACACTATGTCTGAAGCTAGACAACAAGCCGCGAGTTAAGTGTTACAACGATTATTATGCAGATAAGTAGTTATGTAACAAGACTCTATGAGGACGTGATTCAATATGCGCGATAATACATTATCAAAAGTTACGTAATCTGCACCCACATGCTCGTTATCCCCGCAGTTCTCCAACACATCATAAAAATACCGTAAAACTAGTGTTCTCCGCTTTACTGCTAGCATCACATACAGACCGCAGCTTCATGAGCAATGCATACGTTAGTATATGGCGTATAGCGAAGTGCTCCTGCGGCATGTAGATAGTGTCAGTATGGCTTATACAAATACATGTCTCACAGTCATACAGAATGTGTCATTATAGGTATGTAAACGCTGGAATGTCGGTAGGAGCCTTCAGTTCGTAAAAAACTTTATGCAACATGATGGGCATGGGTAAATTGTTCTAAAACGCTTCATCCCCATATAAAAAATGCGCCTCTGCGTCTTCCGTCGAGAATACATGCGAGATTTATTGCACTATAATTTCCAGTGATGTGATGAGATACGAGTATGAATATGCGTCAACATCAGCTTGGGAACAGTACTCATCTCTGCAGGGTAAGCATTACGTGTGCGGGTTTGGTCGGCGAGATGTGTCTGAGTGGTTGGCGAGTGATTGGCCGCCGATCATTGTTAAGCGCTGATTAGAGGCGCCCGACATGGCACCGAGCCGCGCCGCCAACACTGCATGCACACAGTAATTGTGCAATAATACACTACTTTATTTACTTCATATTATACCGCTCTACCCCCTAACTATTGAATAATACTCGACTATAAGCTGAATCATTTCGGCATGTAACATCTGTGCGTACGCGAGCCGAGTAGTGCTCGTTCCGGCGTCGTGTCGTGTCCGTCGGGTGCTCGCGTAAATCTCGCGCTGTGAATTAATGTATTAGCTGATAATATGGCGCGCTTTGTGCGATATCTGGCGGAAGTTGCGCACCTGTCGCCTCGCAGGAAGCCACCCGAGCTCTACATTTCATTATCTACACTACAAATACACAAATGTGCCGCTCTCAGATGAGAGATCAGATAGTGGATAGGCCCGCATAAATTTGTTAACTAGTGTATACACATCTTATATTTAAACCGCATTACACCTGCCATGGTGATGGCCTCTGGGTTCAGTGACGCGGTCGGACGGCGAATCAAGGCGGTTGCGGGTGCAACCCCCAGGCACACAACTCTCACTTTACGCAGTTATGTGTGTTTTCACAGTGAATTATCACGTACTTTAATGGTAAAGAAAAACATCGTGAGAAAACCAGCAAACCGAAAGCTCTTGGGAATTTCTTAAGGGTGTAGATGGCCAACGCGCAATTGGCCAACAACGAGGAGTTTGCGGAAACCTTCCCAGTAATAAAGGAGACCAGTGCCCAGCAGTTAGACCTGTATAAGCTAAAGATGATGATGTCACTTACCATTAAGTAGCAAGTTTTGATTGCCATATTATAGTGTAGCTACGTTGATTTGTTTGTATAGCAGTGTGTAATGTGATGGTGTGGCGGGTGCGCAGTCGGGGCACGCGCGGCGGCCGGCGGCTCGTTAGCGTGGCGCCGCGCCAGCACCCGCACGCGCCCGCTAAGGAACCGCACATACTTACTGATTGCCACCGCTACTGTCCAAAGTATGGAATTGGATCTACCACATGATGAAATTTAAAGGCACATACATACATATGTATATACTCAGCCCATCGCCGTCCACTGCTGAACGTAGGCCTCCCCAAACAAGCGCCAACCATCCCGGTCTTGTGCAGCTCTCATCCATAACCCGCCACCTTTTTCAAGTCGACGGCCCATCGTGCTGTAGGAAGTCCCACAATCCGCTTGCCTATAATATTAGTAAGTAAACATTAGTTATGTAGTCTAAGCCCTATCGCATCATTGGTCGACCTGTATGCTAGGTTTGACCATGGCACGTTCAGTATTGGCCTTATTTGCAACTAATTTGAGCTGTTGTCTACTGTTGTATTTCGAGTCGGCCCATGTAACATTTGATTGTAACAGTTAAAATACTTATGTACGTGCGCGTTTATTATCCCAAGTTTCCTAGATCGACATTTACTATCACCTCGGAACATCGACTACCTCTGCAAACTTGCAATGTATTGCCAGCTGTTGCTCAAGCATATTAACACCAAAAAGTTGTTTAGACTTAGGCTAGTTTCTTAATCAACAAGGAAGAATTAAAATTTAATGTGAAAATGTATGGTCCTTTTCTTGGCATTCACAGAGGGCTGTTATCAGCGGTGTATGAATGGCTTTTCAGTCCCTTTTCACGGCGGCGTCTCGTGGACCGGCGGCACGTCCGTGTGCGCCGATCCTTATCTCGCTGCCGAGACGGTGCGGAGAGCGCCAAGCTGCGACAGTGCAAGCGGCTACTCCTACTTACCGACTACACCAAGCAGTTTTTCTTACAAATTGTCCGTAATTCCAATAAAGGCATTTACTTTTTGACTTAATATACTTTTCTTTATTATAGTGACATAAAATAAATAAGAACATAAAGATTAGAGACATAATGGGTTACTTTGGGTGTTTTCTCATTCTAAATGTCTCGGTGTACTCAACATCTATTTCACAGACGATCTCACACACATTATTATTTTATTGTATGTTGGTAAGATAGAAACGGGTGAAAAATAACAAAATGCTGGCACCGTTGCATACGAATGGAACCATAAAACTGTTTATGGATGTATTTATTCGTTGCCGACCTCAAAAGGCACCTCCAATGCAGAAGAGAGAGGATCGTATCGTAGTAAACGTCATCTCGTATTTGTCACGAGTGACTGGGCATTACAACCGGCCGTAAAGAAAGTTTAGTCGCGGCCCAGTCGGAGGGTCGTTGGTCCTTACATTAAATTATCTACTAACTCATTCAACTCCAACTGAGTAAAAATAATTTTCGACATAAAACACTCTGGTGACGGGGAATATTTATGCAATTTCTTTTATAAATTATGACCTCATAATTTTAACATATTTTGTTAAGTTAAGAAGCTTTTAGTTTGCAACTGGAAAAACTTTGTTTTAGAAATCTGTGATTAGTTTTTTTAAATAGCTGCCGGTGAGGCATGGTCTATGCACTGCCCTCGAAAGAGTATCGGAACCCCACCAAGTAACGACTACCTCTCGTCAGGTATAACAGTGATCGTTTACTATAAGAGCCCGCACCATTTATTATTTCCTCATTATTTCTTAAATATTTTTCTATTTTATTTGAAAAATTGCTATGCGCATACGTTTTAACACGATGAGTGTATCTAAATGTAAATTCTAGAATATATCAGTAAAGTGGTTCGCTTTACTCCAACGCCCGGCGTGTTACAACTTGAAGCGGAACTATTACAGCATTATGACAGTATCGATAGAGTTGCGGCGAGAGGCACTCGGTACTCGACGCTCGGCGCTACAAAGGTTGGTCGGAGTGGAGAAAATTGTTATAAAACGGTTGTTTCCCCACGGACGAAACAATTAGCGCGCTCACGTCGCCGATACATTTCAATTCGCGTGCCGCCGAGATTACTGTCCGCGATACAAACTCAAATCAACTGTACGACATGCCGATATCGCCATGACATGATGACATGGCTTCATGTTTTATGAAATGTACCAAACCATGGCTCTCAAACTACACAAACGAAAAACTATAGATTAATATTATGATTTTCTTTTTTGTAAAATAATTGAAAAGTTTCTATGGCGCCACAAGCAGCAAGAATCATCCAATTTAATTCATATTTGGAAACTATTCGTGAAATAACTTATCAATTATTCAAAAAAAAAAAAACAAATGAAAAACCATCATCCTATCCACGTGAACCCGAGAAGGATTTGGTGCTGGTTAAAAGCCCCACCGAGATGTGAGAGTGATGTGTCTGTGTTCACCTCCTCGCCACGTCTGCCCGCCTGGTACTCTGTGTACTAATTGCGATGTTTCATTTACTTTACAGCCTCCTCGAGTGCACGAGCAACGTGGGATATTAAAATGTGGTGTGTGTGGACAAACGAGCGCCTTCTTTTCTTTTACTTCATGCGTAATTTCGAAGTAATTGTTGTAAAAGTTTACTTTATTGTCATAGAAGCTTGGCCAGCACTAACTTGTCCGTTATAAAAGTCATAAGCATATATGTATATGAGATCCGCTGCTATTGACTGTAGCTCTATTGACCTGGCAGCACAATATGTTGTATGTAATATACCCCGATGTATGTTGGCGTGCCTGCGACATAGCTTGCCGGCCACATACCGCGCGTCTCACCGGCCCACACCCCACGCCACATATTAACTGCTGGCATCAGCGCCCGCTGAATAACTCCACACGTAATCTATATCATTAGATGCATTAGATCCTATGATTATATACTACCAAATTGTTGGTAATGAATCTTCACTCACTATTATGGTAAAGTTAAAAGTCACGAATACGCTTTTGAGAGCCATTATCATAATAATATAAATTTTAATTTTAAGTAGATTTTGTTTCGCGATAAAATTAGCAGGACGTGTGACGGCGGTTTGTTTGGCCTAATCAAGTAACAAGCTTTCATTAACAGTGTAGAAGAGAAACGCAACGTAAAAGTATCTTCTTCTTCATCATCAACCCATATACGCCCACTGCTGGGCACGGGTCTCCTCTACCATTGAGAGGGTTTAGGCCATAGTGCGGGTTGGCGGACTACACACCTAAGAAATTCCTAAGAACTCTTAGGTGTGCAGGTTTCATCACGATGTTTTCCTTCACCGTTAAAGCAAGTGATAATTCAATGTGAATACACACATAACTTCGAAAAGTCAGAGGTGTGTGCCTGGGGTTCGAACCCGCGACCGCCGAGATTCTCGACCGCGCGCCCAAACCTCGAGACCATCACTGCTATAACGTAAAAGTATACTCAAAGATTATATTCTAATTAAAGCTTAATACTTGTATATTCCCGTATAAACAGCTTATTAAAAAATGTAGATATTGTTGTCATCAATATGTGCAGTCGGTACCCGCACAGCACTCGGCGGACAACATAACCGTTTGCTGATTGATTCGTATGACCTCCGATTGATATCTCTCGGGGCGCAGTTAATTACAGCGGCACATTGCCACCGGCCGCCGGCACAAAGCCACGTAATCCGGCCGGACCGGCGGCCGGCGCACCCGGTGGAGCCGGCGGACCCGGCGGGCGGACCGGAAGGCCGGCAGTGCGGCGTGCAGTCGCCAGTTAATACGTGCTAATGATATTTTAAGCGCACACTGGGATGCGTCGCAGGCGCCTCACTCTCGCCGGTATTTATCGGTCGCGCGCTGTGAGCCCGCACTGCGCCGCGGTACGGACAACCCCTGCCTCTTTACAGTTAAATATATAACGCCACGCTCTCTTCATGTACTTCACCGAAAATATACTCACCGGTCTAATTGATGGATTAGTTTGGGGTCGGTTTATTAGAGGACTGGCTGTAAACGAAAATACGCTGTATTGATTTCCGCGTCAGTACAAACATTTTTATAATTTACACATTTTAGGTCTGTGATGCCACATTAAAACAAACTATCATAACAATAAAATAATTGTTACGTTATTTACTTCTTTGCATCTCAACGTATAAGAAGTCTCTTTGTTAGCCTTGTTAGTCACTTCTAATCGATTTTTTTTCCTGATACACACCTGTTTTCATAACCAGCCACAAATCGTGCCAAGGTAATGACGGTGAAAAGTCGCTTTCCGAGTTTCCCATCAAAGCTACAAGTATAATGTGCGGCGAGCGGCGTAATGAACCAAACGCCGGCCGCTCGACAGTCACTGGAGTGAGACGCGATGCGACTACACACCGCACGACACACGACACTACACACGACACGCGACACAACACGCGGGAGACATCACTGGGAGTACATCGACGCGCGGACAGTGCATGCATGCCGAGTGCAGTAGATCATTCTCAATTGAGAATAGATTTAACGGCATTACTTCATTTATATAGTAGCCCAAGTTTTTGACTCGATAGATCGATAAATATAAATAAAATTGATGATTTATTAAGTTCCTTTTTTTAAACTTTCTAAATTTTTCTAATTGTTCTTAATTGCACAAAGTTTTATAAAAAAATCAATACTAAAAGCTGTGAAGTAAGAAGTGATTTAGGTAAAGGTACATGGACTAAAACTAAATCTTCTCAGTGATAGAGGAAGCCCGTTCTCAGCAGTGGGTCGTATATAAGCTGGAGATGATGATAATGATGACTAAAAGATACACTACTGAAGAAGTGACGGCTTCGAGGTTTAGGCAATCACCCAATAATGTTTATAGTCACGGGTTCAAACCCCAAGCACACCCCTCTGACTTTTCGAAGCTATGCGTGTTTAAACAATGAGTTATATTGACGAGGTCGTCCCAGCTGCCGGTGGAGGTGCGTGCCGCGAGTACATACAGTAGGTGCCTACACCGCGAGTGTACGACATGAGTGCGTCCCTGCGCTCGCTGGCCGCGCCGTGATTGCGCCCAGACGGCAGATTTATCGTATCGCAATGCAGATGGAGCCCGACAATTGATTCCAATTGATAACCGCTCCCACTGCTGACCCCCGCCGCCCCCGCACACCGCACCCCTTAACATACTGCCCTCACATACTATGTATGTACATTTGTCGACATCAAACGACTCGGCTTTTTGTGTTGTTTAATAAGGATTATAGTATTGAGTACACTAACATGTGGGATAGTCGAGCTTTAACCTAGCTTTGGTCTTATATGAAAAAAATGTAAGTCGCACTAAGTTAAGACTTGTGTATGTACCTATGTTTGTATGTATTTATGTATGTATATTGTACTAGCTGTTGTCTGTGACTTCGTCCGCATAGACTACAGGGTTGAGTTCAGAAAGAAAATAAGTTATAGTCTATTTTACTCCTTAGAGTCCTATTTATGTCCATACCAAAAATCATACAAATCGGTCAAATCACGTGAAAGCGTAACGCGCCGGCCGGCGCTTTGTACATAATTATTGTGCACTTGATGATTATTTTGAAACTGCGATATCTTTTAAGATACTCATTGAAATCAAATGATATAAAAGGCAAAATTCTTTTTAATTAAATACTTATACTAAATAACGCATTTATTTGGATAAGGAATAATATAATCTTTATAAAAATACCTTCACAAACAATGCTTTATTTTATAACAAATTTAGTTAGCATAAAAGAGGATAACCTCTTTTATGCTAACTAAATTCACTATAAAGTGAAGCAACCCTAAAAGTTAGACATATGCTACCGCTGACTTTTTTGTAGACATTATCAAGCTCTACAACTTTTCTCTAGGACTCAACTATATATCTCCCATGAGAAAGGCAGCGTTTGAAAAAAACGGTATCGATCGCTCGTTTTTTCTCCGACTTACTCCACAAATCCTGCTACAACGAAAAAGTCTTATCATTTTTCGGACTAATATATAGCCTATGACACTCACAAAGAACGTAGCTTTCTATTGGTAAAAGAATTTTCAAAATCGGTTCAGTAGATCCGGAGTTTACTTTCTACAACGTCACAAACATACAAACTCACAAACCTTACCTCTTTATAATATTAGTATAGATATTGGTATGTTTGTTTGTTTGTATGTATACTTATTTTATTGAAATATATATTTTGTTGTTCTCTTTTATTGAACTATGTTGTACACTTATAACTACCTTGTATCTCTGTTTTTACAAGTCCATCCCTGGTTGCCTGGGAGAGATCGCCTCAGGCGATAAGGCCGCCAATTGTATTTTTGTATTTTGTTTGCTTTATCTTATTTTTATTTTCTTTTTTATGTGTACAATAAAGTTTTAAATGAATAAAAATGTTTAGAATTTATAGATGAAATGATCTAAAACATACTATAACAATTGAGATAACATGTCTTTCTCATACTTCTGACTTTCTTCACTCTTCTTTTTCCATGCAGGCCATCCTTCTTTGGAATGCACTCCCCCTCGAAATCAGACTGTTGACAAGCCGTTTCTCCTTTAAAGTAAGGGTTCGGCAACTTCTATTTAATCCTATGTCAGAAGTATCTTAGTATGTATAATGTATATGTATGTAATATGTATGTTTGTGTATTGATAATATATATTTTATATAAGTAAGACCTTATTATGTATTTCCTATGTATATACCTATGTATATTTATATGTATCTATGTATGTATAATTATATACTGCAACATCAATATTTATGCACCTATTCGTGTTTCTCTGCACCACGCTGCGGTTGACTGGCAGATGATACCTTCGGCATTAAGTCCGCATTTATACCTGTATCGGGTGTGTATATGAAACATAAATAAATAACATTGGTATTTTGTTTTGTACAATTTAGTTATATTTTTATATCAACGTTTTTATATTGTGACTATTGTAAATAAATAAATAAATACACCCAGCAGTCACACACATAGTCCTGACCCCACAGTAAGATACGAGTCTTGTGTCGTGGGTATCAGAGACTACGAGAGACTTTTCGGTCTCACAAACACCCAGACCCGAAACAAATATTTGTTGATCACACAAACATTTGTATCGGTGCGGGGATCGAACCCGCGGCCGCTCGTTTCGCAAGCTGGTGTCTAGCCAACTGCGCCACGGGGCTGTCAATTGTGGAGACATTAATGTCAATTAATGTCAATTATACTAAACATTTTCATAAAACATAGAGCTTTCAGCTCTACTCTTAACTGTATGTATGACGATTATAGTTTGCTATACGGAATATTAGCGCGAGCAATTATTTGAGTGACTACAAGTGGAGTGTACATGATGAATATTAAGATGTCTCGGGGTGCAACTTGGGTTTGACTTGCACGACTGGCGACACGAGCGAGCTACAAGCGTCGGGCGGGCGGCTGATTGGGGCACATGTATCGTATGTACGGACACTAGTAGCTTGCTTATGTAGTGAATACGTGAATATATTATGTAATATGTATGTATTGGTAAACTGTACACTTTGAAATTATAAGGAGCTAAAACTATTGATGATTCTTGTCTTTGTTTGATGAGTGCGATCTTCGGAGGTGAGTGAATGAGTGGTATTCGCACGTCTAACTACTACAAATATATTATCGCCTGTAAACACGCCTATTTGACATGGCCTGATAAGTCCCGCCCTCACCTAAGTCAAATTTACATTTTTATCCAGTGGTATAGGCTTCCTTTTACCTCGACAGTGGGTACGTGGTAAATGTGACAATTAAGTTGCAATAATTAGAGCGCGGGACAAAAACACGCCGCCGTCATTACCGCGGCGCGTATTTAAATGTATTCAAAGCGGATCGTTCAAATTGGAAACATTTGCATTTAACGCGCCGATCGAATTTAATTAATTGAATCGTACAAAATAATATCGTGTGGGTAATTTGCAGTTATTTAGTTGTGATGTCATTACGCGCGCCACGCCGACTAATTACTTAGTGTAGTTATGGGGCACGCGGCCACTGCACGCCGCCGACGTGTGATGGCGCCGCGCTTGCTGCACTCGCTGCCACCTACCACACTACCAACTGTTTATATGTAGCAATCGTCATCGACTTCACTATACAACGGACGTCTTTGCGGCAGTTTTTTATATAGGCGTGGTAACTACACCACACGATATGACTGAAGTTCTGCCTCATTGTGATACCTCATACAGTGTTATATTACATTAGTATATACCATTCTTCGAAACTGTGAAGTATTTTGCTACTTTTACTGTGAACATAAGACAATAAAGCACTCTTCTGAAAATCACATGAAGTCATGCGTGTCGCGTTTACAAGCAATGAACATTAGGTACTCGTGCGCACTCTCGGTGGAGCTCACTTAGTAAGCAGCTGAAGTCACGGGGAGGCGCCAATTACCGGTAATGAGCGACAAATGAGGCGAACTGTGAAATAGATGAACGCGCCTCCACGTGGCGTGCGGTAGGTGTGCGCTGCCGGCCCGGGGCACACACTGCACACACCACGCCGCCGACGCGCGACGGCCGCATGTTGTACACATAACGTGCTTAATTATTGAAGCGCCGTTGTAACAAGAGATCTGTTATTACCATTGGAGGGCGCGCGGGGGTGGAGTGTGGGGGGCGGGGGTTATCTAATGCTTACACTGTTCTTTAAATACACTAGCAACTATAAACTGCACCACAATGAGCTGTCGGCGCCCCTATTTAACTGAGATATTTTTGTTTGTACCTGGTGTAGAAGCGATGGTATAAATAGAAGTTTGTATTGCGCTGTAAGAAGCTTAGTAGCCGAAGTATAACGGTGTGATTATCTCAGAGATGTATCGACGCAGTTGTTCACACACAGTTACAGTCCCGAGCCGCCCCGATCCAACCTACCTTACCAACCTACATACGTACTGCACTAAATGCGACAGACGTTAGTACAGCACAAGCACGTGACTCGTAGTTCACGTAGGCCCATATTTGACGTGAAAGTTATGTGTGGAACGAAATTAACGCTCAACTGCAAGGTAAGAAATTCTCTTAGTGAATTGCCAGAGTATGCGAAGCCCACGAGCGATTAGAAGCGAGTTGCATCAAGAACCAGCCAAGTGTAGAGGTAGCTCGCACGCACCAGGAACAGAACATGGCGCAAGCACTCCGATATATAAAAACTATTGCAAAATGACCATAGAACTTTAAAAATAATAAGTTCTCTTCATACATCTAAGCCTGTTTATTACTTAGCAAATTACGAAAATAAAATAATTGACAGCACGATGTAAATATCGAAACCCCCCCGCGCGGCCGCTGCACACCCGCCCGGCGCGTCCAGCGACAAGTCAACTGAAATGTTATAATTGCCACTCAAAAACAAAGAGACGCCAATTGTATCTGTTGTTTACTTCAAAAGCGGCTCGCGAGTGGCTCCCCGGCGAGGGACACGTCGTTATTAAGAGGTTAACTACCAGCCGTGGTACCTTCCCCCCCCCCCCCACCTTGCCGCCGCACTCCCACACACACCCGGGGGCCCACGGGGGAATCTTTCAGGACGTTTAAAACGCACGCGGTTCCGGCGCACCGGTAATTACTGGTGTTGTGGGACCGTCCGCGACACCCCGCCCCGGCCGCCGCGCCAGCCGAGAAACACTCGCCGATGCCGTTATTTATCTTTTGATCATGAAGTGCGATGGGCCGGCAAACACGCCGCGCCGCCAATTACGCACTCACAAAGTTATATTGTCATAAATTTCATTTTAATTGACGTCTCCATTTTTTCACAATAATTTGTAGAAGAGAGCGCCTCCAATTAGCGGACGCAACTAGAAACAAATTGCTCGCTAGGCATGGAAACTGTTTACTCACCGAGCTAAATGTTTGAGCGTTTGCTCGGCGCCGTGTTGGCAAATTTAACATTCCGATGTATGTTACGGGTGGGGCGGCCATCTCGAAAATCATCGAGCGGTGTACCCGGGGAGACGATCCACAGATCGCAGATCACACACTGTTAGCAGAACATGTGGCCACTCGCAGACATAATTTATTCAAATGATCTAATTAATCATGCATGCGACATTGGTACCCTACTTTGTGTATGACACGGGGGCGCCCGGTGACCACACTCGTCCACTCGCCGAGCTGCGTGTGTGTCTCGGCCGCCGAGACAGAGCCCCGCGACAGTACCTACACCAGCAAGGGATGGCCGACAGCCAGCTATGCGGCGAAGAAAGGTGGCCGTTTCTTGAGCCTCACTACATTAGTTTTCCTTAGAAAACATTAATACGGATCTAAGTCTTTGGATAATTTTAAGTTTTTATAAAAGTGGGGCACCTTAGTAGATGCAATATTCTTATTGCATGACGCTCCAGATCTGAGATACTTTTATTAAAGGCAACAGAATTCTCACTAAATATTATGTAATTGTTATACATAAAAAACAAATAAAACACACAATCGTGCAAATTGCCTAAGACTGATTCAATTGTAAGTAAGACACAGGGTAGACGCGTCGTCCCCGCGGGCCGGCGCCCTCTGCACGAACTACAGACAGAAGAATTAAAAACTCCGTAAGTGTCCGCTTTTTGAAGATAAAAGCGGCTGAATTCCGGCCCACGTTAATCGTGCCGGTCCGGCAGCGGAAGCATGGCGTGAGGGGGGGTGCGCGGCCGGGGTGGGGGGTTGCTGAGGTGAGGTCCCGGGGAGGACGAGTGAGTGAGGAAGTTTGTGCTCCAGATCAAAGGCTTTTGTCTGCGGATTAACAAGTCGCCGTACAAATTATTTTGGTCGGCGCGCGGCCAATATCTCACCGGCGCGCCCACACCGACCCATTGTTTCTGTACGGGTTTTTAATTTGAAGGTAAACACAGTTTGTTATCACGCTTCAACTGTTGTGCAGTGAACGAGCTGTGTAAAATGAGGCTGCAAATTCAGTTGGTGAAAAGGACGTGGTTCATTACCATCATCAACAACAGCCCTTAATTCGTCCACAGCTGGACACAGGCCTCTGTTATGGCATGCCACTGGGCTCGATCTTCGGCTCTCTTCATCGTTGTTGTCTAGTCAAAAACCATCATCTGTCCCCGCAGATCAATGCACATTCCTTGTGAAGTTACACGAAACCTAGCGCCTTTTTCCGCAACCAATAACAATACAGTTAACCTTCAGTTAATACTTATGATGTTTATCAACAAGCTTCGTTCACCCCCGCGAGTGCGACGACTTACTGACGTATCTACCCCGCCCCCGCCCCGCGTGCACCCCCGCCCCTGCAGCACATGATCGTCACTTGTGCGTTGCAAATGAATAAATGAATTTGTACAAAATGCGCCACACGTAGTGCTCGATTGTCGGTAATTATCAGCCGCACGCCACCACACGTACCACTTCATAACATTCTGCATTAACAACCATGTTTTACCATTTTCATATCAATGAACATTTCAAACGGTTCAAATTAACGGCAATTACAACATTTGTTTCGCATTAAATTGCCCTGTTATTGTCAATTAAATTCTGTTAAATATTATCTCTATTATTGTACAAACATATTCCCTTTGTGTGTTGTCACCGCCATGTGTATTAAATGTACAATGTACAATGTACATATATGGCAACAATTCTTCTGCATCATCGTAATACAATACTCTACAAGATAAACCTGCAAAGTTGTCATCCCACTGAAATAAAACAAAAATAAGTATACGAACTTGAAGTAGCTCCCAATTGTAAAGGTGTGTACAGATTGATACAGTATACAGTGGTATAATCGAGAGCCAGATCCAATTGTCGGTTCGAACAAAGTGCTATCAGAAGCTTTCACTTAGCAACAAAAAGCAAACGAAGTACCAAATCCAGTCCTCCACATGTTAAAGTATTTAAAATTAAATACGTATTTTGATAGAGCTAATCATGTCACTGGAAGAAATCCGTGAATGATTTAATTACTAGCCGTAGGGCTGGTGTCACCCACGAAGCGAATTGCAGTGGTCCAGGTATATCTCGGGGTGTACATCCTACCAAATACACAAATTTAACTATCAACTTGAGCCTTTATCCATACTCAATAAAAACCTAAATGTCTACTTTTTAAAGTGGTGAATGATACAATGCTTAGCCCTCTCTTTCACTGTTCCCACGATAGTTACTCGATCAACACTGGTTTTACACAGAAAGTGCGTAAATGATGATGCATAGAGCAATATAAATAATGAGTGGTCATGTTGATCGGATGAGTGTGCGGTGGGAGCCCGCTGCGCCGCGACCACTTTTAATCATTTTATATTTAGTGTGGGAGCCGCCATCACTGCTACCGCCGCCACCACGGCTGTCACCGCCGCACCGCTGCGTGCGCTCTCATTACCCGTTTATTGTACAGATGGACTCGCCGCACCTCTGTTTGCTGTTCATCATGAATTTTATTATATTATAGGGGGTTTATATGTTAATTTCATGACGTTTGTTAAAAAATATTCATTTACTATTATGAAACAGTTACATAGTGAAGTGGTACACGGCAGCTTGAACCGCAAGGAACGTTGGCCGGTGATCAGCTTGGCAGCACCTAACATTATGCCATCGACGTGCTATAGGTACTTCTGTGTTTCCTTCGATGCTTGAAATCGGTGTACACCAATTTTGTGGCAGCACAACCACTTTGCTGCGACGCGACGGTGTAAAATGATATTGTAAGGTAGTTTCTAAACTCTCGAAATAAACAAGTGACGTCACGCGACCAGCCTTTAAAAGGAAGAACCATCGTGGATACGCCGCTTGTCCATTACGAATTGTGATGCATTAACTTTTCCGAAGTATTGTTTATTTTTAGTTTCACCTTTGTAGTTTTTAATTGCTATCATTAGTTAAATCCATTTGGTAATCTTGCTTATTTTGTTTTTTTTTCCTTATATAATTTATTAACTTTGTATTCATTTTAAAAAGAAGCTATTAATTAGGCTAATACTTAATAATTTTTTTTTGTTTATTTGACTTTTGATAAATAAAATTATGTTATACGTTGTTATCGATATGATATTAAAGCACTCACATATATTTTTTTATATGCAGGTATACATCACTGCACTAACACTTCTACGTGCATAATGCATTGTGCACAGCTCGCATTAGGAATTACTTGGAGTGGTGTTGTTACCACGTGGAGCACAACCGAGAGCCGCCGCGGAACATCTCACTCACGGTTACCCGGCACTTGACGAGCTCGAGTTGAACATCTAATATGCATGCAGTGCCGCGGTCTAAGACCACGCAATACGTACCGCACTACACTATACATTAAAGGTTCATTATGCTCAATGTGAAACAAATAAATTAATCATATCAATAAGACTTCAATGTAGAGAGATAAGTGAACAAAAATGTTTTGGTTCATAGCGTTATAATCGCTTGTCAGTCAGGCGAGATCATTGCTTTCGGTAAAAATGATTAACCCGGACTTTATCAAACTTTGGGCCAGGAACTGATCCACATCGATGGTCATATCTCGAGGCTGCAAGAGTGGAAATATATCAGATATAATTGTAACAACCGTGTGTAGGGCGACAAGTCGAAGCAACTTTGTCAATTATCACAATCACACGCGAGGCGGTCTCTCGGCCGCGCCCGGATAATGTATGCATCGCGCGCCGCTTTTTGTACGCATTTGCATTCCGCGCACTTCGACACATTAGCACTCGCGGCCGACACTCACGCGACTTCACTCGATTGCCGAGCGCAAGACAAAAGTAAATGGTCACCATTCTGTTTTGAATGCTTTTATTTATCCGCGCTGCGTCCAGCCCACACTTACACACTGTGACCTACACACTTCGCGTATTCGCTCGCAAACAATATACGTGTTATCCCGAGGGACAATATAGAGAGCCACAAGCCGTAACACACACACCAGGCGACGATATTCATAATGCGTCGGTCCCGCCATAAACCGCAAGTCGTTTGATTCGCACAAACTGACAAAAATATGCAAATGCAGCCCGCGCCGACGTGCCGGCTACCCCGGCGGTACCGGTCGGCCCGGCGGGTTGCTGCATACACAAATACTACACGAATATTTTAGCAAATTAGTTTATTAGCAACACAAATTATAAGGTACGGCGTAATGGCTTGTGTTTGGTTGAAACTGTAATAGTAAAGTTTTGTGATACAAAACTATTTCATATTGTTTTAGTTACTTTCCATTTATCGAACATTTTGGTACCTACTACCTAGGGTAAGTGTTTGCGGCCGTATTTTCCTAATATCATCTATAGATTTACTCTCATTGCAACTGTTAGATGACAGTTCTGTATAATTATTTGTAACGTGGGATATTGATGAGCGTCACTGTGCAGTGTCCGCTCCTTTTTATTGACATCGTGAGGAATGCTGCACACCTAAGAGTTCATATGATATTTTAGGTGCGTAGTCAACCAACGCCAACCCGTACTAGACCAACGTGGTTAACTAAGATCTAAACCTGCACAGTTGTTAAGGAGCCCCGCGGCCGGCAGTCTGAAACCCTCACACCACACTCGGCGCCACAAACTCAAGTATACACGGATTTCCCCAGTTCGTATACATAAGTTCTACAACTAACACTTGTAGCATTGTCCCGGAAACACTTTACTGCTACCAAAACTGCACAAATTCTGCAATTACTTCACGTGTTTCGGTGTATAAGCGCATTCTTAAATGCCAGTTACGAGCACATGGTGAACTTGTAACATTTGTACTCATATAGGTGTGAACTGTGTGGATATTACTACGGAGATGTAACTTATAATTATTTAATGCATAATACACTTAAGAAAAAGTTTAATAATTTGATGGAATTACTTACGTGAATTAAAACAATTCCAAGTCCTACCACGTACCTGTACCGCGACAGTTCGCCTATACAGGTGTGTGAGTATGACGTGTGACGTCATTACATTTGTAGTTCCCGGCGCGCGGTGCCACTAGCGGCACCTAGTTGTCAACGCAACTCGGTGCCACAGCGTATGAGCACAATCTCAGTTTGTCAATAAAAAGCCATCTCGCTGCGTCATTAGCGCCGCCAGTCCCGAGCGCACCGAGCGCTACGAGCGCGCTAATTATGAGCGCAATTAGCGTTGATGCCATCCACCATGACAGAGCCACTCCGTTACTGTCACGCCGGCTGCGATGTCTATTTCTTTAGCAGATAAAATACTTTGTGCTCGCAGGTTCCATTAGCTATATGAGCGCAGTGGCCCGAGCGACACCACAATGCGCCCTAACTCGGGATAAGTTGGCGCGCTTTAAATGGCCTGTATTTAAACTTGCGATTGTTATGAAAGTGTGTCGTGCAATATTACTATTTCCGCAACGAGTACAGACAGCGCCAACGGTTCATTGTCAGTGTGTCTCCATGTCAGCGCACATGTGCGACGAGCTCAAGCGGCTGGCGTGTCGATACATCACCGATGTATCGTACCGAGTATAATACGAGAGTATTTAATATTTTTAATTAGGTGTAAGAACAAATTTCAATGCTGAAATTTTTAAAGCACAAGAAATAATTATCTAATTGAAAGTAATATGCTTAACACAAGAAAAGCACATTCAATAAGATGTATCAATGCTTATTTTTGAATATGTCAAGCATTACATGAAAGACATCGTAATCATCTTACATCAATATTTGTTCTCATAAGTGTACTTAAAGCGAAAAGGTTAATACACCGTAGTATTTGTGCGCCGACAAACATCTCGCCGGCGGAGATAATATGAAGTGCGCACTTCACTTCAACAGTATTAGCGCATGACGATGTGATTGAAGAGCGGGGCCCGTACATACGGATCACGAAAATACATGAGGCTACGTATAGTCAGACCCCCCGCGCTCCACCTGGATGTACGAAATGATATTGTGCCGCAATAGTTGGATACATCTCGCTAAGTCCCGTGCCGTGAGAGTGGGTATTGAGACGCCGGTGATCGCCACTCGGCCTGTGTCACAGATTCCCTTTACTCTACAATCTCTCGGCTATTGTTTCATTCGGCCTGCGAAAGCACCGCGCACGGGAGCACAACACAATCTAACAACGCACAGATGTCTCGCACGCATCCTACTTAACATAAATAAAACGCAACGACGGTCGAAGTATTTTTGGTTTTACAGCCTTATACCCGTTTTTTACTCTATAGGTTTTAAGGTGTGGTGTTTGCCACAGACCTATACAAGTTGTTATTGCTATTTTTGTAAAAGTACAAGCTATGTATCGTCTAGCATACTACATGAA
This sequence comes from Cephonodes hylas, assembly GCA_030295005.1. Lineage (NCBI taxonomy): Eukaryota > Metazoa > Arthropoda > Insecta > Lepidoptera > Sphingidae > Cephonodes > Cephonodes hylas. Next base: position 10,750,738 of record AP025376.1, on the reverse strand, counting down.
GATGGTAGTGTACTACTAGCAGACGCAGTGAGCCTGCTGTGCGCGCTCGTGCTGTCGCCGCGAGCGTGCTCCACTTGTTCCCGAACGTGGCTAAAAAACAAAAGCTCGCTCTTTATTTGAACTCGATTGTTATCCCCGAGCGCGTGCAGCCGCGGGCGCACGCACCGCCGCCTTTGTGCCGAGATAACCCTCGGGGGACGGCCGGCGGGGCGGGGGCGGTAGGGAGGGGGGGATGAGGGCAGGTCTATGTTTGCGCCGATAGGGATACCCTTCATTCGGAGGGCTCGCGCGGGCCGCCACACGTCCCGGAGACGACACGGTACAGTCGCGCACACCGACCTACTTACATACACGTCAATGTATTCCCTTATAAATATTCACAAAGTAAAACCGGGACGTCATCACAATTTCTGCTGTATTTTTTACATTTTCGCGCCACAGTAGGTACTGCGAATCTATTTTTTTTCGGAAAAATTTTCCCGCGTTCTATTCATTTAAACAAAAATAAATTTATTAATTGAATTACTGTCAAAATTTTATTCTACTATTAGATACATCGATGCACACAGTAAAATACGGAAAATAATTTTACAAAAAAATGCTAAGATAAAACTTAAATAAAAATTGTGTCAATTAAAAGAAGGGAAATAAAAAATAATAAAAATATTTTTATAACAATACTATCTGTAAATTAAACCGTAATCAAACAAACTCTTTATAATTTAGATAACCGTGTATGTCATTAATTAGTGGAGTGAATTATAAACATTAAATTTCATAAACTTCATTAATTTCATAAAACTTTTTTAAAAAACTTCGTCGAGTCTTTTCGTCACCCATACCACAGAGCCTGAAGACGAAAGTCTTTAATGAGTGCGTCCTTCCCGTCATGACATACGGAGCCGAAACATGGACACTGACGTTGCGACTGGTCTACCAACTCAAGGTCGCTGGAGTAGCTCAAAGTATTGAATCTTCTTTAAAGTCGAAACTAGAGTTCTCGTTTTGAGTCCCTTGTTTGTAACATGTATTTCGTTGGAAAATGATCACAAGTGCAACGTTGCGGAATTCACGTCGTCGATACTTTGGACGTCGAATCTGGCGTAAGATATATCTGGGTATAGTTTTTATGTACATTTCCATATATATATTTGTATCCGGTATTAATAAAATGATGCAGCAGTGATGGCCTCGAGGTTAGGGCACGCAGTCGAGAATCTCGTCGGACGTGGGTTCGAACTCGAGGCACACACCTCTGACTTTTCGAAGTTATGTGTGTATTCAAATTGAATTATCACTTGCTTTAACGGTGAAGGAAAAACATCGTGATGAAACCTGATGTGTAGTCCGCCAACCCGCACTAGGCCAGCGTGGTGGACTATGGCCTAAACCCTCTCAATGGTAGAGGAGACCCGTGCTCAGCAGTGGGCGTATATGGGTTGTTGATGATGATGATTGTTAATAAAAATATTATTATCTATTATTATTATGCTTGTAACTGAGGGCAAGCTCAAATTAGACGGCAACGATAGCGAGAACAGTAGGGCGGCCTCGCTACGTCACATGCATTCACGTGGGCGCGATGTGCTGGACTTCGCATTAACATTATGTATAATATGAATAAAAACATTAGGTTCGCAAATTGTTATTGATAAATTTCAATGCCACTGGGATTTTTTTAACATATGTCTTACGTGATAAAAATATATTTTATGCTCTTATCACGTGCAAATCCAATCGGTTATTATATCAATAAATACCTTCGTACGCGTAGAATATTTTATGACTTCCTTGACGATAGAGGAATGTAGGTATGTTTATACTGCTTGTACGTAAAACCCGCAGTGTTTACAGGATTTGCAAAAAACTATTTTGTAAAATTTATTTGACCTTCGCACGGAATGCATAGGTTTTTACGTTGTATTTCCTTGGTGTATGAGCCACAAGAAGTAGGTACGACTCGAGATAATGTTGGTACATGATGTAGTGCGCCGACGGGGCCCGCGGCCACTCGGCGGCGCTCTCTGCACCCGCGGCGAGCCACCGCTTGCGCAACGCGTGCCGACACTACGAGCCGCTGCTATCTCCACTGACAACAGCGCCCGATACACACTTATCGACAAAACTCCGCGCTATCTGTGAAGGTGAAGGGCTGCCGGTAATCCGCGGCTTATCTCACCGACAATATATTCCATGTTTCACATGTATGTACATTCAGACACCCTAGCATTACCATTGCGATTTACTCAATACTATATTTTAATTATATGCTTTTTTCTTATGAGGCACAGCAGCAGTGACTGATGATGAACTGTGTACATAAATATAGATAATAGAGGATAAGATAATTTTCTAATGACGGGTTTTCATTAGTCAAAATACCTACTAATTAGTTAGTATAATTGCTTGATATTGCTTTAATGTCGGTGTAACCCAAGCGCTGCCCCTGCTAATACAAAGCCGAACTAAAACAGAACACCAACCGCTACTGATCCCTGTATCTGTGTACATTGTACATTTAGTTCTCGTAACAATGCGCCATATCATTTGGATTTAAACTTTTAAAACTTTTCGAAATCGATAAAGTAATAGAAAAGTAACAAAATCTTAGTGATTAATCGTTCAGTGTACTGTTTTTGAGCCCTTTTGTTCCATTACAAATGTGTTATTTGTTTTGGACGCCTTAAAACATCTCTTTGATATGTACCTGTCTCAGTATTTAATTAAAATATAAGGATTAAGCAATGGATGGGTCAGATTATCATTAAGATTTAAAAAAAATACATCGCACGATATTTAATCGCAACCTACATCTGTAATTATACCTATCCTTGCAAAGGTTTATTTAAATCCTTTACTAAAATTCCAATTTCGACATTTGTACCTAAAAACCCGCGGTATGTGCATATCGACGGCGGAAAGCGAAAACGTAGTAAACCACAAAATGGAAATGTTCACCAGAGCCAAAAAACTTTTACATGTTTTTTCAAAAAATCATTACTCGCGTGTTTTTTAACTTAGACTCATGATTTTTGGACACTAGACATGTTATTTTTTTTCTAAATATAATTCTAACTCTCAAATCTCATTCTAATAATTATTTGCCAAAAAATTTTTGACTACGACATTTTGAAATATTTTTACAGAATGCTAAAATGCTGTAAATGCACATCGAGTTGTATAGAGATGGGTCAAATACATTTTTTAGGGTAAGCGAAAACGTGGTAAGCAGTTATACTTGAACTAGGGCTGCTCAACTGTGCGTTGTAAACGTGGTTATTTAATGAAACCCATCTCTTAGATATGGTGTAAACTACAATAATTACTGACTTGGGGTAATTAACTTGGGGTAACCGTACCAAATGGTACGGTTCGGTAATAGGTTCGGTTCTTTATACCACTACTCGCTAAAACGTCCTTAATGCAAGATACATAAAAACACGAGCGACGAAACCTTTTTTTACAGATACAACTTAAACAGAACTAGATCAACATAGTATAACTTATTACTATTTTTTCTGTAGCTTACAGCGTTTTTGAATGCAGGCATTTACGTGAAAACCTGTTTTTTTAAAGTGTTCATTTCTAATCTATTCATCATAGATTTATGGGACCGGGACCATTCGAAGCAGTTTTTTTTCTGATTCGAACAGTGTAATAAAAAAAAATTTCACATTTTGTGGACTACGACGTTTTTGCTTTCCGCCGTCGATATCTACTTTATCACCGCACATCCGGGATGACGTCGCTTGTCTGTAATAACAACAATTCGGAAACGTGAGTGTCCCGCACCACGGCGAAGTGACTGCAGCTGCACACCACGTCTCCGAAACTCCCTCACGCCACCTCTTCGTCTGCCCTCCAACTTTAAATTCAATTTATTCCATGTGAATTCCACTAGGCTTGTTTAATACACTCCGCGACAAATATTCTCTATCGGAGGAATTGTATCAAATGTACAAGCTCTTTATCTACATCCATCAATACCAGCGAACGGATCGCCTGATTGTGAGTGACAACCACCGCCACACACACACATACACACACACGCACACACACACACACACATTGAGATCCGGCCCAACCACACTGCGTAGTTGTTGGCATCTGCACTCGGGAAATGAAACCACCGGCTCTGCACCGGTTCGAACCGATTTTCAAAAACAGTTATAAATACATATGTAAACAAAAGGTACATAATATATCAGTGTGATCAGTGCACTTCATAAATATTAACACGATAAGATACGCATCGCGCTCAATCAATTACTGCGCAATCTGTGTTCAATCGGACATGTGATCGTTTCACACATTATCATACAGCGCCGTTCAGCCTAAACCTCCTCCGGATGTGATGTGGTGTGACGTCACACATGCAACTTTTCACCTAACGCACACGCAGTACACAAAAATAAAAAGATTTGTTCGGAACAAATAAATAAGTATCGTAATTTTGTAGAGTTCCGTAGTTTATTTCTCGGAGATCGTAAGGTTGCTAAAACTATGTATAATTGATTTAAGAATCCGTTTGCGAGCTATCCAACTTGAAAACACATTTGTTCCGTTAAAGTAAGGCGAGTTTTAGCTTTATCATTATCTTTGTAAATTCACTAGTCCTTTCTTTAGACCTTATTTATAAAATGCGCTTACTTAGAACACTTCATACAGTACGGGTTATTATATATTATATTAGAGGTGACTACGGAACCTTGTTCTATGCGTCGCTGACCTCTAAGTCATGAGACTAGTGTACTGGTGCACTGGTGCACAGTCACCTGGTTGAGACATTTGTTGTACCTGGTGGCACACGACGACACGCGCCGCGCCCACAACTACCACGCGACACCTTGTGTGTTGTGCTTCAGTATCGTAGTTCGTATCCTATCCACATAATGAACTCTACTCCATAGATTTCGAACTAAATTTAATCAACTAGTAATCCTTTTTATATTATCGTTACAGTATTAGTGTTGCATTATGAAGATATAAATTATTTTTTTGTCGTTCAAAATACGAATGTCATTGAAGATATATTATACATATATCAATGAATTATTAGAATAACAACATTAGAGTCTGACAGTGTTATCCATCGACGGCATGTGAAGCGTGTTGGCCGCGGTAATGAGGTACATACACGAGTGCCATGTTCCATCCACACGTCCACTTGTCGTCGAGCAATTGCAGCAGCCGTGCGTGCACGTCGCCGCCGCGGTATCCTATCCCAGCGCTGCGTATCGCGCCCGAGTCATGTACGGCGGTGCAGATTAACGGATATAATACAACAATTCGATTGGATCAATATGCTAATTAGCGGAATTACCTTTATCAATTTATCGCTTTATATAAATCTTATATTTACGTAGTTTGAACATGCGATAATCCTCTGATCCGATATGATATCTGGTACGTCTTATCGCCGAATGTTGGCGGACAGAAGCGACGGGTCGCTGCAGTTGCCGCGCCACGCTGCACTAAGTGAAAAAAATTTACAAGAACAGCCGATTCAATACAAATAATCGTGAAATGCAGTAAGAGTGATCGCTTGGACACAACGATTTTATATTTTATCATGCGTAAAACACTATCAATTTTTCAAACAGGAACATTACACAATATTTTGTTCAGTGGGAATTTTCCCTCGTATTTTTGGAAAAGACCAATATAATGCAGTGTAGGTAAACTTAACTGAACTGAAAAAAACCTCTAGTAGGTACTGATAATTGCAATAAGATCACGACATTTCTTCAACAAATGTATTTATTTATTTACATTTAAATTCAACACAAGGTTACAGTATACACCGAATCGCTTATTTTGATTAATGACTAGCGGACCCGTGCCCACTTCGCTGGGTAGTAAATATTTTTACTTATGATTAAATTATCACTTTAGTAAGCTTAATACTGAGTGTTATGATTTATTTTCCGACTGCAAAAAGGAGAGGTTATATTTTAACTACTTTTATTGATTGGCCCCTAGAACGTACTGCGCGCTGTCAACGCTGCGAAACCACCGATGCAGATTATATACAATCGTCATCTACGCGAGGAATGAGATCAATCATTTCGCATTTGACGTACGTACCTAATTATGAGCAATATCAGCATGAAGCTGCATAGTGTCATCACCAACCCATATACGTCCCACTGCTGGGCACGGGTCTCCTCTACCATTGAGAGGGTCTAGGCCATAGTCCACCACGCTGACCTAGTGCGGGTGCGGAACTAGGTGTGCAGGTTTGTCGCGATGGTTTCCTTCACCGTTAAAGCAAGTGATAAATTCTTCATGGTGTAGCAACATGAAATTATGAAGTATATGGTTGATAAGCAAGATGTTCACTCTAGGGGTCCGACTGAAGCCTTGGATTTAAATTATTATGCCTCGATTTATTTGATTGAAGCGAAATAAAAATGTTTGAATAGTGTATCAATTGGTGTCGGCGAGAGAGCGCGGCGGCGGTGTCCCTGCGAGTGCGGCTCCATTCAAATGTATTGATGGCGAATGTGATATGAAATCCAATTTCATGTAAACGCAGTCACAGAGCGATGCACTGCTTAATAAAACTCGTATTCGGTGTGGCGGACGCTGTGCACCTCCGTAGCCCTCGCTACGCGCGCACCGCTGTGCTACGTCCGTAGCGTCCGCTGGCGGCGGAAGCGGAAGTCGTTAGCCGCCGGTCACGCCGGCCGCGCGGGCGGGGTGGCGCGCGGCACACTGTGCGCAGGTGACGGGACGCCGCGTGACGTCGCCACACACTCGCCACATCCCACGCCACGTGTACGCGGAGTCGGGTGTGTGAGTGTGCTTGTTGGTACATGTATTTATTTTGATGGACGGCGCTGCAGCTACAACTATTAAAGAGAAAGTCAGCCATCATACATGTTTTAAAATGAGGACGGTAGAATTACATAATTAATTGTTTTCGTGTAAGACGAGGGTGCGTAAGAGTCGCTCCGGCGCCGGTCGTAGGTCGCGGTCCACTCGCGCACACATTCTGTGAAATAGCCTCAGCCTCCATTTAGTTGGTGTGCAAGACAGGTCGGGTGTAACAGCACCAGTTCTTCGGGGACTCTGTCCACGTGAAGCGATCTCTCCCGGCTTCATGCGCAAGAGTGCAATAAATATTACACAAACCACATCTTTCGTTTCTACTACGAGTACTTATCTTTATTACAAAACCTCTTTTAAGTCCCGGAATGCACCAATGAATGTTTAATTGCTCTTATCAAATACCATGAGATCTGCTGCCGATTCGTTTGAAATGTAAGAGTAAAGATTACACGGACGGAATCGCTGGCAAAAGCTAGTTAATATATAAAAATACGCAATTGAGATTAGAATTGTTTCCGCATACCTTTTTATCATTTTATGAACAGCGGCGCAATTGCGTTTAATGATAATATAATAATCGTTATTTACAAGTACAACGACTTTGTGAATACTACTATATTGTTCTAATAATATATTATGGTATTATTGAAAAGTTCTTGAAAAAAATTATACCGAAGTATGTACAGACAAGCTCATCAGTTACCGTGTGCATACCGTAGCGTCCGCCAATGTTTACAAACACGGCGCTGATAGCGCAGTATCGCGGCGCGCGGCGACTGGCGCCACTACCGCGACACCCACGGCACGACACGCGGCGAAACACGCCACTCACTAACTAATATTTGTTTCACGTCTTGCCGCCCTATTTTTCTAAAATTAACTATTCTATTGAAATTCAAATACTAAGCCTATTTCTAGCCTCAATTGAACAAAGTCCATAGTAATAGCCCTTAAACGCTCTCCCACTGCGGCTACGGCTACGGCGTAGCCACTGGTCCTACGCGCAAGAGTAATAACTTGTGTGAACCCAAGTACTGTTCATGAGTATTCATACGATAAATGACATGCAAATAATTTACACACACACACGTACACGCACACACACACACACACACACACACACACACACACACACACACACACGCACGCACACAGTCCCGGCAGCGCGCACGAGGTCACAGCAACACGCCAGCACTCAGCGCTCACGTACACCGCACAGCGCCGACACCACGTTATCGCGCACTGCCAGCGCCGCACCATCGCTGGGAATTACAAATATTCTCGAACCAACAATCTTCAACGGAAAGTACAGCATACAATACGACATTCGTAAGTTTCACTGCAGTACAACTAAACATACAACAACAAAAAATACAAAAAAAACCGCCTTCAAAAATGTACATATCAAAACAAATGCATAAAACGCAAAAAAATAATAGTAATTGCTTATTCTTAAAACAAAAAAAAATAAAAAATTATAGAAATTATGACGTTTTCCATACAACCATTGATATTAAATGTTTATTGTTTGTATGGAAAACTCCAACATTTTTATTTTTAGTCGGGATTTTCTTTAATGCCAATAGGTTTGTGATCACCGTAGCCACTACCTGCCTTAGTTTCCGATCACGGTCTGAATACGCTCTGTACGAGTATATTACTTGTGATTTACATTGTGTTTTCATACGATTGCCAAGTCAATTTATTTTATTTTAATCTCTATAAGGGGTCATCCACAAATTACGTCACACCATTAGGGAGCGGGACGGGATTGACTGAGTGTGACATTGTGTGACAAGGGGGGAGGGAGGGGACCCAAATATCGTGACGTCACATTTCAAAAACTTCTTGTTAAACACGGATTTGGCACTGTTACTGTTGGCAAAATTCATATTTTGCTACTCTTAGTTACATAAACATAACATTTAAATTGTTTAGTGGGTTTATGTAATGTGGCAAGCGACGACGCCCTGATCTCTTGAAATTTAACCTGATTCGAAACTGCTGATTTAGTTATTTTTTTCTAGATGTAAAATTGCAAAATATGTGACGTCACACCAGGAAGAGGGGAAGTGGTACAAATGCGACCAGCTGTAACAAGGAGGGGGTAGGGGTCAAAAAACCCCCAAATTTCGTGTGACGTAATTTATGGATGGCCCCTAAAATGTTGTTGGATTAGCTAATTCCATAATAACAAGAAAGACAGTCCCACAAACTAATAAGCTGATTGATATTGATAATGTTTTTATCAACAATCAATCCGACGTTATCGTCTCTCCTTCAATTCAAATTTCATGCCAACATGTAATATTTATCACTAGATTGTGACGCCGGCCGTGGGTGTGCGGGCCGTGTGCAAACCTCCCGCGCCACCACAATTCGTACTAGTGCAAATCTGTGTCCCACGGATATGACACTACAACTCACTCCCAGTTGATCCCAAAAACAATCGGCCGCTGTTGGGCCACTTGCATAACTTAATATTTACAAAACAACAACAAAATCTACTAATTTACTAATCACTTCGTTGAGCGTTCACTTATCTAGTGTGACGTAATAAAACGGTAATAAGTCTTAATTATCTCTCACAAGTGTGATTTCCGGTTTTCGCGAACCGTCATTGGCGTTTTCATCCTCGAACCCTATTTCTTATTTCTCAAGAAATATGGCTGCAGAAGTAGCTGCGAGTCGCCACCATGAGTAATTATTTTGTTGCCATCCACATACATAGCTATAAGTCGCGCCGGGAGTCGGAGGACGCGCGAGGGCTGCAGTGAAACGACCACTTACTTTATTGATGTTTTTATTGAGAAATGTCAAGAGTATTAACATTATTGGTTTATATAAATTCATTCTAGCGTTACACCTAAACAACCTGCTTACGTTCCAGTCTTGTGCGCGGCGAGGGCTCGCGCACGCTACTCGCTAACTATACAATATACATCATGTATAACATATAAATACTGGCAGTAACGTACAATTGTATAATACAAGAGATCACCATAAGTTGCGCTGCTTATTGCTACAGTTGCCGGCTCGCGCCGCTCTACCCATAATTATACAAGTATCAATAGATCAGATAAACTCCCAATATCAAAATATTACATCGCAGTAACAAGTAGAAACGTGAGACTCGTTGTACACAATACTATATTTAATTATGATACATATTTGTAGGTAGTAGATACAGAAATATAATTTACATGCGTCCCGCGGCCCGGGCGGGCGCGGGCGCTCTGTACACAGCACACGGGACTAGCGCTGGGCGGGCCGCGCGGCGACGGACTTCAGCATGTAGCCTGACATTTAATTCGTTTGGTTGCACACGATGCGCTTGCGCACAGCTCGTCGCCATACAGACGACCCCAGGCGGCGTGGCGGCGCGGTGGCACGTCCCCGTCATGGACTGAACAACGAGGGGACGGGTGGGGGGGACCGAGGAGGGGCGGGGGGCAGCACATGACACACAAACTATAGGAGCGGACTTCATAACTATATCTTGGACGGATCACAATAAAACTTTAGCTCTGCGAAGCCGCCGCGCTCTCGCACAATATCGCTAGGGCCGGGTCCGCGACCGCGCCGCCCGCCGCCGCATAGTGCCGCCGCGTGACCCCTCGAGGGAAGTAAGGTCGCTGCCTTCAGTTCGTCTCTAGGGCAGGTTGGAGTAGAGATGTGCGTGCGGCGCGCACCGGTACACGGAGGTGAGCCGCGGGTCCAGGTTCTGGTACTCCTTGCCGGAGCGCGGACGCAGCGTGCTTGTCGTCTGCCGCACCACCCTGCACACACCACCACACGCACTCACACAAGAGTCAAGTTCAAGTTCAAGAGTCCGTTCTGTTTTAGATGAACGTAAGGAGAATTGACTGCTAGTATAAAAATAGTTAAAAATGAAACTTTAGCCGAGGAGTGCCGGCGCCGCTCACCTCATAGTAATTGGAGTGTCGGTGGAGGAGTGCGACGAGCAGATGGACAGCGTCTCGATGTAGTCGGACATGTCGGACGTGCCGCTCGACGTGCTGTGCGTGTCCACCACACCTGCACACGACATACCAGTGAGCACCGCGCTGCACCACCAGCGCTACACCACCTCGGTACCTCACACCAACATCTCGACATACTAGCTTACCTCTGAGCGGCTTAATGGAGAGCACCGGCACCTCCGCCTCCGCGGAGGAGGACTTGGCGGGCTCGCGCGCGGGCGGCGCCCCCGGGCCGGCGCGCAGCGGGTCGGTGGAGCGCGAGCGGCGCGGCAGCGTGGCGTGCGCGCAGGCGGCGCGGCGCGCGCTGCGATAGTGCCGGCGCGCCGCCGCCGTCGTCAGCGGCAGCTCGAACTCCGCCAGCTCGGCGCCGGGCCGCAGCGAGCAGCTCGACACGCCCGAGTCGTTCGAGCTGGACGAGTCCCGGTTGCCGCCCGCCTTGCCCGGCACCGACGAGCCGCGCTTGGCCGCCGCCGCGCCGCGCCCGTGGCCTACCTTAGACGCTTCCGAGCTGTCAGCGTCCGAGTGCTTGTTGTCCGCGGCGCAGTCGCACGGGATCGACGCGCTCTCTCCGTCGATAGCGATGTTCCGTAGAGTCTCTATAGAGGAGGTGGAGCCGCGGCTACCGACGCTTCCGTCGAACTCCTTTACGTCCTCTAAGAACCGAGACGAATCGGCCGAGCTCGACCGTTTCCTGTATTCTATTTTTTCTGCCCGATCACTCACAATCCTAGCGTTTAATTTGTCTTTGGTGTCAGCTCCGTCTCCTCGACGGCTCTCTTCGGGGCCGCATAGTGTGGGATTACTCGCTGATTTTTCCTCGAGCAACCTGTTAATTGGGCTCTTCACCGGGTGCTTCAGAGACTGGAAAGCGAATCCGCTAATGGGTGACATGGGTGTGTAGCCCGACGGCGGCGCCTTACACTGATCGAAACCATTACCCTCCATAGATTTGGGCTCCATCATCAGGTAGTCGTCTCCTGTCTCTATATTTAATGCTTCTAAATTAAATGTGTTTTGCCGCCTTGCCTGCGGATGACCGCACTTGGTGCACATTCGCTTCCCGCCGATGTTTGCAAACGACACGGGCCTGAGGTTGGCGCTGATCGCGTTGAGTTCGAACTCCGTGACGCCGGCTTTTCTCAGCAGATCTTTAGCGTTTTCGTAATGTTCGAGAGATAAAGCAAAATTTAAATTCTCGTAGTTGGCCAAAGGTCCATCGTCGATCTCCACGGTCCGTCCGTCGAGGCCTCGCCCACTGTCTTGTTCGCAAGACTCATCTCTGCAGCCGGCGCTTCGATCTTTCCGACGAGTCTTCCTAGAGAGGTCGATGGTCGCGTACAACGCACTTCTATCACTAGATTTTGGCAACACTTTTTCTTTATTTGGCACAAGGTTATCACTGGACACGGTGTTCTTCCTACAATAGGGAAGTCTAATCCAGTTGTTGGCCCAGTCGGTGACGCGCTGGCACGGGCAGCTGCTCGGCTGCACGCTCTCGTCTGAGTCCACCACCGTGGGCTCCCGCCGCCTCTTGCCGAACTTCAGCAGACACCCACACGGCTTTTTCAGTATCACAGCATTAGAAGTCGAACTCTTTGTTATTTTAAAGAGTTCGTTATTTAAACATTCTTTAAGTCTTTTCGGGGTATCGTAGTACTCTCCTTCCACCTGAGGACAATCAACCACCATTATAATAGATAAATTTGTAGGCCACATAAATAACAGTTAATTTCACACATACCTCTGCTGAAGGTAATTTGGGTACATCGTAGTTTTCATACGGACCTACTCTGCTGCAGTTCTCTTCTACAGTGAGCATGTGAGCGCAACTGCAAGTTTGCGTCGGCAGCGGCATCGGAGGTTTCCTACTTAAGTGTAACTCTAGCCTGGTGGGCTTGGGCGGCCGGCCTGGCGCGCGCTCCGTACACCGACACACGTCGCCCGGCGCCGGCTCTGCGGCGGCGTCCGGCGGCGCCGTCTCCTGCACCGCCTCCATGGTCCACGCGGGGTTGAAGTGTTTCGCGCCGGGAGTGAGCGCCGCCGTCGACGACCTCGACAGTGCGCCCAGTTTCGATATACAACTCATACATCGCTCCAGCGTGACATTGCCAGTCGTGTTCCATGGCGCCACCTCGGTGCCGTCTATGGTTTCGTTGACGGATGCAGTGTCGCCCAATCCCAAGTCTTGGAAATGTGTCTTCTCCATAGAAGGCCAATACGGAGAAATCGCTCCCGCCTCTTCACCAATGCAAGGATCCTCATAGAGGCGTAGATCCATAGGCGGTAGTGAATAGTCCACCGTATTCAGCTCTGACAGTCGCGTATCCGGACGATACGCTTTTTGCGAATTTGGACTCTCGGGAACTGTGTGATACCAAACCTCAATATAAGTTTATAATCCTATTTAAAATAAAGGATATTTAGATTTAAGAATATTGAAATAGTGTAATCAAATGTGCACGGATACCTTCATTCTTCTTAGGATTTATCGGTCGCCTGCGGGGAGATAGGCGGCCTTGCGAGGCGAGCTCGAAGTCATGCGCAATCTCCTTGGCCTGGTCGGTGACGAGCACGTGCAGCCCCTCGCCCTTGCCGCAGTGCGAGCCGCCCTCGAAGCAGAACCGGCCCTCCACCACGCCGTACCGCCTGCGAGCAGCGCGCCGTCAGTACATGCACACACAGTACACACAGTAGACGCAGCGCGCGCGCGGCGAGTGCTTGCCTGAGGTGCGGCAGCTCCCAGATGCCGAGCAGGCGCGGCGGCACGCCGGCCGTGAGCGCGAACCGGCGCTGGTGCAGATGCAGGCGCGCGGGTCCGGCAGGCACGCGCTTGCTGCCCCCCGCGCCGCCGCCCACCAGCACCAGGTAGTGGCGCGGCTCGCCCAGGTGCGCCGACACCTTCACCTGCCACTGGATGAGCCGCTCGCGCGTCTCGAACGCCACGATGGCGACCAGGTCGCGGCACACCAGCGCCAGCGTGTTGGAGTGCTTGTCGAGCGTGAAGCCCGCCTCGCAGCCCAGGTAGTGCTGCAGCGACAGCGACGCCTTGCTGGCCGCACCGCCCCACCGCGCCTTCGAGTCACGGTACAGCTGCAGGTGCACGCAGTCTGCACACACACACATGCACTCGCACGGACACGCCGTGTAGGTACTGCGCCCCGGTACACCCGAGCGAGATACTTAGTAAAGTATGGTCAGATAGTTATTAAGGTTAATAGGTCTAAAAAGCTGCTGACTTAAGTATTTGATACTTTTACGTATTATCGAAAAAGAGATATAGACAAAACACTTTGAGAAGGGGTGGCCTATAGGCTTAGGCGTGCGGTCGAATCGGTGTTCGACTATACGAAGCTTGTTTAGCCAAGATCAGAATGTTGTTATAGTATTTCCTATAATTAATAAATAAGAACCACAGTGAGTGTGTGAGGTGCGGTGTAGCGCTAGCGCGGCTGTGTGTGGCGCAGCAGTCGGCCGCACCGCAGCGACCGCGGCGCGCCGTCGACATGCTTCACGTTTGCAATGTAAATTGGCAAAATTGGTATCGTTTATTTCTACTGTTCGATTAATACGTTTAAAATAATTGGCCAGCAGGATTAAAACGCAATCATTAGAGAGCACCGGCGCGAGGCGGCGCGCTCCGTGCAATTTGCGTTTCAATTAGTGGCGTAGCGCCACGGCGGTAATTAATGAACAACATGCCGGCCGGCGCCGCGGCGACCTCCGGCGACCGCGCTCACTTGCACTCGGAGCGATACTCTCAGCTCTCCCGGGAAGCGATCACTGGTTTATAAAGCGAGAGACATCGACATGGCTGTTGGTCCGGGCGCCGGTGCGTGGCGGCAGGCCCACGGTGCCGGCCGCGCTGTGCCCCGCGCTCCAGTACGGATCTGCACGCATAGAGACGGAGGCACTGGTCGCCGCGCATACGTCACGTCACGCCGCCGATAGCGCACATGTATCTGCAGCGGCCCCGCGCCGAGTGCACACCGCGCGGGGGGCATGCGGGGGCAAGCGGGGGGAGGAGGGGGGAGGCTCGTGTTATGATATACGAGAGGTCGCATCCTCGCGCGCGGCGCACGTTTGTCACGCTAAAGCCTATGAATGTGCCATCAACTAAACTCGAATAAGCAATGAGTTGGAATCAGAAGACCAACATTCATCACAGACATTATCCATATGCGGCTGTTTATTTGTATCTATGTGTATTTTGTACGAATATGTGTGTGTGTGTGTGCGTGTGTGCTCACCTGCCACCGGCGACAGCTTCCGCATGACGCACCAGCGCGACTTCCACTGCGGACAAGCACATCACTGAAAGCGCTGGACAGTGCTACATCCATTCCACACACAACCATCACACTCAGTTTTAACTGTCGTCTAAGTCGCCATTCAAGGCAAGTGTATACATATGTATGTATGTATATTCAAGTTTTCATGGCTTCGAAATTTAACCACACGAGAGTTCTTGTCGCTCGCGGGTTCAAACCGCGGGTGCATATCTCTTACTTTTCTAAGTTACGGACCCGTAACAAATGTTACGGGTATTAATGTAATGTTATGGTACTGTATTCATAATGAATTATCACATACTATAAAAAGGAAAGAAAACACCGTGAGGAAACCTGCACACCTAAAAATGCTGAGGCAGTATTTGGAAACACGCGGCAACCCGCACTAGGCGTGCGTGGTGGACTGGTACTTAACCCCTCTCAGCTGAAGGGGAGGCCCCTTCCCAGCAGTGGGATGTATTAGGAATGATAATGACGGACAGTTAATGCATGATAAATAATGCGCACTTGGGTTATTTACCTTTTTCCCGTCGCGGAACTTGACGGTTCCTTCGATGATGGTGTTGTCGTCGGCCATGTCGCGTGTTGCCGCGCGGCGCTGTCGCGAGCCACGTGTGTCGCTACATCGCGGCGAGCCACTGCCGCTGCACCATAGCTGTGTCCAAACAGACTGCTTTGTACTCGTTTGTATGTAAATTGTTGCACTGGTGAGCACAGTAAATACACACAGATTGTTCGAAGAATATATCACATATGGCTCAGTCCATCAGCCCGTACTACACATTTAAACACAGGTCTCAAATGAACCGCCTTAACATGTGGTTGGAACGCGCAGATAGAGATCTGTCATGATGTTCACCTCACACATGTTTCTACAGCGCGGAGCCAGCGAGACGGTAACTAAGGACACATCTCGTTGGAAAGTGCGACACGCACAACGTGGGGGAAGTTATCCCCGGGGCCCATGGACCCATCACCACATATTTTCGAATATCCTCTGACTAGCTGATCGTACAATTTAAATATAAAAATTAGATTTGTTCATGATTTGCGTCAATTTTAGTATGAATAATAATAATATAGTAAGAGCGCTTGTCCATGGGCGGTGCACACTCATGTAATGGCAGACAGTACACCGCTCAGTTTGCTGCCAATGTGCCTTCAATATGCATAGAAGCATAATAATAACAATACTGTAAACTTCTAACTAATATAAGTTACAGTGTGCTTTCATTTGGCACCCTACTCGAGAATATTTGCAAACATTCGGCTATTCTTTCCCGCTTTAATCCCCACAACTTTTTAACGGCACTACAAACTTCATGCTCTTTCATCAAACATGTTTAAGAACACTCGCACGCAAGTCACCTTTATTACAAAAGAAAACTAATTTGAAATCGCTTCGTCCGTTCCTGAGCTATGATGCCACAGACAGACAGACACACGCATACAGAAAGACTCGATAACTCATAACAGCGCTCTTTCGTCGTGGGTTAATAAACAAGTCTTAACGCTTACTACTGTTCAATAGATGCTATCAGTCATTACATTCTAGTGACTCACCGACATGTAAATAATTTTTATGGAGCATGAAGAGAACGATCTTAGGGATAATATACATGGTATATAAAAGATAATTGGCGGACGGTGTCGCTCGGTTGTGTTTCTTACTGAATGCCGACGCGTGGTCACACAGCAGTGTACAGTTCAGGGCTGCCAGATTGTATAATTGGACTAGCTTTTGCCCGCAACTCTGTCTGCGTGGACTACAGGGTTGGGTTCAGAAAGAAAATAGGTTGTAGTATTTTACTCCGCAGAGCCCCATTTACTTAAATATACAAAAATCATACAAATCGGTCAAATTGTTCCAACGTGAAACCGTAACGCGCCGGTCGACGCCTTGAGTATCATTATTGCGCGCTTGATCATTATTTTGAAACTGCGATATCTTCTAAGATACTCATTGAAATCAAATGATGTAAAGGACAAATTTATTTTGTATTAAATACTTGTAATGAATAACGTATTTATTTGGATAAGGATTAATATCATGTTTGTAAAAACACCTTCACAAATAATGCTTTATTTAAAATAAATTTGGTTAGAATAAAAAACGTTATAGTGAGCCAACCTTAAAAGGTAGACATATGCTGTCGCGGACTTTCTTTTAGAATTTTTAAAGGGGAACAATTCTGTCATACATTATTTTAGCGAAACTTTAACTGTTTCTGCAGCGTACGCAGCGGAAGCTCACAAAAAGGAAAAAATTCCCCGATTTTGAAACATTATTTATTGCTGCTCCGCTCCTATTGGTTGTAGCGTGATGATATATAGCCTATAACCTTTCTCGATAAATATGCGATCTAACAGTGAAAGAATTTTTCAAATCGGACCAGTAGTTCCTGAGATCCTAGCGTTCAAACAAACAAACAAACAAACAAACAAACTCTTCAGCTTTATAATATTAGTATAGATACAAATCTTGTATAATCGGATGGGGTATTGTATCCATGACCACTTTGTATAATACGATACAAAGGCATATGTTCATATTTTATCAATAATTTGTGCATTTATCATCCTAAAAAAAAAACAAGAACTGCATATGGTGCAATGGTTATGTGTAATGCGATCTAATCTATACTAATATTATAAAGCTGAAGAGTTTGTTTGTTTGTTTGTTTGTTTGTTTGTTTGTTTGTTTGAACGCTAGGATCTCAGGAACTACTGGTCCGATTTGAAAAATTCTTTCACTGTTAGATAGCACATTTATCGAGGAAGGTTATAGGCTATATATCATCAAGCTACGACCAATAAGAGCGGAGCAGCAATAAAGAATGTTTCAAAATCGGGGACTTTTTTCCTTTTTGTGAGCTTCCGCTGCGTACGCTGCAGAAACGGTTAATGTTTCGCTAAAATAATGTATGACAAAATTATTCCTCTTTAAAAATTCTAAAAAAAAGTCCGCGACAGCATATGTCTATCTTTTAAGGTTGGCTCACTATAACGTTTTTTATTCTAACCAAATTTATTTTAAATAAAGCATTATTTGTAAAGGTGTTTTTACAAACATGATATTAATCCTTATCCAAATAAATACGTTATTCATTACAAGTATTAATTACAAAATAAATTTGTCCTTTACATCATTTGATTTCAATGAGTATCTTAGAAGATATCGCAGTTTCAAAATAATGATCAAGCGCGCAATAATGATACTCAAGGCGTCGACCGGCGCGTTACGGTTTCACGTTGAAACACTTTGACCGATTTGTATGATTTTTGTATATTTAAGTAAATGGGGCTCTGCAGAGTAAAATACTACAACTTATTTTCTTTCTGAACCCAACCCTGTAGTCCACGCAGACGGAGTTGCGGGCAAAAGCTAGTTTTGTATAATTGCAAAAACTAAACCGTATAGCTGCGATTTATTTGCTGGCAGCCCTGGTACAGTTAGCAGAGAGAGCGAAGTGTTTATAATGACACGTTACGCGGCGTGTTCACGTCGATGTGTGAGTGCACGATGCACACGAGCTCATTCTGACACCCTCAGGCATGTACATATCGCACTAGTAATACAATAGTGCTGTAGCCTGTAACTCAAAAAAGACGATTTTTTAGAATCAACGAAAAACTAATTTGTCACTTCCTGTAATAGGTACGAATATAATGAATGTTTTCTGTGTTTTTGGAATGAAATTACAGACATTACCTTTTTACAAATTAAAAATAATATTATAACAATAGGGAACTAAAGATGACACAATACTGGGATGGGAGGTTATACATCCGGTAAGTCATGGGTAATGTCTTAAAACGTCGGAACTCATTCATTTTTTGCGGTATTCCAATGACGATTTTAATGACTTGTGAGGAATAAAATTTTACGTTTGTTTATAGTGCTATGTCAAATTCGATGTATTTTGAGTTGCAACACTATTGTACTACTAGTGCGATATGTACATAAAATCGCAGCGCCGTGTTAACTATTAACCTATAGAAGTAATGGAGCAACTGAATTTGATTGTCTCAATTATTATATCAATGACACAATAGTAGAGCCCGCTCGTTCATAAGTCCAAGCTTCCTTAGATACTTGTGCTTCGCCGACACATATCGAAATAGAGCCGCGCCGTAGTGCCGGCACCTGGCTGTGGCGGCTCGTGCCAGTCATTCTTTATTTTTATATCATTTCCATTTTAAACTTGTCCTCCATTAACAAAAAAATATATTTTATTATGATAATATAGTATATACACTCATGTTGACGATGTTGACGAGGTACAGAGCGATCCGTTAGTGGACGGTAACGTTGTAATCGTACGACATTAGAAAATACCAATACATTACTTGAAAAATACCAGCGAAATACTACATCATTTTATACTAATACCTTTGACTGACGTTAGTTGGCGAGTGATATCAACTGAAACGATTGCATTGCCTATTGAAGTAAATCAAATCGAATGCAATTGGCATAGTAGAGCTTGTTACAGCGAGTGATCTCAGACTGACCCGGCCGGCTTTGTTATGAAATCAAATCATTAGTTCTCATCTTGACAATTTTATAGCATTAAGAATGTAACCGGTCAATATCAAATTTAATTTAACTAAAGTTGTTTTAAATTATTTATTTTAACAAAGGTAGTTGCTAGAGTTACTTACGGTTCCCAAAGTCAAAGATATCTACGAGTTACACAAACGAAATGTATGGAAGTGATTTTAATGATAACTGAAACAAAATCTAATCCGAAAAGACAGACAGAGAGATTGTTGTTATTACTATTTATTTAAAAAATACAATATTTAGATTACAGTCAATGTGTAAAACGTTTCGTTATTAGTGATAGGTAAAATATTTATGAATTTAGACATTTAATGACCATTACGAAACGGTGCATTTCTGTGCCTACTAATATATATGTTATAATTATATGTCATAGTTTCGTCCAAACCCGGCCCTACTTATAATAATTTCATTAATAGAAAAATTCAAAGTATTTCCTAAAGTCCTAGCAAGCTTATATTTAATACTATCTCGGGGACCAGAGGTACGTAACAGACGATTACGCAAAGTTATCTTTGCGTTTGTAATATTAGTATACATAGTATTCATGGTTTAACCTTGAATGGATGTCAGCTAGTATTAGTATTAGACTCATAACTAATGTTACATTCAGCCATACTCTGAACGCCCTTCATTCGGCGAGGTATACGGTCGAAAAGCAAAAGAATTCGGCTGGTATATGACGTTAGAACATGTGACAACGTAAGTATCTCTCGCACGCTCCATGAAAGAGATACCTACTTCAGTAGAATAAATGCAGTTTTTAGTAATACTCGTTTATGTAGGTATTAATAACATATTATGACGTCATGACATTATTACGCGATAAAAATCAAGAAAAGATAAACTTTCGTGTTTGATCAAGATTGCAGCATAATGTTTGTCGGTGCCTGGAAGTACATCCTCTACGTATAGAGCGCTTCATCTCTAAAGCTGGGCTAGTCTACCACGCAAGCTCGCGACTCGGGAGGCCGCCGGTTCGATCCTCGTACCGAGATTAATGTTTGTATTATCCACGAATATTTGTTTTGGATCTGGGTATTAGTGAGTGCAAAATATCTCTCGGAGTGTCTGATACCCACGATATTAGATTCGTATCTCAGTGTGGGGTGCCAATTATTTATTATTTGTGGTGTATTTATTTGTTACCTTTTTGGGTATTGGAGTGATCGAAAAACAACCGAACTACAAAATTAATAATAACCTGCTGTGCCCATGTTTGCAACAAACACAAATATTATTCAATTGATGAAAGTTGACACGGTCGCTTAAATACAATCTGATTATGCCTAAATAACGAATTTTAAAGGTTTCCCGTGCTTGTACCGAGAGATATTAGTTCTTGCTGATTTTTAAAAAATATTTGACACAAGCTTTTTTATTTATAGATAGAGATCCTCAATCGACTTCACCACTGACTTCCTCTCTGCAAATCTCTTTCATTATTCTAAATTCATTCATCGGAGCGATGAGACCAAACCATTTTTAAATTCTCCTCCCACTTTGGTCACGACATCGAATTTCAACCCACATATACAGTACTACAACACTGCCCCTCACCGAGTGTAAACATCGCGCGTGTCACACGGCGCTCTCATCTCGAATGCATTCGTCCGACTTTCATACTTTTTGTGTCACGCCCAATATGCAGTGACTTACTGTCATGTTCGCACAAAATCTGCCTAGTACATCGTCAATTTGGGCCAGCGGAAAATATTATAATAATAATTTAGTATTTAATAAGGCGCCATTTAATTACTGTTCATCAGAACTTAACTTTTTGTACGCTTCAAACAACCGTCACTAACATTTGGCACTTATTTTAACAAATGATACGCATTCTCAATTAAACATACACCTTATGTAATACTAATAGGTATTGTGAGATTTACTGTTTTCGGTCCACATCACAGGGCTCTCTTTGTATTCCCATTTAGGTCCAATATGTGGTATAACTTAAAAAAAACTGTCTGTAAGTACTATGAAAAATCTTTTATTTTATACGTTACTCCATATTTTATTGTTTGTTTTCTATTTATGCTTTACTAACTAGTGCACCAATATAAGAAATATAATATTTGATTCATAATACACATCCAACATGGTTCCGTACAAATATGGAATCATAAAATCATGGAATCATATTTATGCAAATAGGCGTTGTATACTACACCATACTCATGTACCGACATTTACAATCGTACAACGACAAAGTGTTGCCTCACGTACTAGTAATCGCTTGAACCCAAAACTCATTTGTATACCACGCATGAAAATGAATTGTCTTTATAGATAGTTAGTGAGAAGTCTCGCGCGGGAATACTTGAAGTGAACATCTTGTTACTTTTTAGTTATTCGATGAAACGCACCATTTAATAGTCCATGATTTGTTTACGATTTGTTGAGGCGGGATTAAGTACACACATAACTTCTGAAAGTTTGAAGTGTGTCTGGGGTTTGAACCGCGACCGCCGAGACGTCGACCGCGTGCCTGCGATTCGAGGCCATCACTGCTGTATTATTGTATACTCCGCTGATATGACGATTACTACGCATTATTACGCATTATCGCAATATCAACTTTTCCGCGCTCGGAATGGCACAAGGAACGTTTAGAGTCCTCGGCCATACTGTTGCCGTGAATACTCTGCCCCGACCAGCGGCGTGAGTACTCACTGTCGCAGGCGTGGGTCGCGGCGCTCTCGCACTATTACACACCATGGAACCACACCGAACATTTGATCTATTTTCAAGGCAATCAAAGATAGCTTCAACCCACATCACCAATTTGTTTTACAATATCATTTGTTTGTTTGTCTGGAAGTGATTGTGACTACAAGTCGCGATGAGACATGGGTCGTACAGCGCTTGGGAAGAATGACGCCATTGTGACTATTTTACTAATGTGCTTACACTGCAGCCAGTGTTATCGGTCTAGAACAGGCTCTAGACCCGATTCTTCTCTTTAGGTTCTTGTTTTTATGTACTTTCGACTGCTCAAGACTAGAATGGTTGGCGCTTTCTTAAGCACGCCTACGTTCAGCAGTGGACGCCGATGGGCTGAGTATACTTACATATGTATGTACATAGCATATTCCAATGCTCCCTGTGATTAAAAGACGCCTACAATAACTATTACAAGGATGACTTGACACTACTGCTCTACCATTGTGAGCGCGTCGAAGCTTAAAGGGATTTCTTTTTGTTTTGTGGAGTCGTGTACGTCACAAAGATAAGTTACATCTTTGCGCATATTAAACAATGTTTTGTATAACAGTACGTACTTTTATAAAACATATTTCATACCAGTACGTGAGACACTAGATCATGAGATATGTGTGCACGATCCGTGTAGACGCCACCACGGCGGTCCCGGAGTCAACATAACTATTCTATCTTATACATATGTAAACTATTGTTATACTCCAATTGAACAGCCACGCAATTATACCTAGCGTTTATAACGAAACAAAACGCACATAGTGTTCCAGAAGGAATTCCCCGAAAGTGCGCTACAACTTGTTTGTACTTCAACTATTTTTGACATGATGCATAAAAAGAATAAAAAGTAAAGCAAAATTGTTGTATTGTTTTAGTAACTTAACCGCACTGACACCTTCAGTAAGCGAAGTGGGACAGTGGTGGACAGGTAGTAACCAGGCAAGACCAGATTCTAACGTAACTATGGCATAGGCCTTCATACTGGATGAACCTAGAACGTGACATCAACCGGGGATCACAAGCGAATGCAATACAAGAACAAGACACATGGCCGGTGCGGCGGTCCTTAAGAGTAGTGAGTGCACAGCGAGGGGCGAGCTCGCGCCGCCGAGTGCGGGTCGGCGCTCACATCCCGGACACACGGCGGGCGCACTGCCACTGCACCGCCGTCAGCACTCGGCACCCAACACCGTCACTCGGAGGTCGGCCTCACGAGTTCCACGAAAGTTTTCACAACTTTTTGCCGACTCTTATCTGAATTACCTAAATCAATTGGTAGTGAAGTTGGTGAGGTCGCTTAGCCCTAGGGCCACTCTCGCAAGTTGTCAACAAAACTGTGAGTGGTGGCGGTGGCGGCGCTCAGCGCGCGCGGCCCGAGCCGACACACTCACTGCGCGCACACATCGCACTGCACAAGTCCGCGCGAACTTTCCGAGACGGCGCGGGGTGGCGACGCGTGCCGGCGCGCCCGAACTGCGGCCGACGGCGAGCGGGACTGCCGCGCTCCCGGCACGCGCCCCACGCCGCCCGCCCGGGGACACGCGCCCGGGCGGCGGGGCCGGGGGGCAACGGGCGGGGGGGGGTCGGGGGCGCGAGACACGCACCGGCAGCCTCGCGCCGAGCCGACAGTCTTCAGGGAAATTTTGACGAATGACATTTTCGTAATGTTTCACTTTTGGAGTGAGCGAGGCGAGCGCCCGCACGGGGGCTGCACTCCGCTAATTGCGCCGGCAATACATCGGCGGCTCGCAAGAGACAAACTCACCTGCATCAAACTCACTACTAACGTTACAAACACGACAGTGCTTTCTGACTTAAAGAAAAATCAAAGAACCGCAATCATATTCAGATGTATATAGACCGTGTTTAAAAACACCGTGACTTTAAAAAAAATGAAACAAAAAATTAAGGTTTTGTTAAGCATCATCTTGAGGTTGTTAGGCAAACGTTTTACGTATACGAATATTGTTTTATGTATTGTTGTGATTTTCTTTATGTCACGGTGTTTTGTGGCTTTTGCGTGTCTAAGTTATCGATCACGTTCGACATACGCCCTGTATTCTGTATAGTACATGCCACATTGCAACTGGTAGCGCTCACGCCAACTATAAAAAAGGGACATTATCGGAGTCTTAACCGTCTTATCTTTAGTCTTTGTCAAATCATAGTACTCGTTATGAATTCGTTTTCCCCTTCAAAATAAACAAACCACCTGGTAGAGGTCGCGGGAAGGCGCCGGGCACTAGTGATGGTCACTTGATTGAAACGGCGCGCCCTACCGGACAACACGATTTGCTCCTTATGTTTACAAATTATCATCCTGAGAGTGCAAGCTATTCCAGGGGAAACGTCAGGGCGTGTAGTCTCGTTTGTATGATGTACCGCACATACACTCGAATTGGGCGTCGAAAGTTGGGTGCAGACGAAAGACATTGGCGCCGCTCTAAATTAAATACTGACGATTTCGATGATTTCGTTCTGCGACAGCTTGCATCGCCCTTAATGCACGTGACGACCCTCAAGAAGTTATTTTCAGTGTGCAGGGGTAGGTTATTTGTTACGGTCCCAGCTCGAACATATGTATAGGGTTGAAAGGCTGACATATTATGTATGTCGTTCAGCTTTCAATGTAAACTGAAAAGAAAAGGTCACATTCCTGTGCAATAAACAATATGTGTATATAAAAAATAACAGCTTTTCAATAAGTAAAGGTTAAGATTCATTTATTTGATTATACTATAAAATTGAAAGGGTGGCATGTGGTCAGCGAGCGCTGCAGGCGTGCAGGCCGGGCCCGATGCACGCGGCGTACGCCATGCGGTGCGGCACGTGGCTCTGCTCGTACAGCCCGGAGAACATGGCGTGGTGGCGGCCCCACGCGAACACCGCCACGTCGTCGCCGCCGTGCGTCTCCAGATCCAAGGGAACTGCCGCCGGGAATGCGAAGCTTGTTGCATCTGACGGAACAAAACACCATATTTGTATATACTACGGACTCGCTACGATAAGATTTTATCATACCACTAGTAACAACGAACGCAAATTGACAAGTCGGGATCTCTATCGCTTGCTTGGCCGCGGAGAAAGAATTTTTATAACTGCAATGACACAACACATTGCATTAAGAAGGCTTACGATAGTCTCCTTCCAGGGGGTCGGGTCTCGAGCCGTCCGGCAGCGGCGGCCTGTAGGCGGGCCCGTTGCCGTACGCGAGCGTGGAATAGCGCACGCCGTCCGCGCCGGCGTCGTCCGACGGGCCGAGGATGTCGCCGCCGCGCCGCGTGTACCCGCTCACCGACATCACGTGCGCGTGGTCTGACGTCACCACCACCAGCGAGTCCCGCTCGTCGAGCAGCTCGGCGGCGCGCGCCACTGCTGCGCTCATCTCGATCGTTTCGTCGAGAGCCAGGTGCGCCAGGTTCTCGTGATGGGCGTGGTCTATGCGCCCTCCCTCCACGAACAGAAAGAATCCTTTAGGGTTCCGGCTGAGAGACTTTATGGCGGCCTCGGTGAGCTCCGCCAGCGTGGGCTCCGTGGCCGCGTCTGCCTCCATGTGGTACTGCATGTGGCTCCCCTCGAACAGACCCAGCAGGTAGTCCGGCGGGGACTCCGACGCTGCCAGCAATTGATCTCTGTTCCACACGTACTCGAAGCTCACGTTCCGCGCCCGCTTGTCCTCCTGCCACTCCTCTATGAGGTTGCGTCCGTCCAGTCTGCGCCCGCGCGTGCCTTCCTCGTCAACCATAGTGTTAGGCAGAAATTCTCTCCTGCCGCCGCCCAGCACTACCTGTAACACGTAACATTGGTAAAACAGCAGAAGTGGCAGTGTCCGCGGCACCGGCGCGCGACGTACCTTGAGGCTGGCGCCGGGCAGCGCGTGCACGAGCTGGTGCGCGATGTCCCGCTGCGGCGCCTCGTGCCCGGGACAGTCGGCCGCGACGTCCGCGTCGCTCTCCCAATCGCGCGCCGCCGTGTGCGCGTACACGCCAGCCGGCGACGCGTGCGTCACGCGCGTTGTCGTCACCAAGCCTGCCGTGAACGACCAGCACATTGTATCGAAGGCTGATAGTAGCGCTAGGCGTGCTGTGGCGGGCGCGGAGTGAGACCTGCGTCGCGGCCGTCCCGCAGCGCCCACGCGGCGATGGAGTGCAGGTGGTGCGCCGACTCGCCGGCTGCGGCGCAATGTCCGTGCGCCACGCGCGCCGACACGCCGATGGTCCCGATGTTGGCCTTGGCCCCACACAGGTACGCGCTCGCGCTGCACGCAGAGTCCGCCGTCTGCGCGTCCACGCAGTACGTCTGCGCAGACACACAACACTATTACCTACACTCTCAGTACTACCTCTATTGCACTATTGGTGCAAGGAGGGTGCAGGTATGCACCTTAGCCAACATAATCGGACAATATAGGCGTAAGCGTATGCATGTACTTATATAAGTCTTTTTCTTTATACATTTTCACAAGCTTAGTTTATTACGAACATACTAAACTTCTTACGTAAATTGTTAAACTAGGAGCAAGTGTTATTTTGCCTGATTGGATACCACCACATACCTTTGCCAGCCCGACAGTGGGGAACTCCTCGAACGCGAGGCTGGCCTCCTCGCCCGGCTGTCCCCGGCGCTGGCCCAGCAGCGTGCGCGCCGCGGCCAGCGTGGGCACCGACATGCCGTCGCCCAGGAACATCACCACGTTGCGCGCCGCCGTGTCTCCGTCGCTGGCAAACTTGGCGCGACTCTCGAGTGCCGACTGCGCATCATTTGTCCAATATTCCGCATCAAGTTCCGCTTCGTTGAGAATGGCCCTGGTGGGCTGGCGACTCCACGCCGCTGTGTGGCCTCCTTCCCGGTCTATAACACAGACAGTAGGGGTGCACGAGCTGCGAACTACGGATCACAATGAGCAGTAAGAGTGCGGTGCGTACCGTGCGGCGAGGCGCAGCCCGCGCCCGCCAGCGCCAGCAGCGCCAGCGCGCCGCACACACTCTGCATGCTGAGGGGGTAGTGCTCGCCGGGCCGGTGTTGCGGCGTCTGGGCTCCGGGCCCGGGAGGAAGTATCGGCGCATCTCAGCTTATCTTGTACCGACACTCGATAACAATCCGATTGTTTTTGAGATAATTTGACAACATTATTGACATCTGGAGGTTACAAGAAGACAACGCAAGGTTCGTGACGCATATTATGACTAAGGGTTTTTTATTTCCTTTTTGTATCAAAGAATTGACACACAATCCCGATACTATCTCAGTGGGCATAGAACTCCTCAGGCCTAACGGGTCCCTTTCGTGCTCCAGTTCGAACTTCATCAACATTCGACTCCATGGACTGCGGTACTTTAGAAGATGTAAATAAACACACACAGTACAGAAACAACTGGCTTAGACAAAACGATGTAAACGCAAATCGTGATGTTCTAGAAGTTTCTCGAAGCACGCGGTCCTCTTGAAGTTATGCGCGTATTCACAAAGACTTTTCACGTACTTTAACGATAAAGGAAAACGTGATAAGACCTGCACGCCTAAAAGTTCTCAGGAACTTCTTAGATGTGTAGTCCACCAACCCTCACTAGGCCAGCGTGGTGGACGTAGGATTAAACGGTGCAAGTTGTAGCCGAGGCCTAGGCCCAGCATTAGGACTGTATGGGCTGATGGTGATTATGATGATGATGATGAAAACGTAGAAACTACTTGAAAGTCTACATAATATGTACGAGTATCGAGAACATACCTAATGTACTACATTTTAGATTACCTTATAATAATAACGTCACAAATAATCTCATAGTTATGCAGTGCAGCACAGGTGGTTTGTAACTGTGCTACGACTGCGCTTACCTTCGTCCACGTTCATGTAGTATAATATAAATAAAATTTACAACGGTGTGACTACAGCATGATATTCAGCATTAGGATAAGTTATATAGTATAACCATAAAAAAATTGAATTACCCTCGATAAGATATTAAAAATTATAAAACGTTCGCGTTCCGTGGGCTCGCCACGAGATCGTCAACAACATGGCGCAGGTAATGTTGGTGCTAGCGCTAGTGGCGGCCGCGGGCGCCGCGAGCGACCGCTACCAGCCGGCGGAGCGCGGGCCCTCGCCCCCCGCGGCCCGCAGCGCCGAGACCGACGCGCAGTACTGGGTGGCGGACGCGCAGGCCGCGCTGCAGCGCCGCGCGCGCCTCGCCGCCGAGCCACCCGGCCCACACGCGCGCAACGTGGTGATGTTCCTGGGCGACGGCATGTCGGTTCCCACGCTGGCCGCCGCGCGCACGCTGCTGGGCCAGCGCCGGGGGCAAACGGGCGAGGAGGCCAGCCTCGCGTTCGAGGAGTTCCCCACTGTCGGGCTGGCAAAGGTTTATGTTCAATTTGAACTGTCAGATTAAGTGAATCCCCTCAGGTGGATTAAAATTGACGCGGGATGTGCTTGCAGACGTATTGCATCAACTCGCAAGTGGCGGACTCGGCGTGCTCGGCCACCGCGTACTTGTGCGGAGTGAAGGCCAACCAGGGCACGCTGGGCGTGAGTGCGGCGGTCCCGCGCTCCGACTGCGACGCCTCGCTCGAGCCCTCGCGCCGCGTGCAGTCCATCGCCGAGTGGGCGCTCGCCGACGGACGCGACGCCGGTTAGTTGAGTGCCTCTCATGCTTCAGCATGACAAAGCATCCAGCCATTTGATGTAACTACATCACTTATCTGAGTCTAAATTCATTCAGTGTGATACTATAAAAAAGCGGGTTTAATGCACGGCAGGCATCGTGACTACGACGCGAGTGACGCACGCCTCCCCGGGCGGAGTGTTCGCCAAGGTCGCCAACCGGAACTGGGAGAGCGACGCGGACGTGACGGGCGCGGGGCTGGACCCGGCGCGTTGCCCCGACATCGCGCACCAGCTCGTGCACTCCCACCCCGGCAGAGAGTTCAAGGTGACGCTTTGGGTAACTGTGCATCTGTGTCGCTGCAACACGCATGTAACGTCCACCTTCGGTTTGCAGGTGATATTGGGCGGAGGACGTCGCGAGTTCATCACCACCACCACCCCGGACGAAGAAGGCTCCAACGGCACCAGAACCGACGGTCGCAACCTCATCGAAGAGTGGCAAAACGATAAACGCGCTCGAAACGTTACGTTTAACTATGTGTGGAACAGAG
Source organism: Cephonodes hylas (assembly GCA_030295005.1). Taxonomy (NCBI): domain Eukaryota; kingdom Metazoa; phylum Arthropoda; class Insecta; order Lepidoptera; family Sphingidae; genus Cephonodes; species Cephonodes hylas. Next base: position 10,721,189 of record AP025376.1, on the reverse strand, counting down.
CTCAGCTCATGGAGGTGTTCGATGCGCCTCCTGATTACCTTCTCGGCTTGTTCGAAAACAGTCATCTGCAGTACAATCTTGAAGCGGACCACGCTACCGAACCCACTCTCGCCGAGCTTACCGAGGTGGCGATACGAAGTTTGAGCCGCAACGAGCGCGGGTTCTTCTTGTTCGTGGAAGGCGGGCGCATCGACCACGCTCACCATGACAACTTACCGCTCTTAGCTCTAGATGAAACCATCGAGATGAGCGAGGCGGTGGCGCGCGCCGCTGCTTTACTGAGCGAAGAGGACTCGCTCATTGTGGTGACCGCCGACCACGCGCACGTCATGTCCTTCAATGGGTATTCAGCACGTGGTAATGACATTCTCGGACCTTCCCGAGACCTGGACGAGAACAACGTGCCGTACATGACTCTGTCGTACACCAACGGGCCCGGATTCCGCGCTCATCGGGAGGGCGGCGTGCGCGTCGACGTCACTCAGGATGCCAACTTCCGTAAGTAGAATCGGCGCGGATCAGAGAAGCTGTCCCTCCGTTGCCTCTCATGTAAGTTGTGATCTATTCTCAGGTGAGCTGCAGTGGCTCACGCACGTGGACGTGCCGCTGGACTCGGAGACGCACGGCGGCGACGACGTGGCGGTGTTCGCGTGGGGCCGCCACCACGCCATGTTCTCCGGACTGTACGAGCAGAGCCACGTGCCGCACCGCATGGCGTACGCCGCGTGCATCGGGCCCGGCCTGCACGCCTGCAGCGCCGCGCATGCGCACCACGCGCCCGCGCTCGCTGTGCTGCTACTGCTTACAATTATATGCCGTTCGCTATATGAGAACCATTAACGTCGTCTCTGTGTCCCAATGCTCAAAGTGAATGAGTAACAATTAATGGCGGCGCAGTGAGGTGTTATGAGTGTGTCGTGTTGTGGTATTCACTATCGGGTGTGTGTAATTAAGACTGTGTGTATTGTATTTTGTAAGGGACATCATCGGAGAAATTCAACAATCTCTCGGTACATTATGTACTGGGCATGTGCTACTGCGCGGAGTGTTGCTCTCGGCGACGCTCCACGGGACGCAGAAACTCTCATATTGCATATTTTTACAATTTCAGTATATTGGTTTAAATATTGTCATTTCTACTATTGTTAGTTATTGCTCAATCCCAAGTGGGTTGTACTCACCGACAGAACTATACCGAGGTTGCACCATTAAATTAAACCACGTCTTGTTCATGACAAGAGATATAATATGCACTTAAATTTTGTAAAAAAATCAAACAAAAGTGAAGTGAATAAAAAAAGACTGAATGTATTGTGTACTAGCTGTTGCCCGCGACTTCGTCCGCGTAAATTACAGGGTTGAGTTCAGATAGAAAATAAGTTATAGGTAGTCTATTTTACTTCTCAGAGTCCTATTTATGCACATAGGTACCAAAAATCATCTAAATCGGCTTGATAGATCCAGAAATACTCATTCCCACGGGAATACTACATTTTCTGGGATAGAAAGTATCCCATATTAATTATGTGAGCTCTACCTCTCTCTATACCAAATTTTATTCAAATCGTTTTGGTAGATCCAGAAATACTAATTCCCACGGGAATACTACATTTTCCGGGATGAAAAGTATCCTATGTTTTATTTTGATGTATAAACTATATTATTGTAAAGTTTCATTAAAATCCATTCAGTAGTTTTTACGTGAAAGCGTAACAGACAGACAGACAGACACAGTTACTTTCGCATTTATCATATGTATTAGTATGGAAGTATGGATGGATGAACGTAGGAGGCGGAACGATGTGGTACAAATAAACGTGTTGACGTCGGGCTCGCCTGTACATCGTTTCAATAACAATAATCTCCATCCTACAAATGTATGTCATGTAAAAAAGAAAGTGATGTACGAGTACCTATGTATGTTTGGAGTATATGTTAAGCAAGACGTTTGCTTACTTTAGCTGAAAAAGCGGCCGGGGGGTGGTTGTCAGTAATTGTGCATTGCTGGCGTAGTACTTGAACACCTCCGTAGAAGTGCTGATGATAGAGACACATTCTGTACAAGTGCCTGTTATCATTATTTGTTGTGAAGAGCTTTACAATTGTTTATTTGAAGTGCATCAATATTATGTAACTACCGAACTACCTGCATGTTATTTTTTAATAAAATAACATTATGAAATCTTTACAAAAATAAATATTAATAAAACAAGAATTTCATCCTATTATTTATACATATACATATTACATGACATGTGTATGAAATACCGTTTTATAGTACATCTTGGTATCAGATGGATCTCACAACTATTTACAGTAGAAGGACTGAGTTGCGACACTCGGGGATTCTTAAAGTTTTTTGATTGACATTTGGGATTGACATTGTGGGTACATAAATGTGCGAGCCTATGCACCACACCTTCTTTACTAAATACCAAATGCGCCATTTAGAAAATGCATTCGATACACACAAATATTACTTTCAAATAATTACTGAGTACATTTTAATTATATATTATGTCAGGGCAGGGGGCTACGGTTGTTTTAAAAAAATGTGTGACGTCAGCATTGCAATTCAATCGTTAGTCTGACTATTGACTGGCTCTTGTTTCTAGTTTTCCCAACAAAAGCCCTACAACTAACGGGGGAGACAGCCCAGCATTGGGAAGAAGAGCACTGACATTACTATTATGGGAGGACAATTTGAGAAGTAGTTTAAGCATCAACTTTAATCAAAACTCTTTATAATTTCCCAACAAATTGGATGTTTACTGTCCGCGCGTAGACCGACGATTGCTCTAGACGATGTTGTAGCTCGTTGCATTTGGTAAAAGAGAGCCACACCACTGACACACACACTCTCACATTTTCTTCAGTACAGCCTAACTTGTCCTCCCCGTCGTTATCCCGGACCGAGCTCAAAATATTTTCTGCTCAATACTTTTCGATTCTAGTGTTTTGTTATTCGCATCTCGGCACCCTTATAATTTACTCGTTCGTTCTAAAGTTATAGAAGGATACACAGTTTTTTTTTTAATTTTTAGGGCATATTACTATTATGATATGATTTTGGTACTTTTTCATTTCTGTATTAATATGTATAAAAGCAGTGATGGCCTCGAGGTTTAGGCGCGCGGTCGAGAATCTCGACGGTCGCGGGTTCGAACCCCAGGCACACACCTCTGATTTTTCGAAGTTATGTGTGTATTCACATTGAATTATCACTTGTTTTAACGGTGAAGGAAAACATCGTGATAAAACCTGCACGCCTAAGAGTTCTTAGGAATTTCTTAGGTGTGTAGTCCACCAACCCGCACTAGGCCAGCGGGGTGGACTATGGCCTAAACCCCTCTCAATGGTAGAGGAGACCCGTGCTCAGCAGTGGGCGTCTATGGGTTGATGAAGATGAAGAAGAAGATTAATATGTCAAAAAAATGCCGAACAGTCAATATTGAGATTTATTGACTGGTAGGGCGATACGAAGTTTGTCGGGTCAACTAGTTTTCTATAAAATTGATTTTTATTTATTTTTTGCGTATACACATATTCCGTCGACACACCGCCCGCCCACAGGCACCACGCATCGCACGCGCCCTACACTCATAGCTTCCAAATAATAGGTTTTATTTTGGGGCAGGAAATATCTCGGATCAAAATAAAAATGCTATAAATAAAAATTCACTATCATTTATATTACAGGTACAAATATAAGTTTCATATTTATAATAATATCATAATAAATATGTATGTATGTACGTATTTATATCAATTTAATAAATTACCATGATTATATACAAATAACACGTAAAGTTACGGTAAAGGTGTAACTTTTTGTAATATCCACTACCAGTAGATATTGTAGTGCTGCACCTCAACACTGAGCCGACGTCGCCGACTGTTGGCTATCACAGAACTATGAGAATCGGAACAACACGGTGGCAAGCGCGGCCAGCAGCACGGCGAGCGCGGGCGCGTGGTGCGCATGCGCGGCGCTACAGGCGTGCAGGCCGGGCCCGATGCACGCGGCGTACGCCATGCGGTGCGGCACGTGGTTCTGCTCGTACAGCCCGGAGAACATGGCGTGGTGGCGGCCCCACGCGAACACCGCCACGTCGTCGCCGCCATGCGTCTCCGAGTCCAGCGGCACGTCCACGTGCGCGCGCCACCGCAAAAGACCTAATTAAATATATATACGAATTTATATCAGAACCAGGCACGAAAGAAACCTTCAATGTTTTATACCATAAATACTTACGGAAGTTGTCGTCCTGAGTGACGTCGACGCGCACGCCACCCTCGCGATGAGCGCGGAACCCGGGCCCGTTGGTGTACGACAGAGTCATGTACGGCACGTTGTCCTCGTCTAGGTCCCGAGAAGGTCCGAGAATGTCGTTTCCACGTGGTGAATACCCATTGAAAGCCATGACGTGCGCGTGGTCGGCGGTCACCACAATGAGCGAGTCCTCCTCGTTGAGCATTTCCGCGGCGCGCGCCACCGCCTCGCTCATCTCGATGGTCTCGTCGAGTGCGAGGTGCGGGTAGTTGTCGTGGTGGGCGTGGTCGATGCGCCCGCCCTCCACGAACAAGAAGAACCCGCGCTCGTTACGGCTCAGTGACCGAATCGCCACTTCCGTTAGTTCGGCGAGTGTTGGCTCTGACTCGGGGTCGCCCTCGAGATGATAGCGTAAATGAGTTCCCTCGAACAATCCCAGCAGATACTCCGGTGGCGAGGAAGCTAACTCGGACAACTCCCGTCTGTGCCAGATATACTTATAGCTAACGTTACGTGCTGCTTTATCATCCTGCCATTCTTCAATCAAATTCCGACCGTCTTCTCTTCTGCCTAGAGTACCCTCCTCATCTCGCTCAGTATTTGGTAAAAATTCCCGTCTACCTCCTCCAAGAATAACCTGAATAAAATATAAAGCAGTCATTTACATATATCAATAATGCGTAATACTATATTTTGTATGCACTGGAAATGAACTCTCAATTATATTCGTATGTATGGGTTGATAATGCCGAAGGGAACACTACCGACCTTGAACTTGTTCCCCGGGTGCATGTGCACGAGCTGGTGCGCGATGTCCGGGCAGCGCTCGGTGTCGTGGCCCGCGCCCACCACGCTGGCGTCGTTCTCCCACCCCCTGTTGGCCACCTTGGCGTACACGCCGGCGGGCGACGCGTGCGTCACGCGCGTCGTCGTCACGATACCTGCACACACTCGGACGAGTGAGACGGTGGCGCAGGTTTGTAAACCCACGCCGCCATGGCTGCACACGTACCGGCGTCGCGTCCGTCGGCCAGCGCCCACTCGGCGATGGACTGCACCCGGCGCGCCGCGTCCGTGGACGCCTCGCAGTCGTGTCGCGGTACACCGGCGTTCACGCCGATCGTGCCCTGGTTGGCCTTCACGCCGCACAGGTACGCCGTGGCCGTGCACGCCGAGTCCGCCACCTGGCTGTTCACGCAGTACGTCTGCAACAACATCCACCACTCACTTCAAACTCTGCTCAATTTCAACACAATCACTCAAAAACATGCTTTTAACTTAGAATCCAAGAAAACCACTGTGACTGTTAAAGAGCAGACGGCATCATAGTTTTTTTTTTTCTGATTCGTTTAAAGTTATTTAATTTCGAAGCAAGTCGCGTTCATCATTTTCCCATGCAGTTAGTCGTTACTTTTTTCCTCGGAATATAATTATAATTAATTTTCACTCTCATATAATTAAAAAAAAACAGTCAACATGTAATACGACGTCCATTGACTAGTAGGACCACACGAAGTTTGCCGGGTCACTTAGTAGCGAATCGGAAACGAAGGCAGGCACTGTCTGCGATGATCATAAACCCATTGGCGTTTAAAAAAATCCCGACAAATAATAAAAATTTTGACGATTTACAAATAACCATCGGTATTGAATGTATGTGATTTGTATAGAAAACGTTTAGTTTTTGTCAGGATTTACACCAATGGATTTGTGATCACCGTAGCTATTAACTTCCTTCATTTCCGATCACGGTCTGAATACACCTTGTGTAATAAGGAAAGTAGCAAAAATTAGTCGGTCCTTATTTTCCTCGATTTTTGTAACGTTTTCAAAACCGTACATCATCTTCATGTTGTTGCGTTAAAAAAATGTTGTACATAGCAACCTGAAATTATCCCTAACCTGCAACAAAAGGGACTACAGGTTTGTGAACGCCCATTATCACCTTGGCGAGTCCGGCTGTGGGGAAGTCTTCGAAGGACAGCTGTGCCTCCTCGCCCGGCTGTCCCCGGCGCTGGCCGAGCAGCGTGCGCGCCGCGGCCAGCGTGGGCACCGACATGCCGTCGCCCAGGAACATCACCACGTTGCGCGCGTGGCCCGCGGGGTGGCGCGCGCCCTCGCCCTGGCGCCGCCGGATGGCCGCCTGCGCGTCCGACACCCAAAACTCAGTGGTCGTTTCGGCGACGCGGGACACCCGGCTCGGCGGGAGAGCGCGCTCGTCGCCGTGGTAGCGGTCGGCGCCGGCGCAGGCCGCCAGCGCGCACGCGAGCACCAGTCGCGACAGCATCGTACCGACACACTGTGGTGCCGCCGGCAGCCGCCGAGCCGCTTTTATTAACTTCATATCTAATCTTGGTCACCAGTAATAAGTTAATCGCCGTAATTACGCTCTCGGTACATAGATAGTCATCATTTAAGTGTCGTGAACTTGTTAAATTACATGCGCGTCTGTTTAGGTCGGCTGCTCGATTTTAACTAGTAACAAGTTCGCATGTGGACCACTCCTTACATTTTTTACCTCGGTAAAATTAAGACAAATTGGGTGGACCAGTCAACACAACGGTTGACAATAGTACGACTCGTACCCCTGCCGTCGGCTTCCTCAACCGTTTAAGAGGATGCGAATGTATGAAAGTGACGAGCCGGCACAATTCGCCGCCGCGTGCACTCACTTTCTGTGAACACGGCATAAATTCCAAGTTAACAAATAACTTACGAATCAATAACTAAATTATTAGATACTATTATGAGTATACTACTATTATTATAAATTTCCCCATCCATACAGCCGAAACCAAAAGCTCTAACTCTCCACTAACAAAACACACACATAGACCTGCACTTACACACAGAACGATTCGTGTAACTGAATAAATTAAAATTTTATATCTAATGTCTTAAATGACATAATTTTTAATTACAAGCTTTTACTATACGTTTATTTACTTTCACCTGTCGCTTTATCTATTTGTATGAAATCTTGCAACTTAAATTTGGTCCACTTCCTAGTTTTCGATTAATCCTAAATTCTGCATGCATAATAATATCAACTCGTACATGTAGACATACATGGATGTTCTCGATCTCAATTCTCTTCATTGAAACACTTCCGTGGTAGACTAAAACCTCAACCCTCTCAGTTGTAACGGAGGCCCGTGTCCAGCAGCGGGATTTATGAGGGCTGATGGTGATAAACAAACTTAAGACATAAGGTGTCCGTGAACTTGGCAGAGCAAAGTCCAGCAGAGCACATTTTTTTTGGAGTTCTGATAGCTTGCCCAATAGTTCTATAGTTCCTGATACTTTTTAGGAGTAGTTCTGGCGTTTTTTCTAGAAAAATCGGCACTTGAAAATATGCTCAGCCAAATTTCCGCAGCAGATCAAATTGCATAAATTTTTATGAAAACGCGATTTTTAGCAAGACTATGGCCTATTAAAGAGTTCCTCATACTTATTAGGTACAGTTCAAGCCCTAAAATCTAGAAAAATGCCGGCAAAGATATGAAAATCTAAAAACCGAAAGTAAGATTATTGCATTTTTTAAACATCCAGAATTACAAATGACTTGAAACTCAGCATTTTATTATAGGTCTTGATATGGTCTAAGACCTAGAACTAAATTCTAGGCCAGAACTTTCGCCAAACTCTCAGCAGAGCATAGGTAAAGGTGAAATAAAATGATTTTTTTAATTAAATATTCGGCCAAAAATGTCAGACATGACTGAGGACCCAGAACTCCTCGGTTTCCATTAGACCTTGATGTGGTCTAAGACCTAGATAAAAAATCTAGGCCAGAACTCATTTCAAACTCTCAGCAGAGCATAGGTAAATGTGAAATAAAATGAAATTTCAGAAAATATTCGGCTAAAAATGTCAGACATGACTGACGACCCAGAACTCCTCGGTTTCCATTAGATCTTAATGTGGTCTAAGACCAAGATAAACAATCTAGACCAGAACTCATTTCAAACTCTCAGCAGAGCATAGGTAAATGTGAAATAAAATGAAATTTCTTATTATACATTCGGCCAAAAATGTCAGACATGACTGAGGACCCAGAACTCCTCGGTTTCCAATAGATCTTGATGTGGTCTAAGACCTAGATAAACAATCTAGATCAGAACTCATTTCAAACTCTCAGCAGAGCATAGGTAAATGTGAAATAAAATGAAATTTCACAAAATATTCGGCCAAAAATGTCAGACATGACTGAGGACCCAGAACTCCTCGGTTTCCATTAGATCTTGATGTGGTCTAAGGCTTAAAAAAAGAATCTAGGCCAGAACGCTCGCCAAACTCCCAGCAGAGCATAGGTAAATGTGAAATAAAATGAAATTTCACAAAATATTCGGCCAAAAATGTCAGACATGACTGAGGACCCAGAACTCCTCGGTTTCCATTAGATCTTGATGTGGTCTAAGACCTAGATAAAAAATCTAGGCCAGAACTCATTTCAAACTCTCAGCAGAGCATAGGTAAATGTGAAATAAAATGAAATTTCACAAAATATTCGGCCAAAAATGTCAGACATGACTGAGGACCCAGAACTCCTCGGTTTCCATTAGATCTTGATGTGGTCTAAGACCTAGATAAAAAATCTAGGCCAGAACTCATTTCAAACTCTCAGCAGAGCATAGGTAAATGTGAAATAAAATGAAATTTCACAAAATATTCGGCCAAAAATGTCAGACATGACTGAGGACCCAGAACTCCTCGGTTTCCATTAGACCTTGATGTGGTCTAAGACCTAGATAAAAAATCTAGGCCAGAACTCATTTCAAACTCTCAGCAGAGCATAGGTAAATGTGAAATAAAATGAAATTTCACAAAATATTCGGCCAAAAATGTCAGACATGACTGAGGACCCAGAACTCCTCGGTTTCCATTAGACCTTGATGTGGTCTAAGACCTAGATAAAAAATCTAGGCCAGAACTCATTTCAAACTCTCAGCAGAGCATAGGTAAATGTGAAATAAAATGAAATTTCACAAAATATTCGGCCAAAAATGTCAGACATGACTGAGGACCCAGAACTCCTCGGTTTCCATTAGATCTTGATGTGGTCTAAGGCCTAAAAAAAGAATCTAGGCCAGAACGCTCGCCAAACTCCCAGCAGAGCATAGGTAAATGTGAAATAAAATGAAATTTCTTATTATACATTCGGCCAAAAATGTCAGACATGACTGAGGACCCAGAACTCCTCGGTTTCCATTAGATCTTGATGTGGTCTAAGGCCTAAAAAAAGAATCTAGGCCAGAACTTACGCCAAACTCTCAGCAGAGCATAGTTAAATGTGAAATAAAATGAAATTTCAGAAAATATTCGGCCAAAAATGTCAGACATGACTGAGGACTGTACCTAATAAGTATGAGGAACTCTTTAACCCTTTACTGCATGAATTATGAAGGAAACGATAAAAAAAATATTTGATAGTTGTTGAGCCTTTATTTACTGATAAGATATGCTACAGAAATAAAATTTGAAAAAAAACGGTTACAGGAACTGAAAAAAAAATTAAGACCATATATGGGTTCATATGCATTCAAACAAATTATAATCATAATTACTAGTGACATATATGGGTTTCTATGCAATAAAGAAATAATTTGAGCTTGGAGTATCTCGTACAATAGTTTCAGTATTTATAATGAAAATCGGATAAACAGTTCCGTTTTTCGTTGTAACATAGGAAAACCATACATTTTTTACATTTTGTGTAAGTTTTTTGATCGCAACATCTACATTTTTTTCGGTGTTTCATCCATTCCGGCATATGGTCTATTTTGTCCGTTCTTACATCATAAGCCTCTTTTTTTTTGTTTCCCATTTTATTACGGTAGGCTTATTTTTTATTGCCTTCCCTTTCTTTTTTGTGGTTGGTGCAGGGCTAGTTTCTTCATCAGAAGAATCGCTATCAGTTTCGGGAATAACAACAGATCTTCTGTGACGTTGGTATTGTCTAGGAGGAACATATTCACTGTCGGAATCGGAAGCTAAGGCATCATCACTTATCATACCATCTCCAGGTAGGGGATTAACATGTTTATAAGAGCCATAAAAGCGAGCAGGATCCATTCTGCAACCAAGAAAAAGCCATGCTATGCCCACCACACAAAAATAATAATAAAAATAAAAATTAAATATAGTGCATACGAAACCATATATGGTCCACAGAAAAAAGTCAAAGTTTGGTAAGAATGCATGCGAAACCATATATGGTTTCGAAGAAAAAGTCCTTCAGTATGATAGAAATATGCAAAAAAGCTATAAAAATCGAACACATTCTTGAAATAGAATAGTAATAGCACCATATAAAATTTTTTTATCAAGCAAAACTTTTCTTTATCATGTAGATAAACTTATTTGAAAAATGAGTTTGCAAACACTGTGTTGAACTTCGCACCTGCGCTGATACAAGTGAGGTTATAACGGAATTGACGTTTGACCACAGACAATAAAATATTATTTTCGTATTACCAACATATTAATCTTAAGGTAGCCGATGCGTTTAGTTATTGTATTAGCATCATTACGAATAAAAAAAAAACTAAAGTTGCCGAACCATATATGGGTTTCTATGCGGTAGAGGGTTAATAGGCCATAGTCTTGCTAAAAATCGCGTTTTCATAAAAATTTATGCAATTTGATCTGCTGCGGAAATTTGGCTGAGCATATTTTCAAGTGCCGATTTTTCTAGAAAAAACGCCAGAACTACTCCTAAAAAGTATCAGGAACTATAGAACTATTGGGCAAGCTATCAGAACTCCAAAAAAAATGCGCTCTGCTGGACTTTGCTCTGCCAAGTTCACGGACACAGACATAAGTACCTATTTTTATTTTTAAAAGAAAGTTTAGTGTGTTTTAAATCTTCAAGCATAATAAATATTGAAAAGTAACAAATTTTATCAAGACAAAAGCCGCCTTAAAAAAAACCTATTCCAATAATAGTAATATGCCCTAAAAATTAAAAAAATAATTGTGTATCCTTCTATAACTTTATGATCAACTTATTGTTATTACCACGCTCTGATGACAATGTGTTGTAGCGAAAATTACTGATATTTCTGGAATCGGTGTCGAGTTGTCCATACTTTTAAGAACACAATTATAAGAGCAGCTCAGCTATCAAATAAGTATTTCATAAGTTCTTTGGTGATTTAGAAAGTGCGTGTAAGACGTAGAGTAAAGCGTAAAGATTCCGCATAAAAATATTTAAGCTCATAATGTTTCACAAGTTTCGCGTCTATAACTACTGACAAAGGTGCAGAACCGCTATAGTACTCCTCCAAACTTCATTCTTGGAGTAACATATCGCAGAGACTATGCAAAAACAAATTCATGAATAAATTTTAGCACTTTGCAGACGTGGTAAATAACGGCATAACGTAACTAACGGTTTGGAAAAGAAACTAAGAACAAACGAGTAAATTATAAGGATGCCGAGATCCGAATAAAATTATATAGAAACAAAAAAACAAACAGTTATTTAAAATTTAAAACATAGAATATAAACTAATTAACAAAAGTGAATACAGCATGAGAAGTGAATTTGAATACAATAGAAGAGAGAGAAACCAAGTGAAATTGAAAATAACATAAAACAGAATGATAAAATGTTCTCAGGGTCCAGCCGTGTCGCCAATGGTGCCGTTGAAATTCTTGTAAGGTTTGGGTTAGGTTAGGTTTGGGTTAGGTTCCGGACGACACGGCCCAGCACACACTACAAGAGTGTCCAGCCTGGGATGTGGAGCGCAGTACTCTCCGCGCTATTGTCGGTGCCGACCTCTCGCTCTCGGCCGTCGTATCTTCTATGGTCGAGAGTCCGAGGTCGTGGCGAGCGATGCTCTCCTTCTGCGAGCACGTCATCTCGCAGAAGGAGAGCGCGGAGCGGGATCGAGAGATCAACGATCCCGCCCGCCAAAGACGTCAGAGAAGGAGGCGCCGGGTCAACAGAGACAATTAGACCCAGCGCCCTGCCCTGTGGGAAGGGGGCGTTAGAATCTCACCACGGTATCCCCTGCCTGTCGTAAAAGGCGACTCAAAGGGGCCCTTGGGGTCGCTGGGCGCGCTGCGGGGGCGGCGCGTCCTCACTGAAAGCGACTCCGAGCGGGGCGGCGACACTGTGGCCCGTGTACGTCGCGGGCGCCCACTCGCAACCAGGGCGCCCAAATCAAGCTAGTGGGGGTGCAACTGCGCCCCCTTCAAATTCGTGAAGGCCGGGACGTTTACGTCCCGGAGGCGCACCGGGCGGCTGCGGTTAACGGTGGGCGCTTCTCGCCTGCGTACCGTGGTCGCCCCACTCGGCGCGGTGATGGCCACCGGGGGGTTTTGGTCGGTATGCCGGTTTAGGGATTTTATTTTGGTTAGGGACCCAGCCCGGCACTAAGATCTGCGCGGATCTGACGTCGCCGCGCGCCGGGCTGGAAGACCGGTGACCCCGACATACGCTTCCCGCCCCCCACCGCCCCCGGGCTGGCGGGAAGTAGAGCCATAATCGCTTTCCCCTCAATAACAAAAAAAAAAAAGAGGTTTGGGTTAGGTTAGGTTTGGGTTAGGTTAGGTTTGGGTTAGGTTAGGTTTGGGTTAGGTTAGGTTTGGGTTAGGTTAGGTTTGGGTTAGGTTAGGTTTGGGTTAGGTTAGGTTTGGGTTAGGTTAGGTTTGGGTTAGGTTAGGTTTGGGTTAGGTTAGGTTTGGGTTAGGTTAGGTTTGGGTTAGGTTAGGTTTGGGTTAGGTTAGGTTTGGGTTAGGTTAGGTTTGGGTTAGGTTAGGTTTGGGTTAGGTTAGGTTTGGGTTAGGTTAGGTTTGGGTTAGGTTAGGTTTGGGTTAGGTTAGGTTTGGGTTAGGTTAGGTTTGGGTTAGGTTAGGTTTGGGTTAGGTTAGGTTTGGGTTAGGTTAGGTTTGGGTTAGGTTAGGTTTGGGTTAGGTTAGGTTTGGGTTAGGTTAGGTTTGGGTTAGGTTAGGTTTGGGTTAGGTTAGGTTTGGGTTAGGTTAGGTTTGGGTTAGGTTAGGTTTGGGTTAGGTTTGGGTTAGGTTAGGTTAGGTTAGGTTAGGTTAGGTTAGGTTAGGTTAGGTTAGGTTAGGTTAGGTTAGGTTAGGTTAGGTTAGGTTAGGTTAGGTTAGGTTAGGTTAGGTTAGGTTAGGTTAGGTTAGGTTAGGTTAGGTTAGGTTAGGTTAGGTTTTTTTTTTTTTTTTTTTTTTTTTTTTTTTTTTTTTTTTTTTTTTTTTTCCAGTGTTACTCTGTTGGGGTAGTGTATGTTTCGCTGTTGAGTGTCGTGGAATATATGATTGTGTGCTGGCAAGGAGACGAGGCCTCGCTATTGGATACGATAGCCTGTCCCTTGCCAGTTTGTGTGTCATTCATTAGGGTAGTGTGGTGTGTAAGGATGTGTGTGTATGTGTGGTGAGTCCAGTCAGGTGGTGTATAACAATAGGGTTTCTTATTAGCTAAAATAATTGGTACACAGTTGTAAATTATGTTATAGATCAAACAGTAAAGAAAAGTGAGAAATTATGGACTAAGAATAAAAATAAAATTATAAAAACAACAAAAACAAAAGAATAGTGGATTCGAAACAAAATGACACATAATAGATGAGTCGCAGTCCTTTAAAAGAAAACAGAATATCTTAAACTACTAGTTAAAATAAAAGTTAAACAATAAAAATAAACACAAAAACAAACTAAAGTTGCTAACTAATATAGAGGTACAGGTAGTGTGGGCGCGCGGGTCACCGCTTCCCCAAACGGTGTCCAACGACCCACACTAACCAGGGTAAATTAATACTAACAGTAAACAAGAATTTAAAACGCTATTTAACATTATTAAAATACGGTTACAGTAAAATTAATATAGAGAAAGATAAAATATGGACAATAGAAATTATTAATAAAACACATGAAATAAATTGACACACACAAAGTAAAAGTAACATATCAGACTTATACAATAACAAATAATGGAATATAGAAAAACATAGAACAACATATAAAAACAGACAATGAAATGAAGTATACACAATGGAAAATAAAAGGTAGGAGTTGCTAAGCAACCTCAGGGTCCAGCCGTGTTGGTGTCGGTGTTGGTGGCGTTGAACTCCTTAAGCGAACCCAGGATGGAGTCGACCAGCTCCAGATAAGACGCGAGGGCCTTCTCCTTCCCCCTCGCGAGGAGGTCGCAGATCTTATAAGGATCGACACCCCAGCGTCCGCAGACCATCTCATGCGAGTACCGCGCCGTGGCGTATCGCGGGCAGTCCTCGAGGAGGTGGTCCAGGCTTTGGCTGGTCCTGTCGTCGCAAGGGCAGTGATCATCCGGAGTGATGTGGAGGTTAGGTTAGGTTAGGTTAGGTTAGGTTAGGTTAGGTTAGGTTAGGTTAGGTTAGGTTAGGTTAGGTTAGGTTAGGTTAGGTTAGGTTAGGTTAGGTTAGGTTAGGTTAGGTTTTTTTTTTTTTTTTTTTTTTTTTTTTTTTTTTTTTTTTTTTTTTTTTTTTTTTTCCAGTGTTACTCTGTTGGGGTAGTGTATGTTTCGCTGTTGAGTGTCGTGGAATATATGATTGTGTGCTGGCAAGGAGACGAGGCCTCGCTATTGGATACGATAGCCTGTCCCTTGCCAGTTTGTGTGTCATTCATTAGGGTAGTGTGGTGTGTAAGGATGTGTGTGTATGTGTGGTGAGTCCAGTCAGGTGGTGTATAACAATAGGGTTTCTTATTAGCTAAAATAATTGGTACACAGTTGTAAATTATGTTATAGATCAAACAGTAAAGAAAAGTGAGAAATTATGGACTAAGAATAAAAATAAAATTATAAAAACAACAAAAACAAAAGAATAGTGGATTCGAAACAAAATGACACATAATAGATGAGTCGCAGTCCTTTAAAAGAAAACAGAATATCTTAAACTACTAGTTAAAATAAAAGTTAAACAATAAAAATAAACACAAAAACAAACTAAAGTTGCTAACTAATATAAAGGTACAGGTAGTGTGGGCGCGCGGGTCACCGCTTCCCCAAACGGTGTCCAACGACCCACACTAACCAGGGTAAATTAATACTAACAGTAAACAAGAATTTAAAACGCTATTTAACATTATTAAAATACAGTTACAGTAAAATTAATATAGAGAAAGATAAAATATGGACAACAGAAATTATTAATAAAACACATGAAATAAATTGACACACACAAAGTAAAAGTAACATATCAGACTTATACAATAACAAATAATGGAATATAGAAAAACATAGAACAACATATAAAAACAGACAATGAAATGAAGTATATACAATGGAAAATAAAAGGTAGGAGTTGCTAAGCAACCTCAGGGTCCAGCCGTGTTGGTGTCGGTGTTGGTGGCGTTGAACTCCTTAAGCGAACCCAGGATGGAGTCGACCAGCTCCAGATAAGACGCGAGGGCCTTCTCCTTCCCCCTCGCGAGGAGGTCGCAGATCTTATAAGGATCGACACCCCAGCGTCCGCAGACCATCTCATGCGAGTACCGCGCCGTGGCGTATCGCGGGCAGTCCTCGAGGAGGTGGTCCAGGCTTTGGCTGGTCCTGTCGTCGCAAGGGCAGTGATCATCCGGAGTGATGTGGAACCGATGGAGGTATGCCTTATGATAACCATGACCGGTGAGGATCTGAGTAAGGTGGAAACTGGGTTCGGTCGCCTTCCAAAGCCTGCGGATGTCTCCGAGACTCGGGAAGAGCGACCGAGTGTGTTGGCCTTGTTCAGTTGCAAGATAACGCGACTGCCAGGTGTCCATGGAGGAGCTACGTATTTTAAATTTAATAAAGCTGATAGGGAATTTGGCGTAGTCCGGGGCTCTATGTAGGTCGCAGGCCGAATTGGCTGCGCTGTCTGCAAGTTCGTTGCCGTGAATGCCAATGTGACTCTTGACCCATGACAGTCGCAACGATCCCACCTCCCGATAGTCCCATAATACGCGATGTATCTGGGACACCAGAGGGTGGGTGTTGCTCCTGTTCTGGATTGCCATAATCGACGACATAGAGTCGCTGAAAATGACAACGTCAGTGTATCTGTGGTCAAGAGCCCATTGGCATGCACGGAGGATGGCAAGTAGCTCCGCCTGGAACACCGTACAGCAGTCGTGTAACTTGTACTTCTTGGTGGTTGTGATCTTCCCGCCGGGGTCGAAGCACACAAAAGCGGCCCCCACCCTGTCGTCATCCCGCTTACTACCGTCGGTGAATATCTGATAAGTGTTTGAGCGGACCGCACCGTTGACCTCCTCCTGGCTACAGGAGGTTGCCAACGGAAAAGTGATGCGGTCCGCAGGGTGTAATAATTGATGGATGGGTGTGGGGATCTCGAGGCGGATGTCCTCGGGAAGGAATTGGGTGGTCCCGGAAAGTCGTGTGCTCTCGGCTTGACGAACCTCCTGGATCCTGAGATCCAAGGGGGTGAACTGGGCCAGAGCGAGGGCAGCATTGGTGGAGACTGTGCGGAAGGCCCTAATGGCCTTGATGGCAAATCCGCGTTGTACACTAGCGAGGAGTTTCCTCGCGTACTTTTTCTCGACCACTTGCCCCCATACACCAGCGGCGTAGGTGATAGTCGGCTCAATCACGTGTCTATAGATTGTGCAAATGTTCTCTGTATGCATCCCCCAAGTGGGTTTTGCATACAGAGAGAGCTTCTTAAACACGCGTTGAGCCTTGCCGATGGCGTGGAGCAAGTGGTCGCGAAAAGTCAGTCTCTCATCCAATACTACCCCTAGGAGCTTGATGTTCCTGGCGAAGGCGATCGGATGCCCGTCCATGGCAAGCCTTGCAAGCTTAGCCCCGGGAGTGAACGCGATGGCCTGGGTTTTGGCGGCGCCAAACGTGAGTTTGACGCTCCTCCCCCAGTCCGCGATCTCTCCCAGGACTTTATTTGCGGTGTCCGCAAGTGCGCTCACATCTCCAGCGGAGACAATGAGCAGCACGTCGTCCGCATAAGCTTGCAAGTGACATCCAGGAGGCAGCGGCCGGTCCAGGAGCTCGTCAAGAATTATGTTCCAGAGCACGGGCCCACAAGTGGACCCTTGTATGCACCCTTTGGACATACTCTTGGTGACCCTAGCCCCCGCATGATCCAGAGTGACGCTACGTTCAGCGATGTAGCTGAGTATAAGCCCAAAGATGTTAGCTGGGCACTCAGTCACTCTGAGTCGATGCAGGAGCGCAGGCCACCAAGCGTTGTCAAAAGCCGCTTTGATGTCCAGGGACACCGCAGCGACCAGGTGCTTCCGTGCTCTGGCCCCCTCGACAAACTCCAGGGCGGTGCGCAGGGCAGCAGTGGTATTAGTCTGCTCCCTGAAGCCAAACTGATGGACGTTGGCTTTACCTATCCTGGATGCCCTGTAGGTGACTCTTTTTATAAAGAGCCGCTCTAACAACTTGCCATACACGGGCAGCAGACCGATAGGCCGGAACGCTCCCATGGTGGTATAATCCGACTTGCCGGGTTTGGGAATGATCTTGACGTAGGCCTTCTTCCACTGCCGCGGGAAGTGCCCGAGGGCTAGGCATCTGTTCATAACAGATGTCAGCAACCCCGGGAACTGTTTGGCAAACTTCAGACAGATGTCTGAGGTCAAGCCATCCAGTCCTGGAGCCTTCTTGGGGTTCATAGACCCCAAGTGCTCCAACACTTCCTCGGCAGTGAAAGGAGGATCCTCGGGAGTATCAGGATGGATGTTGGAGAGGTTTCTAAGGTAGTGGTGGTTGGGCTCGGTGTCCGGACCGTCGTCGGGGTAGAAATGGTGCAGCAGGGCTGCGGCCGTTTCTTCCCCTTCTTCGGTGAACCGGTCACCGAGCTTCAGTGTAACAGGAGGGCGTCTAGGTGTGGTGTCCTTGAGGAGTCTGTTGGTGAGCGACCACACGTTCTCCCTGGTCTGGAGTTTACAAAACTCCCTGAAGTTACTAGTTGAGGCAGTCTTAATTTCCTGCGCGTAAGTTGCCTTAAGCGCACGAAATTCCTCAACCAGGGAGTCCGGCGGCCGCCCGCGCCTGGCGGCTGTGTGTAAGCGTCGGTGTAGCTGGATGACTTCACGCTTGCGCTCCCCCAGTGCGTCGGTCCACCAGGGCGGTCGGTACTTACCTCCGCCCTGCTTTACCGGCATGGAGTCGCGGCAAGCGGTGTGTATAATGTGCGTGATCTCGTCTATGAGGGCCTCGAGTTCCTCACAGTTGAGGGTGTTAATATCCCTTTCCAGTACATCGGACTCGGCTAAGGTGGTAAGTAGCGAGTCCGTGAAGCGACCCCAGTGGGCTTTGTCGCTTTTGTACCGGAAAGTGGAGGTGTTGGTGGTGTGTGTGGTGTGCCCGGTGTCTCCGGTCGCAACGCGAAACACTACAGCATTGTGTTGTGACGATGTACCTAGTGTGAGGTCGACCCGCCACTCTCGAATGGCCTCTAAGATGTTAAGCGAGGCCATTGTCACGTCTATAATGGACGTGCGGACACGTCCATGCGTGACTGTTTCGAAAGTGGGAGTCGACCCGGTGTTGCAAATGTATAGGTCGTTAGCGAGGGCAAGCTCCGCTACCTCGTAACCGCGGGGATTAGCGACGGTGCTACCCCAGTCGGGGTGCCAACCGTTAAAATCCCCGCCGAGAATTACAGGGCTGCCCCGCACCGACCTAAGAAATGTATCTATGTGGTGTAATGTGTTGTCTGCGTCGTGGTCAGGCTCAACGTAGGCTGACGCTACATAGTAGCGCCGATTGCCTAGGCTAAGCCCCACCACGCACAGGTTCGATGTAGAGTATTGTGTGTATCCAAGTGTGAGGAGGTCAGGCTTGACAAAAACGCAAGCCTTCACTCTGTCTCCGGTGCAAAACTGATAAACGTTCACACCGGAGATGTGTTTGACCTCCGTGCCAGACCCAACATATGGTTCCGACACGAGGGCCACTCTGTATTCACTAGCCACGAAGGAATCGATAAACTCCTGGAGACAGTTACGCGATCGGTCTAGATTACACTGTACTACCAGGAGTTCGGACTTAACAGCCATAATCGACTTTAGTCCTTATCTTTTCCCTCATGGCTAGAATGCGTGGGCAGTTTGGTGACGTGGCTGAGTGTGACGCATCGATACCGGAGTTGAACCGGGTGTTATGAGCCTGACAGTTATAACACTTAGGAGCCCCCTTCCTCTCCCTAGTGGGACAACTGTCGGCAGTGTGGGTGGTCTCTGCGCAGAAAGCGCAGGGTGAAACACTGTGTTTGCACTTAACGCGCGTGTGCCCGAACTGCAGGCAGCGGAAGCACTGCATAAACGGGGAGAAATCTTCAACGTGGACCCGCTGGTGGTCCACGCAGACTCTGCCCGCCGCAGTGAGTCGCCGCCATACAGTGGGGTGTACAAGAAGTACAGCATTGTACAACTTGGGGTTGCGGTTGTTTCGCTTGAACCTAAGTGTCAGGTCCCCTTCGCTCGTGGTTACCGGGCATACCTCCGGGTTTTGAGTCCGGATGATCCCGACCAATTCCTCGGCCGGGACCTCCCTCGAGATGCCTTTAATTACTACCATTGGGTTAAGGCGCCTTGCGGCCTCGGCACTCACCTGAGATGACCCGCGGAGGCGCTGCAAGGTGTCGTCGCGTTGATTCACGTTGTCGAACTCCACCCTGAGTTTGCCGTTGGAGACCGGCTGAACCCTGGCTGGAGCGTACGTTGATTTCTTGAATGAGACGGCCTTCCTGAACGCCTCGACGGCCTCTTGTCGGCTCTTCGCTGCCACCTTCGGGGTGACAATGATGGCCGGGCGACTGGCCGGAGGCGCAGGAACGGGTCTCGAAGCGGTGGCGGCGGGTGTCGCAGCCTTCACCGTCTTAACCGCCGAGGCGTAAGACGGTGCGGCTGCGACCGTTTGTTTGTGTTGTAGTGCTTGTAGGGTGCGTTGATTTTGTTGTTGGAGTGCGCTCACGGCCGTGAGGTGCTTATTAAGCTCCTCACGGACGCACTCCATAATATCGTGTTTAAGGTCCTCTTTTTCGGTGATTGGTGTAGGAGGGCCGGTGTTGGTGCTGGTGGTAGCGGAGGTGGGAGCTTCGGAGGCGTCAGCGAAAGCGACTTTAGAGGCAATGAGAGACAGCTGCCTCCCAATCGCCTCCACTCGCTGCTTGCTTTGCTTAGTGACGCTTCGCTCTCCTGCTGCGCTTATAAGCATTGAGGAAACGCAAAGCAGGTATTCCTTTAAAGTTGTTGAGCTCGTTATAAAGTCTGCGCGAGCCTTCTCCGGTAGTTGGTCGTTTAATTCGGCTAAAGTGATGTTTTTCTTGCCGTTTTTCCCTTTATTGCCCTGCTTCTTGGCGGGAGTGGGAGAGGTGACGGGATTGTCTAATCCACTGGATGTGGAGGGACCCACTGAGTCCTGCTCCATTTTTCCCTCCTCGGTGCTGGCGATCTCCGAGGAGTTGGGCAGCTGTTCGGCCTCTTCCAGTGGTCGGACAGGGACGGGACTAGGGTCTATGGACGGAGGGGAGTGCGCAAATTTGATTGCCGGAAACAGCTGCACCGAACTCCCAAACTCCTAGGAGTTGGGCACCGGTTTCACTGCTTCCGGTGACCCGATCAGGTCCGGGGACCCGCGCGAAGAAAGACCGGACCAGGCAGAGGCTGTTCCAAAACTCGGCTCTCCGATCCCCCGGAACCACTTGGAGTACCGGCGATGTTTCACTTTTTCACAAAAGTGATGATATCTCCGGTATCCTGGGGCTCCCAGGGGCGGGACCTTTTTGGCAGGTCAGGAGAAGAGCCGAGCCTTGCTATGAGAGGGAAGAAACGAGAGGGGGGGGTGGGAGAAAAAAGACGATTTTTAACCCCCTCTCGATGTATTATAAAAAAGTATCTAGGTGGTATATATAATATATAGATATATAATTAGTTAGCGGGATGTTGGCCGGTGCTGAGGGCACTTAAAAATATTCTATAAATAGATTCTATAAATAGCCACTGAGCGAGAGAAGGCCTCTGATTGGTCGAGACACTTAACTCGCTGCAGCGGGCGTATTAATGGGTATATATAATATGTCGATATATAATTAGATAGAGGGATGTTGACTGATGCTGAGGGCACTAAAAAATATTATGTAGATACTATAAATAACAAATGAGCGAGATAAGGCCTCTGATTGGTCGAGACACTTAAATCGCTGGAGCGGGCGTTCTAGTAGGTATATATATAATATAGATATATAATTAGATAGTGGAGTGTAACCTGATGCTGAGGGCACTTAACAATATTACATAAATATGATATATAATGAATGAGCGGGAGAGGGCCTCTGATTGGTCGAGACGCTTAAACGGCAAAAGCCACGGATCCACCGATCGGATCTTCACCAAATTTGGCAGGGATGTTGGGGGGAGGAATATCTAACTGTGGGCACTGACCCTGGGCGTGGAGACAGTCCAGGGGCCACGCCGCCGAGGGTCAAAGTTGAGTTTTTCGGCTTTCACTCACTAATCGGTGTAAAAATGGTACTTACCGATGTCCGATCTTAGGACATGAAGTGCCTGCAGTTAGGGGAGGAGTTGGGGAACCAGGGAACACCAAGAAGCAGACCGGAAGTTAGAACCGAGCCTCGCTTATCGCTCGGAACTCAGCGAGTGTGTTTCCGCGCACTTTCCAGGTCCGTAGCTCCGCTCGGTTTCAGCAGAAAAATCCAGAACTTGGTGAGGATGTATATAATGGGTCACTTAACACTATAAAATAATCAAAAGTATGTGTAAAAGATCGTTTGTAAAAGTTATTAATCAAAAACTGTCAAAAATCACAAATTTGCGCACTTAACGGTCCATCACCACGAAACTATCCATGGGAAAAATCTGAGACTTGGACAGTCGATGGGCCGGGGAATTCCACACCGAACTGCACTTCCGATTTATGGTCTTATAGATCGTTCCGCGGAGTAATCACTTAAAAACTGGTTAAAAATTTTGTTACACTTAGTTTTTTCACAATATTTCACTTGTTTTTGGGCCGATTTTCAAAATTTTTGCACGACACGATAGGGGGTCTCAGCCCGCACGTTTTGATGTATAACACTTGTTATTTATCACTAAAAACACTATTTTTGGGATTTTTCGAACGCGGAGCGACTTAAAAACGATCCGATCGGTCCCGCGCTCGGACTGCGACTGGGTTAGGTTAGGTTAGGTTAGGTTAGGTTAGGTTAGGTTAGGTTAGGTTAGGTTAGGTTAGGTTAGGTTAGGTTAGGTTAGGTTAGGTTAGGTTAGGTTAGGTTAGGTTAGGTTAGGTTAGGTTAGGTTAGGTTAGGTTAGGTTAGGTTAGGTTAGGTTAGGTTAGGTTAGGTTAGGTTAGGTTAGGTTAGGTTAGGTTAGGTTAGGTTAGGTTAGGTTAGGTTAGGTTAGGTTAGGTTAGGTTAGGTTAGGTTAGGTTAGGTTAGGTTAGGTTAGGTTAGGTTAGGTTAGGTTAGGTTAGGTTTTTTTTTTTTTTTTTTTTTTTTTTTTTTTTTTTTTTTTTTTCCAGTGTTACTCTGTTGGGGTAATGTATGTTTCACTGTGAAGTGTCGTGGTATATGTGACTGTGTGCTGGCAAGGAGACGAGGCCTCGCTATTGGATACGATAGCCTGTCCCTTGCCAGTTTGTGTATCATTCATTAGGGTAGTGTGGTGTGTATGGATGTGTGTGTATGTGTGGTGAGTCCAGTCAGGTGGTGTACAATTTGGTCTCTTATTAACTAAAATAAATGTAACACGGGGTAGAAATAAATGTGGACAAACAAAATTTTCAAAAATAAATGGTAAACTAAAGACTAGACTTAATAGCTAATACAATTGTGGGATAACAAATAAACAAAGGTGATGACAGTCGCAGTCATTAAACAGAATTAAAACTAAACAAAGAAAAACTATTACAAAACAAAAGTATAAGTATTGACAAAAGTAACATATGGTAAACAAGAAAGACTTAAAATTATTTACAATATACTAGGGGCTTGCGGGCGCGCAGGCCACCGCTTCCCCTTGCGGTGTCCGCGCGACCCGCACTAACCGAGATAGATTAAAACTTACAAACACAGAATTTACTACATTAAATGACATTTTTAATACAAAATTAAAACAAAATTAAATATAGAAAGAGAATTTAAAAACATATTAGATTATTGAACATAAGAACAATTTAGATTGATATACATAAAAAAGTTTAAAGCACAAGTAGACATTATTATAATACAGATGAGAATAAGTTTACACGCAAAAAATAGAAGAAAAAGGAACATTTTAGAATTGTATAATTACGAGTGATGGAATATAAGAACACAAAACTTAATCACATAAACAGATAAAGATAAAATTGTAATGGTAGAGCACAAGTTAACATTATTAATACCTAGGTAATATAACACAATATTTACTATACTAATAAAACAAAATGGCGAAATAACAGGTGTGTATAAAAGAAGAGATAGTGTTAGATTACATAAATTAAAATTAAAAGTTGCTAATCAACCTCAGGGTTCAGCCGGGTTGTCGTTGGTGGCGTTAAAATCCTTCAACGAACTCAGGATGGAGTCGACTAGCTCTAGATAAGAGGCAAAAGCCTTCTCCTTCCCTTTCGCTAGGAGATCACTGATTTTATACGGTTCGACACCCCAGCGTCCGCAGACCATCTCATGCGAGTACCGCGCCGTGGCGAACCGCGGGCAATCCTCGAAGAGGTGGTCCAGGCTTTGGCTGGTCCTGTCGTCGCAAGGGCAGTGGTCATCCGGAGTTATGTGGAACCGATGGAGGTATGCCTTGTGGTAACCATGACCGGTGAGGACCTGAGTGAGGTGGAAGCTGGGTTCGGTCGCCTTCCAAAGCCTACGGATGTCTCCGAGACTCGGGAAGAGCGACCGAGTGTGTTGGCCTTGTTCAGCTGCAATGTAACGCGACTGCCAGGTGTCCATGGAGGAGCTACGTACTTTAGATTTTACGAAACTGATTGAGAATTGAGCGTAATCGGGGGCTTTGTGTAATTTGCAGGCCAAATTGGCTGCACTGTCTGCTAGTTCGTTGCCGTGAATGCCAATGTGACTCTTGACCCATGACAGTCGCAACGTCCCCACCTCCCGATAGTCCCATAATACGCGATGTATCTGGGACACCAGGGGGTGGGTGTTGCTCCTGTTCTGAATTGCCATAATTGACGACATTGAGTCGCTAAAAATGACAACATCAGTGTACCTGTGGTCAAGAGCCCATTGACATGCACGGAGGATGGCAAGTAGCTCCGCCTGGAACACCGTACAGCAGTCGTGTAACTTGTACTTCTTGGTGGTTGTGATCTTCCCGCCGGGGTCGAAGCACACGAAAGCGGCCCCCACCTTGTCGTCATCCTGCTTACTACCGTCGGTGAATATCTGATAAGTGTTTGAACGGACCGCACCGTTGACCTCCTCCTGGTTGCAGGAGGTTGCCAACGGAAAAGTGATGCGGTCCGCAGGGTGTAATAATTGATGGATGGGTGTGGGGATCTCGAGGCGGATGTCCTCGGGAAGGAATTGGGTGGTCCCGGAAAGTCGGGTGCTCTCGGCTTGACGAACCTCCCGGAGGTTAGGTTAGGTTAGGTTAGGTTAGGTTAGG